>CM060978.1:69145920-69770920 GCA_030765065.1 Deroplatys truncata | reverse complement strand
TACACCAGACTACCCTGTACGTGCAACATTTTCCGAAAATTTCTATTTTTACTTTCCCTACTACGTATAGTAAGCAGGGGAAGTATTGCATTAAACCCAAAAATTTGATACCGAGATTTCACCGGAAATACATGTTTTGAGACCCCCTGAATCCAAAAAAGTATTTTTGGAAACATGTCCGTGTGTGTGTCTGTGTGTCTGTGTGTGTGTGTGTGTCTGTGTGTCTGTGTGTGTGTGTGTGTGTCTGTGAACAGCATAACTCAGAAACGAACAGTCGGATAAACACCAAACTTGGTATTTAGGTTCAGTATCTTCCAGAGATGCGACACAAAGGTTTTCAAGAAAATCCTCCCACCCCAGATTACCCTTTACATGGAACATTTTTCGAAAATTTTAATTTTATCAAAATGGCTCTAACGATTTTGATTAGAATATCATATGTTTAAGATATTTTCATGACAAATAAAATGTATATCTTGAATTTTCTGGGAATGTCTCCAAAAGTATTCTTCATTGTGAACGACTGTTGCATAACTGGTAAACCATAAGAGATAGGCAAACTTTTACTACACAAAAAATGTAGGTTGCGTTAAAATACACAATTTATGTCATATACATTTTTTTTCTTGAGTGAACCATTTTCGAGATATTGCTTGTTTTTCCCATAAATTTTTCAATACTTATTTTCTCAAATGGGAATTCGTTATTAATTTTTTTTGTACTGGATATGCAAAGAGTATTAATCTGTGGCAAAGGGAATGGTGCTGCACCTAGCAACCAGCTATTAAGAGATATGTATGTGCTTAAAGGCTACTGTATTTCTATATTGCCCTTGTAAATATATATTCCCCTTACATCTACAATAAAATTAGCAATAAGATAGAGTCTGCAAATGTTTATCTCGATTAACATGAAGTAGATGGAGAATAAGCGTTTGTAAAAATAGTTTGTACAAGAGTAGAGAAAGTCATGTGAGTGTAACACATCAGATTTTTTCAAAAATGCCTCTGACGATTTTGATAAAATATTATACATTTAAGATGTTTTCATGATATATGAAAAGTATATATTTAATTTTCTGGGAATGTCATCAAAAGTCTTCATTCTGAATGACTTTTGCATAACTGGCAAACCGTAAAGGATAGATCTCGTTAAAACACACAATTTATGTCATATACATTTTTTTTGTGGAGTGAACCATTTCTGAGATATTGTTATTGGTTTGAATTTTTCAATACTTAACTATACTTTTTCTCAAATGGGAATTCGATATTCGTTTTTTTTATGTCCTGGACATGCGAAGAGAATCGAATACTTCACATAGTAACCAGCTCTTAAAATATTCGCTTAAAGCCTACCATATTCCCCTTGCACCTACAAGAAAATTAGCCATAAGATAGTTTCTGAAAATGTTTATATCCATTAGAAGTGGACGGAGAATAAGCGTTTGTAAAAGTAGTTTGTATAGGAGTAGAGAAAGTCATGTGAGTGCACCACATCAGATTTTTACCATTATCGTGTAGAGAAATCACGTCGTCATGATTTTTTTCCCATTATATACATGCATAATGTGATACATCGTCCTCCGTGGTGTAGTGGTTACCATGCTAGTCGTGGGTTCAAACCCGGTGGAGGGCAATGTATATTTTCGGGCGCAAAAATCCTTAGCGTGGCTTCCTTCGGAATGGCAGTAAAGCAGGCGGTCCCGTGTTGCAGATTTACGCCGCTTAAAAGGACCTTAAGCCTGATAAAGAGGCCTCTGAACAAACTTTTCGGTATTTCACGCCCAATATAGAATGGGACGCTAAGGACCGCGTCCATAAATAAATCTCAATTTAATTTAAAATGGGATACGGTACATTAATAAATAATAATAAACGCAATAACATTTTACGTCTTTAATAATAAAACCTTAAACCATTATAAACAATGAGGATTCAGATTCAGTCCGTTATGGGCATTGCACAATGTTACTGCATGAAGACATTCAATTTGCGACTTCTTTGTTAATATCAAGTGGCATTACTCTGTAAAAACCGCACTAACCTATCTCTATTAATAAGAAAGTAGAACTAGAGATACAGGTTATAACATTTACTTGCAATTGTTACTTTCTCTACCCGTACCTAGTAGATAGAGAAGGTATTGCATTCGACCCACAAATTCATTACCAAAGACTTTAGGGGAAATACACGTTTTGAGACTCCCTGAATAAAAGAAAAAGCACTTTTAGCAAAAGGTCAGTGCGTTGCGTGCGAACAGCATAAAAACGAAAAGTAGGATAAATGCCAAACTTGGCACTTAGCTTCAGTACCTTCCAAAGATGCTACATGAAGATTTTCAAGAAAATTGCCCCACACCAAACTACCCTTTACATGGAACATTGTTCGAAGTCTTTTATTTTCTCAAAAATGGCTCTAACGATTTTAATTAAAATTAATATTAAATATATTTACATTACAAATAAAATTTTAGATCCTTTAATTTTCTGGGAGTAGCCTGTGAAGACCCCTTCATACAGAATGAATTTTGTATTAACACGTATAACTAGTAAGCGTTAAGCGTGAAACGAAAACGTACTATCTATACAAAAACTGTAAATCTCTTTAATACACACAATTATTTCAAATAATTTTATTGTGGCATTAGCCATTTCCGAGATATCCCTTATTAATGGTTCAAATTGCTCAATACTTTGTCATTCTTTACAAGTCCTTTCCATATTAAGTTGTTAATTCCACTTAAAATTCCTGAGCATGGAATTTTAAGTTCCGTACTGAGCACCCAATTCTTAGACATTTGACTATCGCTATTCCCATTCTATGTATAACAAATTCTGCAATGTAGCCGTTTCCGGAAAGTTCTATCTCGATTAAAATTAAAATAAACTTTGGAATGAATAATTTGTATACCCACTAATACTGATATAGCTTAAAGAAATTCGTGTGAGTATTTTACACCTTGCGTCTTAACTTGGTAAAGCAATAAGTGTTCTGGACAATATGACTACACATTTCCCAAAAACAAGTGAATATAATTACGGAATCTGTTTTGACTTTGCTCCATCATCGACTTAGACACTCACAAGGTGATCGAAATAATTGTTGCAATAATAATTGAGTTTTATTTATGGATGCTCTTTAACTGCTGTGGTCCTTAGCGTCCCATTCCATATTGGGCGTGAATGACCGGTAATTTTGCTCAGATGCCCCTTTATCTGGCTTGAGGTTCTTTTACGTGCCGTAAATCTACGATACGGGACCAGCGGCTTTACTTCGCTTCCAAAGGAAGCCACAATAAGGATTTTTACGCCCGAAAAAATCCAGCGCCTTCCAGCGGATTTGAATCCACGACCTCAGGAACTGGAGGCTAGCATGGTAACCACTACACGACCTTTCTTGCTGCAATTATAGGCATTTCCACTGTGAGGGCCCTTTTTCTCTAGCTTAATATTTACTATGCACTTTCTTTTATTTTTATCCACTGTTCTACATATCTCTCTTTCGACCCCTGCTTGCTTCTGTGGGCGAGATTTCCATTCCCAGCAAAACATTTAGACTTGCGAACTAAGTGAATATGCTATTGTTATGAGTGGGCATTGCAATTTCTAAGTATTAAAGCTAGGACGAAAATAAATAAGGTATTTTTTTAGTTAAGCTGTTCACAGACACACACACGCAGCGACCACATGTGTCATAGTCCAGCATTAGAAACCCTCTCCACAGCTTAATGTGTTTTGCGCGCTTTCCCGAGAAAAAGACCCTTCTTTTTTGTGGAACACATGGTTACAGGAATCACATGCATGCATATGTTGGAGAACTGACTTTTTCCATAATTATGACATGCTGAACATTTCATTTTTCAACAGGAGGGAGCACCACCACACTGGCACCGGCATGTAACAACATTTCTTAACGATGTTCGCCCTAAAATGATCATCGTAACGTCCTCCAAACAAAACACGACTATTGGTATTTACTTTCTCCCATATCAAGCAACTTTTATTGAAGACGTTTTTTTTTACAACCCTTAGTTTCGGAGATATTGTACAGTCTCAACTTAAATGGCCCACTCTTGTATATTATTAGCATTATTAAACTGACGCACACATTAATTAAGTAAACAACGCCTCAGCCCAAGTAGTAATTATAAGTGTCAATAACTTACATATCAATATTTCTTGCATCTTTATTGTTAATGTAATAGTATTGCTTATGTGATTTGATAGAAATATGTAACTGCATATTATTAAGAAGATTCTGTGTTCGAAGCCAGATGAAATACATTAAATTTTATTCTTAGGGGAAAAATGTGTGAGAACCACAAAAAATTCTGATGTGTTACACTCACATGACTTTCTCTACCCTTGTACAAACTATTTTTACAAACTCTTATTCTCCATCTATTTCATATTAATCGAGATAAACATTTGCAGAAACGATCTTTTGACATGCAAAGAGAATTACATTTTACACATAGCGACCAGTTCTAAAAATATTTGACTATCGCTTAAGGCCTACTATTTCCCCTTGTTTTGTATTTGCAAAGGCTATATAGAAATACAGTAGCCTTTAAGCATAGACATATATCTTAATAGCTGGTTGCTAGGTGCAGCACCATTCTCTTTGCCATAGATTAATACTCTTTGCATATCCAAGACAAAAAATGAATAACAAATTCCCATTAGAGAAAATAAGAATTGAAAAATTTAAGGGAATAACAAGCAATATCTCGAAAATGGTTCACTCAACAACAAAAATTTATATGACATAAATTGTGTATGTTAACGCGATCTATATTTTTCTGTAGTAAAATTTTGTCTATCTCTTATGGTTTACCAGTTATACAAAAGTCGTTCACATTGAAGAATACTTTTGGAGACATTCCAAGAAAACGAGATATACATTTCATTTGTCATGAAAACATCTTAAACATACGATATTTTAATCAAAATCGTTAGAGCCATTTTTGAGAAAATTAAAATTTTCGAAAAATGTACCATGTAAAGGGTAATCTGTGGTGGGGGATTATCTTGAAAACCTTCGTGTCGCATCTCTGGAAGATACTGAACCTAAATACCGAGTTTGGTGGTTATCTGACTGTTCGTTTCTGAGTTATGTTGTTCACAGACACACACAGACACACAGACACACACGGACATGTTTCTAAAAATGCTTGTTTTGGATTCAGGGGGACTCAAAACATGTATTTCCGGTGAAATCTCTGTATCGAATTTTTGGTTGGAATACAATACTTCCCCTACTTACTATACGTAGTAGAGAAAGTAATAGGAGTGACGGATGAAGAGAAATGCGCTTGGAAACTGTAGCAAAGTCATGTGATATTCGAAATAGCTAATAGTAGAGCTAGGGGTTAGGTTTGAATTATTTAAGATAAGAGTAAACGTTCAAATCTTAAACGTAATCTAGTGAAGCCATGCTGAAAACACCTCAACGAAATACAGACAGTTACCAGCAATTATGTAGGAAAGGCAAGGTAAATATCACAGCTCGTTAGAGGAAGTCAATAGGGCCCTACTGAACCAAATTTTATGTGCGGGTGAACTTCAGTAAGAGTTTAGATAACGTACTCAGCCATTTCGCGGGGTAATGAACTTCATGTACTGTTGGACAACGAGAAGAAGGCGAGCGGGGCCTGAGGGGCGAGCGGGGTTCTGTAACTGTTTATCTGCTCACGTACTGTCGATTGTTTACTACGTTTACTACGAAATGTGTTTATGTGTGCAAATGAACCACCCATGCTGCCAGATCTGATACTAGTAGAACAGCAACCGCCGTAATAGGTGTTAACGCATTGGCTCTTGCTTGTAACACGTGTTACGGTATATAGTATAATACTACAACTTATATCATTTTTGTTACGTTTATACTTTCTTTATTATTTACATATGGCTGGAATTTGAAAGAAGGGACGAACTATCCACAGTGAATCAAGGGAAGTAAGAAGAAAAGTGATTGAAGTATGTGACGAAGAAGCAAAATCAGGACAATTGACATGTGTAATTCCACAAAGTAATTCACACGTGGCAAATTATTGTGGGATATCGGAACGTACTGTATCAAGAATAAGGAGAGAAGGTGTTACAGCTGGTGAAAAACTATTGCATACTCCGGGGAAAAAGAGACAGTGTGCCGAGGAATTTAACTTTCATTGTGATGACTTTGATAGAACATAATTAAAAACTTAATTCGAGATTTTTATTTGGTTAGAAAAACAGTGCCTACTGTTCCCAAATTACTTGTATCAATTACAAAAACTGTACATTTTCCATGGAGAAGAGAAACTCTACGGAAGCTGTTGCGCAGTATGGGCTACAAATGGAAACGATGTGGAAGCAAGAGAAAATTACTTATTGAACGTCCAGACATAGTTAACTGGAGAGCTAGATATCTAAGAACTATAAATGGATATATAAATGCTGGGAGAAATATCATTTACATTGATGAGTTCTGGGTAGACAATAACTTGACGTTTGGAAAATACTGGCAGAGTGATGATGTCTATTGCATAACGACAAACACCAGCTCTTCGAACCGCCTGATTCTTGTAAATGCAGGCAGCAATGAACGTTTTATACCCGGAGCCTCTCTGATATTCAAAGCTGGACTTGCTTGCGGGGATTATCATTGTCAAATGAATGGAGTAAATTTCCAGAAATGCTTGGAGCAGGAACTTTTACCTAATATACCTTCCAACATCGTCATCGTGCTTGATAATGCTCCATACCACAGCGTACAAGCAAATAAGCCTCCATCAAAGTATGCTGTAAAGCAGGAAATGATACAGTGGTTGGAGAACAACAATATTCCATGTTTTGCTGCAATGCGGAAGGGCGTCTTGTTTGATTTAATTCAAATGCATAAGCCAAAAGAAAATGTATACCATATTGACAAAGTAATAGAAAGGCATGGGCATACAGTTCTTAGGTTACCTCCTTATATGTGCGAGCTGAACGCTATAAAACTGGCATGGGCAGCAATAAAGCGACATGTAAGAGAGCATAATGTAACTGGAGATCTATCTCTAAGAAATCTACAGCAAGTGTGTGAAAGTGCAGTGAACTCTATTACATCAGCTGATTGGGTGGGCTATGTCAGGCACGTTAAAAAATTCAAGGATGAGTTCATGCAAAAGGATGGGCTGATGGACGATGCAATAGACAGTTTTATTATATCAGTTGGAGGCCTGGAGTCTAGCGATGAAGATTCGGAGAGCGGCAGCGACAGCAGCGAAAATGAGGACTTCTCAGACTTGGATCTTGCACGACCGCTGCTGGACTTCTAGCCATGGGCGAGTACTTAACAACACTGTGTAGTTTATAACCTAACATGCTTATCGTATCCACACGGCGAGCGTAAATAGGAGGGCTGATCAACAAAGACTGAGACTGATTTTTTCCTGTAGCTTCCGTGATAGTTTCGTATCTGTAACATAAATATTTGAAAAGAGCGGGTTTTTATGTATAATGTTGGTAGGCGGCAGCACTCTCGTATTGCTAGGTTGGTAGTAATGCTCAATTTTGTAGACCCTACGTGCATTTTGCATACCAGACAATGGAGGTGATGCATTTTTTAAATCGATTATCACCGGTGATGAGTCATGGCTGCATCATTATGATCCTGAAGGAAAACAAGCCAGCACAGTGTGGAAATCGCCAGGTTCTCCAACACCAAAAAAGGCAAAAGTTGTTCCATCTGCAGGGAAAGTGATGGTGATCACATTTTTGACAGTAATGGAATGGTTTACCAGCATGCAGTACCCCCTCACACTACTGTTACAGCAACATACTACACGTAGTATTGGCTACACTGAGGAAGCACACTGCAAAGAAACGACAAGAGCTTTCTCGGGCTGGGTGGCGACTCCATCATGACAATGCACGGCCTCACGTCGCAAATCAAGTCATGCAGTTGCTGGCTCGATTCACCACATCCACTTTATAGCCCCGATCTTGCACCCTGTGACTTGTTTTTATTCCCATCACTAAAGGCAAAGCTTAGGGGTATTCGATTTGAGAACTCTGAAGCAGTGCTCAAGAACGGTGAGGCGATTCTCAAGGACCTGACAAAGAATGGTCTGCAGCACGTGTTCAAGAACTGGCAGAGACGTATAAAAAGTGCATTGAAGTAGGAGGGGACTACTTTGAAAAAGATCATGTAAACATTGAATTGGAGTAATAAACATGTGTGAAAAAAAAAATCAGTCTCAGTTTTTGTTGATCAGCCCTCGTATGATACGGACGCAGGAAAGTGTTGATGTTACACATTCCTCTCGTTTGCCTTCTTCTCGTGGTCTATCAGTATTTACATGTAGTAAAGAACAATATAGTACAGTAAAGACATTCATAGAAACTCACTGGTCGATGTGTTATAACTTATTACGACAGACTTCACTTCACTTCCTTCCACGCACCACTCCCCTATAAGAGATACTTGCTCAACCACACTTACTAGCTAGCCCGAACATTCACCATATAATGATATATAATATCAGATACTAAGGTCATAAACTCCAATAAAATCTCTTACCTTCTATTTATCATCATTGTAAACAGTGGTGCCCAACATTAATAAATTTATCATAAATTTTAAAGACACTCAAAAACATAGAACAATTGTGTAGACGTTAACGGAGCAAAACAAAACAGTGGGTTTTTTTTTAGAAAATATCGAAAATTTGTCCATGTAAAGAATAGTTTGGGAAGGTGGGTTTTCTTAAAAATTCTTGCCTGACACGCTTAAACTGTTTGAAATTATGAAATTTGGATTTATCCGATTGTTAATGTATACTGTTTGCACACACTTTTCTAGAGGTCCTTTTTTGACTTAGTAGACCTGAAAACAAATTTCTGATGAAACATCGATATAAAAGTTTTGCATACAATACCTTACATAAGTAAGAGGTAAGAGGGTAAAGATTAAAATTTTAATTTCAGAGTAAAAGACAAAATCTGATTTGTTACACTCACATGACTTTCTCTACTCTTTACAAACTATTTTTACAAACGTTTATTCTCCATCTACTTCATGTTAATCGAGATATCCGGACGTTAATTTTATTACTAATTTTCTTATAGGTGCAGGGGGAATATGGTCAGCCTTAACCGATAGTCAAATCTTTTAATAGCTGGTTGCTATGTGGAGCATTCCATTCTCTTTGCGTGTCCAGAATATAAAAAAGTGAATAACGAATTCCCATTTGAGAAGAGGTATAAGTATAGGGTAGTTAAAAAAAATAAAAAGAATATCTAGGAAATTGTTTACTCGACAAAAATAATGTATATGGCATAAATTGTGTGTTTTAAAGAGAACTACATTTTTTGTGTAGAAAAATGTTGTTTATCTCCTAAAGTTTACCAGTTATGGCTTTTCCATTTCTATTCGGTAAGAAGACGACTTTTGGGATCATTCCCAGAAAATTCAAGATATACATTTTATTTGTCATGAATATAGCTTAAATATGTAATATTGTCATCAAAACCGTTAGTTATTTTTGAGAAAATCAAAATTTTCGAAAATTGTTCCATGTAAAGGGTATACTGGGGTGGGAGGATTTTCTTGAAAATATTCGTGTCGCATCTTTGAGATATACTGAACCTAAATACCAACTTTGGTATTTATCAGATTTTTCGTTTTTGAGTGATGCTCTTCACAGACACAAGACACCTTTTTACTTACGTAGAGTAAGTAGGGGAAGTATTGTATTTCACCCAAAAATTCGATACCGAGATTTCACCGGAAATACATGTTTTGAGGCCCCATGAAGCCAAAAAAAACATTTTCGGAAACATGTCCGTGTGTGTGTGTCTGTGTGTGTGTGTGTGTGTGTGTGTGTGTGTGTGTGTGTGTGTGTGTGTCTGTCTGTGAACAGCATAACTCGGAAACGAACGGTCGGATAAACTCCAAACTTGGTATTTAGGTTCAGTATCTTCCATAGATTCAACACGAAGTTTTCAAGCCCCACCCCAGATTACCCTTTACATGGAACATTTTTCGAGAATTTTAATTTTCTCAAAAATGGCTCTAACGATTTTATTAAAACCACATGTTTAAGATATTTTCAAGACAAATGAAATGTATATTTCGAATTTTCTGGGAATGTCTCCAAAAGTATTCTTCATTGTGAACGACTTTTACATAACTGGTAAACCATAAGAGATAGACAAAATTTTACTACACAAAAAATGTAGATCGCATTAAAATACACAATATATGTCATCTAGGTTTTCTTTGTTGAGTGAACCATTTTCGAGATATTGCTTGTTATTCCCTTAAACTTTCCAATACTTACACTTTTTCCCAAATTCGTTATTCATTTTTTCCTTTCTCTACTACGAATAGTAAGTAGGGGAAGTATTGTATTCCACCCAAAAATTCGATACCGAGATTTCACCGGAAATATATGTTTTGAGACTCCCTGAATCCAAAAAAGCATTTTTGGAAACATGTCCGTGTGTGTGTCTGTGTTTGTGTGTGTGTGTGTGTGTCTGTGTTGTGTGTGTGTGTGTGTGTCTGTGTTTGTGTGTGTGTGTGTGTGTGTGTGTGTGTGTGCGCCTGTGTGTGTGTCTGTGAACAGCATAACTCGGAAACGAACAATCGGATAAACACCAAACTTGGTATTTAGGTTCAGTATCTTCCAGAGATGCGACACGAAGGTTTTCAAGAAAATTCCCCCACCCCAGATTACCCTTTACATGGAACATTTTTTCGAAAATTTTAATTTTCTTAAAAATGGCTCTAACGGTTTTGATTAAAATATCATATGTTTAAGATATTTTCATGACAAATAAAATGTATATCTTGAATTTTCTGGAAAAATCTCCGAAAGTATTCTTCATTCTGAACGACTTTTGCATAACTGGTAAACCATAAGATATAGACAAAATTTTACTACACAAAAAATGTAGATCGCGTTAAAATACACAATTTAGGTTATATACATTTTGTTGAATGAACCATTTTCGAGATATTGCTCGTTATTCCCTTAAATTTTTCAATACTTATTTTCTCAAATGGGAATTTGTTATTCATTTTTTTGTCTTGGATATGCAAAGAGTATTAATCTGTGGCAAAGAGAATGGTGCTTCACATAGCAACCAGCTATTAAAGAGATATGTCGATGCTTAAAGACTACTGTATTTCTACATTACCCTTGCAAATACAAAACTGGTCGCTATGTGTAAAATGTAATTCTCTTTGCATGTCTAAAGATCGTTTCTGCAAATGTTTATCTCGATTAATATGAAATAGATGGAGAATAAGAGTTTGTAAAAATAGGTCGTACAAGAGTAGAGAAAGTCATGTGAGTGTAACACATCATATTTTTTTATTCAGAAAATCTCAAAACATTATTTCCGGTGGAATCTCAGTATCGAATTTTTGGGTGGAATGCAATACTTCCCCTACTTACTTAACGTAGTAGAGAAAGCAAAAAGTACTATATGTGTTTAAGTTAAGGATGCCTGAAACTGCGAGACGGAAGCATTAAATACAGCCCATGAAATGTGTAGCATGTGATTTTGACAGTTCATGTCATTTACAAACAAGCCTCAGCTGACAGAAACTTTAGCACTGTCAAGTAGGACAAAAGCACCTGGCCTAAGCATGTCTCTTTCAGCACTGATGTCTTCGCAGTTAGGAGCATTTCCTCTCATTGCCCAGTCACCAACAACTACTCTTAGTCACCTATGTGCATAAGGACTAACTTTTTTATTATTTTCTCTACCCTTAATTATAGTAAGTGACTGCGTATTTCATTCCTTTTGTAAATATAGATTTCACCAGAGATACATGTCTGAAGTACCCTCAATTAAAAACCTTAGGTGTTTTTTCACTCACAAACGTCTCAAATTACCCCTCTACAAACTGTTTCTACAAATGCTTATTACTTTCTGTACCACGCACCTAGTATAGAGAAGGTATTGCATTCCACTCAAAAATTCGATACCGAGATTTCACGGAAATACTAGTTTTGAATCCAAAAAAGCATATTCACTTTCTCTACCACATACCTAGTAGGTAGAGAAGGTATTGCATTCCACCTAAAATTTTCATTTCGAGATTACATCGGAAATACATGTTTTGAGGTCCCTGTAAAAACATTTTTAGAAAAATGTCCATGTGCGTGTCTGTGAACACCTAAACTCAAAAGCGAAAAATAGGATAAATACCAAACTTCGCATTTAGATTCAATACCTTCCAAGGATGCGACCAGAAGATTTTCAAAAAAATCTCCACCCTAAACTACCCTTTACATGGAATAATTTTGAACATTTTTATTTTGTAAATCATCACGCCAACGATATTGATTAAAATACCGTATATTAAAGATACTGACATGACAAATAAAATGTATATCTTGAATTTTCGTTTAGGAGGAATTTTGTATAATCTTGGATAACTGGTAAACAGTAAGGGATAGACGAAAACGTACTATGCAAAAAATGCAGATCTCTATAAAAGACACAATTTATTTCAAATAACTTTTAGTTAGCATCGCCATTCCCGAGATATCCGTTATTAATATTTCAGTTTTTTGATACCTAAGTCATTCTTTAGAAGTCCTGTCGATTTTCAGTTTTCTCTTGCAATATCATGCAAAGAGAAAGAAATTTTAAGGCCAGCATATGGCGTCCAGTTCTAAAACATTTAACTATCAGTATTCCCACTATATCTGTAACGAAATGTGTAATACAGCTATTTCAGGAAAAGTTTCTCTTAGTTAAAATGAAGAAGTTGGTAAAATAACTTTCGTAAGAATAATTTGTATATTCGCTGGAGTAGTGTATTTATTGGTCTTAAAATTTGACACGTTCAAACTCCTACATCGCACAGGTCAGAACAGACTGTACGTGCTTATGTAATACACTATAGTCCATATGTTTCAGTCTATATTCATCATACTGTAGTTAATTATATTGTAAGAATTGGAAAGAAATAAAAAAGTAACGGATAAACTAACGACAAAAATCACACAAAACAAAACAGAAAAAGAAGAAGAAAAATATTTTCTTCACAAGCACATGCTATTGCTTACAAAACAAACATAATACCCGTCCCTATGGAACTCATCCTCCCTCTACCAACCTTGTCGGTCCTCCTTGCACTCCGATCTGAGATGCATAACCTTTTGTAAAAATGTACCAATCGCTTTCTCTTCCCAACCAAGAATGTTCAACAAGCTTGTAACCGTCTCCTTGAGTTAACAAAGGAATCCTTTCTCCTCGACTGTTCTGTCTAAGTACAATGCGCCAGAATATGAACCCAAGTTTCCACCTTTCTTTACCAGATTCTTATACCTTCTTCGTTAATAAATTTGATTGCTCGCCATGATCTCAGTCTGAGCCAAGCAGGCCCTTGTTTGCTGACTCTACTTCCGGACAAAATATATGGTTCTATACACCGTTCTGGTTTTAAATTCAACAGTAAGCTTAATGACACTTTCTCATTACATTGTGAGTGTCTGCTGTTATATATATTTCAGACACTTCTGTACTTTGCTCCACACATTCCCATTTCCAAGTCCTTCAAACCAAATATTATCCATCCCTATTTTTTCTAGCCTTCTCTTGATTTTCGCTGCCCATGTCTTGTCACCCCCCATTCTAAGCTGTTCCTTATAGCATACTGTTCTCATGAGAGATTGATCCTTTCTAAATGATAGAGGTTAGAGAAAATCGTGTGAATATAACAGTTTTCTTTTTATCCACTTCAGTTAACCAAGATAAACGCTTGTAGAAATGGTTTCATTTGCCTGTTTGTTGTATGTGCAAGGAGGATACAGGGGACTCAACCCAGAATCTAATTAATACACACCTACCTTTAAACCCGAATCCCAGAATATCATCTTCTTCATGGATGGTGGTGGTGGTTTGGATAGATAAACGGAAGAGAGGGATGCCCCAAAGAGAGACAGAGAGAGAGAGGTGGTAGTGGTGGTGGTGGTGGTGGTGCTGAAGTGCAGAGAGAGAGAGAATTTTCGCTCTTTGCATGGCCGCGATAAACAAATAAGGATGGCTTAGCAGCTTAAAAAATTAAAAAATATTTGAAAATTAAAACCAATAACGGTGTATATCTCGGAAATGGCCGTCACACGAAACAAATGCATTTTACATTTATTGTGTGTTCAAACGGGATATATATGTTTTTTGGGCGGTAAATTTCCGTCTTATATCTTACGATTTATCTACCAGTAATACAAAACTATACAAAATTCCTTATAAATGAAGAGAACTTCACAGGATATACCCAGAAAATCCAAGATATATATTTTTTACATACAAATTTCTTAAATATGTGACATTTTAATAAAATCGTTGAGAAAGTTTTGATAAAATCAAAAATAATAAAATCAAAAAGAAAGAAACAACTTCCTTGTAAAGAGTAATTTAGTTTGAGGGATTTTCTTTAAAACCTTCTTATGAATTTCTTGGAAACAAACTAGAGATTTTTCGCATGCAGTTCACACCGTAAGGGGACATACCCGATAACAAATAAGTATAGGAAATAACTGCATATAAATATTGGAAATAGGATTAAGAATCAATGTTAATATTGGGAATACTTAAAAATGTGAATTCAACTTGTAACATAACTGTAATTAGCACAAGCGAGCCACCAAACGAGAGGTGAAAGTCCACCTGTTAATATGCACAGGGTTCAGGCTAAAACGTCAGAAAATAGAAAGAGAGGGCAGAGAATAGAAAGAGACAGAAACAGTGGTCCATTTCCCAGACCTCGAGGGAGTTGGTAAAATAGAAAACGAAGCACGTACGTAAGAGAAGGACAGAGACATTGGGTTTTGCCGGATAAGTCAGCAGGACGTGATTTCAGAAATTTGGCACCTTTTATTGTCATAGCGTGCTATGTAATGCTACTTAAGAACCAATAGAAAGTGTTGTAACAAATAAAGGCGCAAATTCAACTATTTGCGTTGTTAAAAAAAGATGTTCACTGAGAAAGGACACGATTACAGGGAAAACGTAAACTGGTATCACTTCGCTAGTGAATTATTAAATATTCTTAACGAGAAGTAACGAAGAATTGATTATCTTAATATAAAAAATGTCTACAAGTAATTAAAGCATATATGCAATAAATCTTTGTTTCAGCTGTAATATATTTTTCGTCGTTAAAGAAAATTCAGAAATAAAATAAACACATTATAGTGAAAGTTTACTTATTGGATTTATTCAATATGTAATAAAAATCTTACCTTTCAAATACAGAAAACTCGAGATAAGTTTCAATTAAACGGAGTTTTATTTATGAACGCTCTTTAACTGCTATGGTCCTTAGCGTCACATTCTATATTGGGCGTGAAAGACCAGAAATTTTGCTCTGAGACCTCTTTTTCAGGCTTGACACGGGACCACGGTCCTTCCGAAGGTAGCCATGCTAAGGATTTTTTTGCCCGAAAATATCCATCGCCCTCCGCTGACCTCGGGAGCTAGATGCTAGCATGGTAACCACTGCACCACGGAGGACGACATAAGATTCAATCTTGCTACGACTAGGAGCTAGTAAAATTTTAAGTATACCTTAAAATATAATGCACAAAAAGTAACATTCAAGCGTTGCACTCATGTTAGAACCCAAAACAATTACAGAGTAAAAATTATCCGCCAGAAAGCCGATACTACCACGCTAGAAACAAATTTGCAATATCAATTGTGTGAGAGTAGCGGTAAATTCATATCGAGCATTTCAGAGTACACAGTACTTGTGTCTTCAAGAACTTCCAGAACTCACCTGGAACCAGCAGCAACATCTCATCATTCTATCCACACCCTTTACCACATCGACTCATCCCACAACAACCCTTATTAATATTACTTCATAGTTCGATCACAAAATCGCTAGATATTTTTGAGAAAATCAAAGATAACGAAAAGTTTACCATAGAAAGGGTAGTTTGATGAGGACGCTTTTCGTTTTTGAGTTTGCTGTCCACAGACATGGACTACGTTCTTTGAAAAATTCTTTGTTATTCAGTGGACCTCAAAACGTTATTTTCGTGAAATCTCGATAGAGAATTTCTTGGTGGAATACTTCTTCCTAAAGATGAAGTAGTAGTTGTATTGTAGTTAACTGTTGGGGAGCCGAACTTGTAGTTGTTGCCGGTTTCCGGTAGCCTTTGCCCCAAATGTACTTTCAGGTGGCCTTTGCCCCAAGTTTAAAAATATTAACTTTGTAATTTGGCTGTTTACTTAAGTATTAAATATTTATGTTTGCCTCGGCTGCGTCAGTATTATTGTTAGAAACCCGTTTCTCTTAGCAGGGCGTGATGCGACAAGAATGTAGGTTTACACAGATTATAATTTCACTTCAATCCTTTTATTAATTTTAATAACACTTCACTGTTATAGAGAGCTGTGAGATTCTTTTATTAATTACTTGTACTTTTAATACGTAAACTTATTTTTCGTCTCACACAAATACGAATTAATTTCCCGAGGACGCATCACGCATCCAGTTACAAACACTGTCCGCAGGCAACTGATTTCTGAATTTGTAAATGTTTCTCCTTTTCAGTTTCTGATTGGCTAATCCTAATCCAATAGAATACCTTCATTTAAATAAACTTTTTTCTGGTTTTGATTGGCTATTTTTAAACTGTCTCAAAATGTACATTATTGTTGCTCCAATAATGACTAGTAGCATTTGAACTTTCAAATTCATTATTGCCTCAAGGTTACCTCATTGTTAGCAACTTTTAACTTATTATTCTCACAGCTCCTACATTATTAAATTACGTAATTTTTAAAAATGCAAAATTAAATATAGCATTCACATAACATTCTTACACATGGATACAATAGTATACAATAATATAAACATTTGCAATGACTGTAATATACACCTTTATATATTGTTACATACACATTGCTTTAAGGTGGGCTGTTATTGAATTCATATTATATAATTAGACTGAAATCATTTAAGTGTTAAAAATACTGCCTCAAAGATAAGCATTTGAGAAAGTAAAATATATATTTAAAATACAAATGCTGTTCCTTGCGGCGATCACCTCCTCATCCGTTGCTGTAGCTTACCTTGATGCTTCTCCCGTTGCTTCCAGAGGTTCTCAGCGTGTTGGTTCTTCAATTTATCCTCGGCTAGCTGCAGTAATTTTCCTTAAATTATATGGGAGCATGGACTTATCCTCGGTAAAGGAAAACGTAGATCTCGGGTGGTGATATAGGAAGACATAGACTTGCTTTGTTTATGAAAAGATGACACTGCCGTTTCTTTTTATTTAATTTAACACTCGTAGTATACAAAACTGGTATTGCCGCTGTAAAATACTGTCCACCGCTGTTAAACTATGGCGTGGATATGGCACGAAATATAACTATTCTTATTGTCGCTTTCAGAGTAGCGGATCTTAAGTGTGTTGCTAAAACTATTTTGATTCCCTGTTTTGGCGCGATATCTCACACATCCTGCAGCATCTCTCCCTGACCACACATGACATAAACTGCCGAATAAAATGCAATACTAAGCTGACATTACAAAGCTGACTTGATTCCCTTCTTGGCGCGATATCTCACGCATCCTGCAGCATCTCTCCCTGACCACACATTACCAAAAACTGCCCCGAATTTTCCCTAAACAGATCCATTTATAGCCTCAGGCTTCTGAGGCTGCTTCCTTTCCTATTGGTCCATTTTTAGCGCGACTCGACGCGTCTAACTATTTCGAATAAACTTCCAGGGATTTCATTGGTCCAAGTTTAATATAAATCGCGGCTTTTCCTACATTTACCGTTAAGGTTGTCTGTCTCACTCACTTGGTCACGGCGAATTATCAAATAATGGGACAAAGGCTCTACACCCTCGCTGTAGGAATAATAGCACAGCGACCGGAGAGAGGTAATAAAACTAGGTTTTCTGCCTTCGAAAGCACTATTCCTGTAGCTAAAACTTTCCCTCGTGGACAGTATTTTAACATAGCGCTTAAATTATTTACATTAAACCATTTATAACTCTACTAATATTAATAACCTAGATAGATACATAATGTTAAATCACCCTTCTTAAAATATACAAGCAGTATGAGAAAAAGATATTTACATAATACGATTTAACATCACTAAAAGTTAATTAATAAGTTATCTGTAATTATAGTTCTTGGGCTCGGCCTAGAGTTGCCGTTTCAAATTGCCCTGTTCTGGAAAAGAATAAATTTTTCAACACTTGATACAATTTTCTTTTACAGAATAATTCCTCTGATTATGGCCTTTGTTCGTTTGTTTTGTTGACAGAGACCCTTCGCTATACCTGCTCCTTCACAAGGGTACTGACAAACCGGTGATGTTTATATTTGGGTCATTCACTCTACACTCTCCCTTTAAGAACAGGTTTCCGAGAGACATTCTTATACACAATACATTTCCCGCACACGAATAACTTGTGACGCATACAAATACTCTAATACCCAATTTAAGTTCTAAAATTAAATCTATTTACATACATATTGGTACATAATTATTATGCCTTTATTTATTTCTTTACATCCTTATTTATCGGGTGTATTACCTTTACTATTTGTTCACAGGGGTGTTACCTCATTTCGAGTAAAACTAACCTGATTCTTTTCATTATATTCTTCACCCTTCTCATTCTCTAAACATTTGTACGGTTTGAGCAACTGTTTATGGTATCTCCCTACGATCTTGGAATTCTTTATTTCTTGTAACTCAAATGTAAATCACCCTGTATGGACCTTTAAATAAATTTTCCATTCTATGATACCCTTTTTTTTTATAATTAATAAAACTAATTTATATGTTTAAAGAAAACTGTCAGCATTTTGCTAGCATACCAACCAATTAATAATTTACAAATATTACTAAATATCAAAAAAAATAACAAATATTCTGACAATAAAAGCTGTTTCAACCTTAAGACAAACTTATTCAAACAGAAAGAAACTGAAACATATTAATGGCAAAGGTGTTTCTTGTTCTTCTTCACTATCACTAATGAGCATTTAATACTCAAGTCTCTTTAGTAATGCAAAAAAAAAATGTTCTGCACAACTGCTTACGATAATTCATTAATTCACATGTGAAAGCTCTCCTTTCCAGGCACTGTAGAGTCAGGACCAATGATATTATGTCTTTTTTTTTCTTTTTTTTTTTTTTTTTTTTTTTAATTTGAATGCTGGATTTTTTTTTTTATACCCATACTAATTCTCCAAGTTCGATCAACCCTTTCTTTCGCTTCCTTGTTTTAAATTCCTGCTTTCTTTTCTGCGCCCTTTTTAACATTCTTTCAAAAGCTTTCTTTAACGTCTCTTCTCCCGTTAGTGTTTTCGGCTCTTTAGTTTCTAGTATCTGTAGTAATTTCCCTTCAAGTGTTTCTATTAGCTTCCCCTTCATCAGCTCAACTAATTTCCCCTCTACATTCTTATCTTGTTCACTTAAGTTTCTTTCTAAGTCCTGACCCTGCTTACTTAATTTCCCTTCGAAATCCTTTTGTTCGCTCAGTTTTCTTTCTAAGTCCTTACTCTGCTCATTTACGATTCTTTCTAAGTTCCTACTCTGCTCATTTGCGATTCTTTCTAAGTTCCTACTCTGCTCATTTGCGATTCTTTCTAAGTCCTTATTATGCTCATCTGATTTCCCTTCTAGATTCTTATCTGGTTCACTTACGATTCTTTCTAAGTCATTACTCTGCTTACTTACGACTCTTTCTAAGTCCTTATTATGCTCATTTGATTCACCTTCTACATTCTTATCTTGTCCACTTACGATTCTTTCTAAGCCCTTACTCTGCTTACTTACGATTCTTTCTACGTCCTTATTATGCCCATTTGATTCCCCTTCTAAATTCTTATCTAGTTGACTTCCGATTCTTTCTAAGTCCTTATTCTGCTTACTTACGATTCTTTCTAAGTCCTTATTATGCTCATCTGCTTCCCCTTCTAGATTCTTATCTTGTTCACTTACGACTCTTTCTGAATTCTTACCATGTTCACTTACGATTCTTTCTAAGTTCTTACTATATTCACTTAAGATCTTACCCCGCTCATCTACTATGCTTTCTGACTTTTTACTATGTTCATTGAATATGCTTTCTAAGTTCTTACTATGTTCATTGAAATTTCTTTTTGACTCCTTACTCTGCTCATCTAATTTGCTTTCTAAGTTCTTACCCATCTCGTCTATCTTTGTGCTTAAATGTTGAAGGAATATTAGCAGCTGGTTTTGACCTGCGTCAATGACCTGCTCAATCGGTGGTTGCCTAACTTCTACCTCTGCTGCACCCATATTTTCTCCCTCTGTTGTTATGCTGACAATCGCCTCCCTATTCAGTTCTTCCAAATCTTCCCTTGACCTACTCATGGTTCCGTTAGCAAGTTCTACCTCCCTAGTAATGACTTTACCCCCTCTCAATAGCATGTGTTCACCAAAACTGAGTCACTACTCTGCATGCCTTTTTGTTTGTTTTTGAATAAATGTTCTAACCTGTATTTTTTTTCAATGTTAACTGATGCGTTCCGGGTTCGAATCCTGGTGAAGTTCTAGAAGCGATGCTCTCAGCTGTTTTGTTGTCCCACGTAGGTAGACTAGAAGTTCGCGTTGTAATTTTGTTCTGCTGTGCCCCTTTCCTCTGAAGATTCTTCGTCTGTTCGTTGTTTCCTAGTCCTCCGTTTATGTCGTTCTTCCCTTCGAGCTCCACGTTATGGCGCCAGTTTGCGGCGATCACCTCCTCATCCGTTGCTGTAGCTTACCTTGATGCTTCTCCCGTTGCTTCCAGAGGTTCTCAGCGTGTTGGTTCTTCAATTTATCCTCGGCTAGCTGCAGTAATTTTCCTTAAATTATATGGGAGCATGGACTTATCCTCGGTAAAGGAAAACGTAGATCTCGGGTGGTGATATAGGAAGACATAGACTTGCTTTGTTTATGAAAAGATGACACTGCCGTTTCTTTTTATTTAATTTAACACTCGTAGTATACAAAACTGGTATTGCCGCTGTAAAATACTGTCCACCGCTGTTAAACTATGGCGTGGATATGGCACGAAATATAACTATTCTTATTGTCGCTTTCAGAGTAGCGGATCTTAAGTGTGTTGCTAAAACTATTTTGATTCCCTGTTTTGGCGCGATATCTCACACATCCTGCAGCATCTCTCCCTGACCACACATGACATAAACTGCCGAATAAAATGCAATACTAAGCTGACATTACAAAGCTGACTTGATTCCCTTCTTGGCGCGATATCTCACGCATCCTGCAGCATCTCTCCCTGACCACACATTACCAAAAACTGCCCCGAATTTTCCCTAAACAGATCCATTTATAGCCTCAGGCTTCTGAGGCTGCTTCCTTTCCTATTGGTCCATTTTTAGCGCGACTCGACGCGTCTAACTATTTCGAATAAACTTCCAGGGATTTCATTGGTCCAAGTTTAATATAAATCGCGGCTTTTCCTACATTTACCGTTAAGGTTGTCTGTCTCACTCACTTGGTCACGGCGAATTATCAAATAATGGGACAAAGGCTCTACACCCTCGCTGTAGGAATAATAGCACAGCGACCGGAGAGAGGTAATAAAACTAGGTTTTCTGCCTTCGAAAGCACTATTCCTGTAGCTAAAACTTTCCCTCGTGGACAGTATTTTAACATAGCGCTTAAATTATTTACATTAAACCATTTATAACTCTACTAATATTAATAACCTAGATAGATACATAATGTTAAATCACCCTTCTTAAAATATACAAGCAGTATGAGAAAAAGATATTTACATAATACGATTTAACATCACTAAAAGTTAATTAATAAGTTATCTGTAATTATAGTTCTTGGGCTCGGCCTAGAGTTGCCGTTTCATCCTACAATGATAAAATGTATCTAAATTGAAGAAGTTCATTAAATAAGAGTGCAGAAAGAGCTAAAGGTGTAAACAATTCTTGGCGATTTATGATATATAATCTCCAATTAACGCCCTGTAGATAAGGGCTGTTTTCCCTTCTCACATCGACGTCAGTGTCAGTTTAGAACGGTAAATTAAGTTTCTCTCGTGCATTGTCAGTTTCTTCTTTCTTTGTGTGTCGCCTGGAGTAATTTTATTTATTGCTGCTCTCATTAGAAGATTTTAATTGCCTTGTTTTACTTCTCTGTCCGTATTTCAGTTGTCTGGGAGTATCAAGTTACAATAATTAGTACCTGTCTTGTATCGCTTAACACAGTTACATCCAATTACATTATCTGCTCCAAGGCCACATCAGAAAGACGTTAACCTAGTTTGAGTGTAACACTTCCCCAATACAGACTTTATTTCACGGGACCATATTGGCCTAGGTCAGGGATATAGCACAATGCAGTCAAGTAGCCATATTAGATTCCTTAAGGTTTACATACTCGCATAGTGTTTTAAGTTAAATCAATTAATATTTCACTCTCAACCCCCTCCCCCTCCCACCCAAACCTACACTGTAACAGCAACCTTTCCAATAAAAACAAGCAATATCTCGAAAATGGTTCACTCAACGTAAAAAATCTGATGTGTTACACTCACATGACTTTCTCTACTCTTGTACAAACTATTTTTACAAACGTTTATTCTCCATATGCTTCATGTTAATGGAGATATCGAGATGTCAATCTTATTGATAATTTTCTTGTAGATGCAAGGGGAATATGGTAGGTTTTAGGCGATAGTCAAATATTTTAACGCTGGTTGCTATGTGGCGTATTCCATTCTCTTTGCATGTCCAGGACAAAAAAAATGAATAACGAATTTGAGAAAAAGTATAAGTATTGGAAAATTTAAGGGAATAACAAGCAATATCTCGAAAATGGTTCACTCAACTAAAAAAATGTATATGACATAAATTGTGTATTTTAACGCGATCTACAAATTTTGTGTGGTAAAATTTTGTCTATCTCTTATGGTTTACCAGTTATGCAAAAGTCGTTCACAATGAAGAATACTTTTGGAGACATTCCCAGAAAATTCGAGATATACATTTCATTTGTCATGAAAATATCTTAAACATATGATATTTTAATCAAAATCGTTAGAGCCAGTTTTGAGAAAATCAAAATTTTCGATAAATGTTCCATGTAAAGGGTAGTCTGGGGTGGGGGGATTTTCTTGTAAACCTTCGTGTCGCATCTCTGAAAGATACTGAACCTAAATACCAAGTTTGGTGTTTATCCGACTATTCGTATTTGAGTTATGCTGTTCACAGACACACAGACACACAGACACACAGACAGACACACAGACACACAGACAGACACACACACGGACATGTTTCCAAAAATGCTTTTTTTGGATTCACTGAGTCTCAAAACATGTATTTCCGGTGAAATCTCGGTATCGAAATTTTGGGTGGAATACAATACTTCCCCTACTTACTATACGTAGTAGAGAAAGTAAAAACATATATGACATAAATTGTGTATTTTAACGCGTTCTACATTATTGTGTAATAAACTTTTGTCTATCTCTTATGGTTTACCAGTTATGCAAAGTAATTCACAATGAAGAATACTTTTGGAGACATTCCCAGAAAATTCGAGATATACATTTTATTTGTCATGAAAATATCTTAAACATGTGATATTTTAATCAAAATCGTTAGAGCCATTTTTGAGAAAATTAAAATTTTCAATAAATGTTCCATGTAAAGGGTAATCTGGGGTGGGGGGATTTTCTTGAAAACCTTCGTGTTGCATACCAAGTTTTGTGTTTATCAGACTGTTCGTTTCTGAGATATGCTGTTCAGACACACACGGACGTTTCCAAAAATGCTTTTTTTGGATTCAGAGGGTCTCAAAGCATATATTTCCGTTGAAATCTCGGTATCGAATTTTTGGGTGGAATACAATAATTCCCCTACTAACTATACGTAGTAGAGAAAGTAAAAATATTCTTAAGAGGGTCAATGTAAATCCGTCTCTAATATCTTCTGTGTTACAATCACTTGACTTTCTCCAGCAATTGTCGTTTATTACTTTCTCTACTACGTATAGTAAGTAGAGGAAGTATTGCATTCCACCCAAAAATTCGATACCGAGATTTCACCGGAAATACACGTTTTGAGACCTCCTGAATCCAAAAAAAATATTTTTGGAAACATGTCCGTGTGTGTGTCTGTGTGTGTGTGTGTGTGTGTGTGTGTGTGTGTGTGTGTGTGTGTGTGTGTGTGTGTGTGTGTCTGTGTGTCTGTGAACAGCATAACTCAAATACGAATAGTCGGATAAACACCAAACTTGGTATTTAGGTTCAGTATCTTTCAGAGATGCGACACGAAGGTTTACAAGAAAATCCCCCCACCCCAGACTACCCTTTACGTGGAACATTTATCGAAAATTTTGATTTTCTCAAAACTGGCTCTAACGATTTTGATTAAAATATCATATGTTTAAGATATTTTCATGACAAATGAAATGTATATCTCGAATTTTCTGGGAATGTCTCCAAAAGTATTCTTCATTGTGAACGACTTTTGCATAACTGGTAAACCATAAGAGATAGACAAAATTTTACCACACAAAATTTGTAGATCGCATTAAAATACACAATTTATTTCATATACATTTTTTTAGTTGAGTGAACCATTTTCGAGATATTGCTTGTTATTTCCTTAAATTTTCCAATACTTATACTTTTTCTCAAATTCGTTATTCATTTTTTTATGTCCTGGATATGCAAAGAGAATGGAATGCGCCACATAGCAACCAGCGTTAAAATATTTGACTATCGCTTAAAAGCTACCATATTCCCCTTGAGTCTACAAGAAAATTAGCAATAAGATTGACATCTCGATATCTCGATTTACATGGAGCATATGGAGAATAGGCGTTTGTAAAATTAGATTGTACAAGAGTAGAGAAAGTCATGTGAGTGTAACACATCAGATTTTTTTTATATTGCTTCCACAGACTATTCTTCCATAAGATTTCTGTATACTCGTTAATAGAGATAACCTTTGCAGAAATAGTTTCATTACACATTCCGTTGTAGCTACAAGAGAAATACAGGAGACTGAAGTTGAAATGTCACAGCCTTTGCGCAACATCGCGAGGAACAACTGAATGGTGGCAACACTTCGAACAACAAACAAGTACTGAAAATTTAAAACGAGTAACAACCGATATCTCGGCTGTGGCTAATGCTACAAGAAAAGGTTATTTGAAATAAAATTCTCTCCGTCACCGAGCGAGGTGATGCCGCGGTAACATCACCGAATCGCATTCTGGAGGTCCCAGATGCAAACCCCGTGCGGACCAATTTCACCGAAGATTTTTTTGGCGGTTTTCCTTTGTCGCTATGTTGGATAATTTGAACCACGAATTCTTGCTATTACCTCTTTCATCACTACATCTCGTTTCTTTCTTCTTTACCGTCATACCAGACACTGGGCTGACACTCATCCTCTAGAGTTTGCCTGCTCCTCGACAAGCTACTGACCTTTGGCTTGCATGTCCTTCAAACCCGGCGGAGGGCGTTGGATTTTTTCAAGTGTAAAAATCCATAGTATGGCTTCCTTCATATGGGAGATAAAGCCAGCGATCGTAGATTTACGGCACGTAAAAGAACCTCAAGCCTGATAAAGGGGCATCTGCGCAAAATTTCGGTCTTTCACGCCCAATATATACCAAGGAAACCGAGTTTCCGACAAGTCATAGAATTCCGAGCCTCTAGGGAGCGAAAAATCATGTTTTCTTGACTTCGTCCCATTTCCATTTTTACTTTCTCTACCACGTACGTTCATAGTAGTCCGTGTGTGTGTGTGTGTGTGTGTGTGTGTGTGTGTGTGTGTGTGTGTGTGTGCAAACAGCATAATTCAAAAACGAAATGTCGGATAAATACCAAACTTGGTATTTAGGTTCAGTACCTTCCAAAGATACGACACTAAGATTTTCAAGAAAATCCACCAACCTCAATTACCCTTTGCATGAAACAATTTTAGAATTATTTGATTTTATTAAAAATGGCTCTAACGATTTTGATTAAAATACCATACATTAAAAGTATTTTCATGCCAAATAAAATCTGTATCTTGAATTTTCTTGGAATAGCCTGTGAAGTCCTCTTCATACAGAAGGAATTTTGTATAACATTGCAGAACCGGTAAACGTTAACGATGAAAACCTACTGCACAAAAAATGTAGATCTCTTTAAAACACACAATTTATTTCTCGAATAACTTTTGTGTGGCATTAGGCATTTCTGAGACATCCGTTATTGATGGCTACGATTGTTTAATACTTAGCCATTCTCTAAAAGTCCTGTCGATTTTCAGTTGTTTCTCGTGATATCATGGAAACAGTATGGAATTTTATGGCCAGCGTACATCATCCAGTTCTAAAACATTTCACTGTCGTTATTCTCCATGTATCTATTACGAAATATGTAATGTGCTATTTTCGGAAAAGTATTTCTATTAAAATAGATAGGAAAATAGACGTTCATAAGAATAATTTGTATACCCACTAATAAGCGATAGAGGGTAGAGAAAGCCATGTGAATGTAACACAATATTGGTTTTAATTTTAGGAGACACCAAAATCTATATTTCCAGCGAAATATTGATGTGATCCTTTTTGGGTGAAACTCAAATCTTCCACTACCTTAAGTGACAGAGAAAGTAAATATTCCCTTTGGAGTCGAACCTTTAATCTGCGAGGTAAATCTGCAATATGCGAAAAATACCGAACATCTGGTAGCACTAAAAATAAAAGCTATTTGCAATATAGAAGTTATCGCGATACAACATTAGTATTGTATCGTTTTCAGGATGGGTATTTCGGTTCCTACACACACGGTACAAGTGCATAAAGACCTCTTCAAAGCATTAGTGTTTCATTCGCAAGAGTCTTTGTGTTTAATCCGGCATAGAAGAAGCTTCTGTTCATTTTCTGTTGCGGAATTTGGGTCAGTAGAAGTTCGCGGTTTTCAACTCAAGTTTCTCTTCGCATTTGTATTACATAACTTTGTTCAAGATCCTGCAGCTGTGATTACGTTCAAGTGTGTAGGCGACCTTAATTTACAAGAGCAAAATAGGTAAGAAAAAAGTAAAACCAAGATAGTATCATAAAAAGCAAATTATTCAGAAAGATATTAGCAAAACTCCGTTACCTGGTGGGCGGTAAAGTTGTAACCTGAGAGAAAAATTCGCGCTCCGGCTCCTGAATGTGATCTTTTATGTTTAATGTATACTAATATAGTAAAGAGAAAAAGGACTGTGTGTATAGGGGGGATCCCGGAAACCACTTTACCGATTTTGATCATTTTTTCACTATTGAAAAATACTCTTCTTCCCGACGAACATATGCTATAAGACACCTTCAACTTTCAGTTCATAAAATACTAAAAGAATTATAAATCCTTCATACTAAACGGTAGTATATACATATTAGAGTATTAGTAACACGTACTATATTGACTAGTAAACTTGTTATACGAGGGCTGATCAAAAAAGACTAAGACTATTTTTTTGCTGTAGCTTCCGTGATAGTTTCGTATCTGTAACATAAATATTTGAAAAGAGCGGGTTTTATGTATAATGTTGGTAGGTGGCAGCACTCTCGTATTGGTAGGTTGGTAGTAATTCTCTATTTTGTAGACCCTACGTGCATTTCGCATACCAGACAATGGAGGTGATGCACCTTTTAAATCGATTATCACCGGTGATGAGTCATGGCTGCATCATTATGATCCTGAAGGAAAACAAGCCAGCACAGTGTGGAAATCGCCAGGTTCTCCAACACCCAAAAAGGCAAAAGTTGTTCCATCTGCAGGGAAAGTGATGGTGATCACATTTTTTACTGTAATGGAATGATTTACCAGCATGCAGTTCCCCCTCACACTACTGTCGTGCTAGCCTCTGGTTCCCAAGGTCGCGGGTTCAAACCCGGCGGAGGGCGATGGATTTTTTCGGGCGTAAAAATAGTTAGCACGGCTTCCTTCGGAAGGGAAGTAAAGCCGGCGGTCCCGTGTCGTAGATTTACGGCACGTAAAAGAACCTCAAGCCCGATAAAGAGGTCTCTGAGCAAAATTACAGGTGTTTCACGCCCAATATAGAATGGGACGCTAAGAACCATAGTAGTTAAAGAGCGTCCATAAATAAAACTCAATTTTTTTTTCACACTACTGTTACAGCAGCATACTACACGTCAGTATTGGCTACACTGAGGAAGCACATTGCAAAGAAACGACCAGAGCTTTCTCGGACTGGGTGGTGACTTCATCATGACAATGCACGGCCTTACGTCGCAAATCAAGTCATGCAGTTTCTGGCTCGATTCAACATTAACTGTGTATCACATCCACCTTATAGCCCCGATCTTGCACCCTGTGACTTTTTTTATTCCCATCACTAAAGGCAAAGCTTAGGGTTATTCGATTTGAGAACTCTGAAGCAGTGCTCAAGAAAAGTGAGGCGATTCTCAAGGACCTGACAAAGAATGATCTGCAGCACGTGTTCAAGAACTGGCAGAGACGCTATAAAAAGTGCATTGAAGTAGGAGGGGACTACTTTGAAAAAGATCATGTAAACATTGAATTGGAGTAATAAACATCTGTGAAAAAAATCAGTCTCAGTCTTTGTTGATCAGCCCTCGTAGATGTTGAAAGTGATGTCCATCTACAATGAGATTTTCCTGAAATTTCTCGTCGTCAGGAGGCTGTAATTCATGAACAATAATTATTCTGTAGAGTTTCACTTTTAAAAGTTTAGCAGCTGTATGAGCAGAGCTGTGCACCACGTCTTAGAGACTTCAGTGGAGAGTGTTCGAATGAGGCACCAATTTCGTCAATTTTTTCCTCCGTTAGAACATATCTTTTTCGCTTCTTAGGTTCAGCGTTTAGCGATCCTGTTGCTCTAAACTTATTAAACAGGCAGCTTACAGTATCTCTATTTGGAATTGGAATTCCAGGAAATATTTCACGTCTACGTACCTGTCGACATGATTCGGTTTTTAAGTACGTGTCGTACATAAGCATTCTTTGTTCAAGCGTGAATTTTTCTGTGGGCATTTTGAGAGGGTTGATGCCCCTCGTACGAGAGCCAATTTGAAGTGAATTTGTACTGCTGTTTGCACCACGTATTGCGGGATATATGTTTTTGGAGTGTTCGCCCCAGGTACGATACAAACTTTCCGGTGACCTTCGCCCTCATGTTAAAAAATCAACTTTTAATGTTTATTTAAATATTATATATGTATGTTTGCCTCGGCTGCGTCAGCAGTAATTTGCAGAAACAAGTATCTGTTAGCAGGGGTTGGTGCGGCTAAAGAATGAAGGCTTGCACAAATTATAATTTTTACTTCACTCCTTTTATTATTCCTTCTCACGATTAAATAGTACTTCACTGATGTATCGTTTTACAGAGCTGTGAAATTATTGTTACTTGTATTTTTTAACACGTAAACTTCATATTATTCACGCCGTAATGAATTTTTATGTCTCGCACTGAATACGTATCCAACTGTTCGGGAACGCTGCCTAGAAGCGTCTGCCGCTTGAATTTGTACATTTTACTGTATTTCAAGGCACTGATTGACTAATCCTACTCCAATAGAATACTTTTATTTAACTTAAGCTTTTTTCTAGTTGTTTATTGGCTATTTATAAACTGTTTTAAATATTAAATTATTGTTCCAAGAATTATTAGTAGCATTATTAAACTTTCTAATTTATTGTTACCTCATTGTTAGTTAGCAACTTTCGGCTTCTATTCTCACAGCTCCTACATAGTTAAGTTACTTAATACATTCACATAAGATTATTATACATGTACATAATAATATAAACATAATACAATAACTGTTACATACACTTTATATATTATTTATACGCATATTGCTTTAAGGTGGGCTGTTATTATATTTTATATTGAAGCTGGTTATCGAGACCCAGGAGAAATAATAATAATAATACTGATAATAATAATAATAATGATAATAATAATGATAATAATAATGATAATAATAATAATAACAATAATAATAATATACGATCGAACATAGCGACGAAAATGTGCTGAATTCATATTAGGAATGGGTTTTGTAGGGAAGACAGAGAAACAAAGTTTGTTTCCTCGAAGCAGAGGTATTTTACCTGCGATGGTCAACGAACCTGCATACCGGAAGTCTCGCCTTTATACTTTTGGCTCGGACAGGGTTTACAACGGTTTCAAAGCTTAAAAGGGTGAGGAAGTATATGTGCCTTATCTACGATCTAAGAATGTTCGTGGGAAGATTTTAAAACTCAAAATAAGCTGTAAGAAGCAGATGTGAAAGTTGTCAAGTGGGGGTAGCCAATAATAAAAATCATGAAACAAAATGATAGCCAATCGAAAGATCGCGTAGACATCACATGATACGTTTGAATTTAAAACAGAACGAAACTTAAGGGAGAGGGGGAAAATTCTACGTTTGGCGAAAGGCGTGAAAGAGGAAACGCCGGGACAGTGGGGTACAAACTAACCACGAGGACGGTCGACGAAACAAAATAAGAAGAAAATAATCAGAAAGTTTATAGTGTAAAAATGAAGTTATGAAATCTAGGCAATTCGAGGGCTAGTCGGAGAAACACATAAGTAGCGACTTCGAAAGTGATAAGAATAACAGTGGTTTCGACGACGAAGGTGGCGGGTTGACCAGATAGGAATCTACGTAACAAAATAAAGATATAACTCAAACTTCTCAGGCAGTATTATTAATCTCATCAAGGCAGTGTCACCACCCCTGAAAAACAAGAACCTCAGCTCTACCGAAACAAATTCCAAATCCCTGCCATCCAACCAACGAACCCAGGACTCTGAGTCCACTGAAGCAACTGCCAGGAACAACACAGATGCGTCAGAGGTCAGCGTCAATATCAAATAATTAGATTGATATCATTTAAATGTTAAAAATACTGCCTCAATTTCTGTGGATTAATAACAAGATAAGAACGCCATGATAATAATAATAATAATAATAATAATAATAATAATAATACCTAATGTTTTAATAATGTTTCACCTTTGAGATAAACAATGAACAAACTCTACTCTTCACAGCACGAACAGAAGGCAGCAACTGGCACTTGATATTCACAGCAGATAAAGCGTAGCCTTGAACGGGTCAGTAGCTAGTGAGCTACTGGAACATACCGAGGTTACGGCAGTGCAAACTAATCGAGTATACACGCGAATCGTGGCCGGGCCACAAAACGACCGCTCGGTAGAATAGAACATGCTGGAATCATAAAATAACATACTTTCATGAAGGAGAAAGCACTTTTCTTTGGTTAATAATGTTATCGAGTACAAAATAGTTGATGTTACTACAAAAATAGGATTCGTTACATTCGCATGACTTCCTACAAACTGTTCTTGCAAAAGCTATTCTTCCATCTTTTTCGAGTTAAGTGCTACAAATGTTTACATAAATAGCTTGATTGCGAATTTCATTACAGGTACAAAGGGAATAGCGATAATCAAATGATTACAAACTGGTTTCTATATACTGGTCTTGAAATTCTATAGCATCACCAGGAACAACTGACGGTTAGCGGTACTCCAAAAAATGAATGCCAATTACTGAAAAATTCTAACCAATAACAAACTGTTATCTCCAAATGGCTGCTGCCACAAAAAAGTTATTTGTAATAAACTGCATTTTAACAGATGTACACCTTTTGTATAGTAAGGTTTTGCGTATTTCTTACGGTTTAACATTTATACAAAGTTATACAAAATTCCTTCCTTCACAGGCTATTGCATAAAATTCAAAATATACATTTTATTTGCCATGTAAATACCTTAAATATTGTTATACCGCAGTGAGGCCAATAGGTTTGCAGCTAAATATTAAATTTAGTTACCCCGGCATACACTTTGGGGGACGCAGACACAGCGGCACACAAGAGATACCAAAAGCTTGCTGCACAAACTAAGCGGGCGTGCTATATTTAGAACATTAAAAAGTACATCAATTCACATTTACCTCTTATTTATTATACTTAACAAGGTGCCCCACATTATACACAAAGGATTACAGTTGAGAGCGAATGTGTACCCGGGGAAAAAATCCCCCCTTCTAAGCCCAAGGTTAGCGCCATCAGTGATGGACAATAAAACTAACTGGGGTTTTCCCATGAGGCAATACCTGGAGTCTAAAAAGCTCCCCCCCCTGCAGTGCAGGAGATGGAAGTGGATACGCCACTTACGCGCGTCATTCCGAAAAGGGCGCCTGCCGACAAACCTCGGTAGGGCCGACAGCTTTCTAGCAAGCCGTCTACCGGCTATCCAGGGCGGTACCGGAGATCATTGAGGCGTCTCACAACCCCGTCAGCATGGAAACCACACAGACGTTCCCAATACCCATGGGTTTCGGGAACCACTGCCCCGCCGAGTCCAACCCAATCCGAACACTCCCCAGTGGGGAGGGGCTACACAAAGGATTACAGAAGTACTCTGGGGGAGATGTCCCACGCACACACATCCATTCTCTCTGAAGATCTACATTAGTCTGACGCCAAGCCAACACACACAAAAAGAGCTATTCCCTCAATTGCTTTCACCCCCAACTAGAAGATGGAATTGCCACGCCAGACAAGAACTTAACACACAAACACAACAATTAGCTCAACAATATTATACACAGCAATAATGTGTCCGAAGCGACAATACACACGCATACGCTACATCATATAGCACTTTAATCAAAATATTTACAGCCATTTTTGAGAAAATCAAACTTTTTGTAAAATTTTCTATGTAAAGGGTAGTTTGAGGTGGAAAGATTTTCTTTAAACTTTCGTTGAACGATTCTGAGCTTAAATACAAAGTTTTATATTTATCCGACATTTCGTTTTTGGGTTATACAAAATATACACACACACCAAAACAAAACAAACAGTATTTTTTCTACAAATGCTTTTAGAAGCTGTTTTTGGACTGAGGAGCCTTAAAACATGCATTTACGAAGAAATGTCAATACTGTGAGGCAGCGGTTATGGTCCAAAGTTATCGGGATGTCGGCGCCAGGCGATCGGATAACACCGGACGTAATCGACAGGTAACTAGAACCTTCTGGAAGCTAGTTCTCCCCCTTCCTCCAGAAAGTGTGTCGAAATAGTTTAGAACGCTGGAGAACCTTGTGGAAAAATTCCACTGGCTATCTAAGCGAGCGTTCTTATGAGGGTCAGTCAGTGCGAGTCGAGTCGGAATTGATTCGAATCAGCCAGTGAAGCAGCGAGCGAGTTAGCGACGACTGTTGTGAAGTGTAGCGAGTGCTACTGCGGAGCGACGGGCTGTGATGGTCTTGTGTTCGACTCCCGAATGAAGTGAACCGTCCGACGTGAACAGGCGGCTACTCACGAAGGAAATGATTCAATAGAGAATTGAACTAGTTCACCTTAATGAAGTGATATTAGTGAAGTGAAAGTGTGAACGAAGTGAACCAGATAAGAACTTGAAACAGTAACAGTGAGAGAAGTGACAGTTTGCAAAAATTGGACAAAGTCACAATCTCAAGTTCTTTTCTAGGATACAATATTTTCTCTGCCTTCTAGGTACGTGGTAAAGAAAGTAAAACTGCATAACAAAAAATGTTAAATACCCGCGGATATTTTATTCCAGGCATATACATAGATGCTCATGATTCAGCAACTAAGAAAACAGAAGAAACAGATATACAATCCGATCTACTTATAAAGATACTGTATGTCTGTGATACACCAATTCCTTAATAACCTTTATGTAAGACAGTTTTTCTTGTATAATTTCTCTGTACGTTGTAATCGACTTCATTACCAGCGCATGCTAAATAATTACAATATATAAAAACAGAAAATGTTGACCAGAAATTAATCTGCCCATATGTTATAATTAACTGAGAGAATTACTTTTCTCGATGGTTACAGATTATGTGCCATTTCCAAAAGGCAATCTTCATATTCATCAGTTTCACTACCATTTCGTTAATGTAGTACTTAGTCTATATATTATTATGTAAATCTGGGACCAAAGAAAAGATACAAATCTTTAAAATATTTACTTGAATATCTAAAAGTGTAATCGATCATTCTAATAATTGTTTCGTGATTAATTTACAGGCTATACAACATTTCCAAACCTGGAAGACACGTAATTAGTGACGGGAAGGTATAAATAATTAAATAAAGAAATGACAGCAAGGTAAAGAAATAATTGCTATAAATAATTTCCGTATATTAAACCAAATATAATGTAATAAGCCGGAATTGAAAGATCTACCCGGAGGGAAAAACGTAATTAACAAGTATTGTAAGGAAGACATTACCAAAAGGCGAGGATAGACCACATTACCTAAAGATACTTGTAATGCATAAATTAGAGCTTAGCAACAAGATAAGAGATTCATACATAGAATTTTAAGCTTGACCACGCGAGAAGTAACGTTGTTAGGGGTATTGATATGTGGGCGGAGCTTAAGTTAATAAACGCTTGGCTTAATTGTTGTTATAGAAGTAATTGATTCGTAAAGTCAACAGTCGGCGACTCTTCTCAAACTGAACATGTTAGTCAACATTAAAATTTGTCAGCTAACTAAACTGATGTTATCCTTTTAAAATACACTCACGCATACCCTGAGATAAAGAACTCATAGCTATACCACTAGAGCAGCTGGCGCACTAGATAAGCTAGAACGAGCTACGAGATGACTTTATATCCATCAACAAAGCAGGTAACATTAAATGTTATAAAAATTTGAAGCAGGGAGCGGCTTCAAAAGTCGCAACACGAACTGCATCAGGGGAGACGTTAAGGAAATCATAAATATAACATACGCCGATAATATTTCATATCCATTTTCGTAAACACCTGAGGATTTTCCGTCCAATATTATGGTAATGTACGAGATTACATATATAGGGGGTTGTGGAAGATTTATCATTAAAATCTTCTAGCTAATCGTTCCATCAAGAATGTTGATAGAGGTAAATTAAATTAATTAAATTGTCATTCAAGGTTTGAAGCCTCGCCCATGCAACTTCGGATAAGTCATTCAGTCGCTTATAAGCTCTTCCATTAGGAGTGCAAAGGGCTCTCGTAAATCCCCACTTCGCCAAGGGAGCCACCGGTTCCCGCCACTTATTTTTGCTAGAAGCAGTGATTGGGCTCTCACTCTCACAGTCTCTCTCACACTCGCCCTCTCTCTCTCTCTCTCTGTCTCTGTCTCTCTCCGTCGTGAGATATTAGGATTTTCGTGAAAATTATTAAAAATTGATATAACACACATACTTGGGTCCTGGGAATCACAAAAAGATATATTTTACTGAAATCTGATACCGGAATTGTTGACTTGTACGATTAATAAATTTATGAAGACATGATAGGGAGATAGATAAATAATTGCAATAAATAATTCCCATATAATGTTAGAAGTGAGTCGTCATATTATAATTCCAATCACATAGCACTTGATGTCAACTGAGAAGCGCTTTCGAAAGACGTGTTTCTCTCATCTTCAGCTGCAGTCGACTGAAATCTCTCTTTCTCTCTCTCTCTCTCTCTCTCTCTCTCTCTCACCCCCGACCCCCATGAAGTATTTCATTAGACGATTCTTCTGCCCTCTGCTGGGAAACGTTTAGAACTTGTGCTATAGGATTTGTTGCCATCTGTAGTGAAGGTTGGAACTCATGTCTTCTTTCTTGTAATCTGATTGGACCAGCAGCATTAGGTAGTCTGTAGGCGGTATTTCGAAATTCAAAGCATTCTTGATGTTGAGATGGATGAAAATCCTTTCCCAAATTTCCAAGTATGAAGTGTCTGTATAGGTTTTAATAATTTCATCTCTTGTCCTATTTCATGGTTACTGTTCCAAAAATGGTTGGCAACTGTTGATTTATCTATTTGTTTCAGTTTTATATTTCTTTGGTGTTCATTTAGTCTTATTTTTAAATTTCTTTTTGTTCTTCTTATATATGAGCCTTGGCAATCCTGACATGAGATCTGATAAATACCTGATTTTTTTAAATAATCAGTTGTATTAGTCAAAGGTATATTCAGCATATTTCTCGAACTGTATTTATTCTGGGGTGCCAGTTTGATTTGATATTTTCTTTATAATTTTTCAAAAAAAATTGAACATCACTGGATGGTATGTAAATTTCTTGTATATTAAATCCTTTTTATTCGGATTCTGTAGGGTACTAATTATATGTAAGCTATGTTTCTTTTTGTATCTAGTAATTAAATTATTAATAACTTGAGGTTTAAAGACATTTTCAATAGCTACATTCTTAATATAACTCAGTTCAGTGACATAATCTTCTTTTTCCAAAGGCACGTTAAGTCAGCATGTTGATGTGACATAGGGTTATAAAAATTATTTTTATATAATTATACACATGTTTAGGTTTTCTGTAAGTACCAAACTTGATATTGTTATCTTTTCTTTTTACCAGTACATCCAAAAAGGGTAACATATTATCTGTTTCTATTTCCATAGTAAATTTGATGTATGTCTCTTGTTTGTTCCCGTATATTAAAATCAGAATGAGTTACAATTCTGCCAGTGGATAAAAAGTCATTACCAATCAAGTTAATGTGTTGAGGCAAAGTAATTAGTTAGAAGTCAGAGTAACTAGGACAATTAGATGTTCCGGCGAACTCAACCAACCAGAAACCCATTAGCTCAAGATTCAGGTAATTAAAACTCAGTACGTTCAGAAATCAGAGAATTGCATGAAAATGCATGTATACTAATTCTGAAAATAATAAACGGAAAGATTCTAAGAATTTAGCAAGTTAAAGAGTAAAAGTTGTGTTTCAGATGCGAATAAGAAGCTTAAGATTTGGCAACGTATAACGCAGGAACTTTGGTGGGGTAGTCATGAAGCAGGCGGGACTTAAGTTGATAAAAGGGCGTGTTTTCTAAAATTAGGGTATTACAGTCTTTCACATTTTACAAAAGTCTTGCTGTAATCGATTATTATCGGCAAACCATAGCGCCTAAAGATCGCGATCGGCTTCTCTCATACTTGGAAGTAGCCGCAAGGGGATTCGTTGTTTAGCATTTCAGCTTTACGGCAACCTACGCGTTTCGTTATTACGAAAAAAAATTTAAACCATAAATTTCTTGATACTTCAAAAGTTAGTAGATATAATATTCAATAGTTACAGATTCTGGTGCTATTCAGAAACAGTTTAATTCTTCATCCTAAAACTGTCAGTAGCTCGCTTCAAATAGCTCATGTATTAGTTCCCATTAAATGTATCAGCCAACATAACTGTGTTGTCTATTCTCACACCCACTCACGAGTACCCTTAAAGAAAATCCCATCTCTCACCACTGTAGCAGCTGGCAGCAGATTCATTAACGATGGAGATATTGAACACTGCATCAAAGTGACTAAGTCGTCAAATCTAACGAATGCTTGGATGGAACACAGTACTTCCTCTCGTACCAAATTAAATTGAGTTTTATTTATGGACGCTCTTTAACTACTACGACTCTTAGCGTCCCATTCTATACTGAGCGTGAAATATCGGTAATTTTGCTCAGAGGACTCTTTATCAGGCTTGAGGTTCTTTTACGTGCTGTAAATATACGACACGGGACCACCAGCTTTACTTCCCTTTCGAAGGAAGCCATGCTAAGGATTTTTACGCCCGAAATACATCCATCGCCCTCCGTCGGGCTTGAACCCGCGACCTCGGGAACTAGAGGCTAGCATGGTAACCACTATACCAACTACTACAGCACGGAGGACGACTCTCTCGTATCATAGTTAATCGGTAGAGAAAATAAATATAATCTTGTAGTAGATCATTTTACACATACAAGAGGTTATATAGGATGTTGCAGAATTCGACCGTCGGCTTTCGGAGATTACACAGGAGAATTAGGCGAGCACTTTGATACCTGACACTTCTGGTCTTTGAGTTCATGAATGTTTGCAATAGTTCCAAATCAATAACGAACCATATGCCAATATTAAAACTTTCCTGAGTTGCTGCTACTTGAAGGTATTCTAACCATGCTGTGTTCAAACATTCCATATGAACACCTCCGTAACATGTAATTAAGCTTTGAAAGAAAATGGAGAAATTAAAATTGGGTTCACTCCAAATGTACACTATTCATCTGTTTGATAAAAAACAAAGTTATCTGACTGCCTGTATGGATTTGAATCCAACACCACCAGATTGACAACCGAGCATGCGACTGCGCTATTACTACAGCTAACTATTGTTTGTCTCTGATAGTATGATTGTTCATGTGAAAGTGAAGGTATCGGTGGTATACTGGCTCTTGCTGACGAAGCATTAAAAGAAAAAGCAAATCTCATAGCTTTGAAAATACGCAATTTTAGCTATTTTGGCGCTTACGAAAGAAAAATTGGCTATTTTAGCGTGGAAATCAGTACCGCATTCGTATTAAGCGTTATTTGCATTTATCAGTATGAATGAATGAATTAATTTATTTCACTTCCATTATACATGAGCTATTAACTCTCTAGAACTATCTCTATTACATATACACATACCAAGACTTCCTTTCTAATATACGAAAATATATACATATATACTTGAGTTGCTCCTGGTGCAAATGTAGTAAACACTGTGGTTATTAATACATTATACACCAGGTTCGCTAACTACCTACTTGTAACACACACTTATTAATTAATCATACAAATTTACTTGATAGGCATCCTTACAAAATATACAGATTTATAATTTTGAAATTCCTCTCTTACATTTTTCTTTAGTTTTTCCTAATAATCTGCCCAACTTTATAATCTCTTCTGTATTCTTAAACTTTCCAATTCTCATTATAATTACTGGTATTGGTAATTTCAACCACCTAACGGTGCCCATTGATCTCTCCATAGTTTAGTTTCATTACAATCAAAAATAAAATGTAGGTCATTCTCCACTTCGTCTCATAATGGACAGTTGTGGAGATCCATTCCGCCTTTCATTCTCCTTAATTTCTTTGCTCCAGATCCAAACTATGCCCAGCCTTTCCTTTCCAATTTACTGCACACTTCAGTATACTTTTCCCTGCCCAATCTTTTTTAATTTACCTGTACAAAACAAAGGTTCTCTTATCTCTAATACTGCTAACGATATCTTGTATATTCATATCCTCAACTCTCTGTATGATTTCTTTCCAAAACCTTCCTTCTAATAATTCTCTCTCTCCATCTATTTCCTGTATAATCTTTTGCACAGATAAGGTCCAATTACCAGGCACTGGCAATTTCTCTTGCATAATCATACATCGTTTTACAATATTCTGGTCATCCAATGCTTTAACCCGATACCAAAACGTTATCAATCTTTCAGTTATTAACCCTTTACTTCCTGATCTTCTTAATTCCATCAATGCAACTGGTAAACCCAAAGTTAACGGACCAAAACTTCTAAATATTAAGTCCACTCCCTGCCACACTTCATCATATCCCCAAACCTCAATCCCATAGCATAGAGTATTTTGGCTTCCAATATTTCTTATATACTCTTTCTACTAACTTAATTTGTATTCCTGGTATTTTAAATACACGTGCTCTTATCCCCTTCATGGCAATTTTACCCTTAGCTAAAACTGCTTTCTTTTGATCATGCCATCTTCCATTACTACTTAACTGAACCCCCAAATACTCAATTTTTCCCACTATTGCTATTTTCTGTCCTTCCATACCCCATTTTTTCTAAAAATTTAAATTGAGTTTTATTTATGGACGCTCTTTAACTACTATGGTTCTTAGCGTCCCAATCCATATTGGGCATGAAAGACCTCAGAGGCCTCTTTATCAGGCTTGAGGTTCTTTTACATGCCGTAAATCTACGACACGGGACCATCGGCTTTACTTCCCAAGGAAGCCATGCTAAGGATTTTTACGCCCGAAAAAATCCATCGCCCTCCCCCGGGTTTGAACCCGCGACCTTGAGAACTAGAGGCTAGCACGGTTTCACTAGTCCACGGAGGACATTCTCTTTTTAATTAATATCCCTTTTTAAAACCATAATCCTAGTATTTTTATAGTTTATCTTCAACCCCCAACTTCTGCAAAATCCCCCCAACACAGTTAAAGCTCTCGATAATCCTCCAAAATATATGGATTTCACTACCAGATCATCTGCAAACAATAATCCTGGTATTTCCCTATCATTTATATTAATCAGTAAGAAAATTCAAATGAAAAATCATTATGTAACTACAAAGTTTGTCGTACAGACCATAGGTATTCCTATATCACCCCTCTGTAATCCTCTAAAAGTCTGTCGGTTAAATTCTGTAGCATGCCTAATTGGAAATTTATATTTCCCCTGTGCAACTCTGGTAAGGTAGCAAGTAATCAATAACGGTGAGAAATTAATCCAGTCTAATACGTAGACAAGTTTATAGAGGTTTCTGTCACAGACACGTGAGAAGTGTAATTTGTAAGGGAGTTATGGTTACTAGACCCATTACGTGCGAGAATGGTGACGTTGCCCCTGTACTGCAGTGCTTCAGGCCGTCACGTGGACGCAACCCGTCGCGTAGCAACAAGACCGTCAGCTGAATTCAAAATGAGTACAGTAAAAATACTCCCATATATCTCATGTGTAATATCACTTGGCTTTCTTTACAATTATAATTCATTTATACTTTCTCTAGCAGTTTCTTATAGTAAGTAGAGGAAGTGTTGAAGTACATCTCAGATTCTATATCTATATTTCACCGGAAATACAAGTTTTGAGTCCTTTAAATTTAAAAAAAACCTGATGTGTTACACTCGCATGACTTTCTCTACTCTTGTACAAACTATTTTACAAACGCTTATTCTCCATCTACTTCAAGTTAATCGAGATAAACATTTGCAGACTCTATCATATTGCTAAGTTTCTTGTAGATGTAAGGGGAATATATATTTACAAGGGCAATATAGAAATACAGTAGTCTTTAAGCACATACATATCTCTTAATAGCTGGTTGCTATGTGCAGTACCGTTCTCTTTGTCACAGATTAATACTCTTTACATATACAAGACAAAGAAATGAATAACGAATTCCCATTTGAGAAAATAAGTATTGAAAAAGTTAACGGAATAACAAGCAATATCTCGAAAATGGTTCACTCAACAAAAAAAATGTATATGACATAAATTGTGTATTTTAACGCAATCTACATTTTTTGTGCAGTACAAATTCGTCTATCTCTTATGGTTTACCAGTTATGCAAAAGTCGTTCACAATGAAGAATACTTTTGGAGATATTCCCAGAAAATTCAAGATATACATTTTATTTGTCATGAAAATTTCTTAAACATATGATATTTTAATCAAAATCGTTAGAGCCATTTGTGAGAAAATTAAAATTTTCGAAAAATGTTCCAGGAAAAGGGTAAACTCGGGTAGGGGGATTTTCTTGAAAACCTTCGTGTCGCATCTCTGGAAGATACTGAACCTAAGTACCAAGTTTGGTGTTTATCCGACTGTTCGTTTGTGTTATGCTGTTCGCAGACAGACAGACAGACACACACACACGGACATGTTTCCAAAAATGACTTTTTTGGATTTAGGGGGTCTTAAAACATATATTTCCGGTGAAATCTCGGTATCCAATTTTTGGGTGGAATACAATACTTCCCCTACTTACTATACGTAGTAGAGAAAGTAAAAATTGGTAAAGGTCACTCAGAGCATAAAAGCGATGTATCCACTCAATGGGATACTAGGGAACAGACATGTCACGAAAAGGAAAAACCAATATATTTATGATTCAATAGTTTAGAAAATGTGGCGGCGCTACGGCCGAGTGGTTAGGCCGCTTGCCTCCCAGGGACTTGCATGTGGGCGGCGTCTGGGCGGGTTTTCTCTGGGTTCTTCCGCCATTTATTCCAACAACTGCTTCATCATCGCCTTTCCTTTAATCTATTTCGCCTTCATTTTATATCATCTCCTTCCCTCATTCTCATACATGGCTACGGGTCGATCCCCCATTAGGGGTTCTTCATTCTCTGATTCAATGTTCGTTTACTCTTCTACAGGCACCTGATCCTAGGCACGGCTGTAAGTTCTAGGGGGTGTAAGCCCTACATACAGGAGCATAAGCCAACTACGTAAATAGATAAGAAAATAACCCAATATTATTCAGAAATTTGGCCAACAAAAGGAAGAGAAGAAATGAAATTATTAGCAACAGAAATGGATTTTTCGAGAAATGCAAATGGAACTTCTGTGATGGAAAGAATTAGAAATTAAGTAATTCGGGAACAAATGGAACTGCAACATACTAAAATAGACGAAATTAAAGAAAAAAAATCTGATGTGTTACACTCACATGACTTTCTCTACTCTTGTACAATCTATTTTTACAAACGCCTATTCTCCATATGCTTTATGTTAATCGAGATATCGAGATGTCAATCTTATTGCTAATTTTCTTGTAGATGCAAGGGGAATATGGTAGCTTTTAAGCGATGGTCAAACATTTTAACGCTGGTTGCTATGTGGCGCATTCCATTCTCTTTGTATGTCCAGGACAAAAAAAAATGAATAACGAATTTGAGAAAAAGTATAAGTATTGGAAAGTTTAAGGGAATAACAAGCAATATCTCGAAAACGGTTCACTCTACAAAAGAAATGTGTATGACATAAGTTGTGTATTTTAATGCGATCTACATTTTTTGTGTAGTAAAATTTTGTCTATCTCTTATGGTTTACCAGTTATGCAAAAGTCGTTCACAATGATGAATATTTTTGGAGACATTCCCAGAAAATTCGAGATATACATTTCATTTCTCATGACATTATCTTAAACATATGATACTTTCATCAAAATCGTTAGAGCCGTTTTTGAGAAAATTAAAATTTTCGAAAAATCTTCTATGTAAAGGGTAGTCAGGGGTGGGGGGATTTTCTTGAAAACCATCGTGTCGCATCGCTGGAAGATACTGAACCTAAATACCAAGTTTGGTGCTTATCCGACTGCTCGTTTTTGAGTTATGCTGTTCACAGACACACACACACACACACACACAGACACACACGCGGACATGTTTCCAAAAATGCTTTTTTTGGATTCAGGAGGTCTCAAAACATGTATTTCCGGTGAAATCTCGGTATCAATTTTTGGGTGGAATACAATACTTCCCCTACTTACTATACGTAGTAGAGAAAGTAAAAAAATCTGATGTGTTACACTCACATGACTTTCTCTACTCTTGTACAATCTATTTTTACAAACGCCTATTCTCCATATGCTTCATGTTAATCGAGATATCGAGATGTCAATCTTATTGGTAATTTTCATGTAGATGAAAGGGGAATATGGTAGCTTTTAAGCGATAGTCAAATATTTTAACGCTGGTTGCTATGCGGCGCATTCCATTCTCTTTGCAAGTCCAAGACATAAAAAAATGAATAACGAATTTGAGAAAAAGTATAAGTATTGGAAAATTTAAGGGAATAACAAGCAATATCTCGAAAACGGTTCACTCAACAAAAGAAATGTATATGACATAAGTTGTGTATTTTAAGGCGATCTACATTTTTTGTGTAGTAAAATTTTGTCTATCTCTTATGGTTTACCAGTTATGCAAAAGTCGTTCACAATGAAGAATACTTTTGGAGACATTCCCAGAAAATTCGAGATATACATTTCATTTCTCATGACATTATCTTAAACATATGATATTTTAATCAAAATCGTTAGAGCCATTTTTGAGAAAATTAAAATTTTCGAAAAATGTTCCATGTAAAGGGTAGTCTGGGGTGGGGGGATTTTCTTGAAAACCTTCGTGTCGCATCTCTGGAAGACACTGAACCTAAATATCAAGTTTGGTGTTTATCCGACTGTTCGTTTTTGAGTTATGCTGTTCACACACACACAGACACACACACAGACACACACACACACAGACACACAGACACACACACGGACATGTTTCCAAAAATGCTTTTTTTGGATTCAGGAGGTCTCAAAACATGTATTTCCGGTGAAATCTCGGTATCGAATTTTTGGGTGGAATGCAATACTTCCCCTACTTACTATACGTAGTAGAGAAAGTAAAAATTGTATGGTATGGTCACGTAAGAAGTATGGGGTAGGATTCCTGCTTCAGATGGAATCCTCCGGGCAGAAAGAAGAACAGATCCAAGAACACATGTGTTATGGAATGCAAGAAGACACGAAGGAGAAAAACATTCCTGAGAACCTATGGGGGATAGAGAAACTTGGAAATTGAGAATGCGGAAGATTTAGACATGCATAAAACAACCGTGGTGATAATAATGAAGGAAAGGTCCATCTTCTATATGTGTGTTTGAGAGAGACGAGCATAACCGAAAAGAAAAAATTCTGTTGTGTTACATTCACATTACTTGTTCTACCCTCTATCGTTTATTAGTACATATACAAAGTATCCCTACGAAAGTTTATTTTCTTATCTACTTCATTTTAAAAGATAAACCTTTCTGGAAATAGCTGCATTACACATTTTCTTATAGATATAAAACGAATAGCAACAGTCAAATGTTTCAGAACTGCAGGCTATATGCTGACTTTAAATTTCCATACTATTTCAATGCCACCACGAGAAACAACTGAAAACCGACAGCATTTTAAAAGAATGGCTAAGTATTGAACAAATCTAACCACTAACCACGGATATCTCGGAAATGGCTGATGCCACAAAAAAAATCTATTTCAAATAAATTGTGTCTTTAAAGAGGACTACAGTTTTTCTGCAGTTGGTTTTCGACTATCGCTTAACGTTTATCAGTTACACAAGATTATACAAAATTCCTTCTGAATGAACAGGACTTTACAGGCTATTCCCAGAAAATTCGAGATATACATTTTATTTGTCATTAAACATCTTTAATATGTGGTATTTTTATCAAAATCGTTAGAGCCAGTTTTAGAAAATAAAAACACTGAAAAATCTTCCATGAAATAGGTAGTTTGGTGTGGGGGGTTTTCTTTAATATCTTGTGTCGAATGTTTGGTAGGTAGTGCACCTATATACCAAATCTAGTATTTATCCGACAGATACACACACGCGCACGGGAACCTTTTTCTAAAAATGCTGTTTTCGATTCAGGGGTCTCAAAATTGTATTTCCAGTGAAATCTCGATATTCTATTTTTGGGTGGAATACAATACTTCCCCTACTTGCTATACGTAGCAGAGAAAGCAATAAGCTTTTGTAAGAATAGTTTGTAAAACAGAGGCTGGAAAAGTCATGTAAATGCGACATCAGATTTTTATTATTTTATTATTAAAATACCAAAAATACAGATTAGGAATCCTCCAAATTAAGATTCTCTTAAAATAAACTCCGCGTCTTCCGTTAAGGATATCCATCTGTGGAAAAGGGCCTAAAATAGTCAAAATTCATAAGTATGAATTCTAGTGTTATTAAAGAACTACAAATCTCCTTAGTTCTATAAGTTTTTTAACTGTACGAGATTTCAAAGCATGTCATATAGCGATTTAAACATGTGCGTGTAAGCCTAGCGTATAAAATTGTAGTAAAAACTATAAGTATTGTCTGCAATAAAGTGCAAAACCATTCAAGAGAGGAGCACAAAAAGACAAAGGAGGGCCTGTATATTCACTAAACATCCTAAGACAGAAACATTTATCTTAGAGTTACAATTTTTAACTCTCTTTTCTCATGTTTTATTGGTATATTCTCATTTTCAAATTGTTCCACACGATGTATATTTCGGTAAAATTAATGATATTTTGTATACGTCTTTGTGAATAAGAGGATAAAAAATGATGGGATGAAGTTTTTGTAACATACTTAGGATTAGGTCGACGAAGGGGACACTTAGCACCTCGACCCACAAGGGATCTTTTGTGCATACACCCCCTGCAGGAATGGATGAGATGAAGGAACGGCCGGCGCAGACGACACACACACACACACACACACACACACACACACACACACGCAGAGTTCTTAATAGATAATGGCTTGACCACCCGGCCGGAGAGCGCTCGGCGGCGACCCTCCCAAGCCACTGGAGAGCGGTTCACAGGCTCCCCTCCAGCGGGGGCCCGAGAAAGCTCGACCCAGCAGTGGAGGCTTGAAAGACTACTATCTGACGGGACCGAAGAGTTCCAAAGCGCAAAAACCTGCGCCATTTGTCCGCCACAACCCCGAAGTCAACCTGCATCGTGAAAGAGGGATACGAAATGAGAGTAAATGGGGGAGAGAGGAGAGCCGTGGTAGAAGACATCAATCCAGCATTCGCCTTGTTAACCAGGGAAAACCACGGAAAAACCCAGGTCAGAGTGGGCGACCACCAGGAATCGACCCCAGGACATCCCGAATGCAGGCCACAGACTTTGCCGCCTGAACCATGTTGAGATGTTATTAAACAATAATATTCATATTGAGTAAAATTTAACAAAATTTGAAGTCTCGTGTTTAACATTTATTTCTCCTAAACTAGTAGGGTAATTAAAAATTCATCTCTACAATCTATCATTATCATCATCATCATCAACATTACCATCATCTTCTTAACAGGTGATAGACCTGGAATTGTCTCTCTCGCCAGTTTTTCAAAGAGTGATCCGATGATCTTTTCGCTGATGGTCTGTAGTTCAAGATCACTCGGGAATTGAATTTAGTTTTTATTTATGAACACTCCTTAGCTACTATGGTTCTTAGCGTCCCATTCTATATTGGACTGTGAAAGACCGGTAATTTTGCTCAGAGGCCTCTTTATCAGGCTTAAGGTTCTTTTACTTCCATAAATCTACAACACGGGACCACTGGCTTTACTTCCCTTCCGAAGGAAGCCATGCTAAGGGTTTTTATGCCCGAAAAAATCCATCGCCCTCCCCCGGGTTTGAACCGGCGACTTTGGGAACTAGAGGATAGCATGGTACACTAGTCCATGGAGGACGACATTTTCTGTTTAATTTATATCCCTTTTTTAAAACTATAATCCTAGTACTTTTATAGTTTATCTTCAACCCCCAACTTCTGCAAAATCCCCCCAACACACTTAAAGCTCTCGATGATCCTCCAATAGATATGGACCCCACTACCAGATCATCTGCAAACAATAATCCCTATCATTTATATTTATCAGTAAGAAAATTCAAATGAAAAATCATTATGTAACTTCAAAGTTTGTCGTACAGACCATAGGTATTCCTATATCACCCCTCTGTAATTCTCTAAAAGTCTGTCGGTTGAATTCTGTAGCATGCCTAATTGGAATTTTATATTTCCCCTGTGCAACTCTGGTAAGGTAGCAAGTAATCAATAACGGTGAGAAATTAATCGAGTCTAATACGTAGACAAGTTTATAGACGTTTCTGTCACAGACACGTGAGAAGTGTGATTTGTAAGGGAGTTATGGTTACTAGACCATTACGTGCGAGAATGGTGACGTTGCCTCTGTACTTCAGCGCTTCAGGCCGACACGTGGACGCAACCCGTCGCGTAGCAACAAGACCGTCAGCTGAATGCAAAATGAGTATAGTAAAAATACTCGCATATATCTCATGTGTAATATCACTTGACTTTCTTTACAATTATAATTCATTTATACTTTCTCTAGCAGTTTTTATAGTAAGTAGAGGAAGTGTGAAGTACAACTCAGCATTCTATATCGATATTTCGTCCGAAATACAGGTTTTGAGTCCTTTAAAAAAATTGGAAAAGGTCACTTAGGTACAAAAGTGATATACTACTCAATAGGACACTATGTGACATATGTGTCAAAAAGGTAAAAGTAGTATATTTAGGATTCAATAGTAAAGAAAATGTGGCGGCACCACGGCCGAGTGGGAAGACAGCCCCAGGTTCGATCCCAGGGACCTGCAGGTGGGATTTGTGCAATGCGGTGTCTGGGCGGGTTTTCTCCGGGTTCTTCCGCCATTTATTCCACCAACTGCTTCATCATCGCCTTTCCTTTAATCTATTTCGCCTTCATTTCATATCATCTCTTTCCCTCATTCTCATACATGGCTACGGGTCGATCCCCCATTAGTGGTTCTTCATTCTCTGATTCAATGTCGTCTACTCTTCTACAGGCACCTGATCCTAGGCACGGTTGTATAAGTTCTAGGGGGTGTAAGCCTTACATAGTGGAGCATAAGTCAACTAAATGAATAGATAAGAAAATAACCCAATATTATTCAGAAATTTGCCCAACAAAACGAAGAGAAGAAATGAAATTATTAGCAACAGAAATGAATTTTTTGAGAAATCCAAATAGAACTTCTATGATGGAAAAAAATAGAAATTAAGTAATTCAGGAATAAGTGAAAGTTTAGCATATTAAAATAGATGAAATTAAAGAAAAACAACTCGTATGGTCACGTGAGAAATATAGGGTAGGGCTCCTGCTTCAGCTGGAATCCTCCGAGCAGATAGAAGAAAGCCAGATCCAAGAAGACATGGCGCCACAAACCCCTGCGCCATGTGTCCGCCACAAACCCGAAGTCAACCTGCAACGTGAAAGAGGGATACGAAATGAGAGTAAATGGGGGAGAGAGGAGAGTTGTGGTAGAAGACATCAATCCAGCATTCGCCTTGTTAACCAGGGAAAACCATGGAAAAATCCATGGTCAGAGTGGGCGACCACCAGGAATCGAACCCAGGACCTCTCGAATGCAGGCCACAGACTTTGCCGCCTGAACCATCTCGTTCAGTTAATACGCTTAGTTCAGATGTTATTAAACAATAATATTCATATTGAGTAAAATTTAACAAAATTTGAAGTCTCATATTTAACATTTATTTCTCCTAAACTAGTAGTGTAATTAAAAATTCATCTCTACAATCTATCATTATCATCACCATCATCTTCCTAACACGTGATAGGCCTAGAATTGTGCCGGTCTACATAAAACTCTCTCGCCAGTTTTTCAAAGAGTGATCCGGTGATCTTTTCGCTGATGGCCTGTATTCAAGATCACTCGAGAATTGAATTTAGTTTTTATTTATGGACACTCCTTAGCTACTATGGTTCTTAGCGTCCCATTCTATATTGGAGTTTGAAAGATCGGTAATTTTGCTCAGAGGCCTCTATCAGGTTTAAGGTTCTTTTACGTCCATAAATCTACAACACGGGACCACCGGCTTTACTTCCCTTCCGAAGAAAGCCATGCTAAGGGTTTTTACGCCCGAAAAAATTCATCGTCCTCCGCCGTGTTAGAACCCACGACCTCGTGAACTAGAGGCTAGCATGGTACCACTAGACCACGGAAGACAGAAGGATCCTCGGGGAATCCTACTTCTGGGCATATGCTTGACGTGCTGGATAATTATTATTACATCTTATACGAGGAACTGTACTATACCCAGCTTGTCCAGAAGCTGAGAGGTGGCACCCCCACTGTTGGACTTGCTAGCGACTAGTTGGAGGGAAACCATATTTCTTGCAAATCTACAATTTGTTAATATAATTTTTTTATTAATTTATTTAACACCATGCCCCATCACATTTACAGTAATACTGCATCTACTAGAAATAATTTTATATCATTTTGGCAATAATAATTATACATTAGTTGTTGAATATAAACTGTATTATCATAGTTTCTATATTTCATCTTAGTCTGTTTTTATTTTTATTGTATTTACAATTCATGTTACTAAATTTTCGAAGTATATGCTTTTAATAAATTTCAAGAATAACCGTAAATACTTATTTTCTAAATCAATTGTAGTTGGACGCCAAGTTTCTCCTTTGTCGTTTGATTATACACAATAGTTCTTTCTTTTCACAATGTTTTGCATTCATATATTAAGTGCTACCCAGGCTAGAAGAAGAATAGGTTTTCAACTATCTTGAAAAGGTGGAGGTGCGAATTTAAATTCACATGTCCTGAACTTCTGCTGCGTGGTAGGTACTCATTATCCGCGACCTCAGTAGTCATTAACATCGTGAAACAGCCGAATGGGACGCTCCGTGGAACTCACGGACTTCGAACGTGGTCCGGTGATTGGGAGTCACTTGTGTCAGAAGTCTGTACGCGAGATTTCCACTCCTAAACATCCCTAGGTCCACTGTTTCCGATGTGATAGTGAAGTGGAAACGTGAAGGGACATGTACAGCAGAAAAGCATACAGGCCGACCTCGTCTGTTGATTGACAGAGACCGCCGACATTTGAAGAGGGTCGTAAAGAGTAATAGAAATATCTATCCAGACCATCACACAAGAATTCCAAACTGCATCAGGATCCACTCCAAGTACTATGACAGGCGTGAGGTGAGAAACTTTGGATTCCATGGTCGAGCGGCTGCCCATAAGCCACACATCACGCAGGAAAATGCCAAACGACGCCTCGCTTGGTGTAAGGAGCATCAACATTACACGAATTGAACAGCGGCAAAACGTTGTGCGGAGTGACGAATCACGGTGCACAATGTGGCAATCCGATGGCAGGGTGTGAGTATGGCGAATGCCCGGTGAACTTCATCTGCTAGCGCGTTTAGTGCCAAACGGAGGTGGTGGTGTTATGGTGTGGTCGTGTTTCTCCTGGAGGTGGCTTGCACCCCTTGTTGTTTTGCGTGGCACCATCGCAGCGCAGACCTTCATTGATATTTTAAGCACCTTCTTGCTTCCCACATTTGAAGAGCAATTCGGGGATGGCGATTGCATCTTTCAACATGATCGAGCATCTGTTCATATTGCACGGGCTGTGGCGGAGTGGTTACACGACAATAACATCCCTGTAATGGACTGGCCTGCACAAAGTGCTGACTTGAGTCACATAGAACACATTTGGGATGTTTTGGAACACCGACTTCGTGCCAGGCCTCACAGACCTACATCGATACCTCTCCTCAGTTCCGCACTCCTTGAAGAATGGGCTGCCATTCCCCAAGAAACCTTCCAGCACCTGATTGAAAGTATGCCTGCGAGAGTGAACGCTGTCATCAAGGCTAAGGGTGGGCCAACACAATATTGACTTCCAGCATTACCGATGGAGGGCGCCACGAACTTGTACGTCATTTTCAGCCAGGTGTCCGGATACCTTTGATCACGTTGTGTAGTTCCTTTAATGGCGTTGCTCCATTTCGTCTACCATTTATCCACGACTTCTTTTCTTTAGATCTAAGATTATCTCGTTTCTCGGTACTTTATAATAAACAATGAGCGTGCTTTCGTCTTTTGCTGCTGCTTTTCGAGGTTGTCCGCGAGCACATTTCCTGTAATTCCAATATGAGTTTTTACCCATCCAAAATATATTTTCCTGTTCTGACGTCCTAGACCTCTTATTTGTTCAATGATGTTGTCACGTTTCTAATTATTATTTAACAACTGTAACGTTACTACTATCTGGAACTATTAAATAGTTTAATTACAAAATATTAATTAAAAAATAGTTGCATTGTGTAAAGAAATTTTTCAAAACAGTAAAGAAGATTAAAAATGAATATCTCTTAAACTAATTTTAAAATATGCATAAAATTTTGAGTAGATATGCATTTTCCAGCTGTCAAATCCTAGGACCCTTATTTGTTCAATGATCTTGTCACGTTTGGAATTATTATTTAATAACTGCATCATTACCATGCTATCTGCGAAAAAACTACTATTAAAGAGTTAAGAGAAAGTATAGCCTGGGTGCGAGCAGGTGTATGGAGATCAATAGGAATAAGAAATGGGTTTCCACAGGACCTGTGTCCAATACGTGGGGAAATAGAAGATTTAGAACATATCGTTTTTTATTGTAAAGGTACACAGCATTGGAGAAAGCAAGCTATAAATGGGAAATGGTTAAAACTGGACAGGAAAGTAACCTTAAGCAAGAGTTTTAACAAGGATAGTAAAAAGGTAGGAGAGTACCTGTCCGAAGTAAAAAAGAAATGGTTATGGACAATAAAAAGAGATGTGAATTAGTTTCACCATGTGATGTTAAGTTATCCAATTGTATTATCATTATTATAATATTAGTGTTATTAGATTATTATTTTGATATTACTACTATTATTTTATTATTACTATTATTATCATCATTTTTATGTATAATTAAAGAATGTAATATGGGTAGAATATGGCAAGAAACAGCTTGGACTGATGTATAGCCATGTTCTAAGGAAGATTGCTAGCACAAATAAATAAATAAATATACATAAATATACATTAAAAGGTTTCATTATAAAATATTAATTTTTTAAAAAAAATAAATGCATAATGTGAAGAATTTTTTTTTTCAAAATAGTAAATAAAATAATAATAAATGAATATCTCTTAAACTAAGTATAAAGTCTGCATGAAAGTTGTGTATATATTATATATCAAATGCTAATTATCGTATTAAAATTTTAGGGACGATACCTAATATCAATCGATACCGCTCTCGATACTCGGTGGTATCAAGTATGTCTAGCATTTTGAAATAAACCTTCGATACTTTTAAATTTTAAGTTTTGCATTATTAAAAGTTGTGGCGTTTAACTTTAGGCTAGATAAGGAATGAAAGGAGTCGAGACCTCACGATATTGCGTCGTACGTATCCCCGAAAAGTTGCTGGATTATAGTTCTTGATAAACCTTGATTGCGTTTCCTGTCGGTGAATCAATGCCACATTCCATAAACTTGTGTCTAAATGAAAACATGAAAAGCAGTGGGAGAAGGAGCAGAGATACTCATGTAACATGCAGTGTTAACCGAGTTGTAAATGAAGCTGATTTAGCCGATGCACTAAATGTCGCTTCTGCAATACCCTTCCCTGGTGACTCACTCCCAGCCATTACATTTACCTTCTCCAGTAATCAAAATCTGTGAATCCAACAGAAACAATTAATGAGAACTTAGGACGTAAGATAATGCAGCACATGGAAATATTTGTTCTTTCCTTCCATCTGCTAGTTTGTGTTTACGCAAGTCAAACTCCGGTCATGAGCGTAGTAAACAGGTATATTGTACGACTGATTTCCATAATATGGATAGTAAAATCGTTTAAAAGAAAGCTTTCAGCACAAAATATAGTTTGTGGTATGTTTTGTTTCTGCCCCACATATGGAAACCAATTTGATGAAGGAGAATTTTAGGAGGAGTTGTATTGTATTTTGACTGTTGGGGAGCCGAACACTTGAAGTAGTTGCCGCACGTATGGTAAAAAGTTTCCGGTAGCCTTTGCCCCAAGTTTAAAAATATTAACTTTGTAATTTGACTGTTTCTTTAAATATTATATATTTATGTTCGCCTCGGCTGCGTCAGTATTATTGTAAGAGACACGGATTTCTTTGCAGGGAGTAAACTATATTTTTTTTTACACTGGATACGTATTAAACTTCTAGAGGACGGGTCTCGCGTCCGGTTAGTAACACTGCCTGCTAGCAATTGACTTCTGAATTTGTACAATTTTCCCTATTTCAGTTTCTCATTAGCTAATCCTACTCCAATAGAATACTTTCATTTAACTTACAGCTTTTTTTCTGGTTGTTGATTGGCTATTTGTAAACTGTCTCAAAAATTTACATTATTGTTGCTCCAATAATGACTAGTAGCACTATTAAACTTTCTTACTCATTATTGCCTCAAGGTTACCTCATTGTTAGCAACTTTTAATCATTTATTCTTACAGCTCCTACATTATTAAATAACGTAATACATTCACATATCATTATTGAGCATGTACATAATATAAACATTAATACAATGACTGCTACAAGCATTTTATATATATATATTATACACATATTGCTTTAAGGTGGGCTGTTATTATACTTTATATTATATAATTAGACTGAAATCATTAAGTGTTAAAAATACTGCCTCAAGTTACACAAAAGAGAAGCAAAGAAATTATTATTATTAGCCTTGACTAGCAATAGGGAATATATAACCTGTGGCATTATTAAGATAAAACTGCTGCCAATTGGAGAATGTCAAACAGGAACACTTTCGGAATTAGCATACAATACAAAATTGGTTACATATGTTTATTTACAGAAAAATCTGATGTGTTACACTCACATGACTTTCTCTACTCTTGTACAGACTATTTTTACAAACGCTTATTCTCCATCTACTTCATGTTAATCGAGATAAACATTTGCAAACTCTATCTTATTGCTAATTTTCTTGTAGATGTAAGGGGAATATATATTTACAAGGGCAATACAGAAATACAGTAGCCTTTAAGCACATACATATCTCTTAATAGCTGGTTGCTAGCTGTAGCACCATTCCCTTTGCCACAGATTAATACTCTTTGCATATCCAAGACAAAAAAAAAAATGAATAACGAATTCCCATTTGAGAAAATAAGTATTGAAAAATTTAAGGGAATAACAAGCAATACCTCGAAAAAGGTTCACTCAATAAAAAAAATGTATATGACATAAATTGTGTATTTTAACGCGATCTACATTTTTTGTGTAGTAACATTTTGTTTATCTCTTATGGTTTACCAGTTATGCAAAAGTCGTTCACAATGAACAATACTTTTGGAGACATTCCCATAAAATTCTAGATATACATTTTATTTGTTATAAAAATATCTTAAACCTATGATATTTTAATCAAAATTGTTAGAACCATTTTTGAGAAAATTAAAATTTTCGAGAAATCTTCCATGTAAAGGGTAATCTGGGGTGGGGGTATTTTCTTGAAAACCTTCGTGTCGCATCTCTGGAAGATACTGAACGTAAATACCAAGTTTGGTGTTTATCCGGCTGTTCGTTTCTGAGTTATGCTGTTCACAGACAGACAGACACAGACACACACACACACACACACACACACACACACACACACACACACACGGACATGTTTCCAAAAAAAAAATTTATTCAGGGGAGCTCAAAACGTGTATTTCCGGTGAAATCTCGGTATCGAATTTTTGGGTGGAATACAATACTTCCCCTACATACTGTACGTAGTAGAGAAAGTAAAAATACTAACAAAAACATAATGCAGTGAACAGGCTATGGCCTTTACAACTTTTTTTATAAAATGAGTAACGAGGATCAAATATCGGTGCTCAAAAATCAATATCGGTATCGAATATCGAGAAATAGTGGTATCGTCCCATTACTACAGATTATTTCAGAGGTCGTAACCATTTAGATAGCACAGCGATCTAGTGGTATACAAATCTGAAAATGCTTCGCACCGAGTCTGTAAAGCAAAGGAAACGTGAAAATTAGATGGAGGTTTGTCGTAAAACTTTATTGTGTGTGACAATCTTAATCACGCTGGTGCTAACAAACACGCCCACAGGCTGAGAAGTAATTGGCGCCAGAGTTCGCCTAGCGTTGCCTAAGAGACGGGTCCCATAGACCAAACATCTGAATGTAACAGAGAGGAACAACCGAATGACGAGACCATGCATCATCAGTCGCAGAATAAGTCTAGACAAGAACGTAACGCGACACTTCCACCTCTTGGCGCTGTCTTACGTCTTGAATTTCAAGTTAACCTTGGTTATTTCTCCCTAGAGTGAATGGGGAATGCTTCTGACCTTTGTCAGCAATTTCAAGGTCCCAACAAATCTCTGTAAGCGATAAAAATCAATGATCAATGGCTTCGCTATGGAGTTGTGAAGCACTGTGACATTAATTTTGTTCGCTGATGATAATGTAATCCTGCCCAAAATTGGATCATTTTTATTCAACTGGCTAATAAATTATCCCCAAATTTGCGAACACAAGGGACATAAAAACTGCAACAACTGTCCCAGTGGGCTGGTGATTAACATGCTAGCTTCAAAATCCAGAGTCCCCAGGTTCGATTCCCGGCTGGATGGGCATTTTTAGCCAGGATTATTCCCCGTCCTCTCTTGAGTCTCGAAGTATGAATGAGAGTTTAAATATGTGTGTTAATTCAATATTTATAAATAAAACCCAACGTAAACAAACCACAAGAACCACAATAGTAAACGAGTGAACATAATTGCCTATGAGCAATTGCTCCAAAGGCAAAGCCGATATGTACTTAGATGTTAAAAGTGGCAAATAAATAAAACAAAACAATCTCTAACTTACAAATCCCAAAATATCAAGTTGCGGAAACACACTACTAGTACTTTGCTTGTTCAGCCCTCTGATATCAAGCTTTTTAGTCTCCAGGTTAATATGCAACTCATTTAAAACGTTAATTATCCCAAAAATAAGATCATCAATAGTTATTTGCCTTTAGTTCCTTGCATTCTCTTTTCTCTAATGTACAATAAAAACAGTTTACTACACTTATTTAACTCAATCAAATAGTTTACAAAAATGTGAATTTAGACGACAATATTAGACAAAAGTTTAATTTATTATTTTATCTCTGTCCTACAAACGATCTAACAAAAGCTTATTTTTCTATCTACTTCATCTTAATCGACATAAATATTTGCAGAAATGGTTTCATTATTCATTTCTTTATTGGTACAAGGTGGAGGTTACAGCGATAGTCAAATCTTTAAAAAGCAGGTCGCTATATCCTGGCCTGGATATTTCACTCATTGTATGACACCACGAGCAATAAAGTAATGGGGACTTCAAAAAATTTAAAATGATTGGAATATTAAAACCATAACAAGAACGATCCTCTTGTAAACATATGAGGGAAGAAAGAGAGAGAGAGATTCAGTGAGACGGAATGTTCTTAGGTCGCTGGTTGGTGCAGGGATGTTCATGGGTATTTTCTTTTCTGTTTTCGCACAATAACTGCCTCTAAGAAGTTCAGCACTGTAAGAAGCTGTTTTATTTATTTATTTATTCCTTTGATCAACGTAGCTTTAAGCTGAAAGTCAAATCACGACTACATGGTTTATGTTAGAGCAAAAATTAACATTACATTACTGATAAATATTACAAACCATTGTACAAGTGAACTTCTTTTATAAATTGTTGTACATTGTAGATATTTGAGTCATTGAGAGCTTCAGCGAGGTTGTTAGAAATTGATTTCTGAACTCCTTGCCTACAGTATCTAGGACAATCTATGATTAAATACTGAACAGTGGGGGTGCTTTGTGAGGTAGTATTTTAAATGATTTCAGTCTAATTATATAATATATAAATTCAATAACAGCCCGCGTTAAAACAGTATGTGTATGTAACAATATATCAAAAGTATATATTACAGTCAATGTATATGCTTATGTTATTGTATACATGTTCAATAATTGTGAATGTATTACGTAATTTAATAATGTAGAAGCTGTGAAAATAATAGGTTAAAAGTTGCTAACAATGAGGTAACCTTGAGGCAATAATGAATTAGAAGGTTTAATAATGCTACTACTCATTCTTGGAGCAACAATAATGGAAGTGTGACAGTTCATAAAATAGCCAATCAACAACCAGAAAAATCTTTAGTTAAATGAAGGTATTCTATTGGACTAGGATTAGCCAATCAGAAACTGAAATATAGCGAAATTTTCAAATTCAAAGTTCAGTTGCTTGTAGACAAGTGCTCATAACTGGACGCGTTGCCTGCAGACAGTGATTGTAAATGGTTCCAAGATGCGTCCTCGAGAGATTTAATATGTATTCATGTGAGACGGAAAAATAGTTTTACGTGTTAAAAAGTGCAATTTAATTAATAAAAATAATCTCACAGCTCTCTATATCAGTGAAGTGTTATTTAAATCCTGGCAAGCATTAATAAAAGGAGTGAAGTAAAATCATAATCTGTGTAAGCCTACATTCTTGTCGCATCACGCCCTGCTAAGAAAAACGTGTCTCTAACAATAACACTGACGCAGCCGAGGCAAACATAAATATTTAATACTTAAAGAAACAGCCAAATTACAAAGTTAATATTTTTTAAACTTGGGGCAAAGGCCACCTGAAAGTACATTTCGGACGAAGGCTACCGGAAACCGGGTACCATACGTGGGTTGCAAACGCACTTCAAGTTTGGCTCCCCAACAGTTGAAATGTAATACAACTCCTATAACAAAATAACGTAACAAACCATCTTCAATACAATCTACTTCTTCAAATTGGCACTGGTCACATTATGGAGGAGAATCGTGTTTCAACAGATGAGAGAGTGTTAAAACTGTATGGCCGATGCGAAGCCTGGTTATACAGACTTGATCAGGTCGTCGGAGGCGTATGATGAGAAACATGAAGTTGAGTGTAGGACACAGAGCGCGGAGCTTGCTGTTGGAGGAAGATCACCAATCACATTTCCACCTCTGCAGAATGGTCCATTTAATATGCTCCTGAAAATCCTGATGTGGGATCTGAATCGTGTTGCTAGAGGTTTCTTGTGCCTTCTTTTGCTGCTGCATAGGCGGTCGCATTGCCAGCTATACGAACATGGGAGGGGGTCCAGGTTAATACAACTTGTTTCCCGTTGGCAACAACTTGGTGGTATATCTTGTGTAATGTTCAATTGGTAGATGGCTGTATAAGTATAAGAAGGGAACTCACTGAATCAGTGAAGATATTGATAGAGGAGGGCGTATTGAAGGGCGTAGTGAATGGCATATAGTTAACATGAAAATATGGTAAGATGTTCAAATAGTTTATAAAGCATAATATAGTCGGGGAACACTATACAACGTCATTATTGCCATAAAACCGAGAGCCATCAGTGTAAATGCGAACACATTCAGGATGTAGAGCACTAAACTCTGCAATCATTTCATAAGTTTTATCGCTGTAGAATTCGTTGTGATTAATCATCATAATGTCAACCATCGGTAATAATGTCATTTTCGATGGAACTGTATTCATTGTGTAGGGTCTTGCCATTATTGCAGAAAAATTAAGTTGAATTCAGTAAGGTACTGGGAAATTCGGAGATAAAAAGAGCTGTAGACGAAATCTTCGAGATAAAGGATTATCATTTCGGAAAATATAAACGTATGCGATGGATTCGAGCATTGTGGTGATCTTAGAAGCATAAGATAGACTCAGATGTTTCAGATTAAGTTCATGAGATTCAACCTGTAGACTGCTACAAAGACTCGTATGAAAAGCACCAAGAACAATCCAGCGGACGTCTGTATTGTGTCAATCATCTTTAAGGCTGTATTGCTGGCTAAATTGTATACTATTGAACCATAATAAAGCTTGGTACGAAATATGGCTTTATAAGTTCGAATTCGTACATTGTAATCAGCTCCCCAGTTCCTGGCGGCTATAGTTATGAGAATATTAAGATGCCTTAGGCACTCAGCTGGGAGATGTTTAAGATGTGGTAGCCAAGTAAGTCGCTAGTCGAAGCACACACCTAGTGTTTTAACTGTAGAGACTACAGAAATGCAGTGATTTCCCAATTACAGCTGAGGATTCGAAGAACGTGTTCGAAATCTGGAGGAAACTATACATTGGCCTTACGATGGGAAAAGTTTTAAACCGATGGAGTAGCCCCATTTCTGCAGAGAACAGTGAGGCTTGCAGTAAATCTTGGGTGCTTCTAACGCTCTTTCCGTTACAGAAAATAACGAGATCGTTCGCAAATAGGGCGACTCTCACAGGTAGTGAAATACTTGAAATTACACTGTTGATAGCAACCAAAATCAAAGTTACGCTATGTATGGAGCCTTGAGGTATTCCGTTATCCATGGTGGTTTCTCTTGAAAGTGTTCTGTTTACTCTAACTTGAAGTTTCCCATGTTGTAGAAAATTGTAAATAAAGGCAATCATTTTATAATAAACCAGAAGTATTTCTTATTGTGATGTTATATGATACTTAAAATTTGAGTTGGTATATGTTAATTCACATTACATAAAGGGGCTAGTTGTTACCGTAGGAGCGCTTTCGAGAGATGTTTCTCTCATCCTCAGCTGAGACCCAACTAACTGGATCTTCCTCACCCCTCACCCCAAGAAATGTTTCATTGAACGTTGCTTCTACTCTCTGTTGAGAAAAATTGGAAACTGGTGGTATTGCTGCCATCTGTAGTGTCGGTTGGTCACTCATCATACTTATTTCTTCAATCTTGTAGTCTAATTGATCTGCATTCTGTTAAGAAGAATTGGAAACACTTGATCTTGAATTTGTTGCCATCTGTGGAGGAAATTGGGAACTTCTATTTTCTCTCTTGTAACTTGATTGGATCAACTACATTAAGTGGTCTGTCGGTGGTATTTCAAAATTCAAAGCATTCTTAATGTTGAGATGAATGAAGATCTTTTCCCATATTTCCAAATGTGAAGGTATCTGAATGAATTTTACTAGTTTTATCTCTTGTCCAATTTCATGATTACTGTTCCAAAAGTGGTTGGCTACTGCTGATTTCTCCGTTTGTTTCAGTTTTATATTTCTTTGGTGTTCACTTAGTCTTGTTTTTAAATTCCTTTTAGTTCTTGCTATATATAAGCCTTGACAATCCTGACATGGAATCTGAATCATGTTCCACTGAAGTAGTTTTCCATCAAAGTTTGAATGATACGAGTGCGATAGATTCTATCATACGCCTTTTCTACATCCAAGTTGAGAGCAATCATATGTTGGTGATTAATAAAAGCGTTCCAGATTTCAATTTACAGTAAATTGTTCAACGCAGAGCGATAAGAACGAAACCCGTTTTGGAAATCACTGAAAAATATCTTCCATTTTAGTATCCAGCGAAGTCTTTTAGTGACAACTTTCTCCATTAGCTCGCACATTGTACATATCAATGAAATTGGATGGTAATTTTCTGGTAATGAAAGGTCCTTGTTAGGTTTAGGTATTGGGATTACTATGGAATAACACCACTGGGTTGGAAAACGTATATTTATCCATATTTAATTACATACTTGTAACGTATATTTTGTAGCAATAGACGGCAGTTGCTATCTGGTCCAGCGCTTTTGCTGGTGACGTGAAGAAGAGCCTCCTGAAATTCGTTAAACTGCTGATTTATGTCAGCAAATATATTATCGATTTCAAGACCTGTCAAGTCAAGCTTATTCTGGAGAAATTTAGGATAGTAAGTAGAATCACTGGAGATACATGAGAAGGAATCAGCAAAGATATCCGCTATGAGCTGCGGATCTCTAATAGAAGTATTTCTGTAGGTAGCCTGAGATGGTAGATTTTGTGGAGTGCTTAGTTCCAAAAATGGCTTGCACTTTATCCCACATATCAGACTGTTTGGTCTTATATGTGAGAGAGGAAATATAATTTAACCAAGATTCTTTACTGTTTCTTTTGATTTCTTGGCAGACTAATGCTCTAAGTCTTTTGAATTCCAATTTATCATCAGTGGTGTGTCGTCATTTGAAGTTGTAGTATGTCTTATTGTTTGCTTTAATTGCTTCCTTGCATGTTTCGTTCCACCAGGAAACTTTACGCCGTCTAGAAACACACTTGTTGATTGGATACTAATTTCAGCAGCTGAAAGTATGGCAGTGGCGAATAGTGAAGTAATCCCGTTGATCTCAAATCCTCAAAAGCTTTCAGGCCTGGAAGGTGTTCTAAGGTTCCTTAAATGACGGTTCGAAAAAGTTTCCAGTTGGCTTTCTGAAAGTTCCAAGTTGGGTACCGAGTACTCTCAGAAAATTGTTAAGCAACGTTGAGAGTAATAGGAAAGTGATCGCTCCATGTAGAGCGGAAGAAGTCGACCAGTAAAATAATGGGGCAATGCTGGGAGATGATACAGCCAGATCAATGTTGCTGTAACTTATGAAAAATATCAAAGTGCATAGGAGTTAATGAATTAAGAACAACCAAACCGTGAGTTTGTACAATAGTTTGTATTATTTTACCCCGCTGATCAGTAGTCCAGCTATCTGTTGAAGTCTCCTAATATAACAAAAGATGAAGAACGTTGAGCTGCAAGATCCATAAGGGTAATAACAACACTTATAGCGCTGTTTGGAAGATATATGCTGCAAAAACAAATGTTAATGATAAGAAAAACAGGAACCGCTACTGCTTCCAGTATGGTATTTAGTGGAAATTGTTATGTAAAACGTTATCCTTAACATCGATAACAACACCTCCACATGCATGGAAAGGGTTGAATCTGTTTTTAAAATATGCAGCGTATTGTCGAATGGGGGCTACATATCGTACGTATCTCGGAAGTTGGTTTCTTGCACACAAACAAACTTAGGATGATATTGATATAGTAATATTTGCAGATATTCCAATTGTGAACGAAAACATTCAGGTTTCATTGTTGTATTATAGAATCGCCAGCCATATTCTTAGCAATTAATGTTGAAGAGCTCATTGAATTGATGTACTGTAATAATGTGTTAGCCACGTTCAGAAAATGAGGATTGCTTCCGTTTGTGGGCTTATCCACTTTTCAGCCGTTGTCCTTAATTTCCTCCTGCCATCCTTCTCCATCTTTCCAACCATCCATCTGTATATGTCGCTCCTCAACATTTGGTTTACTCCAGCTTTCCACGTTTCCATCGTGCACGTTTCCTTCTTCCTCTCAGTGACCACTCTAGGATAGTCCGTGGCCTCACCATTGAAGGACTCTTTGCTCTGCCCTTTCTATCTCGGACTCTTCCATATCTATCAATTTTCTTACGTCCTCGTTCTTTCTCCTCTCCAATATAGATACTCTGGTTGCTCTTCCTACCCCATCCTTTGCTACCACGTGTATCCTATCGTACTGACTTTCAAAAAGGTCCATCCCCCTGCCCCATATATTAATATTGATTCAACCAGACTCTGAAGAATTCTTTTCTTCATTTGTTTAGAAATAGTTCTACTCCACAAAACCCCATTTAACATCTTTATCGCCCTCCTGGCCTGTGGTATTCTGTAGTCCACATCCGTTTCGCATCTTCCAATTTCATGGACAATGGATCCAAGACGGACAGATTTTATTGTATTTCAATGTATTTTCTCCTACCTCCCAAAAAAAAATGATTGAGATCTTATACAACATTTAAGTGGAATGGCTGTTCGAGACGTTAGAATTGAGTTTGTTTGTTTATAATTTAATTTCTTCTGAATGCATGTGCTCCTAGCTTTAAGAATGCGTTCAGTGCGCAGAGAATGTAGCTTAAGTAGTGCGTGAACAAGTGCTTCCAAATTATCTGTGTAAATAAGTGCAACTTCTACTACGTTGGATATGCCAACAATGCTTTCAAAAACACTCTTTAGTGGCAGGGATTTTAAGCAATAATCCTGATCGGATTGTTCCAAGAATAATTTTACAGGTGCAAGCAGTTCATCATCATGATTCTTGCAGTTAGTATGCTTTGAAACCTTGCTTGGCTGTTTGTTTTCAGGTTCCAGATCAACGTCGCTCTCCTCCGACGATGAGCTGGAGATGAGAGTTTCAGAAACGTTCCCTAATTTCTTGCGGGTAGGAATGCTAGAGGAATTACTGGAAGCAGGTCTTGGTCTTTTAATCCCAGCTTGTTTATTGTTAGTACTTGCAGGGACTATACTTAGAGATGGACTCGGTAGATTAGCTGATTCGAGAAAGTTCCATTTTGTTTACATTCTTTTCTAGTTGAGGAAAGTCAGTCTCAATGAATGCAACTTCCGAGGCATTGACTTGGTCAGATTTATTTAATAAAACCGAAGGACAGCTTAGCGCTAAGCTCCCAGTTTGGTTACATAAAAACCAGAAAGTGTTATCAGTGGATATAAATATCCACAAGGAAGTGTCTTCATAATTATCTGCATTCTTTCAGGTAATTTATAGAATTCAATAGGTGAAACCTACATCTGTCTTAGGAACTTAACCCTTGTTTTCAGTAACCCCTGCCTTTATGTAGGTATAACTCTCAAGGTGTATAGAATTTCTTCAATGACGTGGTTAGGTATGACTAGGTACATATTTGATAAGATGACCCTTATATTCTTTGTTATAAAGGGTCTCAAATCAAGAGGTTGCCTCAAGGTTACCTCATTGTTAGCTCATTGTGAGCAGCTTTCGACTTCTATTCTCACAGCTCCTACATCATTAAATTACGTAATACATTCACATAACATTATTATACATGTATACAATAATATAAACATAAAACGACTGTTACATACATTTTATATGTATTACACATATTGCTTTAAGGCGGGCTGTTATTTAATTTATATATTATATAATTAGACTGAAATCATTTAAGTGTTAAAAATACTGCCTGAAATTCCCCCCTTTTAAAAACATTTAAAAATTATGTTCTTTTTGTTTTTCTCTTTAAATTTTTTTTAAATATTATCTAAAAGTCTCCTGAAAGAAAGAAGCATATCCTTTTTGTATTATAACACTTGCTATTTTTCACTGTCACTATTTATTTAACAATCTCTGGTTTTCACTACACTCGTGTATAGCAGAATACTTCATATTTGTTCTGCCACATGTTCGACACTTTAAGGTCAACGACCTGGTGTAAGGTTTGTTTATTCACTAACACAGCCGCTATTAAATGTCCTATTTGTTAGACCTTTAATACTTAATTAGGCATATTAATACTTGTCACCCTTTCTTTACAACTTATTTCTTACACATTTTTATATTTTTAACATTTTCTAACAATTTATATCTTATACAATATAAATGCAGTTGCTCTTCAGATTTATTATGTTTTTCTTACTAACAATGGATTTTCTTCTATTACATCTTTTTACCTAAATTCTCTTTTGTTATATTGACAATTTGTTACATTTAGCAATGATATTATTATACATTTTTAAATTACATTGCTTTCCCCCTTTATGTTCGAGTTAATTTATTTTCTTTTTCTTCTTGTGCAACTCATAACCTGCATACTTTGTTTTCTTTTTCTTTTTATGCCACAGACTTTTTAGACTTGCCTAATCTTATGTTGCACAGTAGTATTCCAAAACTTATTCATAAATAAAACTCTAAATGTTTCAAAACTCATTTCACTGTGTGCTAGCATATGTAACCATTCTAAGGTTTTGTTATCCAAGCATTTCTTAACAAGGATCATTTTTAATGCTTCAGGCACATTCTTCAATTAAAAATATTCCACTAGATCATGTATAAATTGTACTGGACTTGAGGAAGCATTAAAATAAAGTAATGTAATTCATTAAGCACAGAATGATAGTTTGACACTTGATTTGTTACATGCACATGTGTGTCATCATTATTTTTTGTGTTTGAGAGGCTGGTGCTATGGAGAAAGTAGTAGCATCTCTTGTATTATTAGTTAATAAAGGTGATACACTTCTCTCAGCACTTGTATTATTGTTAAACATTTGATTAGCATTTACAGAACTATTTACATTTGTATTTACCTTTGGTACAATGGTACTTAAATATTCAAAACTATTTCTAAATTTATCTATTTCTCTGCAACTTTCTTGTACTTAATCATTAGTTTCATCTATCATTGACATTACTTGTCCTTGCCCTGTATTTGCTTCTTTTAATGCTTCTGCATTTGTTTTTGCCATTTCATGTATTTTATTTATTTCCACTGTTAAATGTATTTGAACTTGCACAACATCTGCATTTGCATTTTCTACTATTGTTTTTAATTCTTCACCCTGTTTATCTAACTTGTTACAAATACCCTGTTTAGTATTAGTAAGTTTCAGTTCCATTTCAGTTAGATTTTTATCAATATGACTTGACAATTTCTGTTCTAGCTGCTTACAACCTTGATTTACTTTTAAATGTATATCGTTTTGAAGTGCTTTAGAAGATTGTTGTATTTTGATGTCTAACCTCCTACTTTCAGCTTTGCTTTCTTACATACAATTCTCTATTTGTTCAGCTAGATCATTTTTGATACTACATAGCTCTGTATTAGGTTCAGTTAACTTATTAGTTTCAGTTAACTACTTATTAGTTTGCTAGCTTATTATTTAAGTCTTTTCTGAGCTCTGTATTAGTTTCAGGTATCTTATTACTTAACTCTACTCTCACTCTGTATTAGTTTCAGTTATCTTAATAATTTCAACTCTCATTTCTGTATAATTTTCAGCTATCTTATTACTAAAGTCATTTATTGCTTTTAGAAGGCACATAACATTTTGTTCTGATAAGTTTTCTTGCTCTTGTTGGCTAGATGTATGAGGGTTTCTTTCTTTTGTTGTTCCCTGCACTAAAGTATGTAAAGGTGATTGACCTTCCATACTACTGCTATCTCTTTCTATGCCTACCTGTGAATTTACAGATAACTGTTCTTCTACATCAAACCTATTTGTTTCCTCTAGTTCTGATTGTAAATTTACATTGTAATCTGTAATGGCTGACCTATCCTCTCCTAGTTCCATATTTTCATTTTTTTCTGTTTCCATTTTATTTTGTATATTTTATTTTGTTATATTTGGTTTGGAATTGCTAAATTTTAATTTACCGCTTCTTAGCAGCATGAAATTATCTTAATAACAATATATATTTCATTAACTATCTTGACAATTATATAAATATTAAATATTGGAATTTTCTGACCTTTTCTCTGGCTGTGTTAGTAAACCTTTTTATTCTGGTGTTCCCTCGTTGATTGTAGTTGAATTGTTGCCTGCGTGCCCCGTACTCCTGAAAGAATGTTTGCTGTCCTTGGATGATGTTGATGATTTTGAAGCTCTCTGAAGTTCTCTGGAGTTCTTTAAAGTTCTCTAAAGTGAAGTCTTGTAGTTTCGTCGATTCTGGTAGTTCTATGATGTTCGTTGATCTCTTCTTTTCAGTTATTCTTGCCTATTCTTGCCCCACGTTTAGGCGCGTATTTGAGAAGGTTGTTAGCCTTTACGTTATAAGTATCAAGCTTTGGGCACCAAACTTGAAGGAGTATTGTATTGTAGTTCCACTGTTTGGGAGCCAAACTTGAAGTAACTGCCCCACGTATGGTACAAAGTTTCCGGTGGCCTTCGCCTCAACGTTCACTTTCCGGTGGCCTTCGCCCCAACGTTTAGGAATCAATTTTGTATTTTTATGTTTCTCTAAATATTATATATATTTATGTTTGCCTCGGCTGCGTCAGTATTAATTTGTATAAACATGTATCTCTTAGCAGGGGGTGATGCGGCTAAAGAATGTAGGCTTACACAAATTATAATTTTTACTTCACTCCATTTATTAATCCTTCACACCGTTAACACTTCACTGATATAGAGAGCTGCGAGATTATTTATTAATTATTTGCACTTTTTAACACGTAAACTTTATTTTATTCTCGCCGTAATGCATTTTCGTCTCACACTGAATACGTATTGAACTGCTCAGAAACGGTGCCGTCTAGCGTTCGGTTGAGAACGCTGTTTACTAGCGACTGGCATTTACCGCTTGAATTTGCAAATTTCTCTATTTCAAGTCTCTGGTTGGCTAATTTTACTCCAATAGAATAGTTTTATTTAACTTAAGCGTGTCTGGTTGTTTATTGGCTATATATAAACTGCTTCAAATATTACATTATTGTTCCAAGAATTACTAGTAGCATTATTAAACTTTACAATTCATTATTGCCTCAAGGTTACCTCATTGTTAGCAACATTCGGCTTCTATTCTCACAGCTCCTGCATTATTAAATTACGTAATACATTCATATGACATTATTATATATGTATACAATAATATAAACATAATACAATGACTGTTACATACATTATATATATATATATATATATTTTATACACATATTGCTTTAAGGCGGGCTGTTATTTTCTTATTATATAATTCGACTGAAATCATTTAATTGTTAAAAATGCTGCCTCAATGTTTTCAAATGTTAGTGTCATTGATTTAGCGACTTTTTAAGTTTTAGTGGCTTCAAGCTCAAAATGGCCGCGGTTTCTGCTATGCAAGTGTCGTTTAAAAGTGTGTGTGTGGGTGGGTAGGCCACATCATTACATTCGAGTAACATCTATTGATCACTCCTTCCGTCAACATGCTGGATTATTCTACATGCACTTTTTATTGGATTTAGTAAGCATTGTTTTGTAAAACCTTAACTACGAGCAAATACGGGAGAAAATTAATGTGAATGGCCCCATTTATTAACCCGGCCACAAGCCTTTGTGTTTCTGTTGCATTTGCGTTACCTTTTCTGTGTGAATGAGCCTTAGCTTAGAAAGGTGAATGACCTTTTATATGCAGATTATAATATACAAGGTGGACCATTTAAGTTGAGACTGTACAATATCTCCAAAACTAAGCGTTGTAGAAAGAAATGCCTTGAGTAAAAGTTGCTTGATGTTATGGGGGGAAGCAAATGTCATTAGTTGCGGTTTGTTTGGAGGACGTTATGATACTCATTTTAGGGTCAGTTTACAATTAGGGTCAAATTAAATTGATTCTAAAATGGCCATCACATCGTCCTCCTAATAAAACACGACTAATGGCATTTACTCTATCCCATAATATCAAGCAACTTGTATTAAAGACATTTGTTTCTACAACGCTTAGTTATAAAGATACTGTACAGTCTCAACTTAAATGGTCCATCCTGTATAAGAGAACGTTTTTATGGGCTGAGAAAGTACTGTTACATTCTTACAGCTTATGACAGTACAAGCAGTGGGCACTTATGATACGCGAAATTATTTAACTGAAAAACGAAATTTGGAACGAAATAAACGTTTCAGACCTAAGTTTTGGAGTACCTCCAAGGCATTTTTCAGAACTGGGGAAAACCTGAAACGAATCTATCAGAGAGGATGGTCCTTTAGGAGTTCAAACCACTATTTCACGTTGTCGAGTCCGTGCCATGTAAGCGTAATTAAGGCAGTATTTTTAACAATTAAATGATTTCAGTCTAATTATATAATATGAAAAAATAACAGCTCGCCCTTAAAGCAATGTGTGTATAATATAATATATAAAATGTATGTAACAGTCATTGTATTATGTGTATATTATTGTGTACAAGTATAATAATGTTATGTGAATGTATTACGTAGTTTATTAATGTAAGAGCTGTGAGAATAGAGGTCGAAAGTTGCTAACAATGAGGAAACAATGAGGTAAACTTGAGGCAATAATGAATTTGAAAGTTTAATAATGCAACTAGTAATTCTTGGAACAATAATGTAGTATTTAAAACAGTTTATAAATAGCCAATCAACAAGCAGAAAAGCTAAAAGTTAAGCAAAGGTATTCTATTGGAATAGGATTAACCAATCAGAGACTTGAAATAGAGAAATTTATTACGGCGAGAATATTATAAAGTTTACGTGTTAAAAAGTGCAAGTAATTAATAAATAATCTCACAGCTCTCTATATCAGTGAAGTGTTATTCGTGTGAAGTATTAATAAAAGGAGTGAAGTAAAAATTATAATTTGTGTAAGCCTGCATTCCTTAGCCGCATCACCCCCTGCTAAGAGATACATGTTTCTACAAATTAATACTTACACAGCCGAGGCAAATATATATATATATATATAATATTTAAAGAAACGTTAAAATACAAAGTTGATTCATAAACGTTGGGGCGAAGGCCACCGGGAACTTTGTACCATACGTGGGGCAGTTACTTCATTAAGTTTGGCTCCCCAACAACGGAAGAATACAATACAACCTTCAAATTGGGACTTAAACGTGGTGTTAATAACGTAAAGATATCCTATCTCATAATATACCTAATTATATTAAGTAAAAGCCCTGGAAATAACGAAATGACTTACCCGTTATCTAAATGGTTACGTACTTTTTAAATATAACTTATATAACTGAACGTTATTGTGAAATCCTGAAAAGAAAGGTTAGAAACTCGTTACCGGTTGAATAAAGAGTATCAACACTCAAGACCACAGCAATCTTGTTTTGGATGCTGCATAACAGCGACATAAAACTCTTGACGCGACAGGCTTACGACATTCCGTTACACAATATTTGAAAAGAACAGATGGGCGACTTGTATAAGTTTCACGCACAGCAGGTTGTCTGCGCCTTATATGTTACAACGCCTTACAACGAGCGATATTAAAATCATGGTCTCGGAAACTCCTTCCTCCAACTTTTCTTCCTCTTGTATAACAAACTGTGGGCGTATATGTACACTCGCTCAAACTAAAAGTGGCTGGTCTCTTGAGCAGTTAAATGTTTTCAAAGTCCCTTCGAGTGATCGCGCGGTTCATAAGCTTCAACTTATGTGCGCCGATTTGGCGAACCCTATCATGCGTGCCACAAGGCACTGGTTTGGGCCAACTCCACACTGTGAATGGCGTAGAGCAGTGGAGGTAAAGTACTTAAATTCTACGCAAGCAGCTCGGTATTTAGGTTCAGTATCTTCCAGAGACACAAAGCTTTTCAAGAAAATCCCCCCCACCCCAGATTACCCTTTACATGGAACATTTTCGAAAATTTTAAGTTTCTCAAAAATGGCTCTAACGATTTTGATTAAAATATCATATGTGTAAGATATTTTCATGACAAATGAAATGTATATCTCTAAATTTCTGAGAATGTCTCCAAAAGTATTCTTCATTGTGAACGACTTTTACATAACTGGTAAACCATAAGAGATAGACAAACGTTTACTACACAACAAATGTAGATCGCGTTAAAATACACAATTTATGTCATATATATTTTTTTGTTGAGTGAACCATTTTCGAGATATTGCTTGTTATTCCCTTAAATTTTCCAATACTTATACTTTTTCTCAAATTCGTTATTCATGTTTTTGTCCTGGTAATGCAAACAGAATGGAATACTCCACATAGCAACCAGCTCTTAAAATATTTGACTATCGCTTAAAGCCTACCAATTCCCCTTGTATCTACAAGAAAATTAGCAATAAGATTAACATCTCGATATCTCGATTAACATGAAGCATATGGAGAATAAGCGTTTGTAAAAATAGTTTGTACAAGAGTAGATAATGTCATGTGAGTGTAACACATCAAACCTGATGGTCCCCCTTACACTTTACGTCTGCGAGATCTGCAACATTGCTTCAGACAGCTAGGTGCTATGGCTGCAGCGGGCACTAACTAAAAGACTCAAGTCCATCTGTTCTGTATACCTCCACGTGAGACATCTTCTGAAAGCCTCTTCTCTTCCATATGTGGAAGCTGAAATTAGTCACCTGGCTGCAAAATTCTACGTCTGCTTGCCACAGCATCGGAACGCTCTTGTTACATACCTTGTGGATTATGATTCGATTATGAACTCGTCGCTTTAGGGGACAGAGGGTTCCCCTAATGGCTTGCGGACTCAACAGGTAATCTAGGAGCACCTCCTTCAGCAGTGAAAGCTGAGCTTCTGCTAATTCATCTAAGTAATGTTAGGGTATCTAACTTAAACACAATTTCTACTAGAGTGCACTTAGGGTCGTTGTACCCTAATTGATGGCCGTTGAGGAGCAAGAAGCTTCCTCCCCCTCTATTCCAACAAGATAAAACAAAACCATCATCCTGTAGTTACTTGACACTGAATCTTTACTTTCTCTACTATATGCCTATAGTAAGTAGAGGAAGTTTTGCATCCCACCCGAAAATCTATATAATGATTTCACAGAAAAATACACATTTGGAGGTCCCCTGAATAAAAAAACTCTTCGAAAAAGACTCCGGATGTGCGTGTGTGTGTGTGTGTGTGTGTGTGTGTGAGAGAGAGAGAGAGAGAGGACAGTATAACTTAAAAACCTAAAGTAGAATAAATAACAAGGTTGGTATTTATGCTTAAACACCCCCCCCAAATACCCTTTACCTTCACAATTTTACGATTTCTTTTATTTTCTCAAAAACGGCTCTACTGATTTTGATTAAAATGACCGTATGTTTAACATACACTATATGATCAAAAGTATCCGGACACCCCTACAAACATACCTTTTTCATCTGTGTATTGTGCTGCCACCTACTGCCTGGTACTCGTTATCCGCGACCTCAGTAGTAGTTAAACATCGTGAAACAGCAGAATAGGACGCTCCGTAGAACTCACGGACTTCAAACGTGCTCAGATAATTGGATGTCATTTGTGTCAGAAGTCTGTATGCAAGATTTCCACACTCCTAAACATCCCTAGGTGCACTATTTCTGATGTGATAGTGAAATGGAAGCGTGAAGGGACATGCACAGCACAAAAGCGTACAGGCCAACCTCGTCTCTTGACTGACAGAGACCGCCGACATTTGAAGAGGGTCGTGAAGAGTAACAGGCAGACGTCTATCCAAACCATCACACAGGAATTCCAAACTGCATCAGGATCCACTCCAAGTATTATGACAGTTAGGCGTGAGGTGAGAAACTTGGTCGAGCGGCTGTTCATAAGTCACCCATCACGCAGGAAAATGCCAAACGACGCCTCGCTTGCTGTAAGGAGTGTCAACATTACACGATTGAACAGTAGCAAATCGTTGTTTGGAGTGACGAATCACGGTACACAATGTGGCGATCCCATGGCAGGGTGTGGGTATGGCTAATGCCCGGTGAACGTCATCTGCCAGCGTGTGTAGTGCCAACAGTGAAATTCGAAGGTGGTGGTGTGGTTGTGCTTTTCCTGGAGGAGGCTTGCACCCCTTGTTGTTTTGCGTGGCACCATCACAGCGCAGAGCTACATTGATATTTTAAGCACCTTCTTGCTTCCCACATTTGAAGAGCAATTCGGGGAGGGCGATTGCATCTTTCAACACGATCGAGCACATGTTCATATTGCACGGGCTGTGGCGGAGAGGTTACACGACAATAAAATTCCTGTAATGGACTGTCCTGCACAGAGTCCTGACTTGAATCCTATAGAACACCTTTGGGATGTTTTGGAATGCCGACTTCGTGCCAGGCCTCACCGACCTTCATCGATACCTCTCCTCAGTTCCGCACTCCGTGAAGAATGGGCTGCTATTCCCCAAGAAACCTTCCAGCACCTGATTGAAAGTATGCCTGCGAGAGTGAACGCTGTCATCAAGGCTAAGGGTGAGCCAACACCATATTGACTTCCAGCATTACCGATGGAGAGCGCCACGAACTTGTACGTCATTTTCAGCCAGGTGTCCGGGTACTTTTGATCACGTAGTGTACTTGAATGACTAATAAAATGCATACATCGAACTTTTTGGGGATAGTTCTGATTGCCTTTTGTTTAACTGGTAAACCGTAAGAAATTCACAAAATCTTACTACAATCAGCTCTACATTTTTTTGTGAAGGAGACAACTTATGTCAAAAATGTTTGTGGTGTTAACAATTTCGAGATATCTTTGTCAGTGGTTTTCATTTTAAAATACCCTACTTTTTCCAACGGTAAGTTGCTATTTGTTTTCTCTTGTGGGCATGCAAACATCATGGAATTTGAAAACCATCACATAGAGATCGGTTTTTTTTTAATCTGACTATCGCTTTAGCCTACTCTGTCCTTATACCTACAACGAATGAGTAAATGTCTAATGAAAGTTTAATTGGATTAGCAAGAGATAGAAGAACAAGTTTTTTGTAAGAATAATTTGTGGAAGAGTGCGTAGCGATAGTCATGTGAATGTAACATCAGGTTGTTCCACAAAATCTCAAAATAGCATTTTCTGGCCACTTAAATACCCAAACATTACCTTTAAATGGATGAGTGTGGTGTCTGCGTACAGTGGATGAAATTTTAATCCTTATTTTCCCTTAAACTTTTTTTATATAAATATGTTCCATTTCTACACTCGTTTAACGTCTGCGTCATATTGATGACCTTTGCCTTTGGGACTGCGTTGACTGCTTGCGCTAATTTTTTTGTTTTTCTTTAAATTCACATGCACATTCACAATGTCTTTCATGCTTTCAGACCTTAGAGAGGTTAGGGAATAATCCTGACCAAAAAACAAATTCCTACACTCCAGCTGGGAATCAAACCCGGGATCTCTGGATTAGAGACTAGCTTCCTAGGCACCAGACCATACAAGCAGTGTCTCGTATTCTTGTTCTCTTAGTTTTCCCCAAATCAAAATGTTTGTCATGATGTAATTTTTTGTTCGATTTATTGCATTTTCAGTATAAGCTCTTTGAAGTTGAGATATAATGAGCATTTTATTAATATTAAGTGTAGTTTTGAAATTAGGGTTTTAATAATTTAATACACCGAGGGGGATGCCTCAGGCGGAAATGTCTGTGGCCCGCATTTTGGTGGTCCCGGTTCAAACCTCCTGACCGAAGGTTCTTTCACGGTTTTCTAGGTCTCTAGGAGAATGCTGGGTTGGATAATTTTATCCGTGAATTTTCATAACATCCCTTTCATCACTACATTTACGAGTATTTCCTTCTTCTTCACCACCATACTAAGCATTAGGCTGATCACCATCCTAGGTTTGCTATGATCCAGAGTTTGCTTGCTCCTCGACAAGGCTACTGACTCAAGGCATTGGCGTAAGTCCTTGAGGGTGCAAATCCTACAAAGAGGAGCGTAATCCGAAGAAGAAGAAGAATTTAATACAGTATTGATTTTCAGAAAATAAAATATATTACATACTGTATACATTTACCTGGAATACAATAACAATGCTACGCGAAACAAATGTTTACTGTAGATAACTATATTTTTATTTTCTGTACTACGTATAGTAATTAGGGGAAACATTGCTCTGCACCCAAAAATTCGATATCGATATTTCACCTCATGTTTTGAGGCCCCCTGAATCCCCCAAAAAATCATTTTTAGAAAAATGTGTGTGTATGTGTGTGTGTGTCTGAACAGCATAAATAAAAAACGAAAAGTCGGATAAATACCAAACTTGGTATTTAGGTTCAGTATCTTTCAAAGATGCACACAAACATTTTCAAGAAAATCCCCCACCCCGAACTACTCTTTATGGAACATTTTTCGAAAATTTTGACTTTCTCAAAAATGGCTCCAACGATTTTGATTAAAATATAATATGTTTAAGATACTTTTATGGCAAATGAAATGTATATTTTTAATTTTCTGGGAATGTCCTCAAAAGTCGTCTTCATTCGGAATGAATTTTGTATAAGTGGTAAACCGTAAGAGCTAGACCAAGTTTTAATACAGAAAAAATGTAGATGTATATAGTTTTTTTTCTTTTTGGTCGAGTGAATCGTTTCCGAGATATACTTTTTCTCAAATAGGAATTCGTTATACTTTTTTTTAATGTCCAGGACATGCGAAGAGAATGGAATGTTCCACATAGCAACCAGCTATTAAAATATTTGACTATCGCTTAAGGCCTACCATATTCCCCTTGCACCTACAAGAAAATTAGCAATAAGATAGTTTCTACAAATGTTTTATCTCGATTAACATCAAGCATATGGAGAATAAGCGTTTGTAAAAATAGTTTGTACAAGAGTAGAGAAAGTCATGCGAGTGTCACACATCATTTTTAATAACATGCAACAGATTTTATACTTTCCACATTTTCACGTTTCGGTTGCAAATGAAACTCGATTTTTATCTTTTGAAAATTATTCTCTTGGAACGAAAATGGAGGTGCCGTGGCCGAATGGTTAGATCGCTCGCTTCCCAGCAAGGCGGTCCGGGTTCGATCTCAGGGACCTGCATGTGGCATTTGTGGTAGACGAAGCGGCGTCTGGGTGGTTTTCTCCGTGTTCTCCGGTTTCTCTCGCCGTCCATTCCACCAATTGCTTTTCTTTCTACCATTTCGCCTTCGTTTTAAATCATAATTTTCTCTCCTCCTTATACCTGGCATGTGGCGATCGCCCATTCCAGGTTCTTCATTCTCTGATTCAATATCCATCTGCTCCTCTACAGGTCTCTGACCCTAGGCACGGTTATAATTCCTAGAGGGTTCAAATCCTACGTAAGAGCAGCCGACATATGAGGCAGTATTTTTAACACTTCAATAATTTCAATTAAATTATATAATATGTAAATTCAATAACAGCCCGCCTTGAAGCAATATGTATGTAATAATTTGAAAAATGTATGTAACAGTCATTGCATATGCTTATATTATTGTAAACATGTTCAATAATGTTATGTGAATGCATTATATAATTTAATAATGTAAGAGCTGTGAGAATTATAATAAATTTAACGTTGCTAACAATAAGGTAACCTTGAGGCAATAATAACGTTTGAGAGTTTAAATTCTACTAGTCATGATTAGAGCAACGATAATGTAAATTTTGTGATAGTTTAAAAATAGCAAATCAACAGCTAGAAAAAGCTTTAGTAAAATGCAGGTATTCTATTGGAGTAGGATTAGCCAATCAGAGACTTGAAATACAGAAGTTTACGGGTTTGGACGGTTGAAATATGTTTAGTTGCCTGCAGACCTTGGTAGTGACCGGATGGAGGATGTGTTCTCTAAAGAAATATTACGTATTCGTGTGAAACGAAAATTATGTATACGCGTTAACAAAGTGCAAGTTTTAAATTAAAGAACTTCACAGCTCTTAATATAAGCGTAGTGCTATTTAATTTGTGTCAAGGATTAATAAAAATAATTGAATTTAAAATTTAAAATCTGTGTAAGCCTACATTCTTGTCGCACCACGCCCTGATTAAGAGAAACGTATCTCTAAAGTAATACTGAAGCAGCCGAGGTAAACAAACAAATACTACCTATAGAAGCAGTTTAATAACAAAGTTAATATAATATTTTTAAACTTGGAGCGTAACAACAAAAACATCATCCTCAAATCAGCTTTACATACGTAGCAGCATATTACGTAACAAACAATCTTCAAAATTGACGTCCATACGTGGAGCTAAATAAACAAACTCCTTAAACAACTCTAACGTAAAGACATTATCTACTTCAAGTTGGCTCCCATACCGGGGCAAATACTGTTATAAACTTCAATTTGAGAAAAACACCTTCTTCGCATAGTGAGCCGACTAAGTAAGGAACGAAAATTAATTTTCTGCTATAAATAATTATGATGAACAAACCTGTAATAAAAAGTTCAGCTAAATTGGTTGAAATTTGTATAACGTGTATTTCAGTAACGCGTCCTTATACCCTATAAAATGTTGATACGCAGCAAAATCACTCGGGCTGACCTTCAGCTCAGTCGTGTATGTGCGAGATATATTTACTGTTTAAAACTAGTTCATTGCTACAGAATGGAAGATTAACGTTGTGTAAATTACGTTAGTGAAATGCAAGTGCATGTTGCTTCAGCCAAGAAAAGAAACAGATATGGAGACTGCAAGATGTGAGGAAGAAAGTTAGATTAAGTGCTTATGTACGTAGTTGAAATGCTTTGAGGCTGTTACACAGCAGGGGAATTTGGAAACGGCGAGTCTGTGCATAAAGTATCGTTCGTGGTTCGCATTCTGGAAGTCTCAGCTTCGAAGTTCGTTTATTGGCCATGTGACTTGTTTTTTCGTGGTTTCCTTTGTCACCAGGTAATACCGGATTGGATATTCAGCATACCATGGCCCGAAAGTTTCTGTCTCAGGCCTAAAGAAGTATAAATAAAATATATGTTTTCACAATTATTCTGCCCCACATATGTTAACGAGTACCTAAAGAGATTCGTAGGAGTAAACCATTGGCACGGAGAACCAACGATCCGTGTTTCGTAGCCCGGCCAAGCCATTGAATGCTTTATGTTTGATTCAACTTTCTAAACACATTAAGTTGAGGCAGTATTTTTAACATTTAAATAATTTCAGTCTATTTATATAAAATGTAAATTCAATAACATTCCGCCTTAAAGCAATATGTGTATGTAATAATTTGTAAAATGTATGTAACAGTCATTGTATACGCTTATATTATTGTATCCATGTATAATAATGTTATATGACCATATTACGTAATATAATAATGTAGGAGCTGTGAGGAGAGCAATAAGTTAAAAGTTGCTAACAATAAGGTAACCTTGAGGCAATAATGAGTAAGGAAGTTTAAATGCTACTAGTCATTATTAGAGCAACAATGATGTAAATTTTGAGATAGTTTAAAAAATAGCCAATCAACAACCAGAAAAAGTTTTAGTTAAATGAAGGTATTCTACTGGACTAGGATTAGCCAAACAAAGACTTGAAATACAGAAATTTACAAGTTTAGATGGTTGAAATCAACTCAGTTGCCTGCAGACAGTGCTCATAACTGGGTGCGTTGCTTGTGCGTCCTTGAGAGATTTAATACGTATTCGTGCGAGACGAAAAGTAACTTTACGTGTTAAAAAGTACAAGTAATTAAAGAATCTCACAGCTCTCTACATCAGTGAAGTGTTATTTAAAGCGTATTAAGTATTAATAAAAGGAGTAAGTAAAATTATAATCTGTGTAAGCCTAATTCTTGTCACACCAAAACCCTGCCAAGACATCCATGTCTCTAAAATAAATACTGACGCAGCCGAGGCAAACATGAATATAATATCTAAAGAAACAGTCAAATTACAAAGCTAATATTTTTTAAACTTGGGGCAAAGGCCATCTGAAAGTACATTTGGGGCGAAGGCTACCGGAAACTGTTTACTATACGTGCGGTTGCAACTACTACAAGTTCGGCTACCCAACAGTTGAAATATAATACAACTCAAAGTTGACTAAGAAAGTAAAGATATTCATCACAAAGTCCACCCTTCCAATGCCACTGAAAAGCAACTACACCACTGAGGTCATTTATCAACTTCTCGTGAATATATTACAGGACGGTGACTACTTAACAAGATATTTCTGGCATATACTGACCACGGTGAGTCAATGAACCTATAGTAAACGTCATTATAATACACAACGTTAAGTAAATAAATAATTGTTGTTTTACTTTTTTTTTTTAAAAGGTTCCATCACAGCTCTGGGTTTGCAGGAATGGGTTTTGTGAATTTGCGATTCGTAAAGAGATACAGGAATTGCAACTTGTAAGAAAAACCACGTTAAAATGAACAGGTGGGGTAAAAGGGTCTGGATTCCCGGACGAGGCTAGGGGTGGGGGATACCCTTGACTGCGGTTGACGTCATCAACGTAAAGTTACACCAGGGAGTATCGATATCCCAGACATCGCCTAGCCCTAGAGAACCACTACACTGAAGTTTTGCGTTTGTTAAACAGCGCTCACAACGGCCAGCATCTGTAACACGCTCGCCCATTCTGAAACACATAATTAAGGAACTGTGAGAAAGAACGAAGCTTTGCTACTCATCTGTTACTTTTTCTACCACGTACCTAAGCAAATTTTTATTCTACAAAATATCATCTCGAATACTGAGACCCAGCAAGATACAAACTATATTTCAGACTATTTTCTCCTTTGTGTCCAAATATTCACTGGAAATAGTTAAAACAACGAATTAATTGTTAAAAAAATTTAATCTAATAATACATTCACATGACTTTTCGTATCCACTTCCGTTTATTTTTATATCACTTCTACAAACTATTCTTAAGAAAACTATTCTTATCTGCTTCATCTTAATCGAGATAAACCTTTGCAGAAAAATTTTCATTACATACTTCACTGTAGGCATACTGTCGTGCCTAAAAAGTGGTTCATTTCCTTATATTGCCATAGTGTTTTTCTTTCCATAAAGTTTTCCCTTCAGATAACCAATCTTTGTCTCCACCTAGCCGGTACCAGTTCTCTGTGTGACTGGCCTGAAAAACAATACAGTAACATTAAAACTAACTAATGAACTGATGTTTATAATCTACGTGAAATGGAGGGGTAGTTCCGATACTACCTCTTTAGAGATATAATCGTCCTCCGTGGTGTAATGATTACCATGCTAACCTCTAGTTCCCGTGAACGCGGGTTCAAACCCGGCGGAGAGCGATGGTTTTTTTTCGGGCGTAAAAATCTTTAGCATGGCTTCCTTCGGAAGGGAAGTAAAGCCGGTGGTCCCGTGTCGTAGATTTACGGCACGAACCTCAAGCCTGATAAAGAGGCCTCTGAGCAAAATTACCTATCTTTCACGCCCAATATAGAATGGGACGCTAAGGACCACAGCAGTTAAAGAGCGTCCATAAATAAAACTCAATTTATTTTTTTTCTAGATAGATAGATAACTCTTTATTAGTTTTAAATTATTGAAATTATTACACAAGTATTTAGTGCATGGTCATTGACCGTACATGCATATTCAAGATACAAGGTATGGTAATAAAGAAACAGAAAAAAAAACAAAAAAACAAGAAAAAAATACAGATAAATTGCCTTTGACTAACTGAACAGACCTGACCTAGCTTCGCACACTTTAGCCAAGAAATTGTCCATGTTTTGCCAGTTCCTCTGGTTAGCCAGTAGATCCCAACATGCCAATCTCCTTCTAGCAGGACTTAAGAACTTTTCTTTGAGTTTAATTGTTCGCTGGTTCTCCCACTGTGCGCATTCCGCCAAAATATGTACCCAGTCTTCATCCAAACACAGAATGGGCAGATTCTCCTGCTAGAATCGTCAGTCCTTTTCTGTGTCCTCCACCCCCCCCATCTAAACCATGTAATTCCTGATCTTTCCTTTCTTCCTAAGTTAAGTATATAGGCCTCTTTACCCCAATTAATTTTATACCACCTCTAAGAATGAGTTTCACTGTGAATGGTACATAAGGAAAGGCTGAACCAATTACAACATAATTCGCCCTTCTAGAGGAAGGGTTGAATTATTTGCATGTGTCGTTAAATTGGATGACAGCTATTTATATGAGAGCTCTCATCAGCGATATACAGGCGAAAGTTATTGCAACTACTAAACGGCAATAAGAAAACCGGCATTAAGAAATCGACAATGCAGCATAAAAATACAAGGTTTACTTTGGGGAAGTTCAAGTACCCTCCAATCCAGTGGCTAGAGTTATGCTTGAAAATCAGGGGGTCACGCTGGTAGAGGGTGGGGCTAGATTTCATCAGCACCAACATAAACAGCTCCGTTCCATTATGGGTCATATTTTATGCACTCAAGAGTACAAGGGCGAGTAGAGGAAACCGACTCGATAGTCAGGTGCTTAAAAGCGGGTTTTTATATGCTGGCCTTTAAATTCATTACTCTGTCCATGACCGCGAGAAACAAATGAAAAGCTACAGCACTTAAATTATAAACATTCAAAACTTCAAAGCAATATTGAGGGATAAAGGAAAAGTGTTATTTGAAATAAATCGCCTATTTTAAATATAAAATTTCTGAATATAAAATTTTGTCTCATAGTTTATTCGTAATACAAATTCTGCAAAAATTCCTTCGGAATGAAGTGGACTTCACCGGCTATTACCATAAAATTAAACATATACATTTTATTTCTGATTAAAAGCCTTAATATATGGAAAATGAACTAAAATCGTTAGCCATTTTTGACAAAATTAAAGATATCGAATTTTTACTCATGTAAAGGACAGTTTGGTTTGGGAAGAGGGACATTTTCTTCGTGCCCCATCTTTGGAACATCCTGAACTTAAATACCAATTTCGGTATTTATCCAAATTGTCATTTATGCTGTTCACAGACACGCGCGCACGCTAATATTTTTCTAAAGATGCAAAGATGCTTATTTTGGATTCGTGGGACCCCAAAATATGTATCGCCGTGAAATCTCGGTATCGAAGTTTTGGGTGAAATGCAATATTTCCTCTACCTACTAGGCACGTGGTAGAGAAAGTAATATATGAATAAAATAACGATAAAATGGACATAACCGTTATAATCTATAAGAGATAGACGTGAATCTGCACTGAGATATTCCAACATGCCTTCAAGAACTTTATTTCCGTGTGGTCGCAAAAAAGCGAAGAGAAAGAAAACGGACTACAACTGACGACTTATGAAACACCTGGTATAAGCCGGACGACCCTGGAACTTTATTCCTGGAGAGGAACCACATTAATATATGACGTCCTCCCCATTAGGGGATGAACACATGACTTGCCTCACGATGGGCTTCACTAAGAGTCTGCTGTATATACTTCTACAACAATACCCATTGAAGTAGACTTACGAGGCGTGTTATTAAAGTTGAAGAAGGTTGTTTTCTTTACGTTATTTGCACCACTCTTTGGGCGTTAATTTGAAGTAGGTTGCATTGAAGGAGTTGTATTATATTTCAACTGTTGAAGTAGTTGCAACCGCACGTATGGCACCCGGTAGCCTTTACCCCAAATATACTTTTTGGTGGTCTTTGCTCCAAAAAATGTTTTAAAAAAATTAGCTTTTGACGCAGTATTTTATATCACAACACTAAATGTCAGAATGATTGTAGTGTAAATTACATTACTGTATGACAATGATTTGAGGTGTTTGTTAGCTATAAGCATTGTTAGGAAATAAGTTTACACGACCTCACTGAAACTGACAATAAGAGCGGATAACAATGAGCGAGGGGGTGAGTTGTTTATCAATTATAAGAGACAAACAAATGACGTCAGAGTAGCGCGCTTTTCTGTAGAAATGGAGGGAATTTCTTCCCTAGAGCATATGTGTTCGTAATTTTTATTGGATATAAATATAGACGCTAATGTTGGCGCGTTTTATTAACCAATAACAGCTCGTTTATAATGTTTAGGCATATTGGGGTGAGGGAGTATAAATTCCGTGCCAGAGACGGGTAACGCGCAGTTTTAATGAATAATTCACGAGGTAAACATCGCTCAGTCCAATAGAATCATACAAAGGTTATACGTCGCACAGTTTAAGAGAATCGTTCACGCGTTATACGTGGCGCAATTCTACAGAATCTCTCGCGTCTTAAAGTTTGTTATAAATGTGAAATACGCGAATTAATAACGTGCAGTAAATAAGTGATTATAGTGATATAAAATATAACAGTTTCAGTCTGGCGTGTATCAAGAGTCAATATGTGAAATTAATTAATTGTGACGGTAATAAAAGTGTAAAAACAAATTCTTTTATAAGTGTTATCTTTCAGTAACAAATCCTTTCCGTTTACACACCCTGTTCAAGAGATATGCTCGACTGAGTAGTAATAATAGCTAGCCGGAGGACAAGTAACCCAAAATTCAAACTATTAATTCAATAACAGGCGCCCAGCAATAGATAACACGAAGTTACCGCGACAAATTGGCTCCCATACGTGGGGCAGATAAACATGAAGCATTTTCCAACTACCAACAATATATCATACTTCACTTTATAATTTGACTGTTTCTTTAAGTATTAAATATTTAGGTTTGCCTCGGCTGCGTCAGTATTTTTGTTAGAGACATGGATGACTTAGCAGGGTTGTGGTGCGACTGAAGAATGTAGGCTTACACAGATTATAATTTTACTTCACTCCTTTTATTAATGCTTGATACGATTAAATAACACTTCACTGATATAGAGAGAGCTGTGAGATGTTTTTATTAAATACTTGCACTTTTTAACACGTAAACTATTTTCGTCTCAGACGAATACGTATTAAATCTCTCGAGGACTCATCTCGCATCTGGTTACAAACACTGTCTGTAGGCAACTGAATTGATTTCAACCGCCTAAACTTGTAAATTTCTGTATTTCAAGTCTCTGATTGGCTATTCCTAATCCAATAGAATACCTTTTTTTAACTAAAGCTTTTTCTGGTTGTTGACTGGCTATTTTATAAACTGTCACTAAAATTACATTATTGCTTCCAAGAATCACAAATAGTATTGTTAAACTCTCAAACTCATTATTGCCTCAAGGTTATCTCATTGTTACCTCATTGTTAGCAACTTTTAACTTATTATTCTCACAGCTCCTACATTATTAAATTAGGTAATATATTCACATAGCATTATTACACATGGATACAATAATACAAACATATGCAATGACTGTTACATACATGATTTTATATATTGCTACATACACATCTTGCTTTAAGGCGGGCTGTTATTTAATTTACATATTATATAATTAGACTGAAATTATTTTAGTGTTAAAAATACTGCCTCAGAGTAAGCGGCAGTTTAATATTTTACCGCTGCAGCATTGCAGCCGCAATTTTGAGCTCCATTCTTAAGGAAGCCAGATGAAGCTGTGAGCGATCGTCACTTTGTGTTTTCCTGTTGTAAGAGCGTTTCGAAATGTTTAAAGCAATCGAACAACCCGCCGACTGTGAAGTCAGATCAGTGATCTCTTTTTTTGAATGTGAGAAATGTTACGCATTGTTCAATACTTTGTCGTTCTTTTAAAGTCCTGTTGATTTTCAGTTGTTTCTGACAATTGCATGGAAAACAGTATGGAATTTTAAGGCCTGCATATAGCATCCAGTTCTTAAACATTTGACTATCGCTGTTACCTTTGTATCTATAACCAAATATGTAATGCAGCTATTTATAGAAAGTTTATCTCGATTAAAATAAAGTAGATAGGACACTAAGCATAATTTGTACACCACTAATAAGCGATGGAGGATGAAGAAAGTCACGTGTATGTAACACATCAGAATTTTTTATACAATTCCTTGTATGTACATTACGTTCAACGCCAGGTTGAGCAGTTAGTCTAGTGTGGAGCAAAATTACACCTTCTAGGAGCTTGGGGTAAGGAATGTTAAGTAACTACAACTTGTTTACACTGGCAGTTATGCAACTTTGAAGCTAAATGTGAATAGTTCAACATTCCTCGCATTTTTTATTTCATCCCCTGACAACGGGAAGTAAGCTACCGATAGTGTGTTTTGGTGGAAAGTTTATCTTGCGAGAGGTTTTAAACATAGCCTAGGAGGCTAATGGCTTTCAGATTTGCTCTTGACCCCGTTACGAACACTCCCAACGGACACAAAGTGGCAGACGCTTTGTTTTCTTTCGTCTAATGCAGTAGCATCATTTAAATTGTTTATGCCCGGGTATTCACCAAAGCGCTTGTACAGTACATTGTGTATTTGATGCCTTAAGCAATGCAATGCCACAATCACTTATTTATGTGATGTCTTACATTTCAAGCAGACCAGGTTATTCGATTGTTGTATCGAACCAAGGAAGAGAAGAAGCTTTCAAGATATCAAGAAACTCCGTTCACAACTCTTCAGGGATTAAAGAAGAGTTAAAACACACAATTCAACCTCAAATACATAGCATTCACGTCTACGTTTTTCGCAGATATACGTTACTTTTAGGCAGCGAACGTTTGTCTATACGTTTTCTCATTTATACGTCATATTTTTCTGGTCCTCATGTACGAAATATATTTATTTACTTACTGATTTATACGTTATGCATATACTGGGTCATATGAATAAAAATCAAGTACTTTCTCAAAGTTTGTACTCACGAGTATGAGCACTTTCTGTGAATATATACTCGGCTCTATGAGAACATACTCGTTTCATAAGAATAAAAGCCTTACACGAGTATATACTCATTCCCACAGCCTCTTTTCACTTAAATGTAAGTATACACTCGTGTTATCTACACTTTTTCGCCATATACTAGCTTCATTGGTGTTGTGTGTTGTGTGTTGTGTTGTGTTTGGCATTCTGAATTGGAGGAGCAGATTTTGTAGTATTTGGTTCTGTCCCATCAAAACTGCTCACGAATTATCCTGTGTTGCATAACAAGTTTTTGCAGAAATGTTAGAGAAATATTAAGTTCTTCAAGAAGTAATAAATTTACTGAAGCAACACTAAATTAAATTATCAAAACCATAAATAAAACGAAATAGGCAAAAGTCCATTATTAATAAACCAGGCAAAAAGAAAATATTCACAGATTCGAAAGTAATAATTAAGGTGCCTGATACAGATTCAAATCAGACTGTTTCTAGAATCCTAAGATGTTTACACTAATTTTATATGAAACAGTTTTGTTATAAGTAACCTAACTTCTTAAGCAACTGAATTTTGGGTTTGGATTTTACATAGTAAGCTTAATTAATAAATGTGGCTTTCAATGATACTTCGAGTTTATGATTTATGAAGCAATGCAGGATTTTCAAACTCCTTGAATGTTCATGGTAATGTTAGAAAATCAGTAAATAAAAATGATTATAAGCAAAAAGAAGGCAATAGTTGTGGATTGGAAAGTCATATCTCATGAGGTTCTGGATGAAGTCATCCAACTATTTTTAGAACTCCAGGATATTTACAATATATAGGCATACTATGAAACAATTTTCTTATAAAGTTATGAGTAGGTATCTGGATTTTGAAGTTAACATTTTACATAGTAAGGTTAATTAATAAAGCTGACTTTCAATGTTGCTTCTGGTCATGTTTTTCTAAAACAATGTACGATTTTGAAACATGTTTAATACCCATGGGTATGTTTGTAACTTTTCCATAAGTACTATACAGCTCATAAATTGTGCCATTTTCCTTATATTTAGTTTTGAGTAAACAAAAAGTCAATAAATACTCAGAAGTGAGTATGCATCTAACAATGCTCAACATGAGAGGAGAATGAAGTCATAAAACTGAGAATATACTAGCTTTTATTCATACAAAGTATGAGTACATACTCCTGTGAGATGGTTGCCTGAGTATGTTTAGATTAGATTGGATTGCCTTCTGTGAGTTCACTATCAGACATAAAGGCTTGTCAACATAGAACATATCAAGGAAATGTACAAAAATTACATATAAACATAAATATTACACAGAATATAGAAGATTTGAATTAAAATAGAGACATACTATATGCGTGTCAAGGAAATGTAAAATATAGTTACATATATACATAAGTATTACATAGAATAAAAACATTTAAAATAAAATAAAGACATATTATACACAAAATGAAACAAATCAGGTGTAATTTTGTACAAAGTCGAATACCTCCCTACCGTTATAAGGTTAACACATTTATAGGCAAGAACAGTTATTTTAACTTTCACTAGGCTTGTACCTTTGTTCGTCTCATCATTTTGTTCTATTTGATTTGTAATTCATAGCATTTACTGTCAGTTCTTAATATACATACATTTAAATAGCTTCATTAATTCTAGAGCAGGCATCAAATATAACTGGCAATTGTTATTAATATTTACTAATACTACTTACAGAGCCATATATGTATTATTATCATCAGGGTAATTTGTCATTCAGATAATCTTGTACCGAATAATGTGCTTTTGAGCATAGGTACTCTTTAACAGCAGTTTTGAAGACATTGAAATTGTCAACTTTTCTCTTAAGATCATTAGGGAGAGTATTAAATGTTTTTATGGTCTCGTAATATACACCTTTCTGGAAGCAAGAAAACTTTACACTGAGATAATGAATGTTACCCTTTTGTCTAGTGTTTATCTCATAAATTTCCATGTTTGTAATAAATATGGTTCGATTGCATACATAGAATTTTAAGATTAAAAATATGTACATGCAAGGTAGGGTTAATATCTTCAGTCTTTTAAAAAGATGTTTGCAAGAGTGTTTGTTATGGGTGCACGATTACTAGCAATGAACTTAGCAAAATGTTCTTTTTAAACGTGATTAGAAAATTGTTTATATCAGCCTAATTGTATTTAATTGTACTAAGACTAATATTGTTGAATTTTCATTACCATATGCTGGTATGCAATATTTTAGTCCTCTCTGCTCTTAAAAATTCGTGTATCTGGTTATTATTCAAATCCCTGCAACTATCACAAACCCACCGAATCTCCCGGAATTAAATATATATCCGTATATCAACTGACAATATTTACGATGAGGGAAACCATGCTGACACCTTGCAAAAAGGTCGCGCAAAGTTATTCAAACCCTTTTATATCCTACAAAAGCACTTGCTTATCTTCAGTGCACGACTGACTTACACATATTGCAATGTTATGGTAGTTAGGTTGGGGTGGTGTTTTTAATACCAACCTCTAATCACTAATATTACCTCAAAAGTAGTAATAAAATATGGCTTAATAAATCTCTCGGATATTTCCAAAACGTGTTTTATAGTCATCAAATGTATAATAATATTAATAGTAATAATAATATATAAGTTTCATGCTTATATACATTCACGCATTTAAATTGCACCTATTCACACGGATATAAAACCAAAAGATCAGACAACATACGTTTGACAGAACAAAATGTATTCGCATCTATAGCTTTTAATCCCAGTAGAAATTTGGAAATTCAATAAAGAATACTATAGAGTGTTAGTGTAAAATGTTTAAAAAATATTTAAGTGCCCGTCTCTGTAGTGTGCGGATAACGTGTTTGATCGCATTCAGAGGTTCCGAGTTCGAACCTCGATTAGGGTGGGTTACGTGCATACATATTTTTCCGGAGTTTTCCCATATCCTGAGAAGGCGAACATCGGGTAACCTTAAGCTCTATGGACCCTTGGCTCATTTGAGCATCATTTCACTCATTCCGTTCATCCATCGTGCAATATGACCTGCCAGGTTAAAGGACGTTAAACTTTAAATAAATTAGTGTCAGCTTTATGACTATTGAAGTAGTTCTTATTGTCTTTACGTGGTTTGCACCATGCTTTGGGCGCCAATTTGAAGAAGGTTTGTTGCTGCTACGTATGAAAAGCCAGTTTGAAGAAGATGTATTACATTTCGACTGTTGGGGAGCCGAACTTGAAGTAGTTGCAACCGCACGTATGGTAAAAAGTTTCTGGTAGCCTTCGCCCTAAATGTTTCTTTCCGGTGGCCTTTGCCCCAAAAGTTTAAAAAATATTAACTTTGCAATTTTTTAACTGTTTCGTTAAATATTATATATTTATGTTTGCCTCGGCTGCGTCAGTATTTATACTTTTTTTACAGACATGAATGCCTTAACAGGGAGTGGTGCGACTGAAGAATGTAGGCTTGCACAATTATAATTTTACTTCACTCCTTTTATTAATGCTTATACGATTTAAATAACACTGCACTGATAGAGAGAGAGAGAGCTGTGAGATTTTTTTTATTAATTAATTGCACTTCTTAACACGTGAACTATTTTTGTCTCACACGAATACGTATTAAATTTCTCTAGGACGCATCTCGCGTCCGGTTAGGAACACTGTCTACAACCAACGCGTCCAGTTATGAGCGCTGTCTACAAGCAACTTAACTCTGAATTTGAAAATTTTGCTATATTTCAGTTTCTGAATGGCTAATCCTACTCCAATAGAATACCTTCATTTAACTAAAGCTTTTTCTGGTTGTTGATTGGCTATTTTATGAACTGTCACAAAAATTAATGTTGCTCTAATAATGACTAGTAGCATTATTAAACTTTCTTACTTATTGCCTCAAGGTTATCTCATTGTTAGCAACTTTTAACCAATTATTCTCACAGCTCCTACATTAATAAATTACGTAATACATTCACATAACATTATTGCACATGTATACAATAATATAAACATATATAATGACTGTAATATACACTTTTTATACGTTGTTACATACACATATTGCTTTAAGGCGGGCTGTTATTGAATTTATATATTATATAATTAGACTGAAATCATTTAAGTGTTAAAAATACTGTCTCACTATTTACAAATATTGTAGCCTACCTTGGATACTTAGGATTGCTGTGGATTTTCCCTGGTACGAGTTATCTTCAAGAGTAGAATTTAAAGATAAGTATTGAATTATTATGTTCTTGCATTACTGTCTATGAATTTGCAAACACGAACACAAACAAAAACTGCCTTCACTGACGTTCCTCACGAATTTACATGTCATATTTGCCAGACCTTTCCATCGTCTGATTGGACTTTATTCTACACTAGATATAAACTCGTTACAGGTCAGAAAGTCGCAGACCAGGAACTGTATCCAGCTGCACATGAATGCCGGTGTCAGGCAGTCAAAGAATGGTTGGTTCCGTTATTACGTTGCCAGGGAGAGGTCAAAGGAGCATTGACTTGGCAGAGATGTATTCAGATATTTCATAATGAGCTACATTTCATGTCTTGAGTACAAAAACTAGATTTAGCCTTTCTACAATGACACTCAGGATTATACAATTTCGGCTTAGCTTTCCTACCAGTGCATAGAAAATATAAATCAACGTTTTATGATTTATTTATTCCTTTGCAATGAACACAATCACTGCTTCCGAATCATTTATGCGCAGTTAACATTGACACAAGGCGAAAACGACTGCTTAACTTGGGACGGGAGTTGATATTCCGCCCCGAAACACACGCACATGCTCTGACAGACCCTTTTTCCCTCTCAAAAAATAATTGTTTTAGATTCAAGGGTTCTCAGAACATACGTAACCTATGAAAATTAGATATGGAATCTTTTGAGTGGAATACAATAATTCCTCTTCCTACTATAGGTAAATGATAAGAAAAGTACGAGGGGTGATCAGAAACTAAGGTTGCAAAGCCTGCAATGAAACGCATACATTTTATTTCACACAACTTATACATCCAACCGACAGTACATACATTAGGTTATTTTTCGACATAGTCTCCATATTGGTTTAGGCACTTTTCGCTTCGTTGGACAAGTTTGAGTATTACTTCCTGGTAAAATTCCTGCCCTATCGTGTTCAGCCACGTTGTCGCGAAGTGTTTCACCTCCTCGTCTGAAGCGAATCGTCGGCCTCCCAGGTGCTCCTTCAAGTGAGGAAACAGATGAGAGCCGCTTGGAGCGAGGTCCAGGCTGTAAGGAGGGTCATCGATGATGTCCCAGCGAAAGTGCTTTAACAGCGTACTGGTCTTCTGGACTGTATGAGGTCGCGCGTTGTCGTGAAGGAAGATGACGCCCTCGGTGAGATGTCGTGGCCGTTCCTCCCGATTGCTTGGCGCAATCGTGTCAAGGTCTGCAGTATCGGTCAGCGGTCACTGTGTGTCCTCTTTCAAAAAACCTCCACGAACATGACACCCACGCTGTCCCGAAACACTGTGGCCATCACCTTCTCGGGAGATAACGTCACCTTAAAATTCTTTATCTTTGGAGAGGAGGGGTGTTTCCACTCCACTGACGACCGCTTACTGCTGGGGGTATAGTTGTGGATCCATGTTTCGTCACCTTGCCAATGTGGTGCAGAAAACTGTTCCCTTCCGTGAAGAACCGTTGCAGAAGTTGCAGACTTGCCACCATGCGCTTCTCCTTGTGTTGGTTGGACAGATTTCGTAAAACCCATCGAGAAAAAACTTTCCGGTACTCCAGAATATCGTGAACAATGTGACGAACGCTTCCGAACGACATTTCCAATTCTACCGTCATAACGTGATCCTCCTGCTATCCTTAATCAGCTGCTCTATGCGAGCTGTGTTCAAATCTGTTGATGCCGTGCTGGGTCGGCCACTGCGATCCTCGTCGGTGACGTTTCTCTACCGGCAGCAAACTTTCGGCATAATTTTGCGACATGCTCAAGAGACATTACAGTCTCTTCGTAAACCTCTACCGCTGCCGTTGAATTTCAGCCGGTGAAGCACTGAAGGTGGCGGATGGCTTAAACTCTGTACAGTTGCCAACCGCATGTATTAGAAACTACCGTACACTACTAATTTCTATATAACGGACGAAGCTCCAAGAATATCGGCCTTGTAACCTTCGATTCTGATCACCCCTCGTGAAATGAAGAAATTAGACAGTGTTGCGAATCTGATGACATAGCATTCACCGACCGGCGCTCTGCTGACATTTACAATGACCATGCCTCTTAACAATATGGGTGGGAGGGAGGGACGGATGATTATCAGCGTCCTGCAAATTCTAACGAACCAACATTTTTACCAAAACCACAGGACCAATATAGGTATTCACATTTCCCGTTTGCTATGTACTAATGCCGTATTTGTCCGATTTCTTGAGTTGGACCTAAACATTGGGAAAGTAAATCGTATACGCACATTCATGTTATACCGACTTAGCCCCGATTCCCGATTTTGAAATTGGAACATAACTTTGAAATTTGGATCGTAGTTTTCCTTCCTCCAATTCCTTATCTAGGACTCTTTCACAATCATTGCAGTTTCGTTTCTTTAGAAAAATTCCTGTAGAGAGAGAGGCAGAGAGGAGGGAGAAAGAGAGAGAGCACAACATAACTTAAAACGAAAATTCAGTTAAATACAAAACTTGGTATTTATGTTCAACGTTTTCTAAGGATGCAACACGAAAATTTTCAATAAAATTCCCCATTCCAGCTACTCTTTATGCAGAAAACGATTCGTAATTTTTATTTCCTCAAAAATAGCACTAACATTTTGATTAATGTTTACCGTAGATGTCTGCATGACAAGTAAAATTCATATCTTGTATTTTCTTAGAATAACCTTTGAAGTCTTCATTTTAAACGGCTTTTGTATAACTAGTACATAAATATAGTTTTAGAACACAACTTAGGTATGTTAGAAATTTTTGTAGCATTAAGCATTTCGGAGATATTCTTTGTTACTGGTTTGAATTGCCTATACCTTTGTCGATGGTAAGTCGCTATTCGTTTCTTTTTGTCGTGTCCATGCAAGGAGCATAGAATTTCAAAGTCATCACTTACTGTGTTCTTCTTATATCCATAACGGATGTGTAAAATAAATGTTTAATGGAGGTTTATCTCGATTAGTGAAAAGCAGGTAGAATAATAAGCTTTTATAAGAATAGCTTGTTGATGAGGCAGCAGAGAAAGCCATGTGAATGGAACACATCAGATTTTTATTTAATACTTTAGGCAAACACCATAAAGCGAACTGAAGGATTTTATTTTTACATTTAATAAATGAGTCTAACGGGCGCTTGTAATCTGAGGAACATTTAATAGGGTCCACTAATGACGCAGTGACATACAACTTGCGTAACCCAAGAGGATAATCATGATGAAGATGGAACAGAGAAAAAGGGCGTTGTTATTATTCGATGTCTTATATAATACGCATAGGCTCAAAGGAAATGATGACGAAGGTAGCAGACAAAGAAATCTCAGATGCCGTTATAAAATTGCTGACGCAAGACAATGTTAAGAAACAAAACAATACAAAGCCCAAAACGAAAACGTATATCAGAGAAGTACAATTGTTATAAGTACACAGTCATATACAATAGCGAGGATTTGCTATTTAAAAATGTTAGGTGTTACATTCTTATAACTTTCTGTACTTTCTATCATTTATTATACGATACACAAATTGTTGTCCTTAGAAAGTTTATTCCTCTGTTTAGTTTATTTTAATCGAGATTAACTGTTGCAGAAGTAACTACAGGGTCTGTTCAGAAGTACCCTACCTAACAAACAAAACACAATTTTTTGGGAAAAAACATCTTTATTTCTCTACACAGTCTCCTTTCAGCTCGATACACTTTTCCCAGCGATGTTCAATAGCTTCGATACCCTGTTTATAGTGAGAACCGTCGAGTTGTGCAAAATAGCCATCAACTGCAAACTCCACCTCTTCATTGTTGGCAAATATTTTACCACCAAGCTATTTCTTCAACTTTGGAAATAGAAAATAATCAGAGGGGACTAAATCTGGCGAATAGGGTGCATGAGGAAGCAATTCGAACTTTAACTCATTGATTTTGACCATGGCGATAATGGATGTGTGTACTGCTGCATTGTCTTGATGAAACAGAAGTTCCTTTTTCGCTAAATGTGGCCGTTTTTGCTTGAGTTCATCATTCAACATAATACTCGCCATTGATTGCTTTTCCTTTTTGAAGATAATCAATGAAAATTAATCACGCGCATCCCAAAAAACTGATGTCATGACCAAGCCTGAAGATGCAACTGTCTTCGCCTTGTTTGGAGCCGATTCTCCCCTTTCAATCCACTGTTTTGACAGTTCCTTCGTCTCAGGTGTGAAGTGAATGGACCCATGTTTCATCCATGGTTATGAATCGACGCAAAAACTCGGCTTTCATGCAGCGAAACATCGCCAAAGACTCGACTGAAACATCCTCACGATGCTGCTTTTGTTCCATTGTGAGTAAACGCGGCAACCATCTTGCGCATAGCTTTCTCATATCTAAATTTTCAATCAGTATGCGATGTACAACACTTTTTGAAATGCCTACGATGTCTGCTAGCTCGCGCACTTTCAGTCGACGATCATGCAATACAATTTTGTATATTTTCTTCACAATTTCCGGCGTGTTCACCTCATTTGGTCGACTACTACTTTCGTCTTGGCAGCTCGTACGGCCTGGTTTAAACTCTGCCACCCAATATTTTACTGTTGTAAACAAAGGAACAGTCTCCCCCAGAGTAGAATCTAGCTCAACTTTAATATTAGTTGGATTAAGACCTTTCAAATGGAAGTATTGTATCACATAACGATGACCAGTTTTATCCATGTTCATAAATTTGCTGAGAGCGATCACTATTGATGGCTGCCACACAATTATTAAACAATGTGGCATTGTCAAACTTCAAACTTAAGTTTTATAAGGTTGGTACTTTCTACCACAGGCATTTATTTGAAACAACAACCGCTATATATATATATATATATATATATATATATATATATATGTCAGGTCGGGTACTTCTGGGACTGCTTCGTTGATTACACATTTCGTTATAAATACAGAGGGAACAGTGATAGCCAAATCTTTAAGAACTGGACGCTATATGCTGGCCTTAAAATTCCACACACTTTGCGAGAAACAACAAAAGCGACAGGAGTTAAAAAGAATGACGAAGTATTGAACAAATCGAAGCTTTAGTAACGCATATCTCGCAAATTGCTTATGCCACAAAAGATTTATTTGGAATAAAATGTGTTTTAAAGAGCTTGACATTTTTATGCAGTACATTTTCGTCTATCACTTAACTTTTACCAGTTATAAAGTTCCTTCCGAATGAAAAGGACTTCACAATCTGTTCCCAAAAAATTCAAGATATACATCTTATTTTTCATGTAATTATCTTTAATATATGATATTTTAATCAAAACCGTTAGAGGGAAAATAAAAAATTTGAAAACGTTCCATGTAAATGTAGTTGGAGATAGTGGATTTTCATGAAAATCCTCGTGTCCCATCTTTGAAAGATACTGAACTTAAAATACTAGGTTTGGTATCTGTCCAACTTAACTTTTTTTTAGTTATGCTGGCAGATAGATACACAAATGCGTCTTTATTTTCATTCAGGAGGTCTCAAAACATATTTATGGTGAAATCTCGGTATCTAATTTTGAGGTGGAATGCAATACCTTCTTTACCTACTATGTACCTAGTACAGAAAGTAAAAGGCCATTCAAATATCCACGGTTGGATTTTTCTTCCTTCTGAGACACAAAAACAGAAAGCCTACTTAACATATCGAAAAATATTACGCAAAATATAGTAATGTTCAAACAGAAAGCAGAAATTTTTTCGGAAATGGTTAATATCACAAAACACATTACACAAATTCTGTGTTCACACGAAACCTTCATTTTTCGTGTAGTATAGTTTTGTTTATTCCCTGTGGTTTACCAGTTATTCAGAATTTTATGCAAAATTCACAGGTTATTGCAAACAATCAAGGTACACACATTGTAATAAGTATGAGAAACTAAGTTTGTTGCTTCACGTATGGAAAGCCGATTTGAAGTAGGAGTTGTATTGCATTTCAACTGTTGGGAGCCCAACTTGAAGTAGTTGCAACCGCACGTATGGTACCCGGTAGCCTTCGCCCCAAACGTAGTTTCCGGTGGCCTTTGCCCCAAATGTTTAAAGAATATTAATTTTGTAATTTTGACTGTTTCTTTAAATAATATATATTTATGTTTGCCTCGGCTGCATCATTATTTATATTTTTTAGAGACGTGAATGTCTTAGCAGGGAGTGGTGCGACTGAAGAATGTAGGTTTACACAGATTATAATTTTACTTCACTCCATTTATTAATGCTTGCCACTATTTAAATAACACTTCACTGATATACAGAGCTGTAAGATTCTTTTATTAAATAATTGCACTTTTTAAATACGTAAACTATTTTCGTCTCACACTGAATACATATTAAACTTCTCGAGGACACATCTCGCGTCCGGTTAGAAACAATGTCTACAAACAACGCGTCCAGTTATGAGCGCTGTCTACAAACACCTGACTTGATTTCTACCGCCTAAATTTGTAAATTTATGTATTTCAAGTCTCTGATTGGCTATTCCTAATCCAATAGAATACTTTTATTTAACTTAAGCTTTTTTATGGTTGTTGATTGGCTATTTTATAACTGTCACAAAAATTACATTATTGTTACTCCAAGAATGACTAGTAGCATTATTGCACTTTCTTACTCACTATTGCCTCAAGGTTACCTCATTGTTAGCAACTTTTAACAGCTCCTACATTATTATATTACGTAATACATTCAGATAGCATTATTACATGTATACAATAATATAAACATATACAATGACTGTAATATACACCTTTTATATATTGTTACATATACATATTGCTTTAAGGCGGGCTGTTATTGAATTTACATATTATATAATTAGACTGAAATTATTTAAGTGTTAAATACACTGCCTCAGTGTATAAATCTGCATTCTTTTACCCATCTGATCGTAATGTTATACAATTATACCATAGGACCTCGTAGGTCACATTACAACTTCAAAAAATTACTCAGGCCTTATTTTCTGTCTTGAATCCTTTGAAAACTATCCTTACTGCTTATTTTCAATCTTTATACTCGAAACTATACTGCTTGTAAATCAGGGCAGAAATTTGTATTCTTGAGCTATAGAACGTGGTGAAAATTATATTCCTGCTCATATTTTCAATCCTTATGTAAACGCTTACACCATTTGACCAATCTGGCCAAACCTTTGAACACTGAACGTTTTGGGTTTCAAATAAAAAGTGTAGGCTCCTTGTAACTTCCATAAACCACCCCTGTTCTATTTTTGCAACCACCTAATCCTTTATTATTTTTTTTGTTTACAAATTATTTTTATCAATAGAGTTAAGAATGTTCCAGTACACTACACAAGAGCGCTCCTGGGCCGTTGAAGATGTAATTTTCGCTCCTATAGTAATAGAAATATTAATGGGCCATCACTGAAAACTGTGTCGCAGGGTTTTGAGGGAGTATTTCATAAATCACCACCATCTAAAAATATAATTCTGCATTGGGTGGAAATGTTTCGAAAGACAGATTCTGTAACCAATTGCGGGAAGAGTGGAGGACCAGAGACCACAATAACAAATGACAATATTGGACGCGCACTGGACAAAACCCTAAGTCCTCTAAAGAAAAGCCCTGATCTGCCTTTATGTGATGCGTTTCTGTGGGGAATAGTGAAAGAACAGTGCTTCATACCCGTCCCACGTACTCTACACGCTCTACGTGAAAACATCGAAACAGTTCTGCACAACCTAACAAGAGAACAGTGTGATACTATGGTTACCAGGATGGTAGAGCGCATGGAAGACGCCATAGCCAATGACAGAAGACATATAGAACACTTAGCATCAGATAGTTGTCATATTATGTGGTACAAAACTTTCGGTTACCACCCCACAGAGGTAACAGCGCTTCGCTGAAGTGTTTTGACGCAGCGCTGACCTCCGGAAGCTCCGATTCAGTTTCTGGTTTGTTGTAACCTGTCTTATGAAAGAAGCAGATTTCAGGCGAGGTCGTTAGTGTGCCATGCTAGGTTTAGACAGGAAAACGTCCGAACGAGAGTACATACAATCTAATCAACTCAACGCGCGTAACAGAATAGTTAGACCTTTAGTTTCTCTTTACAAAACTCTAACATATTAGTATTATTTTTCTACTTTAGGATGGTATGACCGCGTGGCGGTGTTTGCATTTTGACTTGTTTACGAACCCGTCCAGAGTGACTAATACACTCAACTGCTGCATTTTGTTACTGTGGTTATGTACATGCTACGCACCGGGAATGGTGACGTAATATGGCATATCTGTTATGTTTCTGTGCGAGTGTACGCTGCCTCCCGTCAGTACTTATTCCTCAGAGGGGTAGTACTTGTGTCGATTCTTTGAGAAACTTCGTTAAAAAAAAGCTAGCTTACTGGAAAGAGAGGGTATGGATATCAGCCGCGTTTCCGCCCCGGAAACCGAGCAGGATGGCTCAGGCGGTAACGTCGGTGGCCAGCATTCGGGGTGTTCTGGCTTTGATTCCCGCTGCCGATTTTCCTGAACCAAGGGTTTTTTCGGGGCTTTCTCTGGGAAAGTTCATTACATCGCCCGAATTTTCTGTCCCTCTATTTCACCTCACTTCACCTTTTATCTGGCAGGGGAAAAGGATGCTCTTTGTAACCCTTGGTCCTCTGGTCCTCCGAGCCCTGGGAACCCCACTGGGATATGCACGCCTACAGGCGGAGGAGATCGGTTGCACCCGCTGAAATTCGGCGAGTTTCAATCAGTAGAAGGTAGGGAACCTGCCCTCTGCCCTGAGGTGCTCCTATCGCCCTCTGTCTCCTCTCACCTCACCTCCCGGAAGCATCTACATCAGGGGCATAAGCACAAAATGTTTTGTAGGTCGAGGTGCTGAGTCTCCCTCCCCACCTAGTCCTACTCCTATTCCTCCTACTTCCACCCCCGGGAAAAATAATCATATCCACTCTGTACTAAAGAGCCATCGAGCAAGCTTTGTTCTCAGCCCCATTTGAGTCATACTACAAAGAACAAAGAAATGGAGTAACCACAGCGAGTTCTATATTTACTTCACAGTGAAGCGATAAATATCCCAAACAATTGACAGTGTACGTGACCGCAGATCTGGCAAATATCACGTATAATGTTCTGACAACATTGCCACGTGCACATTTCTCCAAGACCTTTACATTCACCAAGATCTTCCGCATTACTGCGTTAAATACGTCCTACTGGACCCCTTGTTCTTAAACAACGTACACCGACACAAAAGTGTATTTTTCTCTAATTTAATAAATTTTACCATTCCAGAAATATTGATTTTTAATGTGCAGGAAGAACAAACAAATTACAGTTTATCCACGCTGGCTTTTTACTTTCTCTACTACGTATAGTAAGTAGGGGAAGTATTGTATTCCACCCAAAACTTCGATACCGATATTTCACCGGAAATATATGTTTTGAGACCCCCTGAATCCAAAAAAGCATTTTGGGAAACATCTCCGTGTGTGTATCTGTGCGTCTGTGTGTCTGTCTGTGAACAGCATAACTCAGAAACGAACAGTCGGATAAACACCAAACTTGGTATTTAGGTTCAGTATCTTCCAGAGATGCGACACGAAGGTTTTCAATAAAATCCCCCCACCCCAGATTACCCTTTACTTGGAAGATTTTTCGAAAATTTTAATTTTCTCAAAAAATGGCTCTAACGATTTTGATTAAAATATCATATATTTACGATATTTTCATGACAAATAAAATGTGTATCTTGAATTTTCTGGGAATGTCTCCAAAAGTATTCTTCATTGTGAACGACTTTTGCATAACTGGTAAACCATAAGAGATAGACAAAATTTTACTACAAAAAAAATGTAGATCGCGTTAAAATACACAATTTATGTCATATACATTTTTTTTTGTCGAGTGAACCATTTTCGAGATATTGCTTGTTATTCCCTTAAATTTTTCAATACTTTTCTCAAATGGGAATTCGTTATTCATTTTTTTGTCTTGGATATGCAAAGAGTTTTAATCTGTGGCAATGGGAGTGGTGCAGTACCTAGCAAACAGCTATTAAGAGATATGTATGTGCTTAAAAGCTACTGTATTTCTATATTGCCCTTGTAAATATATATTTCCCTTACATCTACAAGAGAATTAGCAATAAGATAGAGTCTGCAAATGTTTATCTCGATTAACATGAAGTAGATGGAGAATAAGCGTTTGTAAAAATAGTTTGTACAAGAGTAGAGAAAGTCATGTGAGTGTAACACATCAGATTTTTTCAATATGGTTTATTACTTTCTCCACTGCTTAATAGAGAAAATATTGCATTCCGCCCAAAAATTCGATACCGGGACACGTTTTGAGACTCCTTTAATCCCAAAAAAAACATTTTTAGAAATAGGTCCATGTGTGTGCGTGTGTAAACCGCATAACTAAAAGTGTGTTAAATACCAATTTTCGTATTTAAGCTTATCATCTTGCAGGGAGGCCTAACGAAGACTTTCAAGAAAATCGCCTTAAGATGGAAAATTTAGCAAACATTTTCATTTTTTTAAAAAATGGTTAACGATTTTTAATTAAAATTCGATATCTTTAGGATATCTTACTGACAAATGAAATGCACATCTTGAATTTTATTGGAATGGTCTCCGAATGTATTTTGTATGATTGGTAAACCGTAAGAGATAAACTTCTTAACACATAAAAAATGTAGATCTCGTAAAAGCACACTGTTTATCTCAATTTTTGTGGAGTTAACTATTTCCGAGGTATTTCTTGTTATAGTTTAAATTTTCAAATACTGTTTGTATTTTTCTCAACTAGAAGCCGTTATTCTATCCTTTCTTTTTCCCTCGTAATCATGCAAAGAGCATGGCCATCACATAGCGATACGCTCTTTAAAAATCGACTATCGCTTTAGCTACTATTACGACCAAGAAATGATAACTGAAAGTTTGTGTATTAACAACAATTAGATGGAATAATAAGGGTTTGTAAGAAACTACTGAATCGTAAGCTAATACCATCTTGTAGAGTACAGTACTGCATGCAATGGTTAGTTTCTCATCGTGTATCAGTACTCATTAGTTGAGACAATACGTTCACACAAGTGAGTTACATTTCATTTTGATGTTTCATGAAGTCAGATTTCAGTTATGTTCATGTACCGCTCCTGTTATGCTTCCTCTGCGACTGCTTATTTTGGTACTATCTTTCCACTCTAAAATTGTCTGCACATTGTTTTTCTGTACCAGTGTATATTTATTTATTAAAAGGAAATTTGATCTTAAGTGGTCAAAATCCGCCAATATTCAATTTTTTCTTCCTTTGTAGATTGGACTTTGCACTTTGATTTGGTGAACTAAACATATCTAATTAACCTCCACTGTATATACCTACAAACATCAAGTAGCTCTATTCCCTTAAACTCAACTTGTAAAGTACACCTTCTTTATAGTCCGTTTTCCGTAACTAATTTTTGCAAGCCTTAGCTCACAGAAGACCTGCGCTGTGGGCTAGAGCATGCAGCTCTGGTTCCCGGCAACAGAATGTGCCCGGGTTCGATCCCACCATGAGGGTGCGGATTTTAACTTCCGGTCCGGTGCCTACTCAGCATCGTGAGGAAAGTGAGGAGCTGAGATAGGCAGCGATTCCGACCATGGAGGCCAACATTCTGGCTGGGAGATGCGTGATGTTAGCCACATCATCTCAGCGTATCGGTTGGATGTAGGCGTACCTCTACCTGCGTACGTGGGCGTGAACCCGACAGTCAGGTTGGCTGTAGCCCCACGGTATTACTTATTTATTTATTTTATTATTCTTATAGCTCACAGAAACTGTTACACAGGAAGTAAATTTTGCATGCTAGAATATCTTATAACTATTAACCAAATACGCTAGCATCTTGCTTATCTTTTAAAAAAAATGCATTATAATGGTTTTTACAAAAATAAATAACTAAAGAACTGCAATAACAATTAAAACATTTCCGTAGGAAATGTCATAAGAATACTAGCGTGTTATTGAGGGGCTCCTTTGATATAGTTCAATGCAAGATCTGCATATTTGATCTTTTGTAAAATGTATCTAACCAACTTTAAAAAAGAAATCTGATGTATTCCATTCCCATAACTTCAAACACTCACATATTTACAAACTATTCTTACAGAATCTTCCACTTCATTTAATAAGAGCTATACAAAGTTTGTATGTAGAAACAAAAATTAAAATAAAACATCAAAAGAAGAAATAAATACATCCATCCCTTTTAATGCATACAGGGTGGACCATTTAAGTTGCTACCGTACAATATCTCCAAAACTAAGCGTTGTAGAAAGAAATGTCTTTAAAAAAAAGCTGCTTGATATTATGGGGAGATAGTAAATGTCATTAATCGTGTTTTGTTTGGAGGATGCTGTGATAGTCATCTTAGGGTCATTCCGTCGCACCCGACTCGCTTTCAACTCGCGACTGTCTCGGACTCACCCTGACGAACTGTGTCTGCCTGCCTGCCTGCCTGCCCGCGAGAGCGCTCGCTTATATAGGCAGTGGAATCTTCCAAAGAGGTTCTCGAACATTCTAGACTATTTCAACACACTTTCTGGAGAAGGGAGGGGAGATAAAGCTTCCAGAAAGCCCTAGTTATCTCCCGATAGCGTGCCCAGTGTTTACGCTGGCAAGCGAAGTTATCGTCGTTACGCGAACCGCTCGGAGTCAACCTCTCGAAAACCTTGAGCCATAGCTGTCGCATCACAATACTCTCATTTTATTTGGCATGCAAGTATCTTAAACATACGGTAGTTTAAGAGTAATTTTTGAGAAAATTAAAAATAACAATTTCTGCAATGTAAAGGTAGTTTGGAGTGGAAAGGTTTTCTTGAAAATTTTTGTGTTGTATCCTTGGAAGACTCTGAACTTAAATACGAAGTTTCCTACTTCACCTACTATTAGTTTTTGAGTTAAGCTGTTCACACACACAAACACACGCGCGCACCTTTTTCTAAAAATTCTATTTTTGGATACAAGAGGTCCCAAAACATGTATCTGCGGAAAAATCTCGGCATCGACTTTCTTGGGTGGAATGCAATACTTTCTCCACTTACTAAAGGCAAGCAACAGAGAAAGTAAACAAAAGGACATATTTGATGTTTGGTAATGATTGGCCTATTCTTACCTTCTCTACCACGTACAAAGAGCGCCAAAGAAAACCTCACTGCACCTCGCATCTATGTCACATTATTTATCGGTGTACGTGGCCTTGCAAAGCCATGGCCATTTCATTGGTTGCTTTAGGCCACGGTGTAAGAATGTGCCACTCCTTCTGCTAAATAGTTGCACCAATAACCACAACAAAGGTTACAAAATGGCGTAGAAACCAAATATATGTTTACGCTCTCGATCGTATTGGCTAAAAGAGGTAGAGTGAGTGCATTCATTTTTCATAGAGACCTCTTATCGTGATTGGTAGCTCACGCCTTATAGGCTAGTGCAGGACACACCTTTGAAGGGGTTAAAAGATAAGGAGAAAACTTGATGAGCGCCCAGTGCGGCGATCACCTCCTTCGTCCGTTGCTTTTGTCTTACCTTGTTGCTTCTCCCGTTGGTTCCAGAAGTTCACAGTGTGTTGGTTCTCTTCAATTTATCCTCGGCTAGCTGCAGTAGTTTTCTTTAAACTATATAGGAGCATGGACTTATCCTCGGTAAAGGAAAACGTAGATCTCGGGTGGTGATATAGGAAGACATAGACGTACTTTGTTTATGAAAAGATGACACTGCCGTTTCTTTTTATTTAATTAACACTCGTAGTATACAAAACTGGTATTGCCGCTGTAAAATACTGTCCACCGCTGTTAAACTACGGCGCGGATATGACACGAAGTTTAAATATGCTTATTATCTCTTTACGAGTAGCGGATCTTAGGTGTGTTTCTAAAACTGTCTTGATTCCCTGTTTTGGCGCGATATCTCACACATCCTGCAGCATCTCTCCCTGACCACACATTACGAAAACTGTCCCGAATTTGCTCCAAACAGATCCATTTATAGTCGCAGGCTTCTGGGGCTGCTTCCTTTCCTATTGGTCCATTTTTAGCGCCACTCGACGCGTCTAACTATTTCGAATAAACTTCCAGAGATCTCATTGGTCCAAGTTTAATATAAATCGCGGCTTTTCCTACATTTACCGTTAGGCTATCTGTCTCGCTCACTTGGTCACGGCGAATTATCAAATAAAGGGACAAAGGCGCTACACCCTCGCTGTAGGAATAATGGCACTGCGACCGAAGAGAGGTAATAAAACTAGGTTTTCTGCCTTCGAAAGCACTATTCCTGTAGCTAAAACATTTCATCGTGGACAGTATTTTAACATAGCGCTTAAATTATTGACATTAAACCATTTATAACTCTACTAATATTAGTAACCTAGATAGATACATAACGTTAAATCACCCTTCTTAAAATATACAAGCAGTATGAGAAAAAGATATTTACATAGTACGATTTAATATCAATAAAAGTTAATTAATAAATTATCTGTAATTACAGTTCTTGGGTTCGGCCTAGAGTTGCCGTTTCACCAGGTTAGCGAAATGTAGAATGTGCAGTGTGAGAAGATTTTCAAATTAAAGCTTGAATGGTATTCATTAAATACATAGCAATACTTTATAACAAAAAATGAACAGAACTGTATTCTCACAGTGGTATCAATGCTTTTTGCTGCACAGAAGCAAACACAATTAAATAATAAATAAATAAAGCAGCATGTTTTCCCTCTAATTCAAACTATAATTGGTTAATATACCTTTACTAACATATTGCTGATCATAGGAATAAAACGGATTATAGACAAAAATATAACCCAATTTCATTGCTATAATATGGATGTCATATTCGGTAAACCATATACATATACACATTTATCTCTAGTTTCTAAACACAATCAGTGTTTTATAAAAAGTTTAATTTACATTTAATAAACGAATATCATCTGCGGATTTTTTACGGGGAGTGTCCACTTTCTGGAGAGTATGTATGCCGTCTTCCCCACTTTCCTGGAATATTTTTATCCAGTAATTTACTATAAAACACTCTTATGCACTGCCTTTGCACTTGCTGTAGCAGCGCGACCAGCCTCCCACATACCCACGATACGTCCACGCGTAATTTTGCTAGTATACGGCATGATTGGTTCTGAGACAATAAACATGTTTTGGTTTCAGTAACACCAGAAAAAGCAAAGGCATCAATCTCCCCTCTTTTCCCCTTTATTGCTGTGTTATCAAGCCACCACATTCTGCGATAGGTAAGGTGAAGGACACGCCTCAAAAGACCCCAGAAAACGATACAAAATCTGCCGAAGATTTTCTTTGGTGCTGTTTGTACATGCTAGTAAGTAGAGAAGGAATTGCATTCCACCCAGAAATCGGATACCGAGAATTTCACCGAAAATACATGTTTTGAGGCCCTTGAATTTAAAAAGCCACATTTTTACAAAATCTTCTGTGTATGTGAGTGTGTATGTGAGAGAGAGAAAGAGAGAGAATAGAATAACTCAAAAACCAAAAGTCGAATAAATACCAAACTTTGTATTTACGTTTAGTAACTTCCAAAGATGCGACACGAATGTTTTTAATAAATCCCCCTTTAATAAAGTACGCTTTACATGGAACTTTTTCGGAGTTTATTTTATTTTCTAAATAATAGCTCTAACGATTTCTATTAAAATACCATATATTAAAGATGTTTATATAACAAATAAAACGTATATCTTCGCATTTCAAATAATTTTTTGACGCATCATCCATTTCCGAGATATCCGTTATTAGTGGTTCCAAAACATCTGACTAACGCTATTCCCTTTTTATCTATAAAGAAATGTGTAATGTAGCTATTTCTGCAAAGATTTATTTGGTTTAAAATTAAGTAAATAGGAAAATAAATTTTCGTAAAAATAATTTGTATGCCCAGCTATTAACGGCAGAGGGTATAGAAACTCGTGTAAATGTAATACATATTTTAGAAGAATTATACAGTTTTGAAAAGTGTAAATAATGTATATTATCCACGGAAAAGTGTTGGTTTAATTACTGCCTATGAACTCCGAGCTATAAAATATTACATTTATGGTAGCGAAAGCTGTAGGTACCTTTCCTAAATGTAACGTATAGCGCTTTAATTTGCTCTGTTACATTTTCCCGTTTTCTAAAACACACTAATTAATTATGTTTATGTAGAAAATATCTCCATTTTACGCCATGCTATTTTATTTTGTAGAATACACTGTTCACGAGTGGAATGGCCTGAAATTCTCTGGTTTTATTATACTAACACAAATGCCCCTAATAATTGAATAGAACTTTTTTGTTAATTTTAGGTTAGCTAAAAAACAACTCACTTGTAAAAGCATGGACTTCGAATAAGCCAGCGGTCAACGAATTTTATTTCTAAAGCTGTCTTTTCTTTGCCCTACTACAACAAAAATTACAGCTTTTGTGATTACGTTAACCCGTCTTATTACTTTTCCTTTCCTTTAGTTAATTTCTGCTGCATTCATTCCATGCAGATGTTGTGCACTTTTAAGAGTTTCTTTTTGAATAAATAGAGCACTGAACGGACGTTGCCACTTTGCATGGCTAGACGATTGGGGGCAAAGTGCTTTCGCTGATGTCCTTGACTTGACTTACAGTTCATGTGAGTGAACTACCATTAACTCGATAACATTACAGCAATGTGAACAACTAAAGAAACAGAAAACAAACTTCCTTTCAGCCCAAATACTTGACGCGATTCCGTTCTTCTGGTCGCGAAGAGACAACCTTGCGTCCACATCGATAGCTACAGGCCATATATCGCAACATACCAGCGGCAACAAACTCAAAAAATCTGATGTGTTACACTCACATGACTTTATCTACTTTTGTACAAAATACTTCTACAAACGCTTATTCTCCATATGCTTCATGTTAATCGAGATGTTAATCTTATTGCTAATTTTCTTGTAGATGCAAGGGGAATTGGTAGGCTTTAAGCAATAAACCAATCGTTTAAGAGGTGGTTGCTATGTGGAGTATTCATTCTCTTTGTATATCCAGGACATAAAAAAATGAATAATGAATTCCCATTTGAGAAAGAGTATTGGAAAATTTAAGGGAATAACACGCAATATCTCGAAAATGGTTCACTCAACAAAAAATGTATATTACATAAATTGTGTATTTTAACGCGATCTACATTTTTTGTGTAGTACAATTTTGTCTATCTCTTATGGTTTACCAGTTATGCAAAAGTCGTTCACAATGAAGAATACTTTTGGAGGCATTCCCAGAAAATTCGAGAAATACATTTCATTTGTCATGAAAATATATTAAACATATGATATTTTAATCAAAATCGTTAGAGCTATTTTTGAGAAAATTAAAATTTTCGAAAAATGTTCCATGTAAAGGGTAATTTGGGGTGGGGGATTTGCTTGAAAACCTTTGTGTCGCATCTCTGGAAGATGCTGAACCTAAATACCAAGTTTGGTGTTTATCCGACTGTTCATTTCTGAGTTATGCTGTTCACAGACACACACACGGACATGTTTCCAAAAATGCCTTTTTTTTATTCAGGGGATCTCAAAACATATATTTCCGGTGAAATCTCGGTATCGAATTTTTGGGTGGAATACAATACTTCCCCTACTTACTATACGTAGTGGAGAAGGTAAAAATGTTGGCGAGACTCTCCGCGTTAGAAGTGAAACTTCCTAAGTTCTAGCATTTGTTGACGATTTTATTTTGTTGTTGGGATTTTTATTTAGAAATTCTAAAGATTGTAAATGTTGTTTTTCATCGATTTTATTGTATAATGCTTACACCAATTTGTATTTATATTTTAGATTCTTATAAATAAAATTGAAATAGTTCAGAAAAGGTTTCTTAGATTTCTTTACTGGAAGAAATATAACTCTGGAAAGATGGTTATACGGAGCGGAATAATAGTCTAAAAGACACCAACACAGGATCGCTTTAAAACTTTACTTTATTCTGGTGCATTGTACTAAGACAGAACAGTTGAGGAGAAAACATCTGCCAGGTTCTTTGTTAGCTTAAGGAGAAGGTTACAAGCTTGTTTGATATTGCTGCTTGGGAGGGGTGAGGGGTAAGCAATTAGTGCACTTTTACAAACTGTTATGCAGCTCAGATCGGAGTGTAAGAAAGAGGGTCAAGATAGTAGGGGGAGGGTTAGTGGTTTAGGGTCGTATGTATGTTTGTTTCGTAAACAACAGCGTGTGCTTGTAAACAAAATTTTTCTTTCTTCTCTTCTTTTGTTTTGTTTGTGTGATTTTTTGTTAGTTTATCTGTTTTTTACTTTTTCTACTACGTACATTAAGTAGGGGAAGTAGGTATTGTATTCCACCCAAAACTTTGATATCGAAATTTCACGGTAAATACATGTTTTGAGGCCCCCGAAAGCAAATAAAGCATTTTTAGAAAAAGGTCCATGTGTGTGTCTAAACAGCATAACTCAAAAACGAAAAGTCGGATAAATACCAAACTTGGTATTTGGGTTCAGTATTTTTCAAAGATGCGACACGAAGATTTTCAAGAAAATCCCCCCACTCCAGACTATCCTTTACATGGAACATTTTTCGAAAATTTGGATTTTCTCAAAAATGGCTAACGATTTTGATTAAAATATCATGCTTAAGATATTTTCATGGCAAATGAAATGTATATCTTGAATTTTCTGGGAATGTCCCCAAAATAAGTCTTCATTTTGAATGAATTTTGCATAATTGGTAAACCGTAAGAGGCAATATTTTACTACACAAAACATGTAGATCTCATTAAAACACACAATTTATATCATATACCTTTTTTTGTCGAGTGAACCATTTCCGAGATATTCCTTGTTATTTGTTTCAATTTTCCAATACTTATACTTTTTTTAGTTTTTTCAAATGGGAATTCGTTATTCTTATATATATATATATATATATATATATATATATATATATATATGTCCAGACATTCAAAGAGAATGAATAGTAACCAGCTCTTAAAGATTTGGCTAACGCTTAAATCCTATTATATTCCTCTTGCACCTACATGAAAATTAGCAATACGACAGTCTCTGCAATTTTATATTGATTAACATGAAGTGGATGAAGAATAAGGGTTTGTCAAAATAGTCTGTAGTAGAATAGAGAAAATCATGTGAGTGTAACACATCAGATTTTTTTCTTTTCATTTCTTGTAAATATCATTAAGGTGATGAATATAGTCTGAAAAATATGAACTACAGTATTATATAAGCAGGTACGGTCTGTGTGATGCGTGCGATATATGAGCTTGGACATGTGAAACGTTTAAGACCAATAAAACACCCCTCTACTCTATATAAACAGGAAGCTCGCTAATACAATAATAGAATTACGTGTTCAGCTAATGAACAGTAAAATACGCAAGCGTCTACTGGTTCCCTATGCTACGTATTAACACAGTACACGCGGCGCATGCGTGTAGACTGTCTATGACGTATGCGATGGGGAGAGTAGAAATTATTCTCCATCTCTTTCTTCTCAACTGCCGGCTGGAGTCTCTCAATCAGGCCAACTCGTGCGTTTCACTTTTCGTCTGATCCAGGCCAATTTGCCCTGCCACGCCTAAAGCAGTTTCACTTCAAAAATCTGGTGTGTTACATTGAGATGACTTACTCTATTCTTCTACAAACTATTCTTACAAAAGCATATTATTCTAGTTGCTACTTCTTACTCCAGATTAACTTTCAATCCACATTTATATATTTTGTTGTAATATAGCAGGTAAAGAGATAGTAAGATTTTTAAAGAGTGTGTCGCTATGTGAGGCTTTGAATTTCTATGTTCTTAGCACGACCACGAGAGAAAAAGAATAGCGACTTACTACTTGAAAATCTGTAAGTATTGAAAAATTCAAACCAATCACAAAGAACATATCGGAAGTAGTTAATGCCGCAAAACGTCATATTTTACATAAATTTTCTGCTTTAACGAGATTTACATTTTTTATAACTAAGCTGTTCCTGTTAAGATTTATCAGTTTATATAAGTGGCTTATAGAATGAAGAGGACTTTAAGGTATTCCCGATAAATTCAATTACATTTAATTGGTAATACCAATATTTTAAACATATGGTAGTCTAATCAAAATCCTCCTTAAAGCAATATTTGAGACAATCAGAAAGAATGAGAATTTGACCATGTAAAGGGCAGTTTGAGTGAGGGATTTTCTATAAAACCTTCGTATTGGATCCCTGGAAGATGCTGAACTTAAGGAAATGCATCGGTAAAATTTAGTAAAAAATTCTTATATGAGTTACATCCACATGACTTTCTCTACACTGTATCGTTTATTAATAGGTATAAAGCTTATCTTGCCAAAGCTTGTTTTTCTGTCTACTTCATTATAATCGAGGTAAACCTTTGCAGAAATAGCTGCATTATTCATTATGTTATAAATGAAAGGAATAGCGATAGTCAATGTTTCAGATCTGGACGTTATATGATGGTCTCATAATATTCGTTTCGCAGCCTCGAGAAACAACTGAATTCTACAGGCCTTTAAAAGAATGACAAAGTATTGAACAATTGAAATGATTAATAACGTATATCAAAAGGATTATTAGAAATAAATGTTGTTTTAAAGAGATCTACAATTTTTACTTTCTCTACTACGTACGGTAAGTAAGGGAAGTATTCTATTCCACCCAAAAATTCGATACTGAAATTTCACCGGAAATACATGTTTTGAAACCCCCTGAATCCCAAAAAAGCACTTTTGGAAATATGTCCGTGTGTCTGTCTGTGTGCGTGAGTAGGTAAATATAGAGAGAGCTGGGCCACTTTTTTGCGTTTATATGGGAAAGGATAGGGAAAACGAGGGTATATGCGGAGGTTCACGGAGGAAAATGCGTTTATATGGAGAAGATAGGGACTACGAGGATCAATGCTAGGCTAGATAGAGGTTGAAGGAATGAGGATGTGCTTTATATGAGAGATACGTGGAATACGAGGAGAAGTGTTGGACTAGATAGGGGTTGAGATATGGAATATGCATTTATATGGGAAAGATAAGGAAAACGTGAACAGAGGCTAGGATAGACAGATGCTGAAGCAGGGGGAAAATGAACATATTTACAGGAGAGATAGGGGATACGTGGAGAGGTACTAGACTATTCAGGGTTTGAAGTGTAGAGTATGACTTTTTATATGAAGAGACGAGGAAAACGAGGGTATATGCTAGGTTGAGAGAACCTTCAATGAGGAAAAAATGCGTTTATATGGGTGAGATAGGGAAAACGAGGAGAGTTCTGAGGTAGAGCAGGGACTGAAGGAGGGAGAGATATGCTTTATACGACAGAGATAGGGCATACGAGGGGAGTTGCTAGTGTAGACAGAGGTTAAGGAGTACGGTATACGATTATATGAGGAATATATGGAAAATGGGAACAGATGGTATGATAGACAGAAGCGGGGGCTACTTTTGCGTTTATATGGGGAGGGATAGGGAAAACGAGGGTAGATGCGACAGTTCAAGGAGGAAAATGCGTTTATAGGGGAGAGATAGGGAATACCAGGGCTGATTCTAGGCTAGTCAGATGCTAAAGAAGGGAGGAATATGCTTTATACGAGAGAGATAGGGAAATACAAGGAAAGATGTTATACTAAAGAGGACTTGAAGGCTAGAATATGGCGTTTTATATGAGCGATATAGCGAACCGAGGAGAGGTATTAGGCTAGGAGTTTTGAATGATAGAGTAGACGTTTATATGCGAGAGATAGGGTATACGAGGGTCGATGCTAGGCTAGACAGGGTTGAAGTAGGGAATGCGTCTTATATGAGAGAGGTAGGGGAATATGAGGAGAAGTGCTAGACTAGACAGGAAGGTCTGAATGACATAGTATGCGTTTATAGGGAAAAGATAGGGAAAACGAAGGTAGGTGATAGGTTGAGAGAGTCTTCAAGGGGGAAAATGCATTTATATGAGATCGGTAGGACATATGAGGAGAGATGCTAGTCTAGACATGGGTTGAGGAGCAGAGTATACGTTTATATGGGAGAAATATGGAAAACGGGAGAGATACAAGGATAAACAGTGGTTGAAGGAGGAGGAATGTAGGGTTATACGGTAATATATAGAGTAATTCGATTATAAAACTTTTATCATCCAGCGCCGCAACACTTTTATATACTTATTTTCTAAACCTTACAAACTTTATATATGTTAAACAGTTATTGTACGATGCGGAGAGGGATAAACTACATATTGGTTCACAAATTGAAAAGCTTTACGTCAACATACCTTTATTTTAGTTCGTTGTAGATGTCTCTCCCCTTTTATCTAGGCTTGAGACTAGCACTAGGATTGCTCCTAATGGCAGGGTTACCACCTTCCCTTCCATCTTCTTCTTTCTTCATCAGGCGTCAGCTATCTGCATATACAGCACACAGATAACCTTCATTTTTTAAGATTGTAGACTCACGAGAAAATCTTTATCTTTAACTTACATTCTTTTAAGCACTGTTTGTAATGGCGTAATGTCCATATGCATATGTCGTTATCCCATCCTCAGCAATAATTCTTTTATCATCAAACGGAGTCAATGCAATTTTATTCATTTGCACTGTAGCAAGAGCATGCTTTCGTGATAGGATCAGATTCATAGGTGTTCTGATGATTTCACAGGTTTTAAGACAGTCTGTATAGCTGTCAAACGAAATGTACTGCTTAATAGCGCTACATTTTATACCTTTAATCTTTTTTATCATTGACCCTTGAATATCTAAGGCATACATCTTAGGACGTAGTCCAACAAAGCGTAGGATGATTTTGCTATTAGCCTCATCTTTAAATTTTTCCAATACCTACTTGTTCTGAGTAGAGTAACATATATGGTTGGCAGGGTAATCAGCTGTATCAAGATGCTCAAGAAAACGTAGCTTGTCCTGGTACACATCTTCAGTTGTTACACGATGAATGAACGAATCAGTGTCCATATACATAAGCTTCAGGTTTTCAGCTCCATAATAAGGCAACAAAACGTCGTAATGATAGTTATACGTTAATGTCTTGTAGATGTCCAACACACTCATACCAATGTATATAGGCTTGTTGAATACAATCTGTCGGGAGGCCATATGTACTGCAGCTAGATTATCAGCATATATCGTCCTGTCGATAAACGTAGGCTTGGCGATCAGCTTCTCTAGAGTTTTTTCATTGGTCACCAGTCGTATATCCATACGATTACGCAGGTTCTCCATAGTTTTTCCGAACATAGCATTGTTAAAGAGCTTGTAGAGATCCTTCTCGAAATCATTTGAGGCCTGTTGTCGTAGTCTGTTGTTAAATTCCACATAAGGTTTCAACCACTGAGACTGTTGGAATTTTAGCACACGGTGGATTTTTGTTAGTCGTAGTCCATGACTAAGAGCTTGCTTCAAAGCCATGTAATGCACTACATACTTCTTTCGAGGTCCAAGATGAGGTATCAGTTTCTTTGTAGGAGAGTCCTTAGGCGTCATACACTCAGGCAGGAAAGGTAGATCGTTGTGTAGATCGTGAAGTTCTGCAGGATACTCGACGTCGACTTCTAATATGTAGCCGTAAGGATCATCTTCTTGTAGTCTTTCTAAGTCAATTTTTTCAGGCGATACCCACTCAAATCCACCATAAGGGAGAGCGTGACTCATTGCCCACCCATATTGGTTGTTGGCGTCTTCATAGGTAATAAATTGGGTTGGTCTCGACGGATCAAACTTCTCCATGTAGGTGTTATTAGCCTCAGCATACCGATGGGAAACTTGGCATAAACCTCCTCTTATACCTGATTCCACCATGAGTAGTTGATCATAATCTTGTAACAGTTCCAGCTTAATTCCAGTATACAGTAACATGGCGTCCCATGTAAGACCTGGAGAGGTAAAATAATGGGCAGGATCAACTTTGTGTGTTTTAAGGGTTTGCTCTCTGAACGTCTCAAAGACATCAGCCAGGAGAAGTACATCCGAAGTTAAGTAGAGATCGCTGTACTCTCCCAGGTTTCTCACATTAAACAGCTCCCATACATTTCTAGCATGATCGTAGTCAGTATCAGTAATTTCTGCTTCATTTAATCTATTGTAGAAGTAGTCCTTAGGAGGCAAGCAGGTTTCGTTCAGGACGTCCCATGACGTAACAAAATCATAGGGAAATACACCCTTACGGGTCATCAACTTCAATTTGTCTTCTCCAAAGTACTTTAGCGTTTCAGGATACGAGGTTAGATTTTTTACCAACTTATCCAAGCTTGTACCGAGGAATCGGAAGCTATCCACAAATCGAAGCTTTATATCTCCTACATACTTGGTGAATGAGATATAGCTTTCTTCAGAGTTAGGAATTACCTCCACACGTTCACTTGTACAACCCAGCTCCTTAACAATGAAATGAGAGTCATATCCGCTAAGGTTATGCATGAAGACTGGTATATATTTAGGTGTTTTACAGGCTAAATTACATTCATTATGAAGACTTCCACGATATTCACCGCTGATGTGATCATGGTCGCGTACTTTATAGTTTTCTCCTGTGAAGCCTTTTCCACACAAGTAGCATGCCGTAGAAGACTCAAAATCCTTTTGCTGTTGTTCCGTAAGTTTCAGAGGCTTAGCAGATTTGTGTATATTACCAATCATTTTTGCAAGAGATGTTAGGTACAGCATAAACTTCTGAGCAGCATCAGCACCACGATACACATAGGGTTGCTTAGGAAGACCAGTTTCGAGATGTTCAACACTGGATGTAGGCTTCACGTAAACACAGAAGCTCATTGGTGTGCTCTTGATAAGGGGTTGTATAGGAAGTTTCAGGATTGGGTATACACGTATGGCATGGAGTGAGAATACTCTCAAAATCAGCATAGATGACATAAGGTACTTTCAGCATCCTCTCAACATTTTTAAACTGTACAATTGCTTTCTCCTTTGTAGGCATAACTACCCTTGCAACACCATGCTGATTACAGATGGTTGCATGTTCTTGTAGTTTTTCCAGTCCACTTCGCCCGCTCTGATCATCAAAATGTGTAAAGCAGCGCTTACAGGTATAAACACACCCATTACGTTTAGTTTTCTGGCGTCGAACGAGCTTCTCAAAATTCTTTATATACACGTAGTGATGTTTTCCACTACTGTCATTCAATAGTAACAGGTCACAGTGTTCAGCTAGTTCATTGTCAACAACCTTTATCGGATACACTTCATACTTCTCATCTAGCCCGAAAACGTTAATAGACATCTTGTTAAGCTTCTCAAATTTAGGTATTTGAGAAAGTGGAGTAGGGTAAGAAACACAGCTGAAGTCGTACTTATCTTGAAGTTCTTTGTATTTGCTGACGCGTTGAGGCTTGGTGCTCACGAATTTAGCTAATATAGAGTACATGAAACATAGCTCATCAGTTAAATTCTGGATGTTAATGCAGGCTTTTCTTGCTTCAACAGAGGGAGGTAGGGGTATGTAGCTACTTCCTCGCAACGGGTTGTACTTGTTAATACGAAGGCGTACCCCTTCCACAGCAAGCAGAGACCAATTGCTTCCCTTAAGCTGAGACTCCTCCATTTCAGTAACCAATTTCTTCATTTTGGCTTCCAGCATAGAGTCCAGGTCCGTTTCTAGGAAAACAGCTTGATTCCGTGTTTTAAATGTTTTGTCACAGGTTTCACCAATACTGTTAACAAATCGACACTCAGCCAGCAGATTAATTTTAACACTCTTATGAATGCTAAGCTCTTTATGCACAGCCTGGATTATCCGTTGTTTTGCCTCTTGCAGATACATATTCAGGTCCTTAGTCGATTCACATCGTATAAAATACGATTTCAATCGTCCTTCGAATGAAGTTTCGTATTCTTTCATATCACAGTCCTCCATTGTTGACAGCAACTGATGTTTAGTTGGCTCCAATCTTCTTTTCTTCTGAGGGCTGCTTATTTCACATATATCTTCGTGTCGCTGCCCCTTATAACCAGCTTTGAAGGTTACATTACAATGTTTACATTTGAAGAGCTTCTTGCAGCTCATCTCGTGTCTTCTCTTGTCATAACCTCGGAGGAACTTCTTCCCACATTTTCCGCATGCATATCCAGTAGCGCTTGGAATAATATCCTTATACGCTGAGTTATTCATCTTTATTCTTGATGTAATAACGTATTAATCACTGATCAATGAAATGTAGCCCTCTTCACCTTGATGCCACTTTAGAAAGCTGATTATTCTTGGAGAGAACACGATGTTAACACCTCAGAGATGATCAACAAAATGAATTTCAATGCTAGAGGATGCTCTATTTATAGAGGAAGCACGAACCTTTATGCATCAATTATATATCGTATTAACCCTTCTTCAAGGAAATGTACTCTTCTTCACATTGATAACACTTTAGATTATTTTCTGAGAGAACAGCGATGTTAACACCTCAGAGATGATCAACAGAATGAATTTCAATACTCAAGTTCGCTCTATTTATAGAGAAAGCACGAACCTTTTTTAATCAATTATATCCTGATTATTAATACTAAAAACGGTGATGAAGCGTGTAAGCTCTTATATATTTCAATTCGTGTTACACTGATGTTCGAGCGTCTCCGTATAGCTTCGTATGTTTAGAGAGAAAGTGTAAAGTATTGTGAAGATGTTATGTATTGTTCGGCTATAATCGTACAGATTCGGAGAGCTTGACTGGTGAAGGTGATGAACGATCCATCGACCGAGCAGGAAGCAAGCAGCCCCTTCGCGCAACGAAGCCTAGATGCAAAAGAAAGAAAATCGTGTTAGATGAGAAACCACCCAGACATTCGCCTGCAGACCATGGAAAACCATGAAAAAATATGTCAGAGTGAGCATCCAACGGAACTCGAACCAGGGACTCTAAAAGCACACGTGAAAGATACAAATTATATAGAATGAAAGAAATCGGTGACGATGAGAAACCACTCCAGCATTCGCCTGCAGACCAGGGAAAACCCTAAAAAAATATGATGTCAGAGTGATCGACCAACAGGGAAATCAAACAAAAGACCTTAGAAACATATAGGTTAAGTTGTAAATCTAATAAAAATGCAATAAAATCGTGCTAGATGAGAAACCACCCAGACATTCGCCTACAGACCAGGCAAAACCATGAAAAATATGTCAGAGTGAACAACCAACGACAATCGAACGAGGGAAACCATCAGATTACTCTAGAAGCATAAAGTTGCAAATGAAAGAAAATCGTGATAGATGAGAACCCACTCAGGCATTCGCCTGCAGACCAGGGGAAACCATGAAAAAAATCAAAGGGCCGAGCGAGTGGCTGATAGAGTGTGCGACCGACAGAGAAATCAAGCAAAAGGTTTCTAGAGACAAAAAAAGATGCAATTGAAATGGAATCGTGATAGATGAGAACCCACTCAGGCATTCGACAGCAGACCAGGGAAAACCATGAAAAATCGATATCGGAGTAAACAATTGATTGAAATCTAACCCCTGAACCCTAGAAATTCAAGTGAAAAAATACAAATAAAATGCTTTGAAAGGGAATCGTGATAGCAAATAACGCTACTCCATTAGCCAGCAGACCAGCGAAAATCGTGAGAAACGTAAGGTCAGAGTGCTCGTCCCTACGGGAATCGAATCCGAGACATCTCGAATGCAAAGTGCTGTCGTTATTGCCTGAACAAAACAGTAAAAACAGACCTCATTAGCAGTCGACAGTGCTTAAACACGTTAACTTTCACCATATGACGTCACAGTCGGGGACAGTTTGACTGTCGCAGCCATGTCAGGACATGCATATTTTAGTCATCTCATATTTTAGAGTCATATACAGAAGTTTCATACCAACGTACTCACTACGGTCGCAAAGATAGTCTAAGATTTCATCGTTGAAATACTTTCTAAATAGTGTAGAAGTTTTTCCGCCCTTATTTAATTAAATTCATGTATATACCCTATTATTTAGTGATTTTTTCAATAATTTCTTCCTATCATTCGTTAAAAATCAGTGTACAATACGCATTTTTATACGTTTTAATGTCCGTTTATTTTTAAAACCGCTGCATTTGTCCGTAATTACGAGCAATAATTTTTTTCAGATTTACTCAGATGTGTAGCTTATAGAATCGAATTAGGAAATGTTTTAATAAATGTATTGTATTTTTTAGGTTAAAGCGTCTATATTTTTTAGGTTAAAGCATCTACATTTTAAAGATTGTTATATTTTCATTTTTAAGTCTTATTTTGTTATAGATAATGTCTTGCAATCTATTTTTAGATTTCTTTTAAAACCACCTGAACCCTAGAAATTCACATGAAAAAATACAAATAAAATGGTTTGAAAGGGAATCGTGATAGCAAATACCGCTACTGCATTAGCCCAGCAGACCAGCGAAAATCGTGAGAAACGTAAGGTCAGAGTGCTCGTCCCTACGGGAATCGAATCCGAGACATCTCGAATGCAAAGGGCAGCCATTATTGTCTGAACAAAACAGTAAAAACAGACCTCATTAGCAGTCGACAGTGCTTAAACACGTTAACTTTCACCATATGACGTCACAGTCGGGGACAGTTTGACTGTAGCCATCATATCGGGACATGCATTTCATATTTTAGCATCATACCAACGTACTCACTACGGTCGCAAAGATAGTCTAAGATTTCATCGTTGAAATACTTTGGAAATAGTGTAGAAGTTTTTCCACCCTTATTTAATTAAAATTCATGTATATACCCTATTATTTAGTGATTTTTTCAATTATTTCTCCCTCTCATTCGTCAAAAATCAGTGTACAATATGCATTTTTATACGTTTTAATGTTCGTTTGTTTTTAAAACCGCTGCATTTACCCGTAATTACGAGCAATAATTTTTTTTCAGATTTACTCAGATGTGTAGCTTGTAGAATCGAATTAGGAAATGTTTTAATAAATGTATTGTATTTTTTAGGTTAAAGCATTTTATTTGTATTTTTTCACTTGAATTTCTAGGGTTCAGGGGTTAGATTTCAATCAATTGTTTACTCCGATATCGATTTTTCATGGTTTTCCCTGGTCTGCTGTCGAATGCCTGAGTGGGTTCTCATCTATCACGATTCCATTTCAATTGCATCTTTTTTTGTCTCTAGAAACCTTTTGCTTGATTTCTCTGTCGGTCGCACACTCTATCAGCCACTCGCTCGGCCCTTTGATTTTTTTCATGGTTTCCCCTGGTCTGCAGGCGAATGCCTGAGTGGGTTCTCATCTATCACGATTTTCTTTCATTTGCAACTTTATGCTTCTAGAGTAATCTGATGGTTTCCCTCGTTCGATTGTCGTTGGTTGTTCACTCTGACATATTTTTCATGGTTTTGCCTGGTCTGTAGGCGAATGTCTGGGTGGTTTCTCATCTAGCACGATTTTATTGCATTTTTATTAGATTTACAACTTAACCTATATGTTTCTAAGGTCTTTTGTTTGATTTCCCTGTTGGTCGATCACTCTGACATCATATTTTTTTAGGGTTTTCCCTGGTCTGCAGGCGAATGCTGGAGTGGTTTCTCATCGTCACCGATTTCTTTCATTCTATATAATTTGTATCTTTCACGTGTGCTTTTAGAGTCCCTGGTTCGAGTTCCGTTGGATGCTCACTCTGACATATTTTTTCATGGTTTTCCATGGTCTGCAGGCGAATGTCTGGGTGGTTTCTCATCTAACACGATTTTCTTTCTTTTGCATCTAGGCTTCGTTGCGCGAAGGGGCTGCTTGCTTCCTGCTCGGTCGATGGATCGTTCATCACCTTCACCAGTCAAGCTCTCCGAATCTGTACGATTATAGCCGAACAATACATAACATCTTCACAATACTTTACACTTTCTCTCTAAACATACGAAGCTATACGGAGACGCTCGAACATCAGTGTAACACGAATTGAAATATATAAGAGCTTACACGCTTCATCACCGTTTTTAGTATTAATAATCAGGATATAATTGATTAAAAAAGGTTCGTGCTTTCTCTATAAATAGAGCGAACTTGAGTATTGAAATTCATTCTGTTGATCATCTCTGAGGTGTTAACATCGCTGTTCTCTCAGAAAATAATCTAAAGTGTTATCAATGTGAAGAAGAGTACATTTCCTTGAAGAAGGGTTAATACGATATATAATTGATGCATAAAGGTTCGTGCTTCCTCTATAAATAGAGCATCCTCTAGCATTGAAATTCATTTTGTTGATCATCTCTGAGGTGTTAACATCGTGTTCTCTCCAAGAATAATCAGCTTTCTAAAGTGGCATCAAGGTGAAGAGGGCTACATTTCATTGATCAGTGATTAATACGTTATTACATCAAGAATAAAGATGAATAACTCAGCGTATAAGGATATTATTCCAAGCGCTACTGGATATGCATGCGGAAAATGTGGGAAGAAGTTCCTCCGAGGTTATGACAAGAGAAGACACGAGATGAGCTGCAAGAAGCTCTTCAAATGTAAACATTGTAATGTAACCTTCAAAGCTGGTTATAAGGGGCAGCGACACGAAGATATATGTGAAATAAGCAGCCCTCAGAAGAAAAGAAGATTGGAGCCAACTAAACATCAGTTGCTGTCAACAATGGAGGACTGTGATATGAAAGAATACGAAACTTCATTCGAAGGACGATTGAAATCGTATTTTATACGATGTGAATCGACTAAGGACCTGAATATGTATCTGCAAGAGGCAAAACAACGGATAATCCAGGCTGTGCATAAAGAGCTTAGCATTCATAAGAGTGTTAAAATTAATCTGCTGGCTGAGTGTCGATTTGTTAACAGTATTGGTGAAACCTGTGACAAAACATTTAAAACACGGAATCAAGCTGTTTTCCTAGAAACGGACCTGGACTCTATGCTGGAAGCCAAAATGAAGAAATTGGTTACTGAAATGGAGGAGTCTCAGCTTAAGGGAAGCAATTGGTCTCTGCTTGCTGTGGAAGGGGTACGCCTTCGTATTAACAAGTACAACCCGTTGCGAGGAAGTAGCTACATACCCCTACCTCCCTCTGTTGAAGCAAGAAAAGCCTGCATTAACATCCAGAATTTAACTGATGAGCTATGTTTCATGTACTCTATATTAGCTAAATTCGTGAGCACCAAGCCTCAACGCGTCAGCAAATACAAAGAACTTCAAGATAAGTACGACTTCAGCTGTGTTTCTTACCCTACTCCACTTTCTCAAATACCTAAATTTGAGAAGCTTAACAAGATGTCTATTAACGTTTTCGGGCTAGATGAGAAGTATGAAGTGTATCCGATAAAGGTTGTTGACAATGAACTAGCTGAACACTGTGACCTGTTACTATTGAATGACAGTAGTGGAAAACATCACTACGTGTATATAAAGAATTTTGAGAAGCTCGTTCGACGCCAGAAAACTAAACGTAATGGGTGTGTTTATACCTGTAAGCGCTGCTTTACACATTTTGATGATCAGAGCGGGCGAAGTGGACTGGAAAAACTACAAGAACATGCAACCATCTGTAATCAGCATGGTGTTGCAAGGGTAGTTATGCCTACAAAGGAGAAAGCAATTGTACAGTTTAAAAATGTTGAGAGGATGCTGAAAGTACCTTATGTCATCTATGCTGATTTTGAGAGTATTCTCACTCCATGCCATACGTGTATACCCAATCCTGAAACTTCCTATACAACCCCTTATCAAGAGCACACCAATGAGCTTCTGTGTTTACGTGAAGCCTACATTCAGTGTTGAACATCTCGAAACTGGTCTTCCTAAGCAACCCTATGTGTATCGTGGTGCTGATGCTGCTCAGAAGTTTATGCTGTACCTAACATCTCTTGCAAAAATGATTGGTAATATACACAAATCTGCTAAGCCTCTGAAACTTACGGAACAACAACAAAAGGATTTTGAGTCTTCTACGGCATGCTACTTGTGTGGAAAAGGCTTTACAGGAGAAAACTATAAAGTACGCGACCATGATCACATCAGCGGTGAATATCGTGGAAGTCTTCATAATGAATGTAATTTAGCCTGTAAAACACCTAAATATATACCAGTCTTCATGCATAACCTTAGCGGATATGACTCATTTCATTGTTAAGGAGCTGGGTTGTACAAGTGAACGTGTGGAGGTAATTCCTAACTCTGAAGAAAGCTATATCTCATTCACCAAGTATGTAGGAGATATAAAGCTTCGATTTGTGGATAGCTTCCGATTCCTCAGTACAAGCTTGGATAAGTTGGTAAAAAATCTAACCTCGTATCCTGAAACGCTAAAGTACTTTGGAGAAGACAAATTGAAGTTGATGACCCGTAAGGGTGTATTTCCCTATGATTTTGTTACGTCATAGGACGTCCTGAACGAAACCTGCTTGCCTCCTAAGGACTACTACTACAATAGATTAAATGAAGAAGAAATTACTGATACTGACTACGATCATGCTAGAAATGTATGGGAGCTGTTTAATGTGAGAAACCTGGGAGAGTACAGCGATCTCTACTTAACTTCGGATGTACTTCTCCTAGCTGATGTCTTTGAGACGTTCAGAGAGCAAACCCTTAAAACACACAAAGTTGATCCTGCCCATTATTTTACCTCTCCAGGTCTTACATGGGACGCCATGTTGCTGTATACTGGAATTAAGCTGGAACTGTTACAAGATTATGATCAACTACTCATGGTGGAATCGGGTATAAGAGGAGGTTTATGCCAAGTTTCCCATCGGTATGCTGAGGCTAATAACACCTACATGGAGAAGTTTGATCCGTCGAGACCAACCCAATTTATTACCTATGAAGACGCCAACAACCAATATGGGTGGGCAATGAGTCACGCTCTCCCTTATGGTGGATTTGAGTGGGTATCGCCTGAAAAAATTGACTTAGAAAGACTACAAGAAGATGATCCTTACGGCTACATATTAGAAGTCGACGTCGAGTATCCTGCAGAACTTCACGATCTACACAACGATCTACCTTTCCTGCCTGAGTGTATGACGCCTAAGGACTCTCCTACAAAGAAACTGATACCTCATCTTGGACCTCGAAAGAAGTATGTAGTGCATTACATGGCTTTGAAGCAAGCTCTTAGTCATGGACTACGACCAACAAAAATCCATCGTGTGCTAAAATTCCAACAGTCTCAGTGGTTGAAACCTTATGTGGAATTTAACAACAGACTACGACAACAGGCCTCAAATGATTTCGAGAAGGATCTCTACAAGCTCTTTAACAATGCTATGTTCGGAAAAACTATGGAGAACCTGCGTAATCGTATGGATATACGACTGGTGACCAATGAAAAAACTCTAGAGAAGCTGATTGCCAAGCCTACGTTTATCGACAGGACGATATATGCTGATAATCTAGCTGCAGTACATATGGCCTCCCGACAGATTGTATTCAACAAGCCTATATACATTGGTATGAGTGTGTTGGACATCTCCAAGACATTAATGTATAACTATCATTACGACGTTTTGTTGCCTTATTATGGAGCTGAAAACCTGAAGCTTATGTATATGGACACTGATTTGTTCATTCATCGTGTAACAACTGAAGATGTGTACCAGGACAAGCTACGTTTTCTTGAGCATCTCGATACAGCTGATTACCCTGCCAACCATATATGTTACTCTACTCAGAACAAGAAGGTATTGGGAAAATTTAAAGATGAGGCTAATAGCAAAATCATCCTACGCTTTGTTGGACTACGTCCTAAGATGTATGCCTTAGATATTCAAGGGTCAATGATAAAAAAGATTAGAGGTATAAAACGTAGCGTTATTAAGCAGTACATTTCGTTTGACAGCTATACAGACTGTCTTAAAACCTGTGAAATCATCAGAACACCTATGAATCTGATCCTATCACGAAAGCATGCTCTTGCTACAGTGCAAATGAATAAAATTGCATTGACTCCGTTTGATGATAAAAGAATTATTGCTGAGGATGGGATAACGACATATGCATATGGACATTACGCCATTACAAACAGTGCTTAAAAGAATGTAAGTTAAAGATAAAGATTTTCTCGTGAGTCTACAATCTTAAAAAATGAAGGTTATCTGTGTGCTGTATATGCAGATAGCTGACGCCTGATGAAGAAAGAAGAAGATGGAAGGGAAGGTGGTAACCCTGCCATTAGGAGCAATCCTAGTGCTAGTCTCAAGCCTAGATAAAAAAGGAGAGACATCTACAACGAACTAAAATAAAGGTATGTTGACGTAAAGCTTTTCAATTTGTGAACCAATATGTAGTTTATCCCTCTCCGCATCGTACAATAACTGTTTAACATATATAAAGTTTGTAAGGTTTAGAAAATAAGTATATAAAAGTGTTGCGGCGCTGGATGATAAAAGTTTTATAATCGAATTACTCTATATATTACCGTATAACCCTACATTCCTCCTCCTTCAACCACTGTTTATCCTTGTATCTCTCCCGTTTTCCATATTTCTCCCATATAAACGTATACTCTGCTCCTCAACCCATGTCTAGACTAGCATCTCTCCTCATATGTTCTACCGATCTCATATAAATGCATTTTCCCCCTTGAAGACTCTCTCAACCTATCACCTACCTTCGTTTTCCCTATCTTTTCCCTATAAACGCATACTCTGTCATTCAGACCTTCCTGTCTAGTCTAGCACTTCTCCTCATATTCCCCTACCTCTCTCATATAAGACGCATTCCCTACTTCAACCCTGTCTAGCCTAGCATCGACCCTCGCATACCCTATCTCTCGCATATAAACGTCTACTCTATCATTCAAAACTCCTAGCCTAATACCTCTCCTCGGTTCGCTATATCGCTCATATAAAACGCCATATTCTAGCCTTCAAGTCCTGTTTAGTATAACATCTTTCCTTGTATTTCCCTATCTCTCTCGTATAAAGCATATTCCTCCCTCCTTTAGCATCTGACTAGCCTAGAATCAGCCCTGGTATTCCCTATCTCTCCCCTATAAACGCATTTTCCTCCTTGAACTGTCGCATCTACCCTCGTTTTCCCTATCCCTCCCCATATAAACGCAAAAGTAGCCCCCGCTTCTGTCTATCATACCATCTGTTCCCATTTTCCATATATTCCTCATATAATCGTATACCGTACTCCTTAACCTCTGTCTACACTAGCACCTCCCCTCGTATGCCCTATCTCTGTCGTATAAAGCATATCTCTCCCTCCTTCAGTCCCTGCTCTACCTCAGAACTCTCCTCGTTTTCCCTATCTCACCCATATAAACGCATTTTTTCCTCATTGAAGGTTCTCTCAACCTAGCATATACCCTCGTTTTCCTCGTCTCTTCATATAAAAAGTCATACTCTACACTTCAAACCCTGAATAGTCTAGTACCTCTCCACGTATCCCCTATCTCTCCTGTAAATATGTTCATATTCCCCCTGCTTCAGCATCTGTCTATCCTAGCCTCTGTTCACGTTTTCCTTATCTTTCCCATATAAATGCATATTCCATATCTCAACCCCTATCTAGTCTAACACTTCTCCTCGTATTCTACGTATCTCTCATATAAAGCACATCCTCATTCCTTCAACCTCTATCTAGCCTAGCATCGATCCTCGTAGTCCATATCTTCTCCATATAAACGCATTTTCCTCCGTGAACCTCCGCATATACCCTCGTTTTCCCTATCCTTTCCCATATAAACGCAAAAAAGTGGCCCAGCTCTCTCTATATTTACCTACTTGCGTGTGTCTGTGAACAGCATAACTCAGAAACGAACAGTCGGATAAACACCAAACTTGGTATTTAGGTTCAGTATCTTCCAGAGATGCGACACGAAGGTTTTCAAGAAAATCCCCGCACACCAGATTACCCTTTACACGGAACATTTTTCGAAATATTTGATTTTATCAAAAATGGCTATAACGATTTTGATTAATATATCATATATTTAAGATATTAGCGATAAGATTAACATCTCGATTAACATGAAGCATATGGAGAATAAGCGTTTGTAAAAATAGTTTGTGCAAGAGTAGAGAAAGTCATGCGAGTGTAACACATCAGATTTTTTTTAATTTCTCTACTACGCATAGTAAGTAGAGGAAGTTCCACCCAAAAATTTGATATGGAGATTTCACAGGAAATGTGTGTTTTGAGGTACCCTGAATCCATATAAAACATTTTGGAAACATGTCCGTGTAATTCTGTCTCTCTGTACGTGAACAGCTTAACTCAAAAACGAAAAATCTGATATACCAAACTTGATACTTGAGTTTAGTATATTTCAAGGATGCAACACAAAGGTTTCAAGAAAATTCCCCACCCCAGACTATCCTTTACATGGAACATTTTTCGAAAATTGTGATTTCTCAAAAATGGCTCTAACGATTTTGATTAAAATACCATATGTTTATGATATTTTTATGACAAAGGAAATGTATATTTTGAATTTTCTGGGAATGTCTTCAAAAGTCCTGTTCATTCTGAATGACTTTTGCACAACTGGTAAACCTTAAGAGATAAACAAAATTTTACTACACAAAAAATGTAGATCTCGTTAAAATTTGCAATTTATATCATATGCCTTTTTTTCTTTTCCTTTTGGTCGCGTGAAGAACCATTTCCGAAGTATTGCTTATCACACTTTTTTTTTATAATGTACTCAAAGAGAATGGAATGCTCCACATGCAACCAGCTCTTAGATGATTTGACTATTGCTTAAAGCCTACCATATTGCCCTTGTCTACAAGAAAAATAGCAATAAGATGGCTTCTGGGATGTTTATCTCGATTAACATTAAATAGATGGATAATAAGCGTTTGTAAAAATAGTTTGTACAAGAGTAGAGAAAGTCATGTGAGTGAAACACATCAGATTTTCTATGCAGTATGTTTCCGTCTATCGCTTAACGTTTACTAGTTATATATTGCGATTGCTTTAAGGTAAGGCCATAAATCGGTTATATGCGCTATATACACCACCTATAACAAGTAAGTAACGTGAGAGTTGCACAACGAAATACCCCAGTGTAATAAACAGTGTTCAGAGCACGCATACGCGCGATCCGTGGCCTCATCATAAAACGACCACATTGTACAAAAATATAAAAAATTCCTTCCCAATGAAGAGGACTTGACAGGCTACTCCCCTTTTACATTATATTTGTCATGTAAATATCTTTAATATATGGTATATATTTTAATCAAAATCGTTGAGCTATTTTATAAAATCAAAATTTTCAAAAAGTTCAACGTAAAGGGTAATTTCGGAAGGATTTTGTATACAATCTTCGTGTTGCGTCTTTGGAAGGTACCGAACCTAAATACTGGTATTAGTATTCATATTTATACGACTTTTCGTCTTTTAGTTATGCTTTTCACAGACACACACGCGGAAGTTTTTAGATGCTTTATGGGGGGTTAAAGGGCTTAAAACTGTACTTCTGGTACTATCTCGATACTTTTGAGTGGAATACAATATCTTCTCTGCCTACTACGTAGTTTGCAGAGAAAGTAAAAACTGTTTTGCACAGGGTGAGAAATCCATAAATGATTGAATTGATATCTGACGGACAGAAAAATTTGAAAACGTTCTAAACTGAATAAACTGTAGACACTACTTTTATATCTTCATTAAACTACACCAGATTTGTGCAAATGAACCTTCAGATGCCAACTCTGTGGATGATTTGGCGATAAAATTGAACGTCTTAAAATGTAATCATAAAAGATTAATTTTTTGGCAGCTGTTTTAGCCAGCAGAGCCACGAGAATTAAAAACGAAATCTCGCTATGATATTAGAATAATTTTTGTTTCTAAAAGATTTGCATATTTTACTTCAGAAACATAACGTTTTGTTTTATTGGGCAAAAGAAGTTGAACACAGTGTATAGCTTGCTTGTTTGTCTTTGACTGGTGGCCGATGTTTAAAGGAACAAAAGAACTGTGAAGCTTTGTTTGGTTTCGCCTAGCATACAAACGATCACCGACAGTGAATCAGCGTGAATGACTAACACACTCCTTCATTCCTTCGACGAATACTCCCACAGGCTGTTTCACAGAGTCTCCATTTCACGCCAGTCTGCCATCAACGATTGCCCAATCACCACGCATGCAGTTTGTCTTAATTTATGTGATACATCTGTCACACTAATTCAGGACTCCGGGTTATGAATAAGATTTTGAAAACTTATTGATTAGGCTACATAGAATATTCATTAATTTCCCTAAAGAAAATAATAAAGAAATGAATACGAAGACAATGAAATTACTAAAACTTGTAGCATAAAATTTCTTGATCTTATTATAGCTCATAATATGATTTGGAAAAACCATATTGACTACATTCTACCAAAACTAAGCTCTGCATGTTTTGCAATTAGATCATGAATTCGTTTTACAAATAAAAACATCCTAAAAGCAGTGTATTATGCTTATTTTCATTCAATTATGATTACGGAATAACATTTTGGGAAAATTCAGTAGACGCAAAAAAATATTTCTTTTGCAAAAAAGGTAATAAGAATAATGGCAGATGTAAAGAAATCAACTCATTGTAAACCACTATTCAAAACATTTGGAATTCTACCATTAGCCTGTGAGTATATGTTAGCTGTACTTTTAACCGTGGTTGACCACCCAGAAGTGTTCATAAACAATTCAGACATACACAGCAAACAAACCAAAAATGGGCAGGACTTACACAGGCCAAGCAATAACCTACTATTATTCCAAAAAGGGGCTTACTACAATGGTATAGTATCATTTAATTCACTTCCATCATATATTAAGGAACTGAAAACTAATAAAAATAAATTCAAGTTAGCATTAAACAGATATCTCATCACTCACACCTTCTATACACAGGAGGATTTCTTACATTCAAAAAATAACTGACTATAAAACGTTACCAAATTTTATAAATACATTAAGTATAAATAATATTGTTTTAAAAAATTTTAGTTCTAACCTACTATAATAAGAACTGCAATTTATTTACATACAAGTACAGAATGTAATTATGTATTTATGACGTAATCTACATCCTAGAGTAGACTAGCTTTCTTCAAGCTTGTCTAGCTCACTATAGGGTGTACAGATTGAGATATTATGTTATGTTAAAGGGAAAGCCGTAAGATCTAAATATTTCGCTTATTGCTAGAGCTCGGGTGTTAAACAAAATACCTTTTTTTTTTCTTTCTTCTTACTTGGTAGTAATAAATCTTCTTATTTTTACCGGATTAACCTCCTCTTTGTGCAAGTTACACCCCCAAGGACTTACGAATTAATGCCTTAGGTCAGTATCCTGTCGAGGAGCAAGCAAACCCTGGATCACAGCAAACCCAGGATGGGTGATCAGCCCAATGTCTGATATAATGGTGAAAAAGAAGGAAATGAAATGTAGTCTTGAAAGGGATGATAGCAAAATTCGAGAATCAAATTATCCAACCCAGTATTCGCCTAGCGATTTGCCCCCGGGATAGTCAAATGTTTAAGAACTGGACGCTATATTCTGGTTTTAGAATTCCATACTGTTTCCATGCAATCGCGAGAAACATTCCAATAATTATTAACGCATATTTTAGAAATGGCTTATGCCACAAAAAAACCTTATTTGAAATAAATTGTGAAGGACTTCACAGGCTAAACCCAGAAAATTCAAGATATAATTTTATTTGCATGTAAATATATTTAATATATTGTATTTTAATCAAAATCGTTACAGCTATTTTTAGAAAATTAAAAAATGTTCCACGTAAAGGGTAAATTGGGATGGAAGTATTATTATGAAAGTTTTCGTCTCGCATCTTTGGAAGGTATGAACCTAAATACCAAGTTTGGTATTTATCCGACTCTTAGTTTTTGAGTTATGCTCTTCACAGACACACCACGGACACACACACATTTTATTTTTCTAAAAAAGCTGTTCTTGGATTCATGGGCCTCAAAACATGTATTTTCGGTGAAATCTCGGTATCCAATTCTTGGTGGAATGCAATACTTTCTCTACTTACTATGTACGTGGTAGAGAAAGTAAAAACGCTAATATGCTGAAAGGACTTAATGGCCAAGTAATGAACAATTCGAACCTTTAATAACGGATAGAGAAATGGCTTATGCCACAAAAACCTTACTTTAAGCAAATTGTGTGTTTTAAAGAGTCTACATTTTTTATGCAGTACGTTTTCGACTATCGCTTAGCGTATAGCAGTTGTACAAGATTATACAAAACTACTTCTACCTGAATTGGACTTCATAGGCTATTCCCAGAAAATTCAAGATATACATTTCATTTGTCATGTAAGTATCCTTAATATATAGTATTTCAATCAAAATCGTTAGAGCTATTGCTTAGAAATTCAACATTTTCGAAAAATGTTACATTTAAAGGGTAGTTTGGGATGGGGAGATTTCCTTGAAAATTCTTGTGTCGCTTCCTTGGTAGGTACCGAACCTAAATACCAAGTTTGGTATTTGTCCAAATTTTCGTTTTTGAATTATACTGTTCACAGAGATACACACACAGTCGGACCTCTTTCTAAAAATGCCTTTTTTTATTCAGCATTCCTCAAAACATGTATTTCCGATGAAATCTTAGTATCAAACTTTTGAGTGAAGTGCAACACTTCCCCTGTTTACTATACAATTCCCATTTGAGAAAAAGTATAAGTATTGGAAAATTTAAGGGAATAACAAGCAATATCTTGAACATGGTTCACTCAACAAAAAAAAATGTATATGACATAAATTGTGTATTTTAACGCGATGTACATCTTTGTGTAGTAAAATTGTGACTGTCCCTTATGGTTTACCAGTTATGCAAACGTCGTTCATAATGAAGAACACCTTTGGAGACATTCCCAGAAAATTCAAGATATACATGAAAGTACCTTAAATATATGATATAATCAAAAGCGTTAGAGCCATTTTTGAGAAAATTAAAATGTTCGAAAAATGTTCCAAGCAAAGGGTAATCTGGCTTGGGGGAATTTTCATGAAAACCTTCGTGTCGCATCTCTGGAAGATACTGAACCTAAATACCAAGTTTGGTGTTTATCCGACTGTTCGTTTCTGAGTTATGCTGTTCACAGACAGACAGACACACACAGACATGCAGACAGACACACACGGACATGTTTCCAAAAATCCTTTTTTTTTTTTGATTCAGGGGGTCTCAAAACATATACTTCCGTGAAGTATTGTATTCCACCCAAAACTTCTATACCGAGATTTCACCTGAAATACATGTTTTGTGTACCCCTGAATCCAAAAAAAAACATTTTTAGAAAAAGACCCGTGCGTCTGTGAACAGCATAACTCAAAAACCAAAAGTCGGATAAATACCAGCATCTTTTAAAGATACGTTATGCAGATTTTCAAGAAAATCCCCCAACCCAGACTACCCTTTACATGGAACACTTACAAAAATTTTGATTGTCTCAAAAATGGCTCTAACGATTTTTATTAAAACATCATATGTTTAAGACATTTTCATGACAAGTGAAATGTAATCTTGAACTTTCTGGAAAGTCCCCAAAAGTCCCCTTCATTCTGAATGATTTCACATAGCTGGTAAACCGTAAGAGATAGACAAAATTTTACTACACAAACAATGTAGATCTTGTTAAAACACACAATATCTGTCACATAATTTTTTTGTGGAGTGAACGATTTTGGAGATATTCTTGTTAATTGTTTGAATTTTTCTTTTTTATATATCCTGGGCATGCAAAGAGAATGAAATGCTCTACATGGCAACCAGCTCTTAAAAGATTTGACTATCGCTTAAATACTACCATATTCCCCTTGCACCTACAAGAAAATTAGCAATAAGATATTTTCTGCAAATGTTTATCTGGATTAACATGAAGTATATGAAGAATAAGCGTTGGTAAAAATAGTTTGTACAAGAGTAGAGAAAGTCATGTGAGTGCAGCACATCAGAATTTTTTTAAATATAAAGAAGTAAAATCCACGGGACTGGAGTCAAATGTAACCCTGTCAGCATCCAAGCGTGATATTACACCTATTATTTTACTTGGACCCTCCCCTTCCATTGCTTTCCCACAGACACATAAGACTCGAACTCGCGACGTTTGAATGGAGGGCCAGTCCATTTCGGCTATTCGAATCGCTTCGAATGTCCTGCTGATGAAAGGGATATGAAAGCCGATTTGGAATTAGAGGAAGCGGGGCATATGTAGCAAAATAATTCCGTCAATAGAGCTTTAAATACTTTTAAGCTGTTTTAATGCTCAATCCTTTTTATACTATTCAGAAAAGTTTTAACTATAATAAATGTTCAATAATTCCTCATAAGATACCCTGACAAGTAAATAAACAAAAACTAAATAAATATGTAGATATGTAAATGATATAAAATGTAAAAATGCTCCGGGGTTTATATTCATCTCGTTCTGCGCTAATTAAAATGATCTCTAGTCTCCATATAAAATGTTCCAAAATAAAAACAAATGCTTACATAAGATGAGAAAATATAGAAATAATTCAAAGAGAAAGAAATGTAATTAATGTGAAGATGATGTAATATATTCCATTCGCTGTAGGAAAATAAAAAGGACAGCATATCGTTATCGATGTCTTTTTTACTTTAATGAGCCACTTATTGCGATTGTTCGCCTACGGTCGCAGTCGACGTGGGTGGAAATAGTATAACTGAGCAAATAACGACAAAACACCCAGAGTGTCGAGTTGAATCACCTCTCCAGCAAAATATTCCCCACCCTCCCAAATTCCAAGACAGAAAATATTTGGCCCGCAGCCATCATCGGGATGTGGCTTCTCCACTGCAGAAAAACACGGAAGTTGGGGTCACGTGACCGGCAGATGTTTCTGGGACGTCTCCATAAAGAGACCGTGTGCCTAATCCTGTCCATCTCGTCTTCTTTCTGAGTAATTATTATACCTCTGTTAGTAACAGTAGTCAGTTCCAAAATGTTTTATAAACCATATAATGGTTATCTATGCAACAAGTGAGTAATCTTCATGAATGCGATACAAGTGTCTTATTACATTATCCATGAGTTGGAAACAACATTTTATGCAATCTTGGCTTTATAAATAGTAGGAAATAATTCGGCATTCTTAGTAACATATGCTCATAAGTAACGCGTTAGTTTAACTCCCTGCATTTCACTTGTTATTAACTGGCGTGTTGAACCGATAAGACAGCCACTTGCGTGCATTCCCTTTCTGGGAGAAAAGTGAGCAGGTGTTATGTGCTGTGATGTAGTCTATTAACAGTACAGTACGGTAAGTATTTATTAATTCAGATCTTAATTATTCTATATTTAATAATGCAATCTAATAATGCTTTTGCATCTTCGTTTCTCAGAGAAAAGAATATCACAAAATTGTTGCATCTCTCCCTAAAAGCCGCAGAAAGTTGAAATACCGGTATTGCGTAATTTCATTGCTACAGGAAGTACGTAATGTTATTATTGGCACACGTGGCATAATGAGCCAATTATGCACGATACGGTATGGGTTATAGGTTATACAACGGAGGCGAACACCTCGTGTACTGCGACCTGCATAGACCTATTCTGGCTATCACTCGTGGCTCAGGAGGCTACAGGTCGCAGGTAGACAGGTCCCAGAGAAACGCAGAAGTTCCAACACTTCTAGATTCGAACTGTTGGAGCTGCCTAGAGAGAGCGATGAACGACTCATCTACCAAGCAGCCCACTAGTGTGCACAGGGAGTGCCCTTTCCTTTTAGCAAGCATCCGCGCCTATCCGTCACCGTCATACGCCTCGAAACCTAGAAGCACGTCTGAAAGATGAGAAGGAAGGGGAACGAAAGGGAAATGATGGAAAGTAAATCGTGGCAGATGAGAAATCACGCCAACATACGCCTATCGACCAGGAAAAACCACAAAAAAACCCAAGGCCAGAATGAGCGGTCGACGGGATACGAATCCGGGACCTCCAGAATGCGAACCTCACACGTCATCGCCTGATAATAGGGGGATGTATAGGGGTGTATACAGTATTAGTAAATAAAGGTATAAGTATACAATAAGTTTAAAATGACCTAAGAAATATAAAGCACCAACGCCAAAGTTTAGCTCTCCTTAAACGACCCTTTTTCCTACTAATCAGCCTTCTCAGTTCTCAGCTGTCTCACCTTAAGCAGAAATTTACCTATCTCCTCCATATCTTCTCTGCCTGCCAGTAGCGTCCAACACACCCTTCGCGGTAAATATGTTTTCCTCCATTCATCCGTACCCCTACAGCTTTCCAAGATCACCCACTACTGTTCTTCGCAAATGGGATAGATTCTTCTACCATTTTCAACAGTAATTTTTATCATCCGCCATGCTCCCAGCCTAAGCCACGCAAGCCCCTGTCTAATTAGTTTGGTGTCAGCTTTGATGTATTACTCCACGCCTCATTATACTTGGTCTTAAAATTTAGCGCAAGTATATGTGAAATATACACATGCGTATGTTACGCATGTAAAACGACTGCCTCGCGGTAGACTTGTTGGCATGTTTATTTCTCATCCAGAGGTGCTGGATTTGATTCCCAGCTTGTCGAAGGAATGTTTTTCTATTACCTCTGCAGAGTCTGCAAGTGTAAATGCGACAGTTCGTGTGAGTGCCTCAAAATGATGAAATGTGAAACCTAATATTAAAATTTTGATGCGTATAGTCATATAACTTTCTCTATGCATTATAAATTTGCAGGCATATGTTATACCTACATTATAGCATTCATTAAAAATTATTCTTCTCTCATGTTACGTTTTCACGATATGTTTGTCTATAAATGATTTCAATTAAGCAGTAAGTAGTTATGTACAATCAGAAAAGTTGAATTGTTTTATCAGAAGCATGGAGATATAAATTACAAGGCATAAATTAATGACCTGTTGTAAAGAAACGGAAAATTCCAAAATATCTTCCAGTTTGAAATATTTCGAAAGTGGCCAACCTTAGGATAAACAAAACTGAAAGGATAAATCCACAAGACTTTCTCTACCAATGCCAAATTAATACCTATATTTTATAATTATTCATCCAAAAAGTTATTCTTCTAAGCTATTATTCTATTCTTCTACGTTAATTAAGCTATATTTTTACTTAGGAATGGTTTCAAATTAAGCAAGAAGTGCTTAGTTATAAACAAGCGGAAACAGTAAACAAATAATTACACTAGTCTGCATGATAAACGGATGACTGAAAACTAATAAGCTATTCTGACTCTCTTTTTATGCTGATTTCAGAACTGCTTTTAGTTTTTTTCTATCACGTACAGTTTTTTTCACAACTGGGCTTGATGAAGCAATTTGTAAGGGCTCTACCACAGTATGGACCCTGCTTCAAGTACCTTTCCAAGAAATTTCCCTTCATTACACAACACAAATTAAAGGCTGGAATTTTTGTTGATCCTGAAATAAAGAAATTGATGAAGGATGAAGATTTTGAGAAGACAATGGATGAGAGAGAAATAGAAGCATGGACCGCCTTCCGATCAGTTACTGAAAACTTCTTAGGCAATAACAAAGATCCTAAATACAGGCCATTGCGGAAACAATGTTGGAAAATTTCAAGAAGATAAACGTGAGTGCAAAGGTGCATTTTCTGCATTCACGTGTCGACTACTTTCCAGAAAATCTGGGACATTATAGTGAAGAGTAGGGTGAACGTTTTCACCAAGATATTAAGGAAATGGAGAGGAGGTACCAGGGGAGATGGAATGAAGCTATGATAGCCGACTACTGTTGGATGTTGAGGAGGGACAGTCATCTTCAAGGATCTGCAAGGAAGTCAAAGAAGAGAAAGTTTGAAAAAAATCAAATGAAACACTTTGTCTTCTTTTTTTGTTAAAATATAGTCATGAAATGAATTAGGAGAGTTCTTGAGAGTATTCTTAAAATGTTTCTTGAATAAAAAACTTACCTTGTGTGAAATGGTATTTGAATACTTTTCTACGCTCATTAGTAAAATTGTCAAAACATTACTTATTTTGTGTAAAAACCTGACGTGATAGAAAAAAACTTGATTCCAGAACACCTACTTTTAAGAAATCATCTGACAAAAAGTTTGAAAATGCACCTTGAAGGCCGTAGGCCATATGGGGAACGTTAGAAACGACGACATTTTGAGAATGATTTTTAAAATGATGATTCTTCTCTTGAGATGAAGAGAAGATTACTCACGTTTTAATGATTTAATAGTGAATCCCTTTCTCAAAACAAGCTGGTTTTGTTAGCAGGATGTATGCTTTTCGTTTAGATTTAGTTACAGTAGGTAGATGAAGTGTTTTATTCCACCAAAAATGTCTATATATTGTGATATTGTCCAGTTTTTTTTCAGCGTTCACTCCTTTCTCAGTTCTCATTGTCACTGTTTTAAGTTATCTAGTTCAAGTACACTTCACTAATATCGCCTCACTTCGGTGAACTAGTTAATCCTCCGTCACTTCACTCCCTTCGTGACACAGCCTCTTTACGCCGGACGGTTCACTTCTCTCGGAGTCGAATACAAGTCCTCCAAAACCGTAGCTCCGTGGTAGAACTCGCTGCACGTCACAGAAGCCTTCCTCCGAGGTGCTAGCCTCCGGTTCCGAGGTCGCGGGCTCAACCCGGCGATGACCGAACCCATTTCTGAGATGGAGGAACCCAGGGCGGAGTCCCTTGTCTTCGATGATAGGGCGATGATGAGGACCTACAGCTTGGGAATACTTCACATGAGCAAGTCTGAGGTAAAGGTGTGTGTAGGGCCGACTTAAAATCGCTAACCCAGAGCCGGGAATCGAACAGTATGAGAGCCAGAAACGAAACCACTGCGCTACCCGAAACTCGTTCTAAAAATGTAATTTCAGATATTTTTAATAACCAACCTTGACATTAATATATTGTTGTTTCAACCAAAAAAAAGGAATATATTACTTTTAAAGGCTTGGATTTTGTTTCTTACGCCGGTAAAGATTACCATGACGACTTTAGCGGCCTAAGCACAAAACTACTATTTTTCAGTGTGTTAAAAGTACAAAAAGCAGCTGTTTTAGATACTCTGTGCTAAAGATATTAAAAAAATAAATGAAAAATAAACCCAAATGAGGATATTAAAATCTTTAAATAGCCGGTCCTTATATGCTGGAGTATAAAAAAAAATTTAAAAAAGGAAGAAGCGTTCTGTAATTCAAATAGTGGATCCATATATCATTCATTCATTATCTGTTTACCCTCCTCTTATGTAGGACTTACACCCCCCAGGATTTACAAGTGGGTGCCTGGGATCAGAGGTCCGTCGACGAGCAGACACGGATGGATCAGAGCATCCAGGATGGGTGATCAGCCCGATGCCTGGTATGGGATGAAGGAAGTAGATGAAACGAAATGTTGGTGAAATAGATGAACGGAAAGGTGATGATGGAGCAGTTGGGGGAAACCGGAGAAAACCCGCCCAGACACCGCTTCGTCCACCACATGCAGATCCCTGGGATTGAACCCGGGCCGCCTCGGTGGGAGGCGAGCGGTCTAACCACTCGGCCACGGCGCCGCCTGCGATCCATATATCAAACAACGGAAAATAAGCATGATAACTAAACCAAGCGCCAATGGTCTCATTGATGCCTTCACCAATCAGAATCGCACTTAATCCATAGTTTTAAAGCGTGGTGCTGCTCAAAAACTAATAGCTAATTTGTGTTTGTGAGGGAGAGGGAGAGAGGGGGAGAGATTGGGGGGGAGAATACCATAACTGAAAAATCTTATCTTTTTACATTCACAGGACTTTCTCCGTCCATTCTTCAACAAACTATTCTTACAAAAGCTTATTCTTCTATCTATTTCAAGTTAATCCTGATCAAGATTTGTAGGAATGTTTTCATTACATATTTTCTGGTAGGTACAAGGGTAATAAGGTGGATAGATGGATAATATTTCGTTCATCTCTAAAATACAAGTTTTCATGCCGCCATCAGTGAACAACATATTCATATTTTGCAAATTCAAATTTATATCAGCATCGCCATATTCACACCATAAAACTCATTACCACTATATATAGGGTGGACCAATTGAGTTGACACTGTACAATATCTCCAAATCTAAGCGTTGTAGAAAGAAATATCTTGAATAACCGTTGCTTGATATTACGGGGGAAAGTAAATGCCATTAGTCGCGTTTTGTTTGTAAGACGTTGTGGTGCTCATTTTAGATTCAATTTAATTGTTTTTAAATCGGAAGCTACCTTTTTAGTGTTGTTTTCTCGCTCCTCATAAAAAACTTAACATTTGTATAAAGAACTTTGCAATTGTTCTTACGCCAACGTAAATAATAACGAAAATTTTGAACGGCTGTGTACGAAGAGCGCAATGAATGGTTGAGCCATCCATGGATGGTCATTTGAGGGTCAAGTTACGTTTCGTAATTGGGAACTAATATTTTTTATTTTATTTCCTTATTTCTCATCAAAAAATAAATAGCTTTTTATAAACCATTTTCTAATAAGAAAACAGCATATAAAATGTACGTTCCCATTAAAATAAAATTAAATTGACCATAAAATGACCATCATAACCTCCTAAAATAAAGCACGACTAATGGCATTTACTTTCCCCCATAATATCAAGCAACGTTTATTCAAGACATTTCTTTCTACAACGTTTAGATTTGGAGATATTGTACAGCCTCTACTTAAATGCTCCACCCTGTATAGAGTTCGCTCTCAATAACAGTCAGACTCTGCTCTTGAATGCCTGAAGTGAAAGATTTCTTATATGCGTAGGCATGCTGTTAAAAAGCTTTAATGAAATGTATTAAGAAGTATTAACACTTATACTGTATTCACTCTTGTTACTTTCTCTACCACGTACATAGTAGTTAGGGAGGGTATTGCACTTCATCCAGAAACTCGATATCTAGATTTCAGCGGAAATAATTCTGTGAGGACCCTGAATCCAAAAAGAAGCATTGTTAGGGAAAGGTCCATATGTGTGTGTACAGCATAACTCAAAAACAAAAGTCGCGTAAGTACCACACTTTGTATTTAGATTCAGTACCTTCCAAAGATGCGACACGAAGATTTTCAAGAAAATCCCCAACCCCTAATTACTCTTCACATGGAACATTTTTCCAAAATTTTAATTCTTTAAAATTGCTCTAACATTTTGATTAAAATATCATATATTAAAGATATTTACATGACAAATAAAATGTTTATCTTCAATTTTCTGAGAATAGCCTTTGAAGTCCATTTCATTCGGAGAAATTTTGTATAATCTTGTATAACCCGTGAACGTTAAGCGATGAGCGAAAACGTACCATACAAAAAATGAAGATCTCTTTAAAACACACAATTTACTTAAAATAAGTTTTTCTGTGGCATAAGCTGTTTCCGAGATATCCGTTATTAAAAGTTCGAAATGTTCAATACTTGTCATTCTTTAAGTCTCATAAATTGTCAGTTGTTTCTCGCGATTACGTGGAAACAGTGCAGAATATAAGGCCAGTATATAGCGTCCAGTTCTTAAAACATTTGACCATCGTTGTTCTCTTTGTATCTTATAAGGAAAGGTGTAATGTAGCAATTTTTGCAGAGGTTTATTTGATTAAAATGTAGTATATAGTAAAATATATCCACTAATAAGCATAAAGGGTAGAAAAAAGTATTGTGAATGTATCGTATCAGATTGTGTATGTTTATGTTCGAATTTTTGCGTGTTTCATAATTATGTATAGAGACACAGGAAGTAAAATCATTTGTGTGTTTCTTTACATAGAAGAGAGAGGCCAGAATATACATCGAGAGCAAGGTGAGTACATCAACGGGACGGTTCAGACGACGTCTGTGGCCCGCATTTGGGAGGCTCCGGGTTCGATTCCCGGCGGTCGCTCACTCCGACCATGGAGTTTCTCGTGGTTTTCCTCTGGTCGCCTAGGCGAATGCTGGGGTGGTGTATTCTATCACGATTTCTCCTTTCCCTCATTTTCTCTCACTTCATCTCTCTCTCTTTAATCTTTCAGGCTGTCTCTGGATTCCGTAGTTTGTCTGGTAATGGACAGATGGCATGGTTACTGCGGTTTAGGAGGATTTCTCCTCGCCATCGACAAGACGCGTTGGCCTGCCTCCAAGGCCGCTTTGTCACCCTCTTGCGGGACGCTTCGCCTCTACTGGCGAATGCGGGTGTTTCGTACTGGAAATGATAGGGACTTTCATGCGTCTCTGTGATCCCGTCTGCCTACGGACCTAAGAACCACCTGCGGCTCCTTCACTTCATACCTGATTACTGGGGGATGTAGCCACAGTAGATCTAGTTGGTCTCGGTGGCGAGGATTACAATCTACAAGCTACATCCTACACGTTTTGAATAAAAATGATTTATAATGAGACCTAAGTAAAGCTCCATATATTATTCTCATAAACCTCTTTTGGAATATAAAAAGTCTTGATGGAGAAGCGTGGTTACCCCAAAATAAAAGTCCATAATTCAGACGATTTTGAATATAACCATAATAGGCTGCAATAAGTGATTCAATAGTTATATGATTTTTAAATATAGGAGCTAAAACGATAGTCAAACTTTTTAAGAACGGAACGCTAAGTGATTTGAAATTCCGTGTTGTTTAATTACCGCGAGAAAAAAAACGAAGAATTACTTTGTACTTAAAAAAACATAAGTATTTTAAAATTCAAACCAATAACACCAATATCTCGAAAATGTTTTATGCCACAAAACTAATGTTGACATAAATTGGGATTTAACAAAATCTGTATTTTTGTTTTTTGCGCAATAATTTCTTGTATATCTCTTACTGTTTACAGTTATAAAAATATGATGTGATACACACCATTCTTACTCAAGCTTATTTTTCTATCTATCCGTTTTATTCCAAATAAATCTTTGCAGAAGTAGTTACATTACATATTTTGTTATAGATACAAAGAGAACAGCGATAGTCAAATGTTTAACAACTAGACGCTATATACCGGGCTTAAAATTCCAAACTGTTTCCATGCAATTGCGAGAAACAACTGAGTGTTGACAGGACTTCAAGAGAATGGCCAGTAATAAATAATTTGAATCATTACTAACGTATACTCCAGAAATGCTGATGACAATAAAAAAGCAGTTTAAATAAATTGTGCGTTTAAACAGATCTACATGTTTTGTGTAGTACGTTTTCCTTTATCGCTTAACTTTAGCAGTTAGATAATATTATACAAAATACCTTCCGAATGAAGAAGACTTAAAGGATATTCCCAGAAAATTCAAGATATGCATTTTATTTATCATGTAAATATCTTTAATATGCGCTACTTTAATCGAAATCTTTACACATTTTTCATCAAATCAAAAATGTCGAAAAATGTTCTATGTAAAATGTAGTTTGTAATGGGTGATTTTCTTGGAAAATTTCGTGTCGCATCTTTGGAAGGTACTGAATCTAAATACCAAGTTTGGTATTTATCCGACTTTTCGTTTTTCAGTATGCTGTCCACACACATACAGACACACACGCGGACTTTTTCTAAACGTACTTTCCCAATTTTTTGGTATTCAGAGGTCTTGAAACCTGCATTTCCGGTGAAATCTCGTATCGAATTTTTGGATGGAATATAATACCTTTTCTACCTACTATTTATGTGGTAGAGAAAGTAAACATTTATTCAGAATTAAGAGGGCTTCACAGGCTATTCTAAGAAAATTCAATATATATTTTTCATTTGTCATGCGGATAGACACGCACACGGAACTTTCTCTAAAAGTGCTTTTTTTAGGGTTCAGGGAGTCCCAAAATGTGTATTTAGGGTAAAATTTCGGTATAGAATTTTTGGGTGGGATGCAACATTTCACCCTACTTACGAGAGGAAGGACCGCTATTGCATTACAGTTTAGCGCTAGGCACTTGCTGCTTATATCCATGTGGGCTCGCCCGGCTACCTCGCTAAAGGTCAACTTTCCGCTGATCCTCCCTTATCTTACATTCCACCAAGCAGCTAGATAGCCAAGCCAGTCCGCATGGATGTTCGAAGCAAGTTAGCAACTCTATTATACATATCGCGCGTTTCATTGGATAACTTGTTACGACTATACTTAAGAACTTGAAAGGGAATATACCAACCACACACACACTCTCTCACAGATATATATATATATATATATATATATATATATACAGACGTATAAATCAATATCAAACAACAATTGTACATAATAATGTAACTCAGCAAGAAATGTTAGAATATTCAGCAGCCAAGAGATATACAAAGCAGATTGTAACTTGGATAAGTAAGGGACGGGCGAGCTAGCTAATTCCAGGTAATTCTAGGTAGAATTCACCACCTTTCACCAAGCTAATGAGCAAGGAACTTTAAAGCAATAACGAGAAATAGAAAGAGGCAGATACAGAAAGGAAAGAGACAGGGACAGTGAGTTTGCTTCCGCACGCGTCACTGAGACGCGTGTGCGAAACGCCTTGGAACAGAATATTTTCATACATACGAGTAAGGTAACGCGGTCCGAAGACCAATTAGAAATGACGTTACCTCTTAAGGCGCGAAGATGAGCGTCACTAGGCTTAGGTATAAAAGGGGGAAGCAGGCCCCAGATTTTCACTCTTATAGAACCTCTTCGATACACAGTGATACTCCCTGGACGACGGATGCATGTGTGTGCATATGGGTGGGGAAGCGTGTGCAGTTAGATTAGGCTCCTAATTTACTCTTATGTTGGAAATTGTTAAAGATGGGAAAAGCTAGCAGCCCATAAGTATCTTATTGATAGTAAATCACATTTTAAGGGAAATGCAGTGTATTTTAATTTGCCTCACCTACGAAAACCTTGAGATCAGTGAAATTAGTTAGATAGCTAATTTATTAGGAATGGAAAAATTATCAGTCGCTGAGCCGAGATACCGGAGGCCAGAACGCTGTAGCAGAGGGCCCCAACCCAGAGAAACAACGATTTATCGCTACAAATGACGCCCAACATCAACGATTTCCCACTGCAAACTATTATACTTATAATATACGAGTCTTTAATTGCATTGGTGTTATCGGCAGCCTTTTTCCTTTGAAACTTATTGCCAAAGGCATGGTATTAACTCGTATCCGTTGGGTTTCTTGCACTTTGGTTTTTTATCATTAGATCACACACATATTCACACTCTCAGACTCTGAGGAGGATAGGGAATAATCTTGGCTAGAAAAAATTCCCACCCCCCCCCCCCGGCCGGAAATCGAATCCGAGACCCGTGGCACAGCAAGCAGGAGATCTACCGACTGAGCTACTGGGCCAGCCGATAGAGCTTTTGTTTCAATTGTCCATAGAAGAGGACTTGGGGAGCTGGCATCCGAATCCGTGACTCCCCGGATACTAAGTCTATCACATAAGATGTTGATTCTTTCTATAACAACTAGCGAATTAAATTTTATTGAGGTAAAATTTCATTATATAAGATTAAATTATTGCATATGTATATTGTAAAGTTTTTAAATTTCTTTTATTAAATTATTTTATACAAAATGACCGAATGTCAATTATGGCAGTACTACTCAAGCGATTTTAAAGTAGTTCAAATTTGATACAAATATGTATTTTAATAAATACAAAAAGAACTAAGTAAACATTAAATTGATTCTAAGTCCCTAAAGCTATAAAACCAAAAGATTTTTGACAATACACTGAAGTCTAAGGCCAAAAAGTAAGTTAAATCCCTCCCTGTGCCCGCTTGCATCGCCCCCACTCCCCGTTATGTTCCCTATGCCCAACTCAAATCCTTCCCTCGTTCTGGCGCCGCTCCTACTTCTCGTAAATGTTATTCATGATGTTATGTACCCATTTAATGGCGATTTCTTCATTGACTGCACATCTCTGCATCTATTTGTTTATTCTACAAGTAAAATATTTACGCAATTTAAGCTTTACCTTCCCCCAAGGGAGCGTGTCCACTTGAGAACGGTTTAGAAGACTTCTTGTTGGCGTGATCCACTTTGTGAATGCGTTTTGTTTATACGCTGGAAGGCGCGCCTCAAGGCTGGATCAGAGTTGTTTACAACCTAGATCTAGGGGCGCGGAAGGTATGCTAGGAAAACACTTCCTGGACAGCATGGCCTTGCACAAGATGCTCTACTTGAGACGTCGTAAATGAACTTTACCCTTTCCATTAGCATCTTGTGCTCGTTACGGTCAAAACATTCTCCCATTCCTTCTTATCGGCATCAGTAACAAAAAATCTGAGCCAACATGTACTTCATTATGTGAATCATTTAAAGCCCAAAAGTTCCCGCTTATACTGGTAAACGAAAAGGTTCATTATATATATATATATATATATATATATATATATATAAATGAAATGGAGTTTTATTTATGGACGCTTATAGACTGCTGTTGTCCTTAGCCGCCCAATCTATTTGGGCGAAAAACCGGTAATGTTGCTCAAAGGCCTCTTTATCAGGGTTGAGGTTCTTTTACGTGCCATAAATCTACGACACGGGTGGACCATTTAAGTTGAGACTGTACAATATCCCTAAAACTATGTGCTAGAGAAAGAAATATCTTTAATAAAAGTTGCTTGATATTATGGGAGAAAGTAAATGCCATTAGTCATGTTTTATTTGGAGGACGTTATGATGGTCATTTTAGGGTCAATTTAAATTTTTAAATAGGAACCTACAATTAGGTCGAATCAAATTGATCCTAAAATGACCATCACAAGTCCTCCAAATAAAACATGATTTTATCCCATAATATCAAGTAATCTTTATTCAAGACATTTCTTTCTACAACGCTTAGTTTTAGAGATATTGTATAGTATCAACTTAAATAGTCCACCCTGTACATACATAACATACATTACGTACATACAATAAATCATTGTATACTTTCTACGGTTAATATGTGGCATTTTATTTATTATTTTTCCCCGTCTTTAACAACAATGGTCATATCGGCGACTTTTTAACTTTGGAACGTATTACCTATCAGTAATGGTGTTAACTCGTATACCGTTGTCATTGAAATTCTAATTTTTCTTTAAGCTTTATGCATTAGATCACACAAACATTCACACACTAATTCATACTTCCAAACTTTGGAGAGGATAGGTAATAATCTTGGCCAAAAAAGTTCCCACCCGTAGCCGGGAAACGAACCAAGACCCCTCGCACAACAGGCAGGTGCTCTACCGAATGAGCTGCGAGGTCATTCTGGCAGCTTATTAATATTTGCAGAAGCATCTATCATCAAAGAACACACAGGAAGCAGTCGCAATATCACACGGAAAGTTTAAAGCTAGTAAATTGCCTCTTAAATGTATATACAAATCTGTGAAATTCGTCATTCAAAGATCCATAAAACTAATTAAAGATAGGGAATGCTGATGACATGTAACCAACCCCTGTCAATTCCTTGTTCGAGCATTATTCACATTGAAATGCTTTTGAAGTTAATGATGCTGTGTAAACCTTAATATAATTTGTATTTATTTCGTTCAATTAAATGTTTATATGGAGCATCTACTGCGTTCCTCTCATAAGAATGTGTCTATAAGGAATGTGTTGACATCAACAATTCTATCGCTATCTGAGAAATATTACGGCTCTACTTTCAACATAACAACAAGACTAAAGGCCTCTTAGAAAACATCCGCGCTTCTGCTAGTAATGTTGAATGATCAGTTGCTTTTGTTTGCTTTCCTTGTCACAGATTTAACAATTAGCAACTATTTCTCGAATCTGACTAGTTCTTCCTTTCTTCCTGGGCATTGTAAATAACCTTATAAATCGCTAGAAGACACACACACACTACTCCAACTGAAACACGCCAGAATACTAACGTTGCGCGATGTTTTTAATGTAGATAGTAGATCTGTTTATTACAACATCGTGAGGTGCCACGTGCTACTCTCTCCCCCTCATTCTTCCGTAGAGCAAAACACCCCGCAAACGTTTTCACGTCAGAGGCCTACAGTATGTAAACCTTCGTCCTCCGGACTGCGAGCGGTCTCCGGGTCCCACACCTCCCAGGGGATGAGAGGGCTGGCTGCACCAGCCAGCACTCGGGGAGTTGACATCTGTAAATGGTAGGGATCCTGCCTTCTAGCTGTCGTGCCTCCTGGTCCGGCGCCCTCTGTCTCCTTTCGCCTCATCCCTCCCTACCGGGGGCGCACCATAAGGGGCATAGGCACAAGATATCTGCTAGGTAGAGTTGCTAAGTCCCCTCCACTCCTTGTCCCGTCCTATCATGAAGCATTGACCAAGCATAATAGTAAACTGTTAGCGTTTAAAACAATCTCTGCTCCAGATATTCAAATCTATTTTTAAAGCGTTCTAAAAACTGCACTTTCTGTTGGTTTCCACAATATTTAACCTAGTAATACCAAGAAGACTGTAATTTTCACTTTTCTGAATATTAATCATTTTGAAAGCTTTCACTAATTATCACAAAATAAATTAAACCTGCAAATATTATTAAGGTATATCGATCCTAAAAACTGCAAATTTTCTCAAACCGAAATTAGTGTTAAAATACATATACGAGTAATAGGTTTGCGAGATCTATTTCTACTCCTTGTTGATAACTTGTAACAACCTCTTTGGTCTCCTCGGAGATTTTACTTATTCTCGTTTCAAGACTTTTTGCCATATTTTTCAATATAAGTACATTTTTGGAAACATTTTGAAGAGCATAACTTAAAAACGAAAAGTTGGATGAATAGCAAACTTGGTATTTAGGTTCAGTATTTTTCAAAGATGCGACGCGAAGACTTTCAAGAGAATCTCCCCACCCCAGACTACCCTTTACATGGGGCATTTTTCGAAAATTTTGATTTTCTCAAAAATGGTTAATATTTTCTGGGAATGTCCCCAAAAGTCCTCTTCCTCCTGTATGTCTTTTGCATAACTGGTAAACCGTAAGAGATGGACAAACTTTTTCCTCACAAAAAAGTAGAGCTTGTTAAATCACACAACTTATGTCATATATTTATTTATTTATTTGTGGAGTAAACCATTTCCGAAAAATTCGTTATTTGTCTGAATTTTCCAATAGTCACTTTTCTCAAATGGGAATTCGTTATGCGTTTATCTTTACTATTTTTTTTAATCTCCTGGACATGCAAAGAGAATGCACGTAGCATAGCAAGCAGCTCTTAAAATACTTGACTATCACTTAAAACCTACCATATTCCCCTTGCACCTACAAGAAAATTAACAATAAGATTAACATCTAGATTAACATGAAGCAGATGGAGAATAAGGTTTGTAAAAATAGTTTGTACAAGAGTTGAGAAAGTCATTCGAGTGCAACACATCAGATTTAAAAAAAACATAACCAACTATGTAATTAATACCAAAGTACACCCACAACAGCATTTAAAGGCTGGCTTTATCATTCCTAAAATTTAATTCAGCTAACTTCAAATAGCTGAGAAAACGGGTAAATTATACCAGAAAATGTCATTCACAGAAATAAACCACATGAACTGAGCACACAGAAGCTACCATATTTGACAGTCGTATCTACTAATTCGTAGAGAAAAACTTCTCTTAATAGATGTTCTGAAGTCTACCACTCTACTCCAAATTATAGAAGCTGTGTAGAATTCACAATGCAAAACGGCAGATTCAGTATCATTTTTAATTTAAAGCATAAGTATTTCCACAAGTATGCGATATACCGGGTGTCAAAAAAATTATTCCATATTTTGAGAGGTGGTAGTATGGACCAAAACAAGAAAACATTTCCAGTAAACATGGCCTCTAAAATGCATATCTTTCGAACTGTGGACACTATTATGCGGTCCAAATCTCTTGACGTATGAGGCGAGTCCACCAATACGGCAATAGCAAATAGCAGCAGTGCAGCGTGGCCTCATACAGAAAATATACCTCGCCGCTGGTAAAACTCTAATTTTAATATTGTCACGTATACAGTTGCAGGCAACAGGATAATTTGTCACAGATTAGATACTTTACTATATTGAGCAAACTCTTACATTTTAACACATTCGGTCATTTTTGTATTTCATTAACTTTCTTGACTTGGGATTGTAGTTGAAGCTAACTTATAACAGGAAACCGTGGTCTGTCACTTCCCTTAACATTTCAAAGGGATTTCACCATGCCATCATTTTCTTAGGAATACGTGCCTTTTTGCAGATCACCCGATGGATCACATGATCCTTAGGAAATCCTGAGTCCACGCACTTTCAGGGCGGCGGTACACCATACTTGGTAACGCTCATGGCATGACTGTCGAGACCCCCCTAGGCAGTGACTTTCTTTATAAGGAGCTGGACCCGCAACAATACCTGACAACTCTCCAATGTAAGATCCCATTAGGGAAACTCACAATATTTTATCTAATAATTAAAGATCACATCAGTATACAGTGATATAATTTAGTCATTTCAAGTCAGAATGTTAAGTCCCTTCAGGACTGGATTTGTTAAATACATAACTGGTCTCTTCAAGACCCAAAGCTGGAACTGAAGCCCAGCATCATCATGTTCTAGTTAATATAATAAAAAGGGCCACCAAGAAACATTGCGAGTTATTTATTCTATTATCTACCTTCACCTCTAAGCTACGTTCCCCAGTCACAACCCCTAAGGTTGCGACAATATCATGTGCGCGTATGCGTATATCATATTTCAGAAAAGCACCAAGTAGCTAGCATAAATGGCGACGTTTTCCTGAACAACTATAAAACACAATCGTATTTTTTACACCCAATGGTTTGCCATTAATTTATTGTTATCTTTCGGGATGTATAAACGGAGACTTTTAGTTATAGCTATGCTTGTAATTGTAATAAATCCATTTTTGTCGTAGTTATTTTATATAGTGTTATATCACAGACATAAATATCACTTAATAATGTGCAATTCTCCATATCCTAAATAAATTTAGAAATAGTTAACCCACGAAGATTTCTAATACAGCTACAAACTGTCATGAAGATCCATTCAAAGCCCTCTTACGTAGCTCTACAAAACCATACGTGGCGTTGTTTCTAATAAACATTGTCATATATGGTTTTGTTTTACAGAATAATACCATTGGAAAAACAATGATTAAGTGCATTTTAATGGTTATTATTTGAGGCAGTATTTTTATCATTTGAATGATTTCAGTCTGGTTATATAATGTGTAAATTCAATAACAGCCCGCCTTGAAGCAGTATGTGTATGTAATAATTTATAAAATGTATATAACAGTCATTGCATATGCTTATATTATTGTATCCATGTGTAATAATGTTATGTGAATGTATTACGTAATTTAATAATGTAGGAGCTGTGAGAATAATAAGTTAAACGTTGCTAACAATGAGGTAACCTTGAGGCAATAATGAGTTTGAGAGTTTAAATGTTATTTGTGATTCTTGGAAGCATTAATGTAATTTTAGCGACAGTTTATAAAATAGCCAATCAACAACCGGAGGGGGTTTTAGTTAAATGAAGGTATTCTATTGGAGTAAGATTAGCCAATCAGAGACTTGAAATACAGAAATTTACAAGTTTAGACGGTTGAAATCTAATCAGTTGCCTGCGGACTGTGTTAGTAACCGGTTGCTTGTCGTCTTTGAGAGATTTAATACGTATTCGTTTGAGACAAAACTAATATACGTGTTAAAATAATGCAAGTATTAAATAAAAGAATCTCACAGCTCTCGATATCAGTGAAGTGCTATTTAATTTGTCCCAAGGATTAATAAAATGGAGTGAATTAAAACTTAAAATCTGTGTAAGCCTACATTCTTGTCGCATCACGCCCTGCCAAGACTTCCATGTCTCTTACAATAATACTGACGCAGCCGAGGCAAACATAAATATATATCTAAAGAAACAGTTAAATTACAAATTTGGAAGTTAAATACCAAGTTTGATGTTTATCAGAGGTTTCATTTGCTTTGGGGGGCGGAGGTTACGCAGTTTACACACACACACACACACACACACACACACACACACACACACTGAAGACTATTTCTATAAATACTTTTTTGCATTCAGTGGACCTTAGAACGTGCATTTTCGGTGATATCTCGACAAGAATATTAAGTTTTTAGGTTGTGATCATGTAAAAAATAGTGACTGGTGTACAATCTCTAGCGAAAAGTCAAAGGAAACATATGTTGGTCCTTTCTATAATTACTTTCGCACTGATACGAGTATTGTATCATAATATTGCTTTAATAGCATATAAATGTATTATATACATATATATGAATATAGGAACAAGTATACCACTGTATTTAGTATACACAGAAATTAGACTAGAGGTTGGATTTCAACACTGCGACCAGCAGTTGACCTGTCGTCCCTGCAGGCTTCAGAAGGGAGGAAAGAGGCAATGGGTACAGGTGGCCGAATCTAGTAGCGGAAGACACATGCAGGGTTCCTAACGTTTCCATAGCCCCCGTTTAATGACCCCCTGTCCCCAAGACAAAGGCTTCTATGGCAGACGATAGAGTAAAAACTTAACCTCATATGCCCTGTCCCTCCAATTCTGTAAATACGAAATGTTGAAGAAGTATTTTATTAGCTCCACGTATGGAAAGCCAATTTGAAGAAGGTCTTTTATTATGTTATTTGCACCACGCTTTGGGCGTCAATTTGAAGTAGTTATGTTGTATTATATTTCAACTGTTGGGGAGCCAAACTTTTAATAGTTGCAACCGCACGTATGGTAAAATGTTTCAGGTAGTCTTCGCCCCAAATGTACTTTGCCCCAAGTTTAAAAAAATATTAACTTTGTAATTTGACTGTGCCTTTAAATATTTAATATTTATGTTTGCCTCGGCTGAGTCTCTATTTATTTTAGAGACATGGCTATCTTGGCAGGGTTGTGATGCAACAAGAATGTAGGCTTACACAAATTATAATTTTACTTCACTCCTTTTATTAATGCTTGATACGATTTAAATAACAATTCACTGATATAGAGAGCTGTGAGATTCTTTTTATTAAATACTTGCACTTTTAACACGTAAACTATTTTTGTCTCACTCAAAATACGTATAAAATCTCTCGAGGACGCATCACGCATCCGGTTACAATCACTGTCAGCAGGCAACTGACTTCTAGATTTTAAACTTTGCTACATTTCAGTTTCCTACTCCAATAGAATACCTTCATTTAACTAGAGCTTTTTCTGGTCGTTGATTGGCTATTTTATAAACTGTCACTAAAATTATATTACTGTTGCTCCAATAATGACTAGTAGCATTATTAAACATTCTTACTCATTATTGCCTCAAGGTTGCCTCATTGTTACCTCTTTGTTAGCAACTTTTGACCTATTTCTCACAGCTGCTACATTATTAAATTACGTAATACATTCACATAACATTATTAAACATGGATGCAATAATATAAGCATATGCAATGACTGTTACATACACATATTGTTTTAAGGCGGGCTGTTATTGAATTTACATATTATATAATTAGACTGAAATCATTTAAGTGTTAAGAATACTGCCTCAATGTAAAGAAGGAATTGAAATGAGAGAAAACATATCATGCATGGCAATCCATCCCAATATTAGCCTAGTAACCAGGGAAAACTACAATAAATCCTCGGCGGGTATGATCGATCAGCTTGGGGTTTAAACCAGTAACCTTCCGAATGCGAGCCTCTATTTCAGTCATTTCCTTCTGCCCCAAGTAATTAAACATGTATGGCAATAAGTTGTATTTTTCTACTAACTTTAATACTTCTAGAGGATGGAATAACGGCAGAAGCAAGTCTTTCGATTAGTATTTCTTATATCAGTTTATGTACTAACAGTTCATTAAAAATATTAATATACTGATATTATACAACACCGGAAACAAGAAAAGAAGAAAATGAAGAATTATTGAGTACTAAAGATGTTGTATTAACCAAGATGTCCAATTCAGTCTTCCGTGTCCTTGTGCAGCAGTCTCACGATAAGAATACTTGTATTTCCGATATAATTCACAAGTCTGCGGAGAGCAGACAATATTTCTTAATTGAATAAACATTTAATACCTCAGTCAGTAAAATAACGCGGAAGCTCTGGACACTAGACCGTCAAGGGAATCCAAACTGTCTGTTTGAACGTAACCATCAACTCCGGCACGCATAGCTTATGACTGCCGCGGCGTAATCCTTGTAGGTCAGCTCCGCCAGTACGAAATACTCCTTCAGTAAGCGGCAACCCTTCTTACTCCATATGTTTGCGGGAGACATATTCCACAGAACGGTTCATCTTTAAAGTTCAGTTTAACGCGTGAACTATAAAGTTTAATTCAAACCATGCTTTTGGTGTATACACAAAGATTAGGGGCGCATAATTGATAGTACAGTTGCCTAAATGTTATTTTTGTTATCTTAACAAGGTTTCTCTACCTTTATAATTCACAATTTGACTTACAGAAAGCATATAGTGCCAATATGACTATAGGGGATAAGGTATTGCATTCCACCCAAAAATTCGATACAAAGATTTCACCGGAAATACATGGTTTAAGAGATCCTTAATCCAGAAAAGCATTTTAAGAAAAAAGTACGTGTGTGTGTGTGTGTGTGTGTGTGCGTGAACGGCATAACTCAAAAACAAAAATTCGGAAAAATACTATACTTGATGTTTAGGTTTAGTACATTCCAAAGATTTGACACGATGATTTTCAAGAAAATCCCATCACCCCCATCTACCCTTTACATGGAACATTTTTTCGAAAATTGATTTTTAAAAATGGCTAACGATTTTTATTAAAACATCATATGTTAAAGATGTTAAAGACATGACAAATAAAATGCATATCTTGAATCTTCTGGGAACAGCCTGTGAAGGAATTTTATATAATCTTGTATAACTGGTAAATGTTAAGCCATAGAAAAACGTACCTAAAATGTAGTTCTCTTTAAGACGCACAAGTTACTTAAAAATAAGTTTTTCTGTGGCATAAGCCGTTTCTGAGATATCCGTTATTCAAGGATCGAATTGTTTAATACTTATCATTCTTGTAAAGTCGCATCGATTTTCAATTTTTCTCGCGATTGCATGGAAACAGTATGGAATTTAAGGCCGGTATATACCGTCCAGTTCTTAAACATTTGACTATCGCTGTTCTCTTTGTATCTATAACGAAATGTGTAATGTAGCTATTTTTGCAAAGGTTTATTGGGATTAAAACGTAGTGGATAGAAAAATATGCTTTTGTAAGAATAGTTTGTATACCCAATAATAAAGATAGAGCGTAGAGAAAGTCATGTTTATATATATATATATATATATATATATATATATCAGATGTTTATCCTAGAGGACCCAAGAAATCCGACCTAACCATTCGCCGCATGAAACCACCTCGACAAGCGGTCGAAACGCTGGTGTGAGTAAACATGACGCGACTTAAACCACAAAATAGCTACATGAGCGACATTGGCCGCGGAAGCCTAATATATGATGCGTAACCTTCACATGACTTTCTCTATCCGGCTTATTACAAACTATTCTTACAAAACCTATTTCTCTATCCACTTCATGTTATCGAGATTAGTAAACTCATAAATGCTTTCATTATACATTTCTTTGCAAGTACAAGCTGGATATAGGAGCCTGAAACGATAGTCAAATCTTTAAAAACGGGTTTTTATATACTGGCTTTAAAATTCCAATATTTGCATCACCGCAAGAAACAAACAAATTGCAACATAGCACCAACAAAAAATGTATGATAAAGCGCTGGACAATTCAAACCAATAGAAACGAAAATCTCGGGAATGGTGCCACAAAAGATGTGATATGGTTTAACGAGATGCACATTTCATGTACGATTAACACAATTGTAGTTTTCCTGAACTTTCTATGGCTTCTTTTCAATGGGGCAACGAACAATATTTAATGCTGGTTACATGCAGAAACTAATATATATGCTATAAGCATATAGTACATGCTTCAATATAGTATATGTTTTTTTTTAAAATAGGTGAGATGTTTTCAGTTAGGGCTAGTAAAAGCTTAACAGGTTCTAGTATTCTTCAGATTCGAATTCAATAATAATATGCAATTCTCCACAAACTTAAATTACAATTCATGCTGACTTAACTTGAAACAAATATGTGGCTCAAAATCTCATTCGTTTCGAATAAAACGTATTGTTCTTTTACCTATCCGTGGATTAAGTAGTAGAAGTAAAGTACATATCAAGGAGGGCTCCCGAAAACGAGGCAGAGCACCGCACGTAGGCCAGTGCGGCCCTTTTTGCTTCTAACGTGACCCGTGGGAGGGAGGGATAAGGGAGAGTCTACCCAGCGCCGAAGCCCCTCTTCTAGTACCAGGGGAAGATGTCAACCGATTGACTTCCCTCCCATGAGTCATTCCATTAGGCCCCCCGATTGCGCAGGGACTTAAGTGGATACACCAACAGCGTCCTAGCACACCGTCTACTGACTATCCAAGGCGGTACCGGAGGATATTAAGGTGTCTCTCAACCCAATCGGGGTATCACCGCCCAGACGTACCCAATCTCCCGTAGGTAGCGGGAACCACTGTTCCGTCGAGACCAACCCAATCTGAAAACGGCTCCCAAACGAGAGGAGCTCAGATGTTCAGCCCGAGGGACTTCTAGTAACGTCAGATGTACCACGAGTACTAAGGGTATGCAGCGCCCGCACTACCGCAGCTGAAGGGGGAGACCCGAAGGGCGATCAGATCTGTGCGACGATGTACGCAAGCATGGACGAGGTCCCTAACTGTTCCAGATAGAACGAATCCGGACGCCGGTCAGCCACAAGCCCCGAACTCCCATAAGTCGAGGACTGGCCCATAAAGCGGGTCCCTCAACAGTCCAACCGACGCCAAGGAGAAATCTTTCCAAAGCGTACAACTGCTCAGCCGAAACACATCGAACGCCGTACCTGGTCCTACAAGTCTTAAATAGATTATAGGAAATGATGGGGACAGAAAATAGGAAATTCATGGTAGAAGAGGAACCACCCCAGCATTCGCCTAACGACACGGGAAACCACGAAAAAAGCATGGTTGGAGTGGTCATTCAGTGGAAATAGAACCCGGGACCTCACCAATGCGAGCCTCACGCGTTTTCCCAAAGCCATCTTGTCAGTCTTCGTATATAGACTCGTTTTTGTTTCCATAATGAAACAAAAATCACAAAATTCAGTAACCATCTCTCTTTTATTTTTTGTAATTTGTATATTATATGCAGCAGCCACTATGTTAAAAAAATACATTTATTTTATATTTTGAATATGATTTTATTGTTTCGTTACCCTCATTTAAACTCCCAAGATATTGTAACGATATTAATCTTAACAAATTCGCGAATCATTCAAATTGCTTCAGTAAATCCGAATTCTACTCTACTGAAACATGTATTTTAAAGAATATATATCTTAATTGCAGACGAAGCTTGTAAGATGTTAACTGCACCATATCTGGAGGAAAAGAGAATTTGTTTTAAATGTAACATTTTTATAATTTTTAAAATTACATTTAAATGGAAAAACGTTAACAAAAACGGTCACCATATTAACAAGCAAGTAAAATCAACACCTACCTTATAGATAAACACATCACTTTGATAACATATTTTTTATTTTTACTTTCTCTGCCACCTACCTAAAATAAATTAGTAGTAGTATTGCATTCCACTCAAAAATTCGATCTGGAGATTTCACCGAAAATATAGTTTAAAACCCCCTGAATGGAACAAAAAAATATACGTCTCTGTAATACATTCACATGACTTTCTCTACCCTCTATTGTTTATTAGTAGGTATACAAACTATATTTAATAAGCTTATTGTTTTTTTTCTATCTACTACATTTTGATCCAGATAAGCCTTTGCAGAAATAGCTGTATTACACATTTCGTTATAGATACAAAAAGAACAGCGACATTCAAATGTTTATGGTCTGGACGCTATATGCCGACCTTAAGATTATACTGTTTCCATGCAATCGCTGTAAACAACTGAATTTCTTTTAGTTCCATTTATGCCCAGCCTTTAACTACGTTGGTCTTATCGGGGGCTTTTTCCTTTGGAACTTATTGTCTGTCGTCATTGGCAATGGCGCTAACTCGTATTCTGTTGTCGTTGCGTTTCTTGCACTTTTTGGGTTTTAATCATTATATTACACACACACATTCATACTTCCATAATCTTGGCTAGAGAAAAATTCCCACCACCCAGCCGGAAATCGAACCCGGGACCTCTCGCACAGCAGGCAGGAGCTCTACCGACTGAACTACGGGGCCAGCCAATTGAATGTTGACAGGACTTCAAGACAATGACCAAAAAATGAACAACTCGAATCTTTATAACGGATATCTCAGAAATGGTTTATGCGACAAAAAACCTTATTTAAAGTAAATTGTGTATTTTAAAGAGATTTAGAAGTTTTGTGTAGTAGGCTTTCATCTATCGCTTAAAGTTTACCAATTATACAGATTATACAAAATTTCTCCCGAATGAAGTGAATTCACATCCTATTCCCAGGAAATTCAAGATATACACTTTATTTGTCATGTCATTTGTCATTTTAATACGGCATTTTAACAAAAAATGTTAGAGCCACTTCTTAGAAAATCAAAATTTCCAAAACTGTTCCATGTAGTTGTGATGGGGTGATTTTCTTGAAAAATCTTTGTGTCGCAACCATGGAAGATACTAAACTCAAATACCAAGTTTTGTATTTATTCGACTTTTCGTTTTTGAGTTATGCTGTTCGCAGACACACACACACTCGGATATGTTTTAAAAAATGCTTTACTTTGGATTCAGGGTGCCTCAAAACATGTATTTCCGGCGAAATCTCGGTATCGAATTTTTGGGTGGAATACAATACTTTTTTTAACTACTATGTACGAGGTAGAGAAAGTAAAAATAGGCGATAGTGGTTACAAAAAGACCTGTGAATGTAACAAATCATATGTTTAACCCATACTTTAACAAAGCATTTCTGCCAACATGGCCCGATTTAATCTGGTAACGTCATTACCCAATTCCATCTCGAATTTTGCTTTTTCTTTAAGTAATTAATCGAACTAAGTATATAACTTAGGATATTATTAAAATAAAATAGTATAACGTTTCGTAACTGAAACGATGCTATATTACGCTCAATTAAGAGCCAGTGAGCCACTTTAAAGTATGAATGATATATAATGGTTCTTTGCGTAAATTTATAGTAATTTTCTGTTTTTCAGGGCTATTCTGTAACTTTCTGGTTAAGAAAATTGTTACCGTAATATCAAGAAGCACTAAAAGTGCATCCATTTTCAGCCATTTATGCCAGTACTGCTAGCGCTAACGTGGTCTCTTAAATTTGACCAACAATTGTAAAAATTTAAAGGTTTTTACTAATTTGTTCCAAAAACTTTGTATTGCCTCTCAAAAGCACATTAAAGAAAATGACAATAACTACTTTAAAATTTTGAAAAATTATCTTTTCTGAAAAATTATCTTTTTTGAAAAATTAAGCATTTTGGAGAGTGTAAAACGTAATAGTGCTTCTACAGTAATTAGGGCCCAATGATATGATAGATAACTTTGTAAAACTCACTGTAGAAGTTGAGTTTTTGATGTGAATATTTTTACTTTCTCTATTACGTATAGTAATGTACCGGAAATATAAGTTTTGAGACCCCCTGAATCCAAAACAAGCATTTTTGGAAACATGTCCGTATGTGTCTGTCTGTGCGTGTGTCTGTGAACAGCATAACTCAGAAACGAACAGTCGGATAAACACCAAACTTGATATTTAGGTTCAGTATCTTCCAGAGATGCGACACGAAGGTTTTCAAGAAAATCCCCCCACCCCAGATTATCCTTCACATGGAACATTTTTCCAAAATTCTAATGTTCTCAAAATGGCTCAAATAATTTTGATTAAAATATCATATGTTTAAGGTATTTTTATGACAAATAAAATGTATATCATGAATTTTCTGGGAATGTCTCCAAAAGTATTCTTCATGGTGAACCACTTTTGCATAACTGGTAAACCATAACAGATAGACAAAATTTTACTGCACAAAAAATGTAGATCGCGTTAAAATACACAATTTATGTCATATACATTTTTTTTTGAACCATTTTCGAGATATTGCTTGTTATTCCCTTAAATTGTTCAGTACTTATTTTCTCAAATGGGAATTCGTTATTCATTTTTTTTATCTTGGATATGCAAAGAGTATTAATCTGTGGCAAAGGGAATGGTGCTGCACATAGCAACCAGCTATTAAGAGTAATGTCTATGCTTAAAGGCTATTGCCCTTGTAAATATATATTCCCCTTACATCTTAAAATTAGTTTTACAAGAGTAGAGAAAGTAATGCGAGTGTAACACATCAGATTTTTAAAAGTGTACATGTGCAGTATTTATTATAAAAAGGAATTTATACAATATAAAAAGTATTTAAATAATCGTACAAGCTATAATTTTGAAACCAATACTATTATTGTGTGTAAGAAATGGCATAAATTTCAACAATACATCTTACATTGTCTTAGGTGACCAATGATCCGGAATGTACCGTCTATGTTTCCTATTATGTGTCATTTTCAGTGGCGCGTGTGCCTTCAACAGTTGAGCTTTGCAAATTACCTTATAATGGCTATGTTTAAGGGAAATATGTGGAACACACTGATACCGCACGCTTGACCTTTATAACTGCCCCTTCCGCCCTAATTTCCCGCTCGCTCACTAGACGGGTGTGGGTGGCGTTGAATTAGCTCGGAAGAAAATGTTTTATGGCTTGCAACATCTGATGGCAACGGCTTTAGGTTTCCGGCGTAGCAAACAACGCATCTCCATTGAGAACCATCACATGCTACACAGTTAACAGGGTCGTGTCCGTATTTACAGCCATTCAACTTTCAACCGGAAACCAGGGCAGAGAAGCAGATGAGCGAAATTAATTTGTACCTTGGCGTGCTGCTCGCCATTCAGATCCGGGCTTAAAGTTCGATAAATATCACATAATACATATTCTTGTATATATAGAGACAATGATCTAAAATAACACAGATGAAATTTCTAATTTATAAACACTATTTCATTCTTATGATGTAAGCATGTCTAGCATTTAAGAATGTCTGGCTATCAATCAATCGCAGTTTGATTGCATATTACATACAAAGACATTATAATCATCCCATAATTATACAGGGTGGACCATTTAAGTTGAGACTATACATGTAGCGGGAACTATGATACATCGGGAATATGAATGTAATAGGAAATAAGCTGAGTATTGTAACATATATGTAAAATGTGAAGCTAGCTAGCCGTGAGAAGAGAAACAGGCAGGTAGAAACGGGGTGTTATATCTGACAACCTGGCTACAGCAGTCACAGGAACTGAGAGAGATAGCGATAAGATAGAAAGAGAGGGAGAGAGATTTTGACACCTTGGAAATCCCAAACTTGTCAAGACTTCAGATTTGAAGGCAAATGTTTTCATAGCACGCTTAGGGGAGAGCCAATAACAGATAAGCTTTAAAAATAACTAGGCGAACTTAGCGTCCCCCTAAGCGAGTATAAAAGCGCGCACGTGCAAAGCTCTCGCGTCTGATTTTATTTCGTCTGATCCTGGAGAAGAGGCAAAATTCACGCCATGTTCGTGGCGATGCGTGTGCAGTCAGATATAGGAAACACATTTAGCTTTGGGAGGTAAATCGCTGAAGATAGGCCCTTTGAATTGCATATAGATTTAAAAAACACACGGTTAGCGGCATTACGAAACATTATTATCATTACGCAATAAATTAAAGTTCAAATAATCTGGAGTTTCATTTCGTCTACCGTCACCACACCCTGGGAAGAGTTTAGAAATAGGGCAACACACAAGTGTGCTAGGCTTGAATTCCAGGAACCAGCCACCAACAGCTCCAAGAAGGAAGGAAGGAAGGAAGACGACGCCACGAGGAGGTCTGTCGCATAAAATGTCTCCAAAACTAAGCGTTGTAGAAAGAAATGTCTTGAATAAAAGTTGCTTGACATTATGGGGGAAAGTAAATGCCATTAGTCGTGTTTTATTTGGAGGACGTTGCGAGGTCATTTTACTGTCAGTTTAATATTTTAAATGATAACCTAACTTTTTATGTTGTTTTATCACTCATAAAAGACTAAACAACATTTGTATAAAGCACTTTGGAATTGTTCTTACACCAAAGTAAATAGCAACGAAAATCCATGGATGGTCATTTGAGGGTCAAGTTACGTTTCATAATTGGGAACCAACATTCTTTATTTCGTTTCATCATTCCTCATCACAAAATGAACAGGTTTTTATAAACCATTTTCTAATGAGAAAACAACATACAAAATGTTTTTCTGCAACGTTTAGTTTTGGAGATATTTACAGTCTGAACTTAAATGGTCCACCCTGTATTCCCTTCATATCAACCAAAATAAAGGCCTCTTCCTCTTTATATGATTTGTCCAGGGCTTTTGACTGTCTCATTATATCTTGTTAAAACAATAAATTAGCTTACTATGATGTGTGTGAAAATGAAAATACGTTTATTGCCTTCTATCTTAGTAACAGAACACAAGTTATAGAAATGAATGGTAGGTGTTCTTCACTCAAATCTACAGCATATGGAGTTCCTCAAGGGTCTGTTCTTTGTCCATTTTATTTATGTTGCGGTACATGACTTTCCCTATTGGTTAAATAAACTTTTTATACGCACATATTTGTTTTTATTCTGAAATAGATCATAATCAATAATTTTGTATATTGGTTCAATGCTAACGAATGGTTCAATGGTTCGATCTAAGAAAGGGAATTTATATTCTTAGCAGTATAACTTGGAATTGCCACACTACTCCTTTACGTCGAAAACTTTCCACATTAATGTATCTACTTATAAGTTTGACACAGAATATTCTCAAATTAATTTTGCTAAATGCATGCCACTGACTTTTTAAAAGTTTGCTTCGTTGTGGTGTAATATGGGGCAACAATAGTGGAGCCAAGGATGCGTTTTTATTCCAGAAGAAAGTCATTTATATCATTGCTGATATCTCCTCGAGAGATACATGCAGAATTGTTTAAAGAGCTTTCTATTATGGCCTGTCAACGTACATCTTTAGCTGTGTTATATATATTTATGAACATTTGAATGAATATACTTAATGTCGTACATAGCCATGATACAAGAGGGTGCAGTAAGCTACTAATACCATTGTGTAAACTAAGTCATTGATTAATTATCATTCTTGTATTAGCCTGAAGCTTTATAACAAATTACCAACTCGCCTAAAAAGTAGTTTCAGTTTTAAAAACAATCTTAGAATTCTTAATTTAAATTTGTTTTTATGTTTAAATGAATGTTTAATTGTTATAGATCTGTTGTTTTAATTATTTTTGTTTGTGCAGTATGACAAAGCGTAGTAGAAATTGTATTTGTTCAATGGCTAATAAAAATAAATGCATCTCACCCCAGGCCATTCCGTACATTCATCTGTCACATGTGGGATGTGACACACCCTAAGGATTTTACTGTTGCCGATAGAGAGCGCATGTGTTTTCTTTTGTCAAACCAGACTACCTTCAAGTCGAACTAGAAGAATAGGCTCCTGACGTGAACTGTAACCAGTCGCCTGATGGCATTCCTTTCTGTAATGTCAAACTTTGGCACTAGTTTGAAAATAGTACATTATGATACAAGTGTTAAACGTAGGGTTGTATTTTGCGGGTAGGAATGTTTGCGAAACGAAGGACATAGGCCGAGTTTTGCAATCCTACGAGAAAAATAAAACCACTTTTAGCACGTGTGGCAATTATTATATTTAGGCAGGCCTCGAATTTGTAAAATATCAATAAAATAATAATATATTGGTTCCTGAAACTAAGAGAAATCACGTTTAGAACGAGATCAACTCTCGTGTGCAGCAAGATGTCAGATGTTTTGTTGTTTCGCTAGCGGTTATTCTCACTGAAATTATTACTTACTCTACTACGTATAGTTACACCGGAAATATATGTTTTGAGACCCCCTGTATCCAAAAAACGCATTTTTGGAAACATGTCCGTGTGTGTGTCTGTCTGTGAACAGCATAACTCAGAAACGAACAGTGGGATAAACACCAAACTTGGTATTTAGGTTCAGTATCTTCCACAGATGCGACACGAAGGTTTTCAAGAAAATACTCCCACCCCAGATTACCCTTTACATGGAACATTTTTCAAAATTTTAATTTTTTCAAAAATGGCTCTAACGATTTTGATTAAAATATCATATGTTTAAGATATTTTCATGACAAATGAAATGTATATCTCGAATTTTCTGGGAATGTCTCCAAAAGTATTCTTCATTGCGAACCATTTTTCCATAACTGGTTAACCATAAGAGATAGACAAAATTTTACTACACAAAAAATGTAGATCGCGTTAAAATACACAATTTATGTCATATACATTTTTTTTTGATGAGTGAACCATTTTCGAGATATTGCTTGTTATTCCTTTAAGTTTTCCAATACTTATACTTTTTCTCTAATTCGTTATTCATTTTTTCTACGTCATGGACATGCAAACAGAATGGAATGCGCCACATAGCAACCAGCTCTTAAAAGATTTGACTATCGCTTAAATACTGCCATATTCCCCTTGCACCTACAAGAAAATTAGCAATAAGATTGACATCTCGATTAACATGAAGTAGATGGAGAATAAACGTTTGTAAAAATAGTTTGTATAAGAGTAGAGAAAGTCATGTAAGGGCAACACATCAGACGTTTTTGTATCTACTACATTTAAGTCCAAATAAATCTCTGCAGAAGTAATTACATTACACACATTACATTATAGATACAAAGGAAGCAGTGATAGTCAAATGTTTAAGAACTGGACGTTATATGCTGGCCTTTAAGTTCCATAGTGTTTCCATGCAATCACGAGAAACAACTAATTTTGAAAGGACTTTGGGAGAATGACCAAGAAATAAACAGTTCTAACCTTTAGTAAGGAATATCTCGAAATGGCTTGTGCAACAAAAAGCTTATTTTAAATAAATTGTGTGTTTTAAAGAGATCTACATTTTTTGTATATTACGTTTTCGTCTATCGCTTAACGTTTACTAGTTCTACAAGATTATACAAATTTCCCTCCGTATGAAGAGGACTTTATAGGCTATTCCCATAAATTCAAGATATGCATTTTGTTTGCCACGTAAGTTTCTTTAATACATGGCATTTTAATCAAAATCGTGAACCTTTTTATAAAATCAAAAATTTCGAAAAATGTTGCATGTAAAGGATAGTTTGGGATGATGGTATTTCTTGAAGGTCTTCCTGTCGCATCTTTGGAAGATATTAAACCTAAATAACAACTTTGGTATTTATACGTTTTGAGTTTTTTAGTTATGCTGTACACAGACACACACGAGATGTTTCTATAAATGCTTCATTTGTATTCAGGGCGCCTAAAACATTTCCGGTGAAATCTCGATATTGAATTTTTGGGTGGAATGTAATACTTCACCTATTTACTATACGCAGTAAGAGAAGGTCATTACTTAAAGAATCTCGCCTCAAGAATTTGATCGCAGGCCCTTGGAATTACTAGGGAGAAACTCGATCTTATATCACTAAGATGGGTTATGAGCTTAATCGTAAACTTAATGTGAAATATGATTTTTCTTATTACATCTTGCATTTTTACATTCTTAAATCTTACATGTTACATTCTTGAACCATAAACGCTAGACCTGCCCAAAATGTTTCAGAAGTGTTAAAGGGACTAAGCTGTTAAATTTGGAAATTCTTTATTTTTAAATAATTAGTCTGAATTTTTACCAGATATTTCTGATATATTTTGTAATATACTTTCAAATGTTCGTATCAATCGCCTCAGTTGTTCCTGAGTAAAAACAAATATTTCATGCTGTTCCATGATCTACATGAAACTCTTTGCGACATAATGTTTTTACAATTTTGGAACCAAATTTCAATTTTATGGTCCAAGCATATCTGTCTTAGAAAGCTACCACTTTGTTTGCAAATAAAACTTGAATTACTTTAGAAAAATTCAAAAGTATACATTTCTTGCTTTAAAGCTCTTTTGTTTAATAAAATTTATTTCTAAAAACAAATATTCCATCATTTTTACTTCCCTGAAAATTGTCAGTGATAAATATTACTTAAATTATTAATAATATTAATAATTTTATTCATAAATGTATACCCATCCCTCCTAAAAACCACAAACTATTATTATTTAAAAAAAGCTTTGTTTTTCAGAATTTTCTATCAGTTTCCACGCATTAGTCTCTTTAAAACAAAATGAGTAGCCGATAATTTAATCAAGTGAACAAGAGAAGTAATCACCAAAGAATGTTACCTTATATAATGTGTAAAACCCGATGTTAAACTTGCTCTACGTAGTAAATCTGTCGAGCACACAATAATTATGCTGGTAGCATAACTAGCGGGGAGCGCTGTAATTTGTGCCGCAGGTTGCCTAGCTCAACGGGGCTTCTACGCCTCGACAAACGCCGCTTGCAACCAGCGCCTCCTAGTGGATTCTAAAGGTTGTTTCACAATAACCGAGAACAGTAACCAGAACGAGAACGACAAAAGCAAAGTTAGCTATAATGGATTATAATGTGAGCGTTCACAATTAACGGGAAGGTTTCCCGCATCCCGAGAACGGGAAATAAGTCTTGGTCAAGTTTTAAATTTCTCGTTCTCGTTTCTGGGCACAGCATATTAGATCTATATTGTGCATATTACGTGGCGAGTTTTTAATTAAATACCGTTTTAATATTTTGCCGCTGCAGTCGCGATTTTGAGCCGATGCGATCACATCCTCCATTCATTAGAAGCCAGACGCAGCTGGAGCGATCGTCACTTTGTGTTTTCCTTGTTAGAGCGTTTAGAAATGTTCAAAACAATTGGAAAACCCACCGTCTGTGAAGTCAGTTGAGTCATTGAAGAAGTTATTGTCTTTAGGAGTATGTTATTGTTTTTGGAGTTGATGGAGTTGTTTAGTTTTGCTCCACATATGGACGTCAATTTGAAGACAAGTGGTGCGACAAGAATGTAGGTTTACACAGATTTAGAGTTTAAATTCACTTCTGTTTATTAATCTTTGACACAAATTAAATAGCACTACACTGATATTAAGAGTTCTGAGATTCTTTAATGTAAAACTTGCACTTTGTTAACGTATACTTAATTTTCGTTTCACATGAATAGGTAATATTTCTTTAGAGAACACATCTTCCATCCGGTTGCTACCAAGGTCTGCAGGCAACTGAACATATTTCAACCGCCCAAACGCGTAAGCTTCTTTGTTTCAAGTCTCTGATTGGCTAATCCTAGTCCAACAGAATACCTGCATTTAATTAAAGCTTTTTCTGGCTGTTGATTGGCTATTTTTAAACTGTCACAAAATTTATATTATCGTTGCTATAATCATGACTAGTAACATTTAAACTCTCAAACTCATTATTGCCTCAAGGTTACCTCATTGTTAGCAACGTTAAACTTATTATTCTCACAGCTCTTACATTATTAAATTACGTAATGCATTCTCATAACATTATTAAACATGTTTACAATAATATAAGCATATGCAATGACTGTTACATACATTTTACAAACTACCACATACACATATTGCTTCAAGGCGGACTGTTATTGAATTTACATATTATATAATTTAATTTAAATTATTCAAGTGTTAAAAATAGTGTCTCATGATTCGTTTTTTTAATGTGAGAAGTGTTACACCAGCAAACACTCATCGCCAATTATGTGAGTTTATATGGAAACAATAATGAGTGGCAATGCCCGGCCACACACAGCCAAACAAATTCAAGATCTGATCGCATTATTTGGTTGGGAACAATTCGACCACCTCCCTACAGTCTGGATTTGGCACCAAGCGATTTTCATCTGTTTCTTTATCTGAAGAAATTCCTTGATGGAAAACATTTCATCGACGATGATGCTATGAAACAAGAAATGTAGACTTGGCTTTCGTCACAGGATTTCGTTCGACAGGTACCTGAATAACGGCGGTGACTATGAATGATAATAAAGTATTTGGAAAATTATGTTCTGCTTTTTTCTAAAAAAAAAATCTCGGTACTTGCTTTAAAAATACCCGCGTAGAGTCTTCACTGTATAAATTATTCAATGCGGCCAATACTTGAAACAGCCGGTAGAGCTCTCTATAGTCACAAGCTGGGAAAATGAAATTGGAAGAAGTTTTAGCAAATGTGTATCCTGACCACAGATACAGTTAGTTCTAACGAAAGTGTTGTCTTTAGTTTGTTTATATGTAAATTATATCTGATTACTGTCTCAAAAACAATAGCTAGATAGAACGAAAACCAGTAGAAATTAACAAAGAATAACTATTTCTTCCACTGCATGCATTAGACTCAATCTGCTACGCCTCCAAATTGATCCGCCCATCTCTTGTTAGGTCTTCCTGTTTCTCCAATCTCTCGGTTTAAACCTCGTACCTCTTCCTTCTTGCAGCATTGAACGTGTTCCAGCTATTTATATTTAAAACTGAAAATTATTTCATTTATATTGTACAAGTGCATTTCCTGTCTTATTGATCGACTCGATTCGACTCTACTCGATTCTACAAGTAAGTAGGGGAAGTATTCCATTCCACCCAAAAATTCGATAGGAAAACTTTACCCTAAATACATGTTTTGAAGCCCGCTAAATCCTAAAATAGCACTTTTAGAAAAAGGTCCGTGTGCGTGTCTGTGAACAGCATAACTCAAAAATGAAAAGTCAGGTAAATGCCAAACTAGGCATTTATGTTTCAAAGATACGACACTAAGATGTTCAAGAAAATACCCCCAGCCCATATTACCCTTTAATGGTACATTTTTCAAAAATGTTTGATTTTATCTAAAACGGCTAACGATTTTGACTAAAATATCATATATTTAAGATATTTTCATAACAAATAAATTGTGTATCTTGAATTTACTCGGAATGTCAAAATTCGTCTTCTTTCTGATTGGCTTTTGCATAACTGGCAAATTGTAAGAGGTAGACAAAATTTTTCTACACAAAAAATGTAGAGCTCGCTAATACATACAGTTTATGTGATATATTGAGTGAGTGAGTGAGTGAGTGAGTGAGTGAGTGAGTGAGTGAGTGAGTGAGTGAGTGAGTGAGTGAGTGAGTGAGTGAGTGAGTGAGTGAGTGAGTGAGTGAGTGAGTGAGTGAGTGAGTGAGTGAGTGAGTGAGTGAGTGAGTGAGTGAGTGAGTGAGTGAGTGAGTGAGTGAGTGAGTGAGTGGAGTTAACCATTTCCTAGTTATTCCTTGTTATTTGTTTGAATTTTCCATACTTATACTTTTCTCAAATGGGAATTCGTTATTCGTTTTTTTAATGTCCTGGACATGCAAAGAGAATGGAATGCGCCACATAGCAACCAGCTCTTAAAAGATTTGACTATGGCTTAAAGCCTACCATTACCCCTTGCATCTACAGGAAAATTAGCAATATGATAGTTTCTGCAAAGTTTTATCTCTATTAATACGAAGTAGATAGAGAATAATCGTTTGCAAAAATAGTTTGTACCAGTGTACAGAAAGTCATGCGAGTGTAACACGTCAGAGTTTTAGTCTATCTTCCTTTGTCACTCCCATCACTTACCTCAGAAATCTTATTTCGGTTACTTGAATTCTACTTATATCTCTTTTCTTTAAAGTCCAGCTTTCACTGCCATATAAACACATGGTTGCGGCCATTTTTTATAAAATGTAATAATTGTGTGTTTTTCCTTGTTTTGGTTTTAAGCGTTCTTTTTATTAACCCACATATCTGATTAAATTGCTGTATTTTATTTTGGGCATCTACCTTCCCCGCTTTGCAATCGAGATAATTAAAACAATCTACCTTTGTTCTTCAATAATTATTTTTTATCTTACTGGAGTATTGCCTCTGAAAGACATCACTTTAGTTTTGTTCGGGGACATTGCAATTTTTTTCTATTTCATATAATAAGTACATATTTTACTGTAATGTGTTTTCGTTATCAGAAATAATCACGTCATCTGTGTATAAGAGAGTCATAATGAACTTCTTTTAATTCCATTTGTCCTTAATATTTAAAGTTTGTAACAGTTGTTTCCATTGTCTGATAACACTGTTCGATACACAATTTAAACAGTAGAGAGGATATTCCATACCATTGTCTAACACCCATGTTGATTTTACGAAGAACAACAAACAGCTTTAATGTATGCTAATAAATCAATGTAGCCTGGTACGACTAGAGGAAACTGAAATAATAATGGATCTACATTTAGAAAATATTTACTAGTTTTGATGTTGGCTATGCTGCATTATGTTGACTAATTGGAAGCGGCTGAAAAAATAGCACTAGTTAGTTACAAACAAATGATATCCCAATGCACAAAATCGACTTTCCACTTTGCTATGGATATGGTCAACGATATGCATTTCCGTTCTTGTTACCAGGTTATTGTGAAACAAAATGTTGCATGCTGATTTGCTTCCCGTCCCCGTTTCCGTTTTGGTCTACGTTCTCGGGTAATTGTAAACCAGACTTAAGAGGTGGTGGTGCGACCAACACAACTTGAAAGCTGCCAGTGATAATTTTGTATTTAGCGAATAATACCATTATATAATATGTTATTCTTACGAAATGCGCACAGTAAAAGTGATTTATACAATCCTAGTGTTATGCACACCTTGTTTTGATGGTCAAAGCCTTATATAACTGCTACTTCCTAGCACGGGTGCCATAATGATTGTTTAGCAACAATAATTTAGTACATCTGTTGAAAGGTATGCATTTATAATCGTTTTATAATTCTCTCTTGACCAGCAACATTCTAAATCCATCTGTTATATCGCCTTCTGTAATATTTGAGTTTCAAAGGCCACAGATTTATTTGGTTCATTGCCTATCATTGCAGTGCATATACTAATGTGTTAAAAAAGAGTATTTCATATTTTGAGAGGTGGTAGTGTGAACCAAAACAAGAAAAAATGTTCAATAAACATGGGCTCTAAAATGCATGCCTTAAGAACTATGAGCTCACCTCTTCTACTGCAAGTCTTTGCTATTACGTACGTACGACCCACAGCAGGCAGTAAACATCTGTTAGTGTTGTTGCTGTAAACCGTATTTACAGTTCTGGCTAAGTGCAACGTATATTCTTATTAGTTCTAGTGGAATCATTTTGTGTTTTGATAAGTTTGTGAAATGCTTTTATATTGCACTTTTTTCCTTAAATCTTTGGTGTATGCAACCCCCATCAATGATGTACAAACACGACAAGAAGGCGTCATCAATGCCTGCTTGCCGGAGCATCCGTGACCAACCTGGAGTGGTGAGAGTGAGCGATTCTCTAAGACGTCGGACAGAAGCATGCCTTGCTATGAATGAGCACCACATTGAGAACCTCCTTTAGCGATGGTTCACAAGTGCAGATCGTATGTAATCGCAAGCAGATTACATAAGCCATGCTGTTTCAGAGTAATGTGTGCTCATTTGTTTACTGCATTCTGTAGGTCATACGTAATAGCAAAGAGCTTGCAGTAGCGAATATGAACAAGTGCTCATAGCTCTTAAAGTAGCTCTTTAGAGCCTATGTTTAATGGACTTTTTTTTCCTTTCCTTTTCTTTACTATCAACTCTCAAACTATGGAATACTTTTCCTTTAACATCCTGTATAAAGTAACGATCGAAATCTTCATTAATCGATATACCAACATGAGTTACTATAAATTTCCCGGGTACACATAGGTGAAATATCTAAATTCTGCATTTATTACATATGTTTTTGAAAGATTCACTACAAGTAACACGCCAACACTGCGTGGCTTGTATTTTCATAGTACATTGTTTATATCTTAGATAGGCGTTGTGAATTCAGGTTTTTCAATGTCGGATGAATTGTGAGTGACGATAACCACTCGTATGTGACGATAAAATATGCATATCTCTCGTTCTACGTAACTTAGAGACAGTATTTTTGTACGGCAATGACCAGAAACTAAAATTCTGTTCAATAATAACATTGCCATATCCCGTTTTAAAACATTAACCCGATTTTTCTTAATAAAGATAATGTTCTGAGGTCAGGTGCATAAAATGCGTATACACTGGCTTCCATTTATGTCGTCCCCATAGCTTTGGGAGGCATCCTACTAGCCTTCACAGGTGAGTATGTATACCAAGGAGGAGGTGCGTGTATCTGTTTACATGTTCGTGCATGTAGTAGCGTCCTGTTTTACGTGCACAGTTCTATATTATTAACATTTGAATATATAACTTTGAGCAATAGCTTTACTCTTCTTCGTCTCTTATAATAACAATGTTAAAAGCATATATACCTAAATAGTCATTGTACAATATTCCTACGAAAAAATATTACTTTCTCTACTACGTAGAGTAAGTAGGGGAAGTATTGTATTCCAACCAAAAATTCGATACCGAGATTTCTACGGAAATATGTTTTAAGACCCTCTGAATCCAAAAAAAAGCATTTTGGGAAACATGTCCGCGTTTGTGTCTGTGTGTCTGTGAACAGCACAACTCAGAAACGAAAAGTCGGATAAACACCAAACTTGGTATTTAGGTTCAGTATCTTCCAGAGATGCGGCACGAAGGTTTTTAAGAATATCCCCCACCCCAGATTACCCTTTACATGGAACATTTTCGAAAATTTTAATTTTCTCAAAAATGGTTCTAACGATTTTGATTAAAATGTCATATTTAAGATACTTTCATTACAAATAAAATATATATAAATATATCTTGAATTTTCTGGGAATGTCTCCAAAAGTATTCTTCATTCTGAACGACTTTTGCAAACTGGTAAACCATAAGAGATAGACAAAATTTTTATTACACAAAAAATGTAGATCGCGTTAAAATACACAATTTATGTCATACATTTTTTTTGATGAGTAAACCATTTTCGAGATATTGCTTGTTATTCCCTTAAATTTTTCAATACTTATATTCAAGTCATGTGAGTGTACCACATCAGACTTTTTTAATGGCAACCTAATGTAAAACTGAAATGTATTTTACTTTTTACTCTCAAAGAGGACACATTTACTAGAAATTATTTTAATAAACTTTGGAATACCTGATTTAGTTGCCAATGCACCTAATTAATAGGTACTAGAAGAACTCTGACTCTAAACGCACATATTCCCACATTTCATGACAGTGTTCCTAGAAGGTGACGAGTGATTCAGTGCCTAGGCGGCTAAATCAGACATTGTACAAAAATGGAGATTGGACGGGTTATTAAAATAATGTCTACTAAATGTATCCTATTTGGGAGTAAAAAGTAGTGAAGGGACCACACCACTATTTCTCGATACTGAGTTTTGAACACCGATATTCGATACTACTTTTTAAAAAAACTGCAATAGTGATACCTTGTTCACTGCATTATACACAAGTAACCAGTTCGGCATTGTATGCAAATTCCGAAATTTTTCGGGTTTAACATTTTCCAATTGACAGCAATTTTTACTTTCTCTACTACTTATACTAAGTAGGGGAAGTATTGTATTCCACCCAAAAATTGGATACCGACATTTCACCGGAAATATATGTTTTGAGACCCCCTGAATCCAAACAAACGTGGTATTTAGGTTCAGTATCTTCCAGAGATGCGACACAAAGGCTTTCAAGAAAAGCCCCCACCCCAGATTACCCTTTAAATGGAACATTTTTCGAAAATTTTAATTTTCTCCAAAATGGCTCTAACGATTTTGATTAAAATCTCATCTCTTTAATGCATATCTCGAATTTTCTAGGAATGTCTTCAAAAGTATTGTTTATTGTGAACGACTTTTGCATAACTGGTAAACCATAAGAGATAGACAAAATTTTACTACACAAAAAATGTAGATCGCGTTAAAATACACAATTGATGTCATATACATTTTTGTTATTGAGTGAACCATTTTCGAGATATTGCTTATTTCCTTAAATTTTTCAATACTTATACTTTTTCTCAAATTATTTATTCATTTTTTTGTCCTGGTAATGCAAACATAGTTCTCGATTAACATGAAGCATATGGAGAATAAGCGTTTGTAAAAATAGTTTGTACAAGAGTAGAGAAAGTTATGTGAGTGTAACACATCAGATATTTTTTGTTGATAATGCCACATATGTACTTTTTCATGTAATACGTAATTAGCTATATAACACTCGGAAACATATTAAGTTTGTGGATTAAGCCTCTCTATTACCTACCCTCATACATTAGCATATATATATGTTTAATACAAAGGCATATTAGACACAATTAAAAATTTGAAAACAAAATCAAGGAGGTATTATAGAAGTATGAAAGAACAAATATTTTCTTACGCTGCATTATTTCACTTCATAAGCTCTGATTTGTTTCTGCTGGAGTCACCAAGCCAGACTATTGCAGAAACGTGATTAGTTGCGTCAGCTAAATCAGCTTCATTCACAACTCAGAGTTAGCATTGAATGTTACATGAGTACCTCTATTTCTTCTCCCGTTGTTTTGCACGTTTTCATTTAGACACAAGAGTCTATGGAATATTACATTCAACGCGGTCAAGGTCTATCAAGAACTATAGTCCAGCAACTCTTTGGGAACACGTGCGAGGTAGTAACGTGAAGTCTCGTCTCCTTTCATTTCTTATCTAGCATAAAGTTAAACGCAACAACTTTCGATAAAACTTAAAAGTATCGAAGGTTCATCTCAAAGACCTACTTCGATACCAGCGAGTATCGAGGATATCAAGATTTCGACAGTATCGAGGTCACATCCCTAGTAAAAAGTATAATACATTTCAGTTTTACATTATGTTGCCATTAAAAATACTGTTTCATGCAGAAATTGTGCAAACCAGGGTTTTATTTAGTTATACATTTAAACATGGTATTATACGAGGGCGGGTCGAAAAGTAACGCCCAATAATTTTTTTCTGCCTTGGTACTGCAGCTGGAATCTTGCAATTTCACACAAATATAGTTTGAAGTTTTGATTACAGAGAGTATTTTTTGTTTAATGTGCAGCTCTAACGAGAGAACCGTGAACTACGAAACATAGATGGCGCGCATGTTACTGTCATCCACGTGTGAAGAGCATAGAGGTGTGGTTCGATATTTGTGAGCCAAAGGGCATAAACCGAGTTATATTCACAGGGACATGCGTGGCGTGTATGGGGATGATTGTATGGACCGTAGCAATATCTCCAGGTGGTGTGCATTCTTCCTAGAGGGTCGTGTGAACCTTAGTGACTCACCACGCTCCGAGAGGCCGGTAACAGCTGCAACTCCGCAGAATGTCAGAGGCATTGTGGCGGCAAATTTGAACGACCGGCGTGTGCAACTGCGAAGCTTATCGTAACAGTTCAGCATTTCCTATGGTGCAGTGTACGATGTCGTTCATGACACGTTGAAAGTTCGTAAAGTTAGTGCTCGCTGGGTGCCTAAGAATCTGACAGACAACCACAAGGGCCAGGAATGATGACGAGCTTGAATCACCTAACGCGGTACACCGAGAAGGGCATGACTTTCTGAAAGGAATTGTCGTGGGCATACCACTACACGCCCGAAACCAAGAACGCAAGTAATGGTGTGGGAACATGCTGGTTCCCCAGTGAACAAAAAATTCAAAGTTACTCAATCTGGTAGGAAAGTGCTTGTGACTGTGTTCCGGGATATGCATGGTGTTATATTGGTGGACTTTGCTGAACACGGGAACACTGTGAATGCTGCAGCCTACATGAAAACTTTGGTAAAGTTGCGTTGTGCCCTTCGTGACAAACGCCACAACATGAATGCTGACGATGCCAAAATTCTTGATGACAATGCTCGCCCCCATGTTGCTGCTACTGTTCGTCAGAAAATCACCAAATTTGGTTGGGAGGTGCTCCAGCATCCACCATACAATCCGGACCTTGTACCGTCGGACTTTCATATGTTGGGTCCCATGAAGAAATTCCTGGCCGGCCAACGCTTGACGACACATGCGGAAATGAAATGGGCAGTCCGCAGATGGCTATAGGTACTCCAAGGAAACGGACTTCTACGAACGGGCATATTGAAGCTGGTATCACGATGGCAGAAATGTATTGAGAAACTTGGTGACTATGTAAAAGTAGGTAAAAGGTGCAAGTACATTTGTGATTTTTGTTGTCGTTTTAACTATTAAACCTGTTTGTAAAAAAAAATTATTGCGCGATACTTTTCGATCCACCCTCGTATGTAAGTGATGATTTGTAAAACTATTCTCAAAGTTGCAGTATTCATATGAGAATAACTTCGAATTATGCAAGCACAATACGACGTCACTGCATGCGCGAAAAGATAAACATATACACGCACCTTCTCCTTTCTATACATACTCGCCTGTGAAGGCCAGAAGAATGTCTCCCAAAGTTGCGGAGATGGCATAAATGGAAGCGAGTGTACTACAATTGGCAGTGCTGCTATGAGGGGCAAGCATATGCTGGAGTCTTCAGTACGGCCAGCCTTCTTATGCCTTTAGCTTGTGCAATTATTCTACTTACATAAATAACTACTACACTTTTGTAGAGAAATTATCTTAGCAGAAATTTGAAGAAAGGTTATGTTAGGAGGAGTTGTGTTGTACTTCGACTGTTGGGGAGCCGAACTTGAAGTAGTTGCAACCGCAGTATGGTAAAAAGTTTCCGGTGGCCTTTGCCCCAAATGTTTAAAACTTTGTAATTTTGACTGTTTCTTTAAATATTATATATTTATGTTTGCCTCGGCTGCGTCAGTATTTATATTTTTTTAGAGACATGAATGTCTTAGCAGGGAGTGGTGCGACTGAAGAATGTAGGCTTACACAGATTTTAAGTTTTTCTTCACTCCATTTATTCATGCTTGACACGATTTAAATAACACTTCATTGATATAGAGAGCTGTGAAATTCTTTTGTTAATTACTTGCACTTTTTAACACGTAAACTATTTTCGTCTCACACTGAATACGTATTAAACTTCTCGAGGACATATCTCGCGTCCGGTTAGGAACACTGTCTACAAGCAACTGACAACTGAATTTGTAAATTTTACTATATTTCTGTTTCTGATTTGCTAATCCTAGTCCAATAGAATACCTTCATTTAACTAAAGCTTTTACTGGTTGTTGATTGGCTATTTTATAAACTGCCACAAAAATTACATTATTGTTTCCAAGAATTACAAGTGTTATTGTTAAAACTTTCAAATTCATTAGTGCCTCAAGGTTACTTCATTGTTACCTCATTGTTAGCAACTTTTAACCTATTATTCTCAAAGCTCCTACATTATTAAGTTATGTAATACATTCACATTACATTATTACACATGTATACAATAATATAAACATATACAATGACTGTAATATACACTTTTATATATTGTCACACACAGATATTGCTTTAAGGCGGGCTCTTATTATATTTTATATTATATAATTTGACTGAAATCATGTAAGTGTTAAAAATACTGCCTCAGATTATCTTTAGCAGAACAGACTTGCTGAGTCGGAAAAGTAAATACTTTAATTCAATTAGTTACGTCCTAAAACTCACGTGGCTATGCTTATGTAAACAAGGAATCACATTGCATCTGAATAGCAACTTAAGAGAGTCAAGCACGCTTCCGTGGATCACGTTGGAACAGCCGTACGTCTGTTGTTGACAAGAGAACTGGGACAATGCTACGGCTTATATGTACACAAACTAGCAATGAACGTCAGATCCCTTTCACATCAGTCAGATTTTTGTTTTGCACCAACAAACCTACATACAAATACCGGATAACTTATGTTTTGTTCCATCGGTTACCCATGGCAGAGAAAGCACTTGACCCAAAAATTCAAATCTAGATTTCACTGGTATTACACGCCCCCACCAGTACTGAGGAAAATCTCTGTTTGTGTGTCCTTATGAATGTGTGTGTGTGTGTAGCTAACTTATGAAATGTTGTGTAGACATCAAATTTCATGTTTTTAAGCCTCTTACCTTTTACAGATGCAAGATCAAGGTTTTTAGAAAAATATCCAGGCCAAAAATCCATTTACAATAATAATTCTACTAGTTTTTATTTTCTCAAAGTTTATTGATCATAATCACATCATCATATGTTAAGAGGTATTGGAGTGATAAATGAAATACATACAGGGATTTTCATAACGCATTATCAATAAATATAAGGTTAACTAATGTTTACTTTTTCTGTTTCTTATCTATACTATGAGGAGGAAATATTGATTAAATACAGAGATTTCACTAGGATTACATGTTTTCAGATCCTCTTTCTCTGTTTACCCTCCCCGTTGTTAGTGCTTACGTCCCCAGGACTTACAAGCGGGTACCTGGGGAGCACGTACTAAAGCGTCAACAAAATCTCACTGCACCTCACGTCTAATCGCATTATTTCTCATTATACGTGGCCTTGCGAAGCCATGGCCATTTAATTGGTTGCTTTAGGCCCGGTGCAAGGATGCGCCAGTCCTTCTGCTAAATAGTTGCACCAATAACCACAACAAAGTTTACAAAATGGTGTAGAAACCAAATATATGTTTACCTCTTGATCGTATTGGCTAAAAGAGAAAGAAGTAGTGCATTCAGTTTGTCATACAGACCTCTTATCGTAATAGGTGATACAGACCTTATCGGCTAGTGCAGGACACGCCTTTTAAAGGGTTGAAAGCTAAGGGGAAAACTTGATGAGCGCACTGGTTAGCGAAATGGAATGTGCAGTGTGAGAACATTTTCAAATTAAAGCTTGAATGGTATTCATTAAATACATAGCAATACTTTATAACAAAAAATAAACAGAAGTGTATTCTCAATGATATGAATGCTTGTTGCTGCATAAAAGCAAACATAACTAAATAATACATAAATAATGCATCGTGTTTTCCTAATTCAAACTACAATTGGTTAATATACCTTTACTAACACATTGCTGACCATAAGAATACATCAGGATTATAGACAAAAATATAACCCAATTTTATTGCCATAATATGTATGTCATATTCGGTAAACCATATACATATACACATTTATCTCTAGTTTCTAAACACAATCAGTCAATTATAACAAAAGAGTGATTTGCATTTAGTAAATGAATGTCATCATTTGCGGATGTTTTACGGGGAGTGCCCACTTTCTGGCGAGTATGTAGCCCGTCTTCCCCACTTCCCTGAAATGTTTTTATCAAGTAATTTACTATAAAAACACTTTTATGCTGTGACATTGCAATTGCTGTAACAATGCCATCAGCCTCTCACATACCCACAATACGTCCACGCGTAATTTCGTTAGTATACGACATGACTGGTTCCGAGACAAACATGTTTTGGTTTCAATAACATCAGAAAAGCAAAGGCCTCAACCTCCCCTATTTTCCCCTTTACTGCTATATTATCAAGCCACCACGCTCTGCGATACGTAAGGCGAAGGACACGCCTCAAAGGACTCCACAAAACTATACAAAATCCTCGGAAGATTTTCTTTGGTACTGTTTGTACTATGGACCAGAAAGAACAGCTATAAAAATGAAGTCAGGGCCGACTGCACCCCTGAAAAGACATGGGGAAGGAGTACAGTATCACAATAACGTTGACCAGTGAGCGTACCGTGTTCAAAGATTTGGAGGTCGGTGCGCACATGGAACATTATGCCTCCCCAAACCATAACACCCGGACCACCAAAACGATCATGTTCAAGGATGTTCCTGGGTTCATTACGTGTTCCAACCTCTCGCCAGATGAGGGTACGTCGGGAATCACTACTTAGACTGAGTCTGCCCTCATCCGAGAAGAGCATGCGAGCCCATTCCTCGTTGGTCCAATTTTGATGCTGTTGGGACCATTACAAACGATGCCGCGGATGTCAATGAAACACAACGTACTAGCCGTCGGGCAAAGAGACCACCTCTGTGTAGTCGCCGTGCACTGTGTATCGTGAGATTGCGTGCCTAGCTGTCCTATTAAATGTGGTTGCAATTGCACCCGCTGTTTGACGTGGATCCCTTCTTGCCTGTTGTACAATGTAGCGGTCATCTGCTGCTGTAGTTGAGCGTGGTCGACCACCACCTCTCCTTGGGACAGCAGTGCCTGTGGTTTGGAAGGTTTCCCATGCAAGTGAAACAATGCTATGAGCAATTCTAAACTCCTTAGGAACACTCGTCACACTTTGCCCTTCTTCCAGTTTCCCGATGATTCTTTTCCGTGTGAAGTCATCCAAATGGTGTCTATGGGCCATGTTGCAATGAAGAACACCACTACAGTGCACGGTAACAGCTCGCTAATTGCCACACACCGTGTTGTCTTGTTTCGTCAACTGCCCCGTGTTGCGAGACCAGATTCATTTGACACTATAGGCTCGCTACACTCACGCCATGTGACGTCCAGCTTTCTGTGAACGTGTGAGAGATCTCTGGCAACATGTTCCCGCACCTTCATCTACTTCCACCAAGTAGTTCATTTGTTATGTTACTTTTCCCATTTCGTCCTTAGGTTTTGAACACCAGTGTATAAAATTTGCATTACTAAAGTTAATTTATTTTGGTAAATTCTTCCAAAGGCGGCGCCGTGGCCGAGTGGTTAGACCGCTCACCTCTCACAGAGGCGGCCCGGGTTCAATCCCAGGGACCCGCATGTGGGATTTGTGGTGGACAAAGAGGCGTCTGGGCGGGTTTTCTCCGGGTTCTCCGGTTTCCCCCGCCATTCATTCCACCAACTGCTCCATCATTGCCTTTCCTTTCATCCATTTCACCATCATTTCATCTCATCTACTTCCTTCCATACCAGGCATCGGGCTAATCACCCATCCTGGATATTCTGTCTGATCCATGAGTGTCTGCTCCTCGACGGGCCTCTGACCCCAGGCACCCGCCTGTAAGTCCTGGGGGTGTAAGTCCTACATAAGAGGAGGTTAAACAAGAGAAAGAAGAAAAAAATTCTCCTATATACCCTTCTTTTTTTCTCTACTACGTAAAGTAGGGGATGTATTGTATTCCACCCAAAAATTTGATGTCGAGATTTCACCGAAAATATATGTTCTGGGGCCCCCTGAATACAAATAAACATTTTAAAAAAAAACATCGTGTGCTTCTCTTGTGAACAGCATAACCCAAAAACAAAAAGTTGGATAAGTGCCAAACTTGCTATTTAAGTTCATGTCTTCTAAGAATTCAACACGAAGATTTTCAACCCCAACTACCCTCTATATGGAACATTTTAGAAAGTTTTGGTTTTCTAAAAAAAAATACCTAACGCTTTTGATTAAGTTACCTACTATATATTAAAGAAAAATAAAACGTATTTTCTGGAAACAACTTGTGAAGTCCTCTTCATTCGGAAGGAATTTTATATAATCTGGCAAACGCTAAGCGATAGACGAAAACGTACTACACAAAATCTGTAGATCTCTTTAAAACACACAGTTTATTTAAAATAAGTTTTTGTGGCATAAGGCATTTACGATATACCCGTTATTAATGGTTCGAGTTGCTCATTACTAGACCATTATCTTAAAGTCCTGTCAACACTCATTTGTATCTCGTTTTTGCATGTAAACAATTTGGAATCCTAAGGCAGCGTATAGCGTCCAGTTCTTAAACATTTGATTATGGCTGCTCCCTTTGTATCTATAAGGAAATGTCTAATGTCGCTATTTTTGCAAAGGTTTATCTGGATTAAAATGTAGTAGATAGAAAAATAAGCTTTAATAAGAATAGTATGTATACCCACTAATAAATACAGAGGAAAGAGAAAGTCAAGTGAGTGTATCATATCAGAATTTAAGATAAGCAAACAAGAAAGGGGAGGATGACGGAATAATGTGTAAACGTGTCTACTTGTTATATAGGTCCTGTTCAACGCTCATATCATCGTTGGATATTTATTTATTGCATAAAACTAAAGGCAACTGGCATGCAAACTAAAATTCTCAAGTAAACTATGAAATAACAGCGGCAAATAAAGTTGTTCTCGAGATTGCAGTCAGTTCAGAAAGTTTGGAGCGGCACCGAATTTCTCAAGAAGAAATGTAAAACCGCTCGTAAGATTTCTGATCTGGTTGTAAAATCGAGAAAAAATGGCCGAAATCGTGGAGTGAAATAGGCTGAAGAATGGGTGAGGTAGGACGCTACTTTGGTGATTGAGCCACCGTGGAAGTGGAATGCGAGACCAATTGTTACTTTCTCCACCACGTATAGTAAGTAGGAAAGAATTTCGATGTCGAGATTTCACCAGAAATATGCTTTGAGACCCCTGTACCCAAAAATGGCATTTTTAGATAAAGGTGCGCGATTGCGTGGAAACAGTCTGGAATTTTAAGGCTGGTATATAGCATCCAGTTCTTAAAACATCTGACCATCGCGGTCCCTTTATATCTATAATGGAATGCGTAATGTAGCTATTTCTGCAAAGGTTTATTTGGATTAAAATTAAATCGATAGAAAAATAAGGTTTAACAAAAATAGTTAGTATACTCACTTATAAACGATAGAGGGTAGAGAAAGACATGTGAATCTATCGCAAAATATTTTTAAACATTGACTTAACCATCTATCCGTTGTTAGTTGTCTAGGGTTGTAACTAAGCACTTTTTGCTTAATTTGAAATCAATCCTAGGTAAATTTATCACGAGAGATGTAACATGGATAGAAGGATCACTTTTTATATGATAGATGTATAGGACCATGTAAGTTGAGACAGTACATTATCTCCAAAACTAAGCGTTGTAGAAAGAAATGTCTCGAATAAAATTAGCTTGATATTATGGGGGACAGTAAATGCCACTAGTCTGTTTTATTTGAAGGACGTTGTGATGGTCATTTTACGGTTAATATAATTTTTTTAAATGTTAACCTATCTTTTTACGTTATTATCTCACGCCTCATAAAAAACTCAACAATATTTGTATAAAGCACGTTGCAATTGTTCTTACACCAACGTAAATAATAACGAAAATTCTGAATAACTGTGTACGAGGAGCGCAATGAATGGTTGGACCATCCATGGATGGTCATTTGAGGGTCAAGTTACGTTTCGTAATTGGGAACCAACATTTTTATAAACCATTTGCTAAAGAGAAAACATACAAAATGTAGGTTCCCATTTTAAAAATTAAATTTACTCTAAAATGACTACCATAACGTCCTCCCAATAAAATACGACCAATGACGTTTACTTTCCCCCGTAATATCAAGCAACGTTTATTACCACGCTTAGTTTTGGAGATATTGAACTGCCTCAACTTACATGGTCCACCTGTATAATGGATGTACGAATTTTTCATTGATAGATAAAGTCGTGTGACTGTATTATATAATATTTTTCTTTTAGTATAGTAAGTAGGGGAAGTATTGTATTCCATCCAAAAATTCGATACCGAGATTTCACTAGAGATATATGTTTTGAGACCACCTGAATCCAAAAAAAGCGTTTTTGGAAACATGTCCGTGTGTGTGTGTGTGTGTGTGTGTGTGTGTGTGTGTGTGTGTGAACAGCATAACTCAGAAACGAACAGTCGGATAAACACCAAACTTGGTATTTAGGTTCCGTATCTTCCAGAGATGCGACACGAGGGTTTTCAAGAAAATCCCCCAACACCAGATTACCCTTTACATGGAACATTTTTCGAAAATTTTAATTTTCTCAAAAATGGCTCTAACGATTTTGATTAAAATATCCTATGTTTAAGATATTTTCATGACAAATAAAATGTATATCTTGAATTTTCTGGGAATGTCTTCTAAAGTATTCTTCATTGTGAACGACTTTTGCATAACTGATAAACCATAAGCGATAGATAAAATCTTACTACACAAAAATGTAGATCGCGTTAAAATACACAATTTATGTCATATATATTTTTTTGTTGAGTGAACCATTTTCGAGATATTGCTTGTCATTCCCTTAAATTTTTCAATACTTATTTTCTCAAATGTAAATTCGTTATTCATTTTTTTGTCTTGGATAAGCAAAGAGTATTAATCTGTGACAAACAGAATGGTGCTGCACATAGCAACCAGCTATTAAGAGATATGTCTGTGCTTATATTTCCCTTGCAAATACAAAATAAGGGGAACATAGTAGGCCTTAAGGGATGGTTAAATATTTTTAGAACTGGTCGCTATGTGTAAAATGCATGTCTTTGCATGTCAAAAGATCGTTTCTGCAAATGTTTATCTGGATTAATATGAAATAGATGGAGAATAAGAGTTTGTAAAAATAGTTTGTACATGAGTAGAGAAAGTCATGTGAGTGTAACACATCAGATTTTTTATTTTACTTTAAGACTAAAGCTTTTGTTTGAAGTGTGTTATAGTAAGATATCACATACAAAGACCCCTTTGTAAAGTTCTTGTTTTCTTGGAAGTCTTTAAGGGGATATTCCTAGTTGGATGCCTAACACTTTTCGTCTTTAATACTTTCCATAATGAATAAGTATACATTAGGTTACTAGGTCAAAGCTCCACTTGTCTTTTTGCTATAAAAACTTCATCGCCAGTCTTTAAATGGCAATTACGCAGCATCAACTGCTCGTGAAGCAACTAAGGAAAGTTCTCTAGAGAGCGGTGTGAATTTCTTCATCTTTCTTTGCCTTTCACCTAAACAAGTATTGCATTCGACCCAAACCATCGAGATAAGGAAATAAATGTTCTTAAGAGCCACTTAATACAAAAAACTTTAGTGCAAACACCTACAAGACTTTCTCTACCCCTGGAAAATTCACATACATCCATTATACAGGGTGGACCATTTAAGACTGTACGATATCTCCAAAACTAAGTAGAAAGAAATACCATTAGTCGTGTTCTGTTTGGAGGACGTTATGATGGTCATTTTAGGGTCAATTTAATTTTTTTAAATGGGAACTAACTCATGGGAACTCATTAGAAAATGGTTTATAAAAATCTGTTTATTTTGTGACGAGGAATAAGCAAACAAAATAAAAATAATTGCTTTCCAATTACAAAACGTAACTTGACCCTCAAATGAGCTTACATGGATGGTCCAACCATTCATTAGCTCTTCGTACACAGTCGTTCAGAATTTTCTTGTTATTTACTTTGGTATAAGAACAATTGCAAAGTGTTTTATACAAATGTTGTTTAGGTTTTTTACGAAGAGTGAGAAAACAACATAAAAACGTAGTTTGCCATTTCCAAAAATTAAATTGGCCCTTAAAATGACTTCACAACCTCCTCCGAATAAAACACGATTAATGGCATTTACTTTCCCCACATGATATCAAGCCAATTTTATTAAAGATATTTCTTTCTACAACGCTTAGTTTTGGAAATATTGTACAGTCTCAACATAAATGGTCCAACCTGTAATGTATATCTTGAATTTTCTGGGAATAGCCTGTAAATCCTCTTATTCGAAGAGGAATACAATCTTGTATAATTGGTAAAAGTTAGGTAATAAACTAAAACGTATCACACAAAAATTTAGATCTCTTTAAAACACACAATTTATTTCAAATAACTTTTTGTGGCATCCTATTTCCGAGATATCCGTTATTAATAGTTCGAATTGTTCAATACTTTGTCTTTATTTTGAAGTCCTGTCGATTTTCAGTTATTTCTTGTGATTGCATGGAAAGAGTATGGAATTTTAAGGTCAGCATATAGCATCCAGTTCTTAAACATTTGACTATCACTTTTCCCTTTGTATCTATAAATATATGATGTAGCTATTTCTGCAAAGTTTTTTCTCGAATAAAATGAAGTAGATAGAAAAATAAACCTTCGTTAGAATAGTTTGTATACCCACTAATAAACGATAAAGGCTAGAGAAGGTATGTGAATGTAACACATCAGAAATTGTTTTTAGTTCAGGGACCTAACGTGTATTTTCTTTGAAATGAGTGCCTCCTCTGCGTTAGGTAAGGTAAAAATCTGATGTGTTAAACCCACATGACTTTCACTACTCTTGTACAAACTATTATTACAATCTCTTATTCTCCATCTATTTCATATTACTCGAGATAAACATTTGCAGAAACGATCTTTTGACATGCAAAGAGAATTACATTTTACACATAGCAACCAGTTGTAAAAATATTTGACTATCGCTTAAGGCGTACTATGTTCCCCTTGTTTTGTATTTGCAAGGGCAATATAGAAATACAGTAGCCTTTAAGCATAGACATAACTCTTAATGGCTGCTTGCTAGGTGCAGCACCATTCTCTTTGCCACAGATTAATGCTCTTTGCATATCCAAGACAAAAAAACCAATAACGAAATCCCATTTAAGAAAATAAGTATTGTAAATTTAAAGGAATAACAAGCAATATCTCGAAAATGGTTCCCTCAAAAACAAAAATGTATATGACATCAATCGTGTATTTTAACGCGATCTACATTTTTGTGTAGTGAAATTTTGTCTATTGCTTGTGGTTTACCAGTTATGCAAAAGTAGTTCACAATGAAGAATACTTTTGGAGACAGAAAATTCAAGATATACATTTTATTTGTGGTGAAAATATCTTAAACATATGATATTTTAATCAAAATCGTTAGAGCCATTTTCGAGAAAATTAAAATTTTCGAAAAATATTCCATGTCAAGGGTAATCTGGGATGGAGGGGGGATTTTCTTGAAAACCTTCGTTTCGCTTCTCTGGAAGATACTGATCCTAAATACCAAGTTTGGTGTTCGTTTCTGAATTATGCTGTTCACAGACACACACACACACACACACACACACACAGACATGTTTCTAAAAATGTTTTTTTTATTCAGGGGGTCTCAAAACATATTTCCGGTGAAATCTCGGTATCGAATTTTTGGATGGAATACAATACTTCCCCTACTTACTATACGTAGTAGAGAAAGTAAAAAAGTATAAGACTTTTTATATGAATAAGTTATGGATTGCTTAAAAACCTATGATGTCTAGAATAAATCGTGTAGGCTTTTAGGCATCAAATTCTTCCGTCAGATTCGCAGGCGATTTCTTAGAGAAAGCAATTAAGAAACTCGACTCTAAAATCAGCATGTAGTGTTTCGAAAACATAGACGTTGCGATGCTATAGATTCCTTTCGTCTCCATCAAACCCGGAAGAACAGCGAAGACATATCCCGGAGTGTTAGCATTGTTTTCGACCTAATTACATTCTTACAAAAAAAACTAGCTTCTTTTGTTCATCGTATCCGGCAGGGGTTTGTTTTAAAATTAATTAACACACCAGTGGCCTGCTCTCTTTCTTCTGAAAAATGAAAGTGTAGGAGTAGGGAAAGAGCTTCACCAGAATTAACGTTCTTGCAGTTTAATGGGGACACATTTTTTACCCATTTCCTCATTAACTGTGACACAATTTATGGTAGCAACGAGAACGTGATGTAGTTTATTTACTAAAGCTCAGTTTTGTCATTTGCCTGTCTGGGAGATTAAAATTCTCTTTCTTTTATCATACTTCCAGTTCGGAACCCTGCCCTAATAAGAACTACGTGTGACTAAGAATTTTGAAGGAGAAAATCAGAGACTGAATAAATGCTGGATAAAATTATCTTTATCAATACAGACTTTAACCTCTTCCCCAACCACCCTCGCTTGAAATTTCAGATGATGCCTACTCCTAGATTATTGCAACTAACTCTGGTCTTAATTTTTGCCCTCAATATTTAAATTGACATTTTCTGTTCACAGTAAAAGCTGTAGGTCTTCTCACTCCACCGCATTCCTCATCACCACCACCCTATCATCGGAGGTAACACGACTATCCCTCTTGTACACTCGCTTCCATTTATGCCGTCACCGCAGCTTTTGGAAGCATTCTACTGGCCTTCACATGTGGAGTATGTATCTATAGCAAGGAGGAGGTGTCTGTAGCTGTTTACCTGTTCGCGTATGCAGTGGTGTTCTGTTTGGCATGCACAATTTTAAATTATTCTCATACGAATATATAACTATATAATAGCTTTACTGTCATTTATAATAACCATGTTTAAATATCTAACTAAACAAAAACCCTGTTTTACATAATATCTCCACGAAAAAATATGTTAAATGTGAGGCTTTGTTTTTAACGCTTAAGTGATTTCAGTCAAATTATATAATATGTAAATTCAATAACAGCCCGCCTTGAAGCAGTATGTGTATATAATAATTTGTAAAATGTATGTAACAGTCATTGCATATGCTTATATTATTGTAAACATGTTCAATAATCCCATGTAAATGCATTACGTAATTTAATAATGTAGGAGCTGTGAGAATAATAGGTTAAAAGTTGCTAACAATGAGGTAACCTTGAGGCAATAATGAGTAAGAATGTTTAATAATGCTACTAGTCATTATTGGAGCAACAATAATATAATTTTAGTGGCAGTTTATAAAATAGCCAATCAACAACCAGAAAAAGGTTTAGTTAAATGAAGGTATTCTATTGCAGTAGGATTAGCTAATCAGAAACTGAAAAGGAGAAGCATTTACAAATTCAGAATTCAGTTGCCTGCAGAAAGCGTTGCTAACCAGACGCAAAAAGTGTCCTCAAGAAATACAATATGTATTCGTGTGAGACAAAAAGTAAGTTTACGTGTTAAAAAGTGCAAGTATTAAATAAAAGAATCTCACAGCTCTCTATATCAGTGAAGTGCCATTTAAAATCGCATCAAGCATTAATAAAAGGAGTGAAGTAAAATTATAATCTGTGTAAGCCTACATTCTTGTCGCATTACAACCCCGCTTAGAGAAACGTGTCTCTAACAATAATACTGACGCAGTCAAAATTACAAAGTTAATATGTTTTAAACTTGGGGCAAAGGCCACCTAAAAGTGCATTTGGGGCGAAGGCTACCGGAAACTGTTTACTATACGTGTGGATGCAACTACTACAAGTTCGGCTCCCCAAAAGTTGAAATACGATACAACTCCTCATAAAATACACCTTTCTCAAATGGCAGTATAATGTAAATCTAAAATACATTATACTTTTTACTCTCAAAAAGGACACATTCAGTAGACATTATTTGAATCATCTGTCCAACCTCCATTCTTGTCCAATCCTTGATTTAAACGCCTAGGCAGTGAATCACTTAGGTGCTGGAGGAACTCCGACTCTAAACGCAAATGTTCCCACATTTCATGACACTCCCAGAGGGTACGAATGATTCAATGCCTAGGTAGCTAAATCGCATACTGGACAAGAATGAAGATTGGACAGATTTTATGATAAACCAGAAGTATTATTTATAGTGATGTTATGTAACTTTTAAAATTTTCCGACTCAAAAAATTAAAAAAAAAAAATTTTTAATTTTTAAATTGGACAGATTATTAAAATGCATAGCAAAAGTGACCTTTTGAAGAATAAAAAGTATAATTTCCTTCAATTTCTCATTATAGTGGCGTTAACAATGTCTTTTCATGGAGAAATTGTGCCAAACAGCATTTTATTTAGTTGTATATTTAGATTGGAAACATGATTCCAATAGTAAATGACTCTTCGAGAGTAAAAAGTAACGGGTCATCGAGAAGTCGCTCCGCACCTTCCGTGTAACCAAGATTCCCCTAGAGTCGGGAATTTTGGTGGCAGCACTGACTGGCGCGAGCGTATGGTGAAAACGTTTCGCTGGTTAAGAAAACTGCTAGGTTCCCTATATTCATGCATGAAAGGTAATGAAGATAAATAATATGCAACTAACCTGTTTAAAGAAGATGTTGAAAATATTTATCATTTGCTTGAAGACACAAATTCACTCGTATTAATTTATTTTCGAACACTGTAATTAATGTCTCCTTGTTACAGATGTTATGTAATCTTCTATTGCGATTTTCAGCTCATCGATTGTTTTTTGGATCGTCCTTATAGACCAAAGCTTTAGCGGCTCCCCAAAGAAAATAATCCGGAGGGGTAAGATCAGGAGACCCCGGAGGCCACAGACCTTTAGAAATTAGCCTTTCCCAAAAAAATTCCACTAACAGTCCCATAGATTTATGTGATGTATGAGCAGTGGCGTTATTTGTTGAAAAAAATGCACCGCTCACTGCATCTTCAGTTAGCTGTGAAATAAATGGAAAGAGAATATCCGAGCACTAAACATCTAAATTAGTTGAGTTATGGAAAAAAATTGGCCCAATAATTCGAGAGCGAGAGATCGCACACCATACACCAATTTTCTCTGAATGTAAAGGGCTTTCCTGAATTACATTTGGATTTTCAGTAGACCATACTCGCGTATTTTGTGAGTTTACGCATCCTGATAAGTGGAACCAGGCTTCATCAGTAAAAAATGTCCTATCTAACACGTCAATTCTATGGTGCAAAATAAACCTCTGAAACCATTCATAATACTGAACTCTTTTCCCGTGGTCTGTGGGTTTTAATTCGTGGACGACTGATACCTTATATGGATACACATCTAGTTCTTTTTTGACTGCTTTGTTTGTGGAACCGTAAGAAATATCACATTGTTGGGCCAATTTGTTTATTGATTTCTGTGGACTTTTAAGCATTCTATCCGATATATCCGATAGTTTTTCTTCTGTTAGCACACTGGGTCTTCCACTTCTAACAGCATCGTGCACGGAACCTGACTCCCGACTGGTCATAACCTAATTGGCGCATGTATATACATACATCTATCATTGGGTATCGGAACCACCGAAAACCTGACTTAGACACATTTGCACCAGAAATGCTGTCTCTCGAGAGACACTTATGGACACCATAGCTGAAATTTGGTCAACATTTTTAACAAATCTGATGTGTTACACTCACATGACTTTCTCTACTCTTGTACAAACTATTTTTACAAACGCTTATTCTCCATCTACTTCATGTTAATCCAGATAAACATTTGCAGACTCTATCTTACTGCTAATTTTCATGTAGATGTAAGAGGAATATATATTTGCAAGGGCAATATAGAAATACAGTAGCCTTTAAGCACATGCATATCTCTTAATAGCTGGTTGCTAGGTGCAGCACCATTCTCTTTGCCACAGATTAATACTCTTTGCATATCCAAGACAAAAAAATGAATAACGAATTCCCATTTGGGAAAATAAGTATTGAAAAATGTAAGGGAATAACAAGCAATATCTCGAAAATGGTTCACTCAACAAAAAAAATGTATGACATAAATTGTGTATTTTAACGCGATCTACATTTTTTGTGTAGTAAAATTTCGTCTATCTCTTATGGTTTACCAGTTATGCAAAAGTCGTTCACAATGAAGAATACTTTTGGAGACATTCCCAGAAAATTCAAGATATACATTTTATTTGTCATAAAAATATCTTAAACATATGATATTTTAATCAAAAGCGTTAGAGCCATTTTTGAGAAAATTAAAATTTTCGAAAAATGTTCCATGTAAAGGGTAATCTGGGGTGGGGGGATTTTCTTGAAAACCTTCGAGTCGCATCCTTGGAAGATACTGAACCTAAATACCAAGTTTGGTGTTTATCCGACTGTTCGTTTCTGAGTTATGCTGTTCACAGACAGACACACACACAGACACACACGGACATGTTTCCAAAAATGCTTTTTTTTTATTCAGGGGGTCTCAAAACATGTATTTCCGGTGAAATCTCGGTATCGAATTTTTGGATGGAATACAATACTTCCCCTACTTACTGTACGTAGTAGAGAAAGTAAAAATTAGTTTTTATGGCCAAAAAATGCTTTGAGCCTTTTAACTTCAATTGCATACTATGGTTTTTGCTTTCAGAGCCCTTTGAGGTTTGAACAAGTGACAACTTAAGTGCTCAAGGAAATACGGCCTAATTCCTCTATTTACTTCCAATGGATTTTACTCGACTTTGATTTTCCTTATGCTTTTGCGCACTAAAAATATTCCACAGGATATAGTTTGTAAGCAATCTTGTTCAAATATTAAGGATAAACTTAGAGAGAATGAACATAACAAAATAGGTATATGGTTTTTGCTACAGTTTTAAATTGCTCAAGATATCACACAATTAATCTACCACTGTATTTAACGAAAATTTTATGAAACAACCAGAAGAGTGAAAAGAATTCTATGTCAGTTATGTATATCGACATTTAAATAATATGGTAGCATTTTTATTTTTTCAAAATTATGATATCTGCATCATGTGAAATACTTGATTAATTACCAGACTAAAGATCTGGGACAACTTAATAGTGAACTGAAGTTTACTGTGCATGAAGTAGGGTGGAGTGAGTTGGCGCATTGAAGTGTTGTTTACCTGTGAGGCTTTTTGACTAGAGATGCATTCACTTGTGGCTCCCATTCCAATGTATGTGTCCTACGAGTCGTATTTTTAAAGTAAGTACCGTTTTAATATTTTGCCGCTGCAGTAAGGGATCGTCACTTTGTGTTTTCTTATTGTTAGGGCGTTTCGAAATGTTATAAACGATCGAACGACCCGACGACTATGAAGTTAGGTCAATGATTCGCTTTTTGAATGCGAGAAACGTTAGGCCAGGCAAACATTTATCGCCAATTGTGTGAGGTTTATGGGGAAACAATAGTGGGTTACAATGTCCGGCCACACACAGCCAAACAAACTCAAGATCCGATCGTATCATTTGAATGGGTACAATTCAACTATCCTCCCTACAGTCCGGATTTGGCACCAAGCGATTTTCATCTGTTTCTTATCTGAAGAAATTCCTTGATGGAAAACATTTCGACGACGATGATGATGTGAAACAAGAAATGCAGACTTGGCTTTCATCACTGGCGGCACCATTCTTTGACGAAGGTATACAAAACTGGTTCCTCGTTACGAGAGGCGCCTGAGTAACGTTGGTGACTATGTGGAGAAGTGTAAGGTAATGAATGATTATAAAGTAATTTTGGAAAGCAATGTTCTGTTAATTTTTAAAAACTTATCGGTTTTTACTTTAAAAACACCCCTCCCACTTTATTTTCCACCATTTCTAGACTGTACTGTTTACAATGCCAAATAAGGAAGCGCACTGGCGTCTTTGTTTATATCAATAGCACTGTGTTTACGGAACTCTATAGTAAGATAGCACATACATTGGTTCTAAAAAAATATTAACGATATCCACATGAAATTTAAAACGCGTTTATAATGGTGATGGAACCGATGTGACAACATTTTGAAAACACATATAAAAGCTTCAAGATTTAGAAATTTCACCCATGGGTACCCTTAAATGCATCAAAATGCGGGCTGTCCTGAAAAATGCGGGACGGGCGATTATCCTAAACTAAACAGAAGCAAACACATGAGGTAGTGGATACCGTTGGTCCATATTACAGCCTTTGTACATCAGCTGAAGAATTTTGCCTGTTTCTTGTTAAATACCACAAGTCCGGATCCTACTGTTTACATGTTGCGTCACTTCCCTGCAAATGAATGGAAGCGTAGGTCGTGGTGTGTATCTGTTGAGCGTCTACGTGCTGAACCTCGGCCTGGCAATGGAACCTCTTCCTCGACCTTGCATTGTTGCGTCGCTTCCGAAACAAAACACGCACCACGATGACGCGCAGTTACTTCAGAGACATCTTCTCGATTGTTTTCTGACTGGCAGTTGTTTTTCTAACGGATTTCTGGCAGCGTTATGATTATGACTGACAGCATCCATTAGACTGTGCAAAATCTATGTATATAACAAATCTGTAATCTCTCGGTTTTGAATAAATAAGTATTAACGTTTATAAAGGAACGTACTGAAGCGAAAAATTGCGTTTTTAAATGTTGATTTGTATGTGTTGGTTACTTTTAACTCTTTCTACCGCGTAAATGTAGGTAGAGATTGTATTGAATTCCACCCAAAAATTCTGTGGAGATTTCACCGAAAATACAGGTCTTGTGGGTCCTTGAATAAAAAAAAAATAATAAATACAGCATGTTTAGAAAAAGGTCCGTGTGTGTTTGTCTGGGACTGCGAACAGCATAACTCAAAAACGAAAAATGGGATACATACCAAACTTGGTATTTAAATTCAGTATCTTCCAAACTTGCGACACGAAGGCTTTCAAGAAAATTCCTCACCCCAAACTACCCTTTACATGGAACACTCTTCAAAATTGTTTATTTTCCGAAAAATAGCTAACGATTTTGATTAAAATACCGTACATTAAATACATTTACATTACAAATAAAACGCATATCTTGAATTTTCTGAAAATAATCTGTTAAGTCCTGTTCATTCGGAAGGAACTTTATAACCGGTAAATGTTGGGCGATAGACGAAAACGCGCTCCACAAAAAAATTTAGAGCGCTTTATAATAAACAGTTTATTTAAAATAACACTTTTGTGGCACCATTTCCGAGATATTCATTATTAATGATTTGCATTGTTCAACACTGTCATTCTTTTGAACTCCTGTCGGCATTCAGTTGTTTCTCGCGATGCCATGGAAAGAGTATGGAATTTTAAGCCCAGCGTATAGCGTTTGTTAAACCTTTAACTATTGTATCTATAATGTGCAATGCAGCTATTTCTGCAAAGAAATATATCGATTATAATGAAGTAAAATTCGTAGGAATAATCTGTATATCCACTAATAAACGATAGAGGGTAGAGAAAGTCATTTAAGTGTAGCATATCAGTTTTTTTCACTTAAGAACGGCTGAACCACTTTGAAGCTTGATATTTTACGTCCCACTTAAAGAACAGATTATACGGAACCTTAATTACTTCCTCCAAAAGAAGGGGATGGTATATTGGCATTCGAAGTCACGAAGTCAAAGTTATAAAACAGCCAGCTCCACAATAATTGCGTATTTCATTGAGCTCTGCATTTTACGTACATTAAGGGGGACCGTTCAGCAAAATATCCAAATTCTAAAGTATTTTACAGAGTGTTTTGAATTGTTTAACACATTTTGTACCTCCATAAAAAGTGAGGTTGTAAAGTTTGGTACACGTATCAGTTGTTCCTGCATATGCGTTTTAAAACATACATTTAAGTTATTTTACAAAACAAAATCCTCTAGCAATGAAATTTCATGACAGACATTTCAGATTTATTTTTTTTTTACTGAACTATAAAGTAAAATTCCTAAGAAATATAATTTTAAATTAATTTTTTTAAATAATCTGATGTGTTGCACTCACATGACTTTCCCTACTCTTGTACAAACTATTTTTACAAACGCTTATTCTCTATTTACTTCATGTTAATGGAGATCTTATTGCTAATTTTCTTGTAGGTGCAAGGGGGAATATGGTAGGCTTTAAGCGATAGTCAGATCTTTTAAAGCGCTGGTTGCTATGTGGAGCATTCCATTCTCTTTGCGTTCCATTCTGAATGAAGAGGACTTTTAGGACATTTCCAGAAAATTCAAAATATACATTTCATTTGTCCAGAAAATATCTTAAACATATGATATTTTAATCAAAATCGTTAGAATTTTTGAGAAAATCAAAATTTTCGAAAAATATAGCATATAAAAGGTAGTCTGGGGAGGGGAGATTTCCTTGAAAATCTTCGTGTCGCATCCTTGGAAGACACTAAACTCAAATACCAAGTTTGGTATTTATTCGGCTTTTCATTTTTGAGTTATGCTGTTCACAGACACACCCGGACCTTTTTCTACAAATGTTTTTTTTTTGTATCCGGGGGGGGACTCAAAGCATGTATTTCCGGTTAAATCTAGTATCGAATTTTTGGGTGGAATGTAATGTTCTCTACTAGCTATGTACGTGGTAGAGAAAGTAAAAGTGTTTATTTGTATTCGGGGGTCTCAAAACATGCATTTCCGGTGAAATCTCGGTATCAAATTTTTGTGTGGAATGCAAAACCTCCTCAGCTACTAGCTACGTGGTAGAGAAAAATACTATGCAATGCATCAGTTTGAAGGATCTAACAGGATCTCGAAAATAAAAGTTGTCTCGCTCTACTTTCTCTGCCACCTACCTATAGTAAGTAGAGGAAGAATTGTATTCTACCCAAATCAATATTTCACCCGAGATACTCGTTTTACGATCTACTAAACTCCAAAAAGTCATTTTTACTTTCTCTGCTACGTATAGTACGAGTAGGTAGGGGAAGTACTGCACACCACCCAAAAATTCAGTATCGAGATTTCATCGGAAATACATGTTTTGAGGTTCCCTGAATCCAAATAAAGCATTTTTAGAAACATATGTGTGTGCGTGTGCGTGTGAACAGCGTAACTCAAAAACTAAAGTAGATAAATACCAAGCTTGGTATTTAGGTTCAATATCTTTCAAAGATGCGACAGAAGATTTTCAAGGAAATCCCCCAACCTAGACTACCCTTTACATCGAACATTTTTTGAAAATTTTTATTTTCTCAAAAGTGGCGCTAACCATTTTCATTAAAATATTATATGTTTAAGATATTTTCATGACAAATGAAATGTATATCTTAAATTTTCTGGGAATGTTTCCAAAAGTCCTTTTTGCGTAACTTGTAAACCGTAAGAGAGAGACAAAATTTTACTTCACAAAAAATGTGTATTCGTTAAAACACACAATTTATGTTGCGTACATTTTTGTGCAGTGAAGAGTTTCCGAGATATTCCTTGTTATTTGTTTGAATTTTCCAATACTTATACTTTTTCTCAAAGAGAATGGAATGCGCCACATAGCAACCAGCTCTTAAAAGATTTGACTATCGCTTAAAGATTAAACCATATTCTCCTTGCATCTACAAGAAAATTAGCAATAAGATAGTTTCTGCAAATGCTTATCTCGATTAACATGAAGTAGATGGAGAATAAGCGTTTGTAAAAATAGTTCGTACAAGAGTAGAGAAAGCCATGCGAGTGCAACACATCAGATTTTTGAAAATAAGTGTGTGTGTGTGTGCATTTTCATTTCTCAAAACTGATTAACTACTTTGATTAAAATATAATAGGGATAGTCAACAACTTACTTTAGAACAAATTAGTAACTTTAGAAAATATACATATTATTTGCGCTAAATCAATTTTTGTACATTTTGCAGTTTACTAAATATTTCAATATCTCTAGTATTTCAAGCTAAACACGTTTGAAATATTATGTACGTTCTTTTGTTTCCCATGGCCAGAGAATTCAAAGCATCAAGACCTGCATTCATTTAGCGAGCTTATTTTTGAACATTTGACTATGTATCTGCTTCTACGTAGCTACAACGAAGTGTGTAGCGAAATCACTTCGAGAATACGTTTATGATTAACAAAAAGTAGAAAAACAAGTTATTTCATGAATAATTTGCAGAATAAATACAAAAGAAACTGTATTGGTAGAGAATGTCGTAGATTTGAACATAAGAGTTTTTCGAATTTTAATGTCGTAACGTACGTATAGAGGTGGTCAATAGATTAGTATACAGTTTTAAAACTTCTAGTAGCCAAATTAATGGAGATAAAATTTTCATTTTTAATAGACAGAAAGAAGTAGATTACAGTTTACATGTACTTGTAGCCTTCAATATCATGCATATTATTAGTTTTACAACTGTTTGAAAATTTCACCGATAAAATGTCAAAGCCAGGGATTTTCAACATTTTCCTGAACAACCTTATTAACGCCTCAAATTTTACGACTGAACAAATTCATTTCTCCGCCAGTTTAAATCATACGTCGATGAAAATATCAGGTATTGTACACAAAAAATTACACAACCAAGTGCATATAAAATTAGATGAAAAGGTTAAAAACCGGTGCAATTTTCAAAACATTATAAAACTAATAAAATGAAGGATTTTGAAAAACGGAACGACACGTAAAATGTAACACTATGTGTTCTTTCTATATATATATATATATATATATATATATATATATATAACGAGAATTTTATCTGTATTAATTCGGGTGCTAGAATTTTTAAAGTGAATTTTTTCCGCCTCTGTATGTGCTTCTCGATGTTATCGCAATATGCTATAGTCAACAACTAAATAAAACAAATATCGCATACATTTACTTCCCTTCTAACAAAGACCTGTATTTCCACGCGATTTCTCGGTTTTTGAAACCCCGATCTAACTTTCCGCAGAAAGAAAGAAATTTTGTTTCCCTTAAACGGTAATATTTCAGAAAGAAAATAGTACATGGTTGTCAGAAAGTTCGTACCAGGATAAATGATTTAGCTTCAGACCATTTACCTTTTGCAGCTGTGTAAAGTTTCCCACTGTTCCGATTCGTTTGTTTTTCTCCACAAGCTTCTTTCTTCAGACACGATTCACTACTGAGCTTTCCTTTTTAAACCATCGCTAGTGAATGTGTTCGGGTCAGTACTGTATGCCCTCAAACAACAAAACAACCCTCTCACCGCACGGCAATGTCAAGTGTGCATTGTAAACAATAAAATAGCGCTAAAATCATAGAAGTGTAGTACCGTTTATAATTAATTTTCATAGCAACGATCGTCGATAAATGCACAATCCTCCCACATGGGTTGTTCTAGTCAAACCAACCCAATATTTATGCAGTGAATTCCAGAAAGTACTCATCTCCAGTTTAAACCAAATTAAAGCTGAAAAGCCCCTCATTTGTAGCGATATTTCTGCCGATTACACCGACATAGAAATAAATTCTTAAATAATTATAGTTTATGAATTATTAATGATTAATTAACACGCAATTTTATAATTTTCTACAATTTTAAAGTACTTCGATTAAAAATTACATCAATCAAGAGCCCGTCAAGGAGTGTAAATAAGTTTTAATTTTCATTAATATTGTACAATAAATAAAGGCGTAATTGCGTGAGAAAATCTGCAAAATTTAGGCTAAATAGAGTAGCTTCGCTTCAAAATGTTCATTGTATTTTTCCGAGCGTGGGGCCATAAAAATCCAACGTTAATTTGTACTTCGAGGGTCAGACGTAGTTTCAAGAAAAAGTAGACGCTGTAGGCAACGGTCTTTTCTTACCGTTTAAACTTCGAATTTTCAACCGGAGACCAATAAAGATACAGGACGATTGTTAGAACCAATGAGAAGATAGAAAGACGTGGTTGCACGTTCATAAATTCGAAAGCGAGTAGTAAGTTGATATATGTAAAGTAACTGTGGATTTCATACATTTGTCATGATTCTTTGATAAAGTAACACATAGTATGTACTCCGAATCGGAAAAGGACGCTGAGGCTAAGTTCCAAAATGATAACAGTGCCGCGCAACTATGCAGTTATAAAGTGATATATGTGAAATATTTGCGTAATGCGCTAACAGTATTTGTTGAGACAATTTTTATCCACGCTTATAAACGATTTAATGTCGTCAAGTGACCACTTCGAGTTCAAGCGAATCTAAAGAACGGTGATACAGCACCAAGATATTAAATAGTTAGTCGGAACAAACTTTAGTGGACCAAGAGATAATAGTGGGAAGACTGTTAAAGAATCGCACATGTTAGGTAAAACAAGAGAGTCTTGCAAGATTTCTAGCGAAATACCTGCTGGAGTGAGAAAAGTGAAAATAGTGCTTCTTTCATGACAATATCCTGGTTTCACCCACTCCCGTATCCTACCCTGACATAATCATAGTAGGAAATGTCATATCGATTCACCGACAGCTGATCCTAAAACACGACGTGCTTCCTGCTGATATCGGCCACATTGATTCTTGAAGGTGACTCCTGCGACGTAGCTGAGAACGTCGACGACGCAAGGTAAGAACGACGACGAGGACGGGAACTGCTACACATTTTAATACGCAAACAGAAATAACGATATTGCAGTGGCGCTAAGGTAGCGCAAGGGTTTCGTTTCCGCCTCTCGTGCTGAGGGTCCGGGATTCGATTCCCGCCTTTGGGTGGTGATTTTCAATCGCCCTATCCACCTCTGACTTGTTCATCTGAAATATCCTCGTGGACCAACGTGGTTAGGAGTCCACGGTAAAAGCTATAGGTCCTTTCACTCTATCGCCATCTTCATCATTACTCTAACATCGAGGCAACGGCTTCCGCCCGCTGGGTGCTACACCTCAAAAATGGGTCCAGCCATCTCTTGGTAATGACCGAAGGTCATAGGCCATATGGGGAGCGTTAGAAACGCGACGACGATATTGCAGTACAGCGTTCAGTTGTTTATCATGGTTTTTCTTTATAAGTGTTATGCTTCTTTTTACAGATTTTTTAAACTTTTTATTTGTGGCGTTTACAAAATTAATTTATATGCACTTAATAGAACAATTTTTACGTTATGAACCATCTATTTAATATGTAAAGGAAGCATTATATTGAACCCAAAAATTCGATATCCAAATTTCATCGTAACTACACGTTTTAAGTTCCCTTGAATCAAAATAAATGTGTGTGTGTGTCTGTGTGTGTGTGTGTGTGTGTGTGTGTGTGTGTGTGTGTGTGTGGGCGCGTGCGTGAGTCTAGTAAGAATATTTGTCAAAAATAAAATATTGAATAAATACCAAATTTAGTATTTAAGCCAGTGTCTTCCAAAGGTCTTTAAGAAAGTCCGCGTCCTAAACTAACTTTTACATGGAAAAAGGTTCGATATATCTTTTTCTCAAATATAAGTCTAAAAATTCTTATTTTAAAAAAGCACGTGTTTAAATTATTTGAATGATTAATAAAATGCATATAAATAGATTGTGAAGTCCTTTTCGTTCTGAATTAATTTTGTATAACTAGTAAACTATACGATATAGACAAACATTTAGTACACAAACATGTAGATCTCGATAAAACACACACAATTTATATCAAATAATTTTTGTGGCATTAGCCATTTCCGATATATTTGTTGATATTGCCTTGAACTAATTAATATTACATACATTTTGTGCTAAGTATCATACTTTTGTTTCACATGATGCCATGAAAGCAAGCATATAGCGACCCACTTTTTAAACATTTGAATATCGCTTCAGCCTCCGTATCTCTCTTGTACCTACAAAGAAATGTTTATTGAAATTATTTTTTTACAAATGTTTATCTCGATTAACATGGTGTAGATACAAAAATAAGATAAAAATAAACCGTAATGTATAGAGAAAGTAATATGAACGTAACACATCAGATTTTATAAAGTGGAGTCGAATACTTTCTGGAATCACTGTATATACAGTGCGTTTTAAAAGTTCCACATATTTTCTGCTACTGCTAAATGGATTTTTTTTTCAAAAAATACTCGCTCGTGTCAAATAGTATAGTTTAAAAGACACTTTTACACAGAAACAAAACATTCTTAATATCACTGTTATGCAAGTTGTGACATCATTGGGAATATTTTTAAATTACACCTATATATATTTTTTATGCCATCTGGAAGATTTTATTGTGTAGGTTGAGCGAAGGTCTACAAGGGCATGATCCTAAGCCCAAGCCCCTTCTAAACCCAGGGCTGGCGCCATCCGAGTGGCGCTCCAACCGTGGGGGTTTCCCATGAGGCCAATACCTTATTGCTAAAAAAGGCCCCCCTGCTTGCGCGGGGATGGAAGTGGATACGCCACTACCGATAACCTCGGTGGGGCCGACAGCAATCTAGTATGCCGTCTACGGACTATCCAGGGCGGTACCGGAGGATATTGAGGCGTCTCACAACCCCGCATGCATGGGAACCCAGACAGACGTACCCAATCTCCCACGGGTGTCGGGAACCACTGCCCCGCCGAGTCCAACCCAATCCGAACAACTCCCTAACGGGAGGGGCTCGAATGTTCGGCCGACGTACTTCTAGTAACGTCGGAAGTACCACGAGTGCTCAGGGTACGCAGATCCCGCACCACGGCAGCTGAAGGGGTCGGACCCCCCCCCTTGCGGGATTTTATTGTGTATGACTGCTCAAGCTGTCAATTGGTTTATACAACAAACGTTGCTATGCTAACGAAATAAATAGTTGAAAGACTATTTATGTGTGTCAACCGCACAATAACATCTCTAACATTAAAATAAATAAGTTACAAAGGCAACTTAATTGAATGTCCAAAATGTTGACAATTTACGAACTAGCAATGTGAAAGACGTAGAACAAATTCCGTTTAACATTATAGGCGCAGTAATTTCGTTTACGACTCTCGTACTGAGGGCCCGGGATTCGATATCCGACTCTAGGTTGGCGATTTTAACTCGGGCCTATCCATGCCTTCACCCCTGGATGTTCGTGTGAAGTATCCCCAAGGCCCAACGTGGTTCGGAGGGCACGGTAAAAGTTGTAGGTCTTTTCATTCCATCACCCCTCATCATTGCCCTACCATCGCAGGTAACGGATTTCGCCGTGGGTGCCTCCACCTCAAAAATGGGTCCAGTCATCGCTTGGTGGAATGAGGTATCTCCCGAAGGTCATAAACCATATGTGGAACGTTAGAAACGACAACATTTTCAATGACTGCTGGTAGTATAACTTCACTTGCATTCTTCTTTTCAACTCATTAATATTAGCAGGCTACATAGCAAATCCTTAATTTCTAGAAATAAACCGCATCAATAACACCAAAAATTCAACGTTTGTTGTATAAAACAATTGATATCTTGTTCAATTGTACACAGTAATAAAATCTTTAATGTGGTGTACAAAAATATATGAAGTATCATTTTAAAATGTTTCTGATGACGTCACAACTTGTACAACATTAAGAATGGTTTGTTTCTGCGAAAAATGTCTTAAAATGTACTGTTTGATGTGTCCGAACGTATTTTGAAAAACATTTCCATTTAGCTGTAGCAGAAAGTATGCGGGACTTTGAAGAAGGTGTTTTGTTGGAGTTGTTTATTTATTTAGCTCCACGTATGGAAGCCAATTTGAAGAAGGTTATTATATTTTTACGTTATTTGCACCACGCTTAGGGCGTCAATTTGAGACAATGATTGTTGCTGCTACGTATGGGAAGTCAGTTTGAAGATGTATTATATTTCAACTGTTGGAGAGCCGAACACTTGAAGTAGTTGCAAGCTCACGTATAGTACCCGGTTTCCGGTACCTTCGCCCCAAGTTTAAAAATATTAGCTTTGTAATTTGACTGTTTCTTTAGATATTATATTTGTATTTGCCTCGGCTGCGTCAGTATTTATTTTAGAGACATGGATATCTTGGCAAGGTCGTGGTGCGACTGAACAATGTAGGCTTACACAGATTTTAAATTTTAATTCACTCCTTTTTTTATTAATCCTTGACACAAATTAAATAGCACTTCGCTGATATTGAGAGCTGTGAGATTCTTTTATTTAATACTTGCACTTTTTAACACGTATACGTATTTTTCGTCTCACACGAATACGTATTATATTTCTCTAGAGGACGCATCTTGCATCCGGTTACTGTCACGGTCTCAGGCAACTGAATAGATTTCAACCGTCTAAACTTGTAAATCTCTGTATTTCAAGTCTCTGATTACTCCAATAGAATACCTGCATTTAACTAAAGCTTTTTCTGGCTGTTGATTGGCTATTTTTAAATTGTCTCAAAATTTACATTATTTCTGCTCTAATAATGACTAGTAGTAGCATTTAAACTCTCAAACTCGTTATTTCCTCAAGGTTACCTCATTGTTAGCAACGTTTAACTTTTTATTCTCACAGCTCCTACATTATTAAATTACGTAATGTATTCACATAACATTATTGAACATGTTTACAATAATATAAGCATATGCAATGATTGTTACATACGTTTTACAAATTATTACATACATATTGCTTCAAGGCGGGCTGTTATTGAATTTACATATTATATAATTAGACTGAAATTATTTAAGTGTTAAACATACTGCCTCAAATTTTGAAACGCACTGTATAGGTATGTAGGCGAGATGACCTTAAAATGTTGTATTCGAAAGATTGTGTCATTTGCCCTTTAGAATTTCTAATGCCGTTGAAACAACGGCGTTCACGAACTTTCCTGGAAAACATCGCTGGTTTTGTACGCTTATAATACTTGGTAAACAAAAAATGCTGATGGAAAGATAGCTTGAGGTTTCAGGAACTGCAAGACCTTCCTTGAAAATTCCTCTGCTTTTGTCTCTTACAGTTCTTGGGAAAACGGGCTCAATGACTCCTGAAATGACAGAGACAAAATACTGAGCTGATTTAAACCTCAGTTGTTGCAATCTTATCTCGACAAGGTTGATCGCATGGCGTGGCAACCAAACGCTTTATCAGCCAGGAAGCTACTGTTTGTGATGTCATGGTAACAGAGTGAGATAAAACAACCTTACTGGATGCGGCACAATAAACATGATTGAAAATCATCTCGGTCAGTAGATATTATCACCGCATCGCTTTTCTCTTCAAATCGTTCACCAAATTGTTCTTGCTCAAATTTACCATCGTGCAGTAAACGGCGGTCTAAAACTAAGTCCATAATCATTGACTAATTAACGGTATATGAGCGTAAGTTTTAATAGAATCCAGAAAATGTTTTACGGATGTATTACATTCACCTGACTTTCTCTAATCACTATCGTTTATTTTATACAGCTTCTGCAAACCATTCTTACGTTTATTTTCCAATCTACTTTATGTTAATCGAAATAAAACTTTCCAGAAATAGTTCAATACACATTTCATTGCAGGTGCAAGGGGATAGAGGATATTTAAAAGCGAGTGTCTTTTAAATACACTTTCCATGAATCACGAAAAACTGCTGAATAGCGACAGCTCTTTGAAAAACTGGTATGTATTGAAAACTTCAAACCAATAATAATCGATATCTCAAAAAAGGCTGATGCCAAAAAAAATATTTATTTGAAATAAATTTGTTTAACAGTGTCTACATTTTTTGTGTGTACTTTTAGCGTTTACCATTTATAAAAAAAACTATAACATTCCTTCGAAATGAGCATATTTTCACAGAAAATTCACGATACGTGTTTTATTTGTCATGTAAATATCTTAAATGTATGGTGTTTCAATCAAATTTTTAAGAAAATAAAAAACTTCAAACATATCATGTAAGGGGTAGTTAGAAGCGAGAGGATTTTCTTGAAAATCTTCGTGTCCCGTCTTTGGAAAACACTGGTTTGGTATATCCGAATGTTTGTTTTTGAGTTATGGTGTGCACAGTCACATACGCCGACGACACGAAGACATGCTTTTTTGGATTCAAGGGCCTCAAAACATGCATTTCCAGTTAAATCTCGATATCGAATTATTGGGTCGAATGCAATACTTCCTCTACCTACTGGTACTTGGTAGAGAGGAAGTAAAAGCGAGAAGTCGAACTTTTACTGCTTCCGAGATTCTATTATTCAGATCATACAATGCACTGCGTACCATTTTTGAGCATGATAATTAATATCACTTAAAATATAGTAATATATAAATTAAAATATTTAACACGAATGACTACTGTGAGAAACGAACACTTGAAAGTCGTCTGCTGTTAGGAACTGCTACAAGAAGGATAGGACTAGAAGCGGTGAGGGATTTAACTCCTCGACCTAAGCAGATCTTTTGTGTCTAGGCCCCTGACAAGTCGCCCCCGGAGGGAGGGGTGAGATGAGAGGAGACAAAGGGCGGCCGGACCAAGAGACACGACAGGCAGAGGCCAGGGTTCCTACCATTTACAGATTTGAACTCCCCAGGTGCTGGCTGGCGCAGCCGGCGCCCCTCCCCCCTGTGGGCTTACACATCCCTTAGGGGGGCCGGGACGCAGAGACGCTCGCAGTCCGAGGGGCGAAAGTTTCCTCAGAGCATCCTTTTCCCCTCCCATGCACACGCTCGACACTTGCAACCCTGAAAGAGACGAAGCAGATGAAAGGTGAAGTGAAATGAGAATGGAGATGAAATGGAGGGACAGGAAATTCAGGGGATGCAATGATCCTTCCCAGCATTCGCCTGGGTAAGGAATGTCGGTCAGGGGAATCGAACCTACGACCTCCTGAATGCTGGCCACAGATGTTACCGCCTCAGTCATCCCGCTCGATAACTGCTACGAGAAAGGAACAGTTCCACAGTTACTTCTACTTCTGCAGAAATAAATATATGAACACATGATAGTAGAGATCCAATAACATGCAATAATTATACCAATTATTCCTAGTTTCACATTCAACACTTTAAAGTAAATGCTTAACTGTAACATTTCACTTACCGCACGTATTATTTTGTCCATACAAGTATTGCGTTATGCCTTAAAGCAGGCACCGGCAAGTATGCACACTCGCTTCCGTTTCTGCCACCACCGCTTCCGTTTCTGCCACCACCGCAGCTTTGGGAGGCATTTTACTGGCCTTCCCAGGTGGAGTATGTATAGCAAGAAGGAGGTGTGAGTATCTGTTTACCTGTTCGTGCATGCAGTTTTACGTACACAACGTAATAAACGTAAATGTTCCCAAATTTCATGACAGTGTTCCCAGAGGGCGACCTAATAGATATTGGAAAAAAATGGAGATTGGACAGATTGTTAAAATAATGTCTAGTAAATGAGTCTTCTTTGAGAATAAACGGTATAATTTACTTCAGTTTTACATTTAAAAATACTTTTCATGGAGAAATTGTGCAAAACAGTGTTTTATTTAGTTGCATATTTGTATTGTACACATAATTCCAATAATGGCTACTAAATGAGAGAGAGAGTAAAAAGTATAATGTATATCAATTTTGCATTATGTTGCCATTAAAAATATGTTTCGTGGACAACTTGTGCAAAAACAGGGTTTTATTTAGTTACACATTTGCACATGGTTATTATAAGTGATGAGTAAAGCTACTGCTCAAAGTTATATAAACAGGACACCGCTACATGTGCGAAAAAGTAAACAGAAACACACACCTCCTCCTTGCTATAGATACATATTCCACCTGTGAAGGCCAGTAGAATGCCGCCTGAAGCTGCGGTGACGGAATAAATGGAAGCGAGTGTACATTACTTTTGACTAAAGGGCAGTAGGCGGAGCCAACTACGCAGGGCAGTGATAGGTGACGTCACAGTGGACAGCTTGAATTTCCATTTCTTCTTGCATTTCTTGCTGATTTGAACGCAGTTAATGTATCTCTCTGCAAAGAATTATGGAAAAGACAGATTATGTAGAATAAAATAAAGGCTTTCAAAATTAAACTTCAATTAAGAGAACGTTAACCTTCCACTTTCCAAATGATCTTCTTCATGATCTTCATAACGATGCTCAGCATGACTTTAAAAAGTATGCAGAAATTCGTACCACATTGCAGGAACAATTTGAAATATGATGCCAGGGCTTGAAAGGCCTAGAAAGACAATTTGACATATTTCGTAGCCCACTCTCAGTAAATGTTGATTAAATTCCTGCAAACTTGCAGCTAGAAATTATTGACCTACAGTGAGACAGAAAACTGAAATACAACTTTAATAACAAGGTGGAACGGTTAATATTTACCAAACTTTTCCTCGTTAACGATTTCTTCCCCTAAAATGCAGTTAAAATCTTGTGCATGTTCGGTACCACTTTTATGTGTGAGTAATTCTTCTCCGGTTTGAAATTAAGAAAACGCTGATATAGGAGTATTTTAGAAGGAGTTGTATCGTATCTCAACTGTTGGGGAGCCGAACTTGTAATAGTTGCAACCGCACGTATGATACCCGGTAGCCTTTGCCCCAATTTTTAAAAATATTAACTTTGTAATTTGACTGTTTCTTTAAGTATTAAATATTTATGTTTGCCTCGGCCGCGTCAGTATTCTTGTTAGAGACACGTTTCTCTTAGCAGGGTTGTCGTGTGACTAAGAATGTAGGCTTACACAGATTATAATTTTACTTCACTCCTTTTATTAATGCTTGATACGATTTATATAACACTTCACTGACAGAGAGCTGTGAGATTCTTTTATTAATTATTTGCACCTTTTAACACATAAAACTATTTTTCGTCTCACACGAATACGTATTAAATCTCTTGAGGACACTTTTTACGTCTGGTTAGTAACGCTGTCTGAAACCAACTGACTTCTAAATTTGTAAATGTTTCTCCTTTTCAGTTTCTGATTGGCTAATCCTACTCCAATGGAATACCTTCATTTTACTAAAGCTTTTTCTGGTGTTGATTGGCTATTTATTAAACTGTCACAAAATTTGCATTATTGTTGCTCCAATAAGGACTAGTAGCATTTAAACTTTCAAATTCATTATTGTCTCAAGGCTACCTCATTGTTACCTCATTGTTAGCAACTTTTAACTTATTATTCTCACAGCTACTACATTATTAAATTACGTAATACATTAATAAAACATTATTACACATGGATACAATAATATAAGCCTATGCAATGACTGTTACATACATTTTACAAATTATTACATACACATATTGCTTCAAGGCGTGCTGTTATTGAATTTACATATTATATAATTTGACTGAAATCATTTAAGTGTTAAAAATACTGCCTCAACGCGGACAGCAAAATAGCTGTTTGCTGAAAATCTGAATGCAGTTCTCAGAACTAAGACAACACAAAATGTCACCCCAAATATTCACAGGCTGGTCAAGGGTAAACTTAGCAACAAAAAATAAAACATCTAATTCAAGCTACAGTTTCATTTTATTCTATTTCATTACTGTTATAATTTGTTTATAATTGTTTTTGATCAGCTGTATTTTAATTGTTCTGTTTGCATTATCTGTTTTGGGTTTATTACTCTGAAACATAATATTCTTGTTGCATTAAGTGTTGATCAGTTAAATGTGGAACCATCCTTTCTGTTTTATACCTTCTTATTAAGTTGCTGTACATGTATGTATAAAATAATGATATTAATCAAATAGATCAAATGAGAGTATATTTTCTGCTGTAAGTGTAACTAGTTGTGATGAATGTTCTGACAAACTGTAACAAATATGTCTGTAATTCCATGCATGTACTTTGTAATGCTATAAACGTAGAATATTGGTTCACTATTATTAGACTTTCACGTTAGATTTGACCTGTTATGTGTTTAGTTTGTCATGCGCCGTTGCACAGAGAGCTAGAGCGTGGGCTCTGGTTCCCGGCCACGGAATGCGCCCGGGATCGATTCCACCCATGGGGGTGCGGATTCTAGGTCCCGGGCACAGGACCGCTGCCCACTCAGCATCGTGAGTAAAGTGAGGAGCTGCGATAGGCAGCGAGCCTGGCCCGTGAGCCAACTTTCCGGCTGGGGGATACGTGATACTGGCTAAATCACCTCCTCGTGTCGGTTGGATGATCGCCTACCTGCGCCGTGTGTACGTGGGCGTGAGGCCGGCAGGCGGGTTGGCAGGCCCACGCTTTGGGGGAATAGCGCCACAGGACTTATGCATTTCATGTGTTTAGTTTCGTTGTCGATTAAAGCACGCCACTGGCCAAAAACGGCGAGCAAGAGCAAAGCTCGATCTGGCAAATCCTGCCGGTGTCTTCCTTAAGAAACCGAACTCAAGAATGTACCCATATGCATTTTCAAAATATTATCAGAAACAAAAATTACTTTCATCAATCCATTCCCTAAGGAAAAAATCTGATGTGTTACACTCACATAACTTTCTCTACTCCTGTACAAACTACTTTTACAAACGCTTAATCTGATTATGTTAATCGAGATGTTAATCTTATTGCTAATTTTCTTGTAGGTGCAAGGGGAATTGCTAGGCTTTAAGCGGTAGTCAAATCTTTTAAGAGGCGGTTGCTATATGGAGTTTTCCATTCTCTTTGCATTACCAGGACAAAAAAAATTAATAACGAATTTGAGAAAAAAGTATTGGAAAATTTGAGGGAATAACAAGCAATATCTCGAAAATGGTTCACTCAACAACAAAAAATGTATATGGCATAAATTGTGTATGTTAACGCGATCTACATTTTTTGTGTAGTAAACCTTTGTCTATCTCTGATGGTTTACCAGTTATGCAAACGTCGTTCACAATGAAGAATACTTTTTGAGACATTCGCAGAAAATTCAAGATATACATTTTATTTGTCATGAAAATATCTTAAATATATGATATTTTAATCAAAATCGTTAGAGCCATTTTTGAGAAAATTAAAACTTTCGAAACATGTTCCATGTAAAGGGTAATCTGGGGTGGCGGATTTTCCTGAAAACCTTTGTGTCGCATCTCTGGAAGATACTGAACCTAAATACCAAGTTTGGTGTTTATCCGACTGTTCGTTTCTGAGTTATGCTGTTCACAGACAGACAGACACACACACACACACACACACACACACACACACACACACACACACACGGACATGTTTCCAAAAATGCTTTTTTTGGATTCAGGGGGTCTCAAGACATGTATTTCCGGTGAAATCTCGGTATCGAATTTTTGGGTGGAATACAATACTTCCCCTACTTACTATACGTAGTAGAGAATGTAAAAATAGTATATGAATGAAAACATCTCTGCGAAAATATCACTTAAAACAATAACAGCTGAGATACCACCACGAAGGATCAAAACTCCACAAATTAACAATGAATTCGCGAAATGCGCTAAAAGTTCGTCCATCTGCTCTTCAAAGAGATGTGCGCACGAAGTACACAGATCACATTAAGCACTCACACTGATGCCTCCAAAAATGAAAATCTATGCAGTAGGCCATCCTGCGAACACAATGATACACACTTATCAAAATTATATAGTTTTTTCTTCTGAACTTTATGTGAGCATGCGGGCATTTAGAATTATTAAAATAACCAAAATAACTCCCATTTTCTAGACCTAACTGATTCTCAATCTGCTATACTGACTATACCAAACCAAAGTACCAAAAATACAATAATAGTAGAAATTCAAAACCAATGCCCCCTAATTCTTGGAAAATCAAAATCTGTTACCTTAATTTGCATCCCTGTCGTTTTTATTTGTTAAATTGAAATATGTTGAAATTTTGTTGAAATGATTTGTCATGTAATTGATTTTAATGTATGGATTTTCTTGAATATACGGTTTTCTTTTCCGGTATTTTCCTGAAAATCTGCGTGTCGCATTTTTGGAAGGTACTGAACCTAAATATCAAGTTTGGTATTTATCCGACTTTTCGTTTTTGAGTTATGCTGTTCACAGACACAAACAGGGAGGCCCCTAAATCCAAATAAAGCATTTTTGGAAACATGTCCGTGTCTGTCTGCCTGTTAACAACATAACTCAAAAACGAAAACCGGATAAATACAAAACTTGGTATTTCTGTTTAGTAACTTCCGAAGATGCGAATCGAATATTTTAAAAAAATCCCCCCACCCCAGACTACCCTATACTTGGAACATTTTTCGAAAATTTTGGTTTTCTCAAAATGGCTCTAACGATATTAATTAAAATACCATATGTTTAAGATGTTTTCATAGCAAATGAAATGTATATCTTGAAACTCTGGTGAAGTCCCCAAAAGTCCTCTTTATTCTGAATGACTTTTGCATAGCTGGTAAACCGTAAGATATAGACAAAATTTCACTACAAGGAAAATGTAGGTCTCGTTAAAACACTTTATGTCACATACATTTTTTTTTTTTTTTTTTTTTTTGGTCGAGTGACATACTTTTCCTCAAATGGGAATTCGTTATTCGTTTCTTTGTCCTGGACATGCAAAGAGAATGGAATGCGCCACATAGCAACCAGCGATAAAATATTTGACTATCGCTTAAAGCCTACCATATTCCCCTTGCACCTACAAGAAAATGAGCAATAAGATTAACATCTCGATTAACATCAAGGAGATGCGGAATATTCATTCATTCATTCATTATCTGTTTACCCTCCTCTTATGGGGAATAACCGTTTGTAAAAATAGTTTGTACAAGAGTAGAGAAATTCATGTGAGTGCAACACATCAGATATTTTTGGATTCATAGGGCCTCAAAAAATATATTTTCGTGAAATCTCGGTATATAATCTTTGGGTGGAATGCAATATCTTCTCTATCTACTATGCCTGTGCTAGAGAAATTAAAAATACTTTGGTCAAAATTTGTAGGAAAAGTTTAGTCCTAGCAAGATGAAACTTTGAATTTTTTAGTATGCTATGGAAAGTTTATATGCCAAAAATGAAGCTTGTAGCTCAAATACTACAGAAAATAGAAATTTCAGCCACCCCCTCCCCCTTTTAAAAGACGGTATAAATATAATTTGGGACATACTTCAGTGGGTATCGCATTACAATGTAACTAGGTATCTGAAAGTGCTCCCAAGTTACGTAAGTGTAAATGCACGCTGAGTAACAGTCTCGTTCCTTGCTTTGACCTGCAGAAAGCTAGCACTCTTGTGTGCGAGTCTGGCGTTCAGAAACATTTCCTACGTAAACAAAGTCGCCTCGTTCTTCCCCTCCCACAATGAGGAAAGAAACCTCTGGAAATTTATGGAGGAAAATACCACTAGCATTCTAGAATGCCAGCTCATGGATCGGCTGATTTAAGAAGGCGCTGACTGAGAACTGAGTCATGGGTGGCCATGCCGTTATCCCAGGAGAAGAAGGCGTCGTGGAAATAGTACTACTCGCCCTCAGAAAAAAATATTTATGTCTTAAATACACTTGAATTTCTCTACCCATTATCGTTTATTTCATACAGCTTCTATTAACCAATTTACTTACTTTCTTTTACGTACTCTATTAGGTACTTCCAGTAAGTAAGGGAAGTGTTGTATTCCACCCAAAAATTCAATACCTAATCTTCACGAAAATACACGTTTTGAGACTTCCTGAATAAATAAATAAATAAAAAGCATGTTTACAAAAAGCTCAGAGTGCATGTATGTGTGTGTGCAAACAGTATAACTCAAAAAGAAAAGTCAGTTAACCACCAAACTTGGTGCTTAAATTCAGCATCTTCCAAGGGTGCGACAAAAAGATATTCAAGAAAATTCCCCACACCAAAAACTATCCTTTACGTGGAAAATTTTTCCAAAGTTTAACTTTCTCAAAAATGGCTTTAAAGATTTTGATTAAAATAACATATGTTTAAGATATTTTCAAGTCAAACGAAATGTATATCTTGACTTTTCTGGGAATAACGTGTGAAGTCTTCATTCTGAATGACTTTTGGTTAACTGGTAAAAGTAAGAGATAGACAAAATCTTACTACGCAAAAAATGTAGATATCCTAAGCACACAATTTATGTGCAATATTCTTTTTACTGTGTTTTTGTGAGTTAAGCATTTCCGAGATATTTCTTGTTATTGGTTTGAACTTGCAAATACTTTTACATTTCACAAATGGGAAGTCTTTATTCGTTTCTTTTCTTTTTTTTCTTTTTTACTTTCTCTACTACGTATACTAAGTAGGGGAAGTATTGTATTCCACCCAAAAATTCGATACCGAGATTTCACCGGAAATACATGTTTTGAGACCCCCTGAATCCAAAATATGCATTTTTGGAAACATGTCCGTATGTGTGTCTGTGTGTGTGTGTGTGTGTGTGTCTGTGAACAGCATAACCAGTGTTGCCAACTTAGCCATTTTATGGCTAAATCTAGCATTTTCACAGTAGTGTTTAGCCATATAAAGCCGTAAAATGCTTACAGCCTGAAATTTAGCCTATTTAACAAATTCCTTAGCCAAAATCTAGCCTAAATAGTAAAACCTCATGTGTGCTTTAGCTATGCAAAGGAACAATGGTTAGGGTGAATCCCCGCTACCTGTAGCTGTATTATATTCCTATTTTCTAGCATGAGTCATGGCATGTCATCAAAATATTTACAAATTTTAAGGTAAATATTAGTATTTAGATAATACGCCATCGTATTATGTTTGAGAATTGACTTGCGATTATTCACCGTGGTTACTCCCCATGGAATTTAAAACTGAACTGTGTTGCACTAACTCTATAGCCTTTTTGAAGAGCCTGTTTGTCACTAATTTGGCAAAAAGTCACTAAAGGAATTTCCGGTCATTTTATATAATGATTGAGCTAAGTGTAGCTATTTTTCTAAATATTCAACCATTTCTAGCTATTTTTCAGTTTCTATTGTCTATTTTATAAATTAAAATCGCCGAAGTATCAATGAGAAATATACATATACAATACATGCGTTAATGGAAAACGTATCGACCAGTAAAACATCTGATTCGCAATCTTTTGTAAATTTCCACACTTTGATGCCTGTGTTTGAGGAGTGGGGACAGGGTGGTAGCAGCCTACAGACATTTGAAAGCTTCAAGTTCATATTTGTGTGGACAATTACTGTTTATATGTGGCATGTCACATGAAATTTGTGACCGGCGAGTGCTCAATCCCAATGTTTCATTTCTCTTTGATTGTTTGTCTAGCGTGACCATATTATTCGTATGCATTTTGAGATGAGAAGTCACAAACGAATTCCTTTGACAAATTATTTTACAGGGATGGAAAATTCCTGCCATGTCTTTTATTAATATTAAATCTAAATTGCGCTCATATGACTATTTATAAACTATCCCATACCTAGCCATTTCTGGTCTTTTTGACAGTCACTTTTAGCCACTTTTCATCAACAAGAGTTGGCAACACTGAGCATAACTCAGAAACGAACAGTCGGATAAACACCAAACTTGGTATTTAGGTTCAGTATCTTCCAGAGATGCGACACGAAGGTTTTCAAGAAAATCTCCCTCCCCCCGGGTTACCCTTTACATGGAACATTTTTCGAAAATTTTAATTTTCTCAAAAATGGCTCTAACGATTTTGATTAAAATATCATATGTTTAAGATATTTTCATAACAAATAAAATGTATATCTCGAATGTTCTGGGAATGTGTGATGTGTTCTACCACGGGTTTCCTCTCTGCCCCATTGCCTCTCATGTTTCAGGTTGACTCCGGGCTGTGTTCGATCGGTGTCGGGTAGATGGCACAGAATCTTGCGATTTGGAACTTCCTTCTCGGTCCTGCTATAGGGAAGCTTATCGAGCTTGCACTGCTGGATCGTGTTTCCCGGTCCCACTAAGGGACGTCTCCGAGCGACACTCCCGTGGCCGAGTGGTTAACACTGGAACTACTAGGGAACGCGTCTCTGTCGACTTGCACTGGCCTCTATGCAGTCCGTACGTCTCTTGCAGTTCCCTCACATATCCATTGGGGGACGAGGTGTTAGATGTCCTCTCCGTTTAGTATCCTATACTCATCCCATTCAGGGAACCGCAAAACACGATATCTGATATCGAATTTTTGGATCGAATGCAATACTGCAACAGGTAAGCAGTAGCGAAAGTAATATATTGTGACATTTGGCTAGGGTAATGTTTGTTTGCTGGTTGGGAAATGTATGTACTAGTGTTTGGGTTGGTAACAGAAATCGGATGATGTCAGAATAGTGGGGGAAACCGGTTCGTTAGAAGGTAGCGTCAGTTGCTTCTCTCTCTTGCAAGGGAGCACTCGTGTAGGATGGCTATAACACGATCGACGCGTCGCTGATGGCAAACAGGTAACATTTTGTATCCATTTATATCCAATACATCTATATCAATTTGGAATTCAGGCATGTGATTTTCAGTGCTATTTGATCCTTCCCTCCCATACAATGTTTTAGTAATTTCCAGGTGTATTTAGGAGTTTTGTTGAGCTCGCCCCGTCGGACCTCGTGTAGTTTATGATGCCTTAAATACCGGTACCTATCGCTCTACCCCCCATTTATCAAAATATGTAAAGAGGTTACGACAATATTGTCAACAGTGGTGAACAGTAGGAGGCTTTTAAAAAAATTTGGGAATATTTTGTGGTGTCTTACCAGCGCGATCTAATCACAGACTGCAGCGAAGACAACTTTCGCCGAAAGCCAACAAAAACTGTATCATAGTTTATTGCGTCTCTCTCTGTATTTTCCTAGAAATGTTGGTTTTTACAAAATGTCTTATGAATTAAAGTATTTTATTTTACCTAAATGAAATATAGACGGAAACGAGACAGAAAGAGTGCACTGAGCAACAGAATGAAAACAGTATGATTACTTTTTCTATCACGTACACTATAGTGGCTCATTCCTCTCGATCGACAAAGTGTTTTACCCTCTGTAAGGTTTCCACTTTCAGGTAGCCAAATTTGACTCCACCCAGCTTGTATCAGTTCTCTGTGTGACTGGCCTGAAAAGCAATACAGGCACATTCAAATTAACCATGAATGATGCTTATTCTCTATGAAAGAGTTTTGCTACAACCGCTACACAAGGAAAAGCTAAACCAATTACAATATAATCCGGCCTTCTAGAGCAGCGGTTTCCAAACTGTGGGTCGCGATCCTCAAGGGGGCCGTGGCATTCTATCTGGGGGGTCGCAGTGGAAATTTAGAATTATTAATAAATCATTTTATTGTTAATTATTATTATAAAAATTTGATGTGTTACACTCACATGAATTTCTCTACTCTTGTACAAACTATTTTTACAAACTTTTATTCTCCATCTATTTCATATTAATCGAGATAAACATTTGCAGAAACTATCTTTTGACATGCAAAGAGAATTACATTTTACACATATATTTCTAAAAATATTTGACTATCGCTTAAGGCCTACTATGTTCCCCTTGTTTTGTATTTGCAACGGCAATATAAGCACAGACATACCTCTTAATAGCTGGTTGCTATGAGCAGCACCATTCTCTTTGCCACAGATTAATACACTTTGCATATCCAAGACAAAATAAAATGAATAAGGAATTCCCATTTGAGAAAATAAGTATTGAAACAGTTAAGGGAATAACAAGCAATATCTCGAAAATAGTTCACTCAACAAAAAATGTATATGACATAAGTTGTGTATTTTAACGCGATCTACATTTTTTGTGTAGTAAAATTTTTTCTCTCTCTTATGGTCGGATAAACACCAAACTTGGTATTTAGGTTCAGTATCTTCCAAGGATGCGACACGAAGGTTTTCAAGAAAATCCCCCACCCCAGACTACCCTTTACATGCAACATTTTTCGAAATTTTTAATTTTCTCAAAAATGACTCTAACGATTTTGATTAAAATATCATATGTTTTAGATATTTTCATGACAAATGAAATGTATATCTCGAATTTTCAGGGAATGTCCCCAAAAGTATTCTTCATTGTGAACGACTTTTGCATAACTGGTAAACCATAAGAGATAGACAAAATTTTACTACACAAAAAATGTAGATCGCGTTAAAATACATAATTTATGTCATATACATTTTTTTGGTGAGTGAACCATTTTCGAGATATTGCTTGTTATTCCCTTAAATTTTTCAATACTTATTTTCTCAAATGGGGATTTTTTGTCTTGGATATGCAAAGAGTATTAATCTGTGGGAAAGGGAATAGTGCTGCACCTAGCAACCAGCTATTAAGAGACATGTATGTGCTTAAAGGCTACTGTAATTCCAAAATGCCCTTGTAAATATATAATCCCCTTACAACTACAAGAAAATTAGCAATAAGATAGACTCTGCAAATGTTTATCTCGATTAACATGAAGTAGATGGAGAATAAGCGTTTGTATAAATAGTTTGTACAAGAGTAGAGAAAGTCATGTGAGTTTAACACATCAGATTTTTTTAATTGTTGAGCGCCACTGTTTATAATAATTACAAAGAATTTATTTATCCGGCTAGTCAATCGCTAAGGTTGAGCAAGTATCTATAGTGGAGCGTGAAAGGAATGAACTATTGTGAAATTATAACATTGCTGAAAAGTAATGTTCCAGTTAATGCATTTAATGTAATTGAACTTTGAGTAAATGAGTGTATTAGAGACAGCTGTTGGGATGGCGTTGCATTTAGTTAGGCGTCGCTTCGCATATTGCTTAAGTACGGTCATTACACCTTAATACAAGTTCGCACGTTACTAAAATTTAGATCAGTCGGATGCTAATGTCATCTTCTATCACGTTATCGTTCTAGCAACCCCATTATTGGTAATTATCTACTAGACTAACATTATTCAGTTGGGAAAATCTTAGCGTGGCTTCTCTATCTTACATATGAGATTTGAAAGTTCGCTCATACACGCTTCTGGTTGGCTAACTTTCCTAATTCGAACCTATCTCCTTGCTTTAAAAGTAAAGTAGATATTATGGAGGGGCCTCCGGAAACGAAGTAGAGCACCACACGCAAGCCAGTTGGCTTATTTTGCTTCCAACGTGACCCCTAGGAGAGAGGGATGAGGGGAGAGACCCGAAGGGATCAAGCGTGGTTGGGGTCCTTAACGTTTCCAGATATAACAGGGTCCCCCGGAGCGAAGTCCACACTGAGGAGAGACCTAATTGGGCGGTACCGCAGCCATGTCAGAGATGAAACCTTTACACAGCGCAAGCCACCGCCCAGCCGCAACCCGCCGAACACCGTCTTCTGGTTCTACAGCCCTGAAACAGATGATGGGCATAGGAGATGAGAGTATGGAGACCCGTGGTGGAAGATGAACTACCACAGCATTCGCCTAGCGACCCGGAAAAAAACACGAAAAACGCATGGGCTAGGGTGGGTGGTGGCCGGTGATCGATCCCGTGACCTCCCGAATGCGGGCCACAAACGAAACCGCCTGAACCATCCCGCTCGGTTCCTTCTTGCCTTACTATTAGCTCCTTCAAATATCACATGACATCCTACAGTTTATCCATGCAAGTCCTTTTCTGCATTCCATTTTTTTTTTTTTTTTTTTTTTTTTTTTGTAGACCTGACAAAGTCTTCCCCTAGGCTTTTAAATTTAATGGGTTTCGTCTCACAAACAACACGATTTTACCTTTCCTGGTTTATCCAACAGCTACCTCGTTACATACTCTAATACAATATATATTCAAATAATGATATACTCTTACTTGTATATAAACAATAAAAATGTAAGACCTATTAATTAACTTGTAAATAAATGTCACTTATAATTATTATTTTGGCTTGTGGTGTGAAGCATTGTTTATTTAATGTCTTTGTGTGCCAAAATACTGCCACAAAGTACATGTTTTGAGGCCACCTGAACATAAAAAGTGTATTTTTTTAGGTAAAAGGTCATGTGTAGGGTAGCTAAATATGTGTCGTTGTGTGTGTCTGTGAACAGTATAACTCAAAAGCAAAAATTCGGCGCAACACCAAACTTGGTATTTAAGCTCAGTACCTTTTTGGACACGAAGATTTTCAAGAAAATTTCCACAATCCAAAGTACCCTTTATATGGAAAACTTTTAGAAAGAAGCATCCAGTTCTTAAACGTTTGGCTATCGCTGTTCCCCTTGTATCTATAACGAAATATGTAACGTATCTATTTTGCAAAAGTTTATTTGGATTAAAATGAAGTAAATGTAAAAATATGCTTTAGTAAGACTAGTTTGTTTACCCACTAATAAACGCTAGAGGGTAGAGAAAGTCATGTGAGTGTATCACAATAGTTGTTTGTTATAAACGTCGCGTCTGCTACCTAATGCCAAAATCATGGCATAATTACTTTCTCTACCACTACTTATAGAAATATTGCATTCAACCCAAAAATTCGATAATGAGATCTCACCGGAAATACACATTTTGAGGTTCCTAAAACCAAAACAAAATACCAAATGGTTCAGCACGCGCGTGTGTATGTGAAAATTCTCCTAACCCAAAATATATTCACCCAAACTACCCTTTACATGGAACGTTTTCGTCTTTTTTATTTTCTCAAAAACGGCGCTTAACAGTTTTGGTTAAAATGCCATACGTTTAAGTTAATTACATGATTAATAAAACATTATCTTGACGTTTCTGGGAATAGCCAATTAAATCCTCTTCATTAGGAATGAATTTCGTATACTTTGTATAACTAATAAGCCATAAGAGACAACAACAAAACTAATACGCAAAAGCTATCCTTTTCCTTAAAAGTACAAAATTTATCTCAAATAAATTTTTCTGGTATCAGCCATTTTCGAAATATTGTTGTCTTTGGTTTCAATTTCTCATTAATTTATCATTTTAAGAGGTCGCCATTGAATTGTTTCTCAGGATGCCATGGAAAGAGTATGGAATTTTAAAACCAGCAAATAAACATTTGACTACCACCTCAGCCTCCTATTTCCCCTTCACACTACCATTTCTGCAAACGATATCTCGATTAACATGCAGTAGATATAAAAATATGTGTTGCACTCACATGACTTTCTCCACTATTGTACAAGTTATTTTTACAACGTTTATTCTCCATCCTATTGCTAATTTTCTTGTAGGTACAAGGGGAATATGGTAGTCTTTAATCGATAGTCAAATATTTTAAGAACTGGTGGCTATGTGGAGCATTCCATTCTCTTTGCATGTCCGGGACATAAAAACACAAATAACGAATTCCTATTTGAGAAAAAGTAAAAGTATTGGCAAATTCAAACAAATATCATGGAATATCTCGGAAATTGTTCACTCGACAAAAAAAATTATATTATATAAATTGTGTGTTTTAACCAGATCTACATTTTTTGTGTTGTAAAATTTGTCTATCTCTTACGGTTTACTAGCTATGCAAAAGTCATTCAGAATGAAGAAGACTTTTGGGGACATTTGCAGAAAATTCAAAATATGCATTTCATTTGCCATAAAAATATGTTGAACATATGATATTTTAATCAAAATCGTTATACCATTTTTGAGAAATCAAAATTTTCGAAATATGTTCCATATAAAGGATAGTCTGGGGTGGGGGGATTTTCTTGAAAATCTTTGTGTCGCATTCTTGGAAGATACTAAATTCAAATACCAAGTTTGGTATTTATGCGACTTTTCGTTTTTTATTTATGCTGAGACATACAGATAGACACACGCACCTGTTTCAAAAAATGCTTTATTTGGATTCAGGGCACTTAAAAACATGTATTTAAGATGAAATCTCGGTATTGAATTGTTTGGTGGAATGCAATACTCCCCCCATATATAATAGAGAAAGTAATAATCTTTTGTTAGAATAGTTTATAGAATAAATACAAAAATAGTGGGTAGAGAAAGCCATGTGAACGTAATACCTTTTTGTACAATTTACGCAGGAATAACAAAATAAATGCGCACTTGAGACTATGTGCTTGTTGACCAAGATGCGGATGATCTGTGCTGTATTGTCACGCTGAGCATATCCAGGTCAGGTTTACGGCTCTTGCTCCCACTTCCGGAAACCGCCCAGACTCCGTATCCTAACTTGGCAGGGTCTCAAGTCTTGATGAGAAAGAATGATGAACTGGCGTGTATACAACACAGACTTGCTCCATATTGTTGGTAGGCAGAGTGATTTCCAGGAAATTGTCTTTGCACCAGGCAGCTGACAAGTGCGAGTCACACTTCGCAAGAAACTGCGCCATCGCTTCCTTTGTTAACAAGTAGTTCTGCATCATTCTTCTCAAAGGAATGTCTTATCGCTGAGGTGTGAATTTATTTGGCGATGAATACAAATAAGAATTGGGCCGCTCCACTAGGTTCCTCAGAGTTTATCACTCACCTCTTTACAAGCGCTAAAATGGAGGCATGCCGCAACACTGCATTAATGAATAGTTCGGACTGTTCCAGTTCCCAAAAAGCATTAGTTTCCAAATCACCGTTCTAAAATAGCATTACCCATATAATCGTAATAGCAAGATACTCTTGGTTCACAGTTATCTGACTGAATGAAGTTCTTTCTCATCAAGTATTGATTCACTCACCTTTTTGGAGTCCTGTTTTTCTTCTCATCTGGGGCAGCCACAGACAACTGGCTGCCACGACTACAACCGTAATAGCATTACTCTTGGTCCACAGTTATTTGACTGAATAAAGTTATTTCTCACCAAGTCTTTATTCGTACACCTTTTTTGAGCCCTGTTTATCTTCTCATCTGGGGCAGCCACAGACAGCTGGCTGCCACTTCTACAACCATAATAGTATTACTCTTGGTCCACAGTTATTTGACTGTACGAAGTTCTTTCTCATCAAGTATTGATTCGCGCACCTTTTTGGAGCCCTGTTTATCCTTCTCATCTGGCATGGCCATGGACAACTGGCTGCCACGACCACAACGGGCGCAGAATAGGAGACTCCGGTTCATCTATCCTATGAGTTTACACTTATCTACTTTTCAAGCGTTCAAATGGAAGCATGCCGCAACACTACGTTAATAAATTGCAATAGTTGCGAACTGTTCCAGTTCCCAAAAAGCATCAATTTAAAAGTCACCGTTCTAAAATAGCATTATTCTTATAACCGTAACATCAATATATTCTTGGTTCACAGTTATCTGACTGAATTAAGTTCCTTCTCACCAAGTGTTCATTCGTACACCTTTTTCGAGCCCTGATTACCCTACTCATTTGGGTAGCTGACTGCCATGGCTACAACGGGAGCACAATAGGGAACAACTCCAGGCCATCTATTCTGTTGGCCGCTCCTTCCCCATGAGACTACTTCATGAAACAGCATCTTTACCATACTTGAAAAATGAAATAAGTGTCGGGCTGCAAAATATTACGCTGTTTATCTCATCTTCGGAGCGCCCGATTACGTCTCTTGAAGAGTATGAACCCCGAAATCGCCTCTTCAGGCAGCATCGGTTTCCCCGCATGGCTTGTGGACACACCAGCTAACACTGGATTACCTCTAACAGCAGCGTAAGCTGAACTCCATATAACAAACTTCTGCTCAGCATCAAAATTAAAAAATAAAATTCCTAACAAAATTTAAATAAATTTCTATCAGAGGTGTAGAACGGCCTCTGCGCCGTAATTGACAGTTCGAGGAGCTACATGCTATCTCCCGACCATCACACCAACCTAATTCAAAACCGCCATCCTAAAATATCCATATTCTATTCTGTTGACTGTTTTGCATGCAGCAAAAGCATTTGGGCTGAACGTCACTCTCCTAGCAGCCAAGTGGAATGTTCATATCTCACAAATATTGTCAAAGCTTACCTTTTCTATCTCGCTCCCAGGAACATTCAGTCATGCAAGGACGGATTCATAACGTGCTTTTAAAAACAATAAAAATTCTTGGTTACAATTAAATGGTTATTATAATTACTGCTCATTTAACTCACATTACATGAATCTATGTCTATTACCTTGTATTCATAAGCTAATGATTGTTCCAATCTGACGGAACCGGAAGATTTCTACCAGCTGTAAGGGAATTAAAAGGATAAAGAGATTCTGACGTTAACTATAGCACTCCAATTGGACGAACAATTTTATTAATAATAAAAATAATAATAATATTTTCAGCTAACAACGTAGCATTATTTGTAAAACATAATTTTAAATAAAAAGTACTGTTAGTTTAGGTATGGGAATTTCTAAGCATTACAACCAGGAAGAAAGGAAATAAATTTGAATATATTGGACGCAATGACTTCGCAGGTTACAAACCATCCCCATCCCTCGTACAGTCTTTTGGTGTTTGGAGGGGTGATTATATGATTTAATTGGGGAACTACTTCTGAAAGTTATTTTATCCAAAGGTACACTCCGATTGTATATTTCAGTTTTAATAGTCTGTTTTTACACAAACTTTAGACCGAGGTCCTAACTCTGCAATGAGGCGACAAGTATATCGTTAGCGTCTGGAAATAATCTGCTTGACATCCGGTCCTAAATCCTGGAAGTGCGGCTTTCTCGAAGCCTACGTGACCTCCCACACTAATACTTCATACTACAAACTACCAATACGATGTTTCCCTTAGGTTAAACCTAATGTAGACAACGCCTAAGCTTTCTTTTATTTTCGCGCTAGAGTTAGTCATATTTTCAGGAACACAATTTGAAATAAATGCGGCCCAACATAGGACCTTGCTGATATCCGCAAAAAGACATGTAGGTAGTCTGCCGGTGTCCAAAACGCGTTTCGCGACTACAGTCTTTAAGGACTGAGCGATGTTGCTCCGCGGCAACGTGTGAGGCTCGCCTTCGGGAGGTCCCAGGTTCGAATCCCATTAACCGCCCACTCTAACCTTGACTTTTTCGTGGTTTTCCCCAGTCGGTAGGCGAATGCTGCAGTAGTTTCTCATCTATCACGATTTCCTTTCCATCATTTCTCTTTCGTTCTGATTCCTTCTCATCTTTCAAGTGTGCTTCTAGATTTCGTGATGCAAGTCGGTGCCTGGCAGATAACGTGAATACTTGCTCAAAGGAAAGGGTTTTCCCGTGGACACTAGCGGGCTGCTTGGTCAAGGGTCGTTCATCGCCTCTGTAGCAGTGGGAAGTCTTAAAGCCTGGAATTGTTAAGAGACTTCCGCGCTCTCTGTGGCCTGTAGCCTCCTGCGGCTCCTTCACCTCATCCCTTCCTTCCATATGTAGGTCACAGTACACGAGGTGTCCCCTTCCGTTGTAGATGTAACCTAACAGGCTTTAAGTGAGCCAAGAATGCCCTATCTTACCAATGTTAAAATTATAATCTTAATGTCTCATTTTCTCAGTATTTGTTGGCCACAGTTTATTAAAAAATTTTAATTATTGTTAATGGAATAATGAAATACACACACAGGGACGCTGTTTTATATTGAGTTACAACTGTGAACTACTGTTACTACATTTTTGTTACTTTTTAACACAAATTTATCCAAAATTTCAGTAGGAAAAAACTTTTCAAATTAATTTATTAAAACAAACTTAAGTTAAACGTTCCTAACTGATATAAGCAATTATGTTCCAAGATTCATTGCCTTAAGCTCTGAAGTTCCTAAGAAAATGGGACATTTGTATAGAAAAGCTTAGTTTCGAGAAAAATACACATAAATGTTATTCGTTCCGCACAATTTATATGAAATGCGCCATATATTTATTTTGTTAAACAATGTTTACGGATCAAAATATTATAAACTGTGTTTTGTTGTTAACCCTCCACTTTTATTGCGGTTTTTAGTTCAAAAGAGAGAAAGGCTGAGAGGGGAGAGAGAGGTGCAGAGATAGAGGGAGTTGGAGAGAGACAGAGAAGAATCTCCTCATCGCAGTAACGCGAGCAGAGCTGCGTGTGAGTTGTTTAGGAGTTGACGAAGCATAAACTAGTAAGGGATAGATAAAGGCTCCTATGCCTTGTACATACGAAATAAAGTCCTTAAGGTTCTGGTTAGAATAAAAGCTGGTAGAAAAAATTAACATCGTATGTATAGAGGAAGCCAAATAAAGAGTAAACGACTGGCTAATATGGCGACCTACGAAGGGACCACCAACAGTACACTCCAGCAATCCAGTAATCGCGAGCAGGTCGCCCAGGTTCACCTGGGCGGAATGTAAATCGCCACAGTACCTAGCCGCAAATGCGGCTTTACCTGTGCGATATAACAGGGAAAAGTTTTACGCAAGCTTTTTTTCTATCTATGGGCGGAGTTTAGCTTTCTGCACTGCCATTGGCTGGGTCTCGGCGCTCCCACCTGGGCAAACAAGCGTCCATGTGGTGACCGAGCCCAATACTGCTTAACTTTGGTGACCGCTTGAGTGGTCAAGCCAAGCACGTCGGCATGGCAGCAAAGCAGGATGGAATTAGGTTACGGTGTAAGGAATATCCAAGGTAGTAGACGGACGGGTCACCGCTAGACGGTCACTCATCCAGCTAGTGACCAAGCCCGATATTGCTTAACTTGGGGGAACTTGTGATGTGTGGGATTAGTAGCCTTTAATCTGGAGCCCAAGGCGTCTTTTGCTAACCGGTAGCTCTTTCGTCGTCTTGGCACCCTATGGTCATAACTACCCAAAGAGTGTACCAGCTGGTTGGTGTTGTAAATTTCGTGTACATGGTACGGGTTCTCTCCCGCACGACGTCCACGATGTATGGGAGACCGGAGTGGGTGTGTAGGATGTGTGACGCGAATCTACGCCCGGTATCGTAGATCATCCGAAGCGCCCTGTTATGGACGCTCTGCAGCCTGCGGATGGTGGTCGCTGCCGCCGATACTGGCTGGAGTCTAAGAGGCGGAGCTCGAATCGGGTACTTTCGTGAGCACTCGGGACTTCCAAACTTTGTTCACAAGACTACGTATATTTTGTAGTAGTTATAATGGGGAACACAACTATAATCACTAAAGTCTTCCGAGAAAATAATCCATATACTAGATTTCAAACAAATGGATGTTTCAGTGTTTTAACACTGAATATTTTGTAACCAAAGCAACACTTTATTAATTTATAGTTCTCAAGTGGAGAATGACTAAAGGTCGATACAATCCCACGTTTATTGCAGAACTCTTAGCTCAGTGGTAGAGTTAGCAAGTTCAAATCTTCGTGGAGCTACTCAATTTCCCCCTTTTATTTGAAATACATGAGCAAAAATGTAACAGGTTTTCTTCATTGTATGTATATATTTAGTAATCCATCACATCAGTAGATGGCAACCATGACATTAATTTATCTGTTGGAAGGAGGTTTTATATTGTCAATTTAATTCTATAATCACAAATTTCACCATTATCGTATTTATATTAGTAAGTAAAATGAAGTAACACAAGCAGTATTATTTAACTACGAGTACATTGTAGTAAAACAAATGCTAAAAATCTGATGTGTTACACTCACATGACTTTCTCTACTCTTGTACAAACTATTTTTACAAACGCTTATTCTCCATATGCTTCATGTTAATCGAGATATCAATCTTATTGGTAATTTTCTTGTAGATGCAAGGGGAATATGGTAGCTTTTAAGCGATAGTCAAATATTTTAAGTGCTGGTTGCTATGTGGCGCATTCCATTCTCTTTGCACATCCAGGACATAAAAAAAATGAATAACGAATATGAGAAAAAGTATAAGTATTGGAAAATTTAAGGGAATAACAAGGAATATCTCGAAAACCGTTCACTCAACAAAAAAAATGTATATGACATATATTGTATATTTTAACGCGATCTACATTTTTTGTGTAGTAAAATTTTGTCTCTCTCTTATGGTTTACCAGTTATGCAAAAGTCGTTCACAATGAAGAACACTTTTCGAGACATTCCCAGAAAATTCGAGATATACATTTCATTTGTCATGAAAATATCTTAAACATATGATATTTTAATCAAAATCGTTAGAGCCATTTTTGAGAAAATTAAAATTTTCGAAAAATGTTCTATGTAAAGGGTAGTCTGGGGTGGGGGGATTTTCTTGAAAACCTTCGTGTCGCATCTCTGAAAGATACTGAACCTAAATACCAAGTTTGGTGTTTATCCGACTGTTCGTTTTTGAGTTATGCTGTTCACAGACACACACACACACACAGACACACACACACACAGACACACACACGGACATGTTTCCAAAAATGCTTTTTTTGGATTCAGGAGGTCTCAAAACGTGTATTTCCGGTGAAATCTCGGTATCGAATTTTTGGGTGGAATGCAATACTTCCCCTACTTACTATACGTAGTAGAGAAAGTAAAAAGTAAAGGATTACAATCCACTACGGTGAATCGAACTCGAGCTTCTGGCATAGAAGTAAAGTAGCTTAAACACTGCTCCACACTAAACACGGTGTGAAGATGGCCCAAATCAGTGCCTTGTGGGCACAGAAGTTGACGGTTGTGAATCGCACGCTCATTCTAAGGGACTTTGAAAAACGCTCAAGAGAAGTTTGACGAAGTGTACATACGACAAAAGAGGTTATGTACATGTATCAAAATGAACAAGAACTAGCTAACCGGTTAAAAGACGTTAACTCACAAAAAGTACCATCTGCCATCACAACTTGTTTTGCAGCAATTTTTACAGACATCCCAGTGATTTTTGGCCCACGATCTTACACAGAAAGACAACAAATGGTGAGTGAGCACATGGCGATGGAAACTCTAATGTGGCATTGCAGAATGATGAGCATCACCCTCTGATTGGCTAGTTTATTATGTTTGACGTAAACATAAACTTGAATGCTTGGACCTACAAATTTCTAACTTTACGTTAAATGCAAAATTTATGTTTACGTGATTCGTTGTGTACGGTTCCATTATAATGTATATCATCTAGTTACTTTCTCTACCATATACGACTTCACCTCGAGATCTCGACCGCCCAACAAGACAAGGAACACCGCTGCTCCAAAGCCGACCGGCGATGAAGAAGCTGAAAACTCCACTGCCGACGCTGCGCCTGCCGACACTCAATCGAGGAAGCCGACACAGCCGCCAACACCAGCGCCGCCTCCAACTCCAGCTCTTCTCGCCAGCTCTTGTCTCCCCGCATCTCCGCCGTGGTCAGGGGAGTTCTTAGGCAATTCCCCTGCTTCTCCGAGCCACCCAGGAATTCTGGTCCTCAGCTGCCAAAGCTACCAGAATTCACAACCAACGGGGACCGACACCGCTGATAAGGTTGAAGTTTATGGACAGGGAGGAATACTCGGCTGCACTAGACGCGGGACTGCCCATGTTAGGGTAAACCCTGCAGATAGAGGCCAGTCGTAGTGCCAGCTCTGTTCCATGTCTCTGCTGTTGTCACTATGGTCACACGGCTGACTCCTGCCTGTCCAGGGAGAAGCATCCATCACAAAGGCTTCTTCACCATCAACGCAGAACACCACACCAGCTCAACCAGAAGTTAGAGGACCTCCAAGCTGAGATACTGCACCTCTCAGAAAGGGTTGCAGCCTTGGATGAGGCACTTTCTGAGCACTACACTCCAAGAACTTCAATCCATCCAACAAACCTCCAACCAATAAGATACAAACAACTAACGATTTCAACGTTTCCATAAGCGGGATTTCCAGCACATTACAGAGAATCGTCAAGGATAAGCTAAAGTTCTTCCTGAGGAAGAGTGGCCGGACGCAGCACCTAGAGGTCGCGTTAGGCACCCAAGAGCTTTCTAGAAGCCAGCTCACCGAATTCTTCACGGTGGTAAGCTGAACTTTGCCTAGCTTGCCTTCCGCTACATCATTCCTTCCCTCAGAATCTTCCCTCGTTACACCACCCCGAATTCACATGGGCGCTAGTAGGGCTTCGGCCATGCTTGTGTCCTGGCACCTTACCTATCACCGGAACTGATCAATATATCCTTTCCAACAATTCGCAGGTGCAACAGTGGTACTGCCTCATTATAACACTTGAATTCCTCTTTTTCCTTCTTCTGTTTTCCTTCCGATGCAGGAGATTTTAGATGCCGGCTAGTGGTGAGTACCCACATTCTCGGTCCCGACTCCCTTAGGGGTGGGAGTAGTGACTCAATCATTTTCTCCTCCACTCGAAAACAAAAATATCATCTAGTTACTTTCTTTACCATATACACAATTGACAGAGAAGGTATTGCGTTTCATCCAAAAATTCGATACCGAGATTTCGCCAGAAATATATGTTTTGAGGTCCCTGAATCCAAAAAAATATTTTTGAAAAACCTCGTGTGTATGTGTTTAATAAATACTAAACTTGGTATTTAAGTTCACTATCTTCCAAAGACGCCACACGAAGATTTACAAGAAAATCTCTCCACGACCAATTACCCTTTATATGGAATATTTTACGAAATGTTTGAATTTCTCAAAAATGGCTCTATTATTTTTTATTAAAATACCACATATTAAATATATTTACATGATAAATAAAATGTATATCTTAAATTATCTGGGAATAGCCTCTAAACTCCTGTTCATTCCCAAGAAATTTTATAATCTTGTATAACTGGTATAAGTGATAGATGAAAACGTACTACACAAAAAATGTGGCGTTCTTTAAAACACAATTTATTTCCAATAACTGTTTTTGTTGTACAAGCCATTTCCGAGTTATCCGTTATTAATGTTCGAATTATTCAATGCTTTCATTCTTATCAAGTCCTTTCGATATTCAGTTGTTTCTCGCGATTGCATGGAAAGAATGTGGAATTTTAAGGCCAGTATAAAGCGTCCAGTTCTAGTATCGCTGTTCTCTTCGTGTCTGTAACGAAATGCGTAATGTAGCTATTTCTGCAAAGGTTTATCTCGATTAAAGTTAAGTAAATATAAAAGTAAGCCTTCGTAAGAATAATTTGTGTACCCATTAATAAAGGATAGAGTGTAGAGAAAGTCATTTGAATCTAACACGAGGTTTTTTAAGTTCATGTTAAGCTTACGTTAATTTTCATTGTGAATGGGCTTAAGACTGTAAATTGTACTGCAACGTACTCTGGTAACGTGATGTGAAATGATAGAAATGTCTCTTGTAAATAGAGCGTGTAGTGACAAACAAATTCTGCTACAACTATAGGTGCTTCATTAGCTGAGGCATCAAAAGCCAGTCGCTGCCATGGAAACCGTCGCTTGCACTTTTCCAGACGGCGGCATTAATATGAGCTGGCACGTAGCAGGGATTCTGGAAGATTCGACTGCTTAACGCGGAAGCGACGTTAACGACAGCTAAACGTTTCAAATTTCGTCGTCGTTACCCTGTCTCCGGTCTTTGCTGCTAACTGGAGCAACCGGGAATCCGATTTCCGCCCTTGAGTTCGGCATTTCAACAAGTTCCTTCTCTTTCGGTTGTTTTATTTTAGGTACAGTTTGAAACAAAATAGTGCATTATGATACAAGGGCAAAAGTAGGCTTTTATTTTGCAATTAGAACCTACGGACTTCGTTTCGCAACACTACGAGCAAAATAAAACCAATTTTAACACGTGTGGTATATACAATTTTTTACTTTCTCTACTACGTATAGTAAGTAGGGGAAGTGTTGTATTCCACCCAAAAATTCGATACCAAGATTTCACCAGATATACATGTTTTGAGACCCCCTGAATCCAAAAAAAACATTTTTGGAAACATTTCCGTGTGTGTGTGTGTGTGTGTGTGTGTGTGTGTGTGTGTGTGTTTGTCTGTGAACAGCATAACTCAGAAACCAACAGTCGCATAAACACCAAACTTGGCATTTAGGTTCAGCATCTTTCAGAGATGCGACACGAAGGTTTTCAAGAAAATCCCCCAACCCCATATTACCCTTTACATGGAACATTTTTCGAAAATTTTAATTTTCTCAAAAATGGCTCTAACGATTTTGATTAAAATGTCGAATGTTAAGATATTTTCATGACAAATGAAATGTATATCTCGACTTTTATGGGAATGTCTCCAAAAGTATTCTTCATTGTGAACGACTTTTGCATAACTCGTAAACCATAAGAGATAGACAAAATTTTACTACACAAAAAATTTAGATCGCTTTAAAATACACAATTTATGTCATATACATTTTTTTGTTGGGTGAACTATTTTCAGATATTGCTTGTTATTCCCTTAAATTTTCCAATACTTATACTTTTTATTAAATTTGTTATTATTTTTTTGTCCTGGTAATGCAAAGAGAATGGAATGCTCCACATAGCAACCAGCTCTTAAAATATTTGACTAATGCTTAGAGCCTAACAATTCCCTTTGTATCTACAAGAAAATTAGCGATAAGATTAACATCTCGATATCTCGATTAACATGAAGCATATGGAGAATAAGCGTTTGTAAAAATAGTTTGTACAAGGGTAGAGAAAGTCATGTGAGTGTAACACATCAGAATTTTTTGTCTTGGATATGCAAAGAGAATTAATCTGTGGCAAAGAGAATGAGGCTGCACCTAGAAACCAGTTATGAAGAGATATGTCTGTGCTTATATTGCCCTTGCAATTACAAAACAAGGGGAACATAGTACGCCTTAAGCGATAGTCAAATATTTTTAGAACTGGTCGCTATGTGTAAAATGTAATTCTCTTTGCATGTCAAATGTTTATCTCGATTAATATGAAATAGATGGAGAATAAGAGTTTGTAAAAATACTTTGTACAAGAGTAGAGAAAGTCATGTGAGTGTAACACATTAGGTTTTTTGAGTTATGCTGTTTACAGACTGGCACACACACACGGACATGTTTCCAAAAATGCTTTATTTGGATTCAGGGCACCTCAAAACATGTATTTCCGGTGAAATTTCGGTATCGAATTTTTGAGTGGAATGCTATACTTCCCCTACTTGCTATATGTAGTAGAGAAAGTAAAATATCTGATGTGTTACACTCACATGACTTTCCCTACTCTTGTACAAACTATTTATACAAACGCTTATTCTCCGCCTACTTCATGTTAATCGAGATAAACATTTGCAGACTATCTTATTGCTAATTTTCTTGTAGATGTAAGGGGAATATATATTTACAAGGGCAATTTGGAATTACAGTAGCCTTTAAGCACATACATATTTCTTAACAGCTGGTTGCTAGGTGCAGCACCATTCCCTTTGCCACAGATTATAACTCTTTGCATATCCAAGACAAAAAAATGAATAACGAATTCCCATTTGTGAAAATAAATATTGAAAATTATAAGGGAATAACAAGCAATATCTCGAAAATGGTTCACTCAACAACAAAAATGTATATGACATAAATTGTGTATTTTAACGCGATCTACATTTTTTGTGTTGTAAAATTTTGTCTATCTCTTATGGTTTACCAGTTATGCAAAAGTCGTTCACAATGAAGAATGCTTTTGTAGACACTCCCAGGAAATTCAAGATATACATTTTATTTGTCATAAAAATATCTTAAACATATGATATTTTAATCAAAATCGTACGGCCATTTTTGAGAAAATTAAAATTTTCGAAAAATCTTCCATGTAAAGGGTAATCTGGGGTGGGGATTTTCTTTAAAATCTTCGTGTCGCATCCTTGGAAGATACTGAACCTAAATACCAAGTTTGGTGTTTATCCGACTATTCGTTTCTGAGTTATGCTGTTCACAGACAGATAGACACACTGACAGACACACACACGGACATGTTTCCAAAAATGCTTTTTTTTGGATTCAGGGGGTCTCAAAACATATATTTCCGGTGAAATCTCGGTATCGAATTTTTGGGTGGAATACAATACTTCCCCTACTTACTATACGTAGTAGAGAAAGTAAAAAGGTATGCTAGTAGTTGTGTTGCCCTTAAAACGTTACGTAGTGCACAGTTTAATGAGAAACGAGGAGGTAAAACAAAAAGTGCCACAAGCGTCAATTGTGATACGGGGGAGGGAGTAAGGCAGAATGAGACAGACTATAACATACGGGGGAGAGGTTCAAACATTAAAAAAATAGCCTGACATAATAAACGAATTTCCCATGGTAGTTCTTTCGTCTGAGACTTAATCGATAGTTCCAAATTTGAGTTTTCCCCCTGGAAGTAGTTGTATTAATACACATAAAAGCCTAAATAATAGAAAATACCCTAAACGATTTTTTTAACTTCTTTGCATATTCTGCACAAATATTTTGGTTTTAGAATAATGCATTTACTCTTTTACGAAGTTCAATTTTTACTTTCTCTACTACGTATAGTAAGTAGGGGAAGTATTGTATTCCACCCAAAAATTCGATACCGAGATTTCACTGGAAATACTTGTTTTGAGACCCCTGAATCCAAAAAAAGCATTTTTGGAAACATGTCCGTGTGTGTGTGTCTGTCTGTGTGTCTGTCTGTCTGTCTGTGAACAGCATAACTCAGAGACGAACAGTCGGATAAACACCAAACTTGGTATATAGGTTCAGTATCTTCCAAGGATGCAACACGAAGGTTTTCAAGAAAATCCCCCCACCCCTGATTACCCTTTACATGAAAGATTTTTCGAAAACTTTTATTTTCTCAAAAATGGCTCTAACGATTTTGATTAAAATATCATATGTTTAAGATATGTTTATGACAAATAAAATGTATATCTATATATGTATAGAGTCTGCAAATGTTCATGTCGATTAACATGAAGTAGATGGAGAATAAGTGTTTGAAATAATAGTTTGTACAAGAGTAGAGAAAGTCATGTGAGTGTAACACATCAGATTTTTTAAGTAGGGACTAAATGGCGAAAACTACCCAAAATAATCTTATATGTTAAATTCAAATGAATTTCTCTACCCTCTATCGTTTATTAGTGGGTATGCAAACTATTCTTAGGAAATCTTATCTTTTAATCTACTTCATTTTAATCCAGGTAAACCTTTCCTGAAATAGCTGCATTACTCATTTCGTTATAGATACAAAGGGAACAGCGATAGTCAAATGTTTAAGAACTGGACGCTATATGCTGTCCTTAAAATTCCGTATTGTTTCCATACAATCGCTAGAAACACCTGAAAATCGACAGGACTTTGGAAGGAATGACAAAATATTGAACGATTCCAACCTTTAATAACGGATATATTTTGTGTAGTACGTTTTCGTCTGTCACTTAACGTTTACCAGTTATACAAGATTATACAAAATTCCTTCCGAATGAAGAGGACTTCATAGGCCATTTCCCGAAAATTCAAGATAAACGTTTTATTTTAATGTAAATACCGTTAATATGTGTTGTTTTAAAAAAAATTGTTAGTCATTTTCTGAAAATAAAAAATTTTCAAAAACATTTCATTTCTATCGTTCGATCTCCGGGGACCGTCCACTCCTACCCATGGTTTTTTTGTGGTTTCCCTGGATCGGAAGGCGAATGCTGGGGGTTCATGTTCTACCTCGATATTCCTGGCCCTCATTTCCTGTCACCTTGTCACCTGTTTCAGGGTTGTAGGACTAAGCGACGGTGTTCAGCGGGTTGCAGCTGGATGAGCTATGCGCTCTACGAAGGTTTCTTTCTAACGTCGTCCAGGCAGCGCTCGGTTGGATACCCGTCTATGGGTGCTTTCGGGTAGGCGCTGCTTCGGGGACCCCCCTAGAGGTTCGGGACCCAATGTGTAGGCTCGGTCGGCGTTGGAGGCGTTCAATCTGGAAACATTAGGGACACCGTCCCTGCTTGCGCCCGTCGTCATCCGGATCTGGTCGCCCTTCGGGTCTCTCTCCCTATCCCTCCCTCCCTCCCAAGGGTCACGGTAGAAGCACAATGATTCGGATGGCCTGCGTGCGGTACTCTGCCCCGATTTTGGGGCCCCCTCCGTCATTTGTACCTTTCTATTTACCGCCTCAAATGGAGAATTAAGGGCTTTATGGATGCTACTGGTAGACAGGGAAACGTGAACGAGATAAGTACATTTCTGATTAAGGCGAGACAGCTGAGATCTGAGACTACTGATAGTAGAGGAGCAGGCATGTAAAAAGAGCAAAGTAACTTGTTAGATGTTGATGCTGTATTTTTGTGCCATTTTATGTAATTTTCCGGTATTGTTAGGGTGTTCTATTCATTTATCTTTCTTATTCTTCGAGCCATATAATAGTGCATAACAATGCATCGTAATGCGGTTTATTGCAACGTTTTATGACTTTTTACTTTCTCTACTACGTATAGTAAGTAGGGGAAGTATTGTATTCCACCCAAAAATTCGATACCGAGATTTCACCGGAAATACATGTTTTGAGATCCCCTGAATCCAAAAAAGCATTTTTGGAAACATGTCCGTGTGTGTCTGTGTGTCTGTTTGTCTGTGTGTCTATGAACAGCATAACTCAGAAACGAACAGTCGGATAAACACCAAACTTGGTATTTAGATTCAGTATCTTCCAGAGATGCGACACGAAGGTTTTCAAGAAAATCCCCCACCCCAGATTACCCTTTACATGGAACATTTTTAGAAAATTTTAATTTCCTCAAAAATGGCTCTAAAGATTTTGATTAAAAATCATATGTTTAAGATATTTTCATGACAAATAAAATGTATATCTTGAATTGTCTGGGAATGTCTCCAAAAGTATTCTTCATTGTGAACGACTTTTGCATAACTGGTAAACCATAAGAGGTAGACAAAAGCTTACTACACAAAAATGTAGATCGCGTTAAAATACACAATTTATGTCATATACATTTTTTTTGTTGAGTGAACCATTTTCGAGATATTGCTTGTTATTCCCTTAAATTTTTCAATACTTATTTTCTCAAATGGGAATTCGTTATTCGTTTTTTGTCTTGGATATGCAAAGAGTATTAATCTGTGGCAAAGGGAATGGTGCTATATATTCCCCTTACATCTACAAGAAACTTAGCAATAAGATAGAGTCTGCAAATGTTTATCTCGATTAACATGAAGTAGATGGAGAATAAGCGTTTGTAAAAATAGTTTGTACAAGAGTAGAGAAAGTCATGTGAGTGTAACACATCAGATTTTTTTATTTAAGCTGCTAAATTTGAATATGTTCTTGTGATCTGAAGGTGGGAACCCACGGAAAGGCTAGACCAAGTAAGAACAGGTTTTCTAAAAGGTATCCTGGATGTGGGAAGAGGTACAGCAGACTGCGGCATTTTGAAAATATTGTGCATACAGCGAAACAATTGCATGTGAAGTACGGGCGATTAAATATTGGATTAGAATTATGAGAGGGAATCAATCACTTATACGAACAGTATGCTATAAGGTACAGCTTAGAATGGGAGGGGACAAGACATGGGAAGTCAAAATCAAGAGAGGGCTGGAGGGAATAGGGATGGGTAATATTTGGTTTGAAGCACCTGGAAATAGAACAAATGTGTGGAGAAAAGTATAGAAGCTACTGAAAGATATAGATCGATAGTAGACGCTGTCACAATGTAATGAGAGCCCCTGCATTCTCGCAGGAAGGCATCGCCGAAACCGCCTGCTCCGTCCACGCCACCGCAGCTGACACCATCACCACCACTACAACCTAAGCAGTCACCTTGAAATCATCACCAGCACACTCGACCGGAGCGGCGACGCGGGAGGCCATTCAGGATTTTCATGCTGAGTTCCTGAACTTCGATGCCCGTTTAGCCGCTCTGGAAGAGACCATATCAGACATCACACAGCAACTCCAAGGACTTCAATGTCTACAAACACTCGTGGAAATGAACCATTAGGCCATCGCCACCGAAGTTCCAGCCCGACTAGAGAAAGTCTACGACTGCATCTACGCCGTGGAGAACTTGGCAGCGAACTTCAGCACGCCACCGAACAGGAGGCATCACCGCCACTACCCTTCAGCACTACAACCAGGAATCCTTTCTTATCCTCACCTTAACTTCGTTGAGGGAACAGGCTGAGTCTTGGTGAAGCCTGTCTCCCAGCACACAATCCTCACTCCTCTGGCGACCGCACTGCGGCCCAGTTTCAACCATCACCTTGGAATACTTTAGGCGGTATCGCAGCAAACCTTCTCGTTTCAATCCGGTGGAGGAGTTTTTAGTGGGTAGGCTGATATCGGTGGGTCCCATAGTCCCAGTCCCGACTCCCATCGGGGCTGGGATTAGTGATTAAATAATTTTCTCCTCCACTCGAAAAAAAAACGAAAGTATCATTAAGCTTACAGTCGAAACTAAAAACAGAATGTAGAACAATATATTTGTCCAGAAATAGAGTCGGCAAGCAAGGGCTCAAACTGGGATAATGGCGAGCGATCAAATTCATTAACAAAGAAGACATAACAATCTGTTCTTGGTGTAGAGAGAAAGAAACTTGGATTCATATTCTGGCGCATTGTACTAAGACAGAACAGTTGAGGAGAAAATATCTGCCAGGTCCTTTGTTAGCTTAAGGAGAGGCAGGCTTCTTGGACCTCGTTGGTTGGGAGGGTGAGGGGGAATTGGTACATTTTTACAAAAGGTTATGCAACTCAGATCGGAGTGCAAGGAAGAGGGTCAAGGATGGGAGGGGGAGGGTTAGTGGCTTAGGGGCGGGTATTTGTTTGTTTTATAAACAATAGCGTGTGGTTTTGAACCAGCTTTTTCTCTTCTTTTTCTGTTTCTTCTGTTTTGTTTGTTGCTTTTGTTCCTTAGTTTATCTGTTTTTTCATATTAACTTTAAAATTCAGTGTGATGCATATAGTCTGAAAAATATGAACTACAATGTTCGGTCTGTCTGGTACGTGCGATGTATGAGTTTGAACATGTAAAATTTTTAAGACCAATAAATACACCACTCTACTCTTCTGTTTCCTTGTAGCGAGTTTTTTTTTCTGTTTTTTGTCTTGCTTTACTATTGTGTGACCTACTATAAAAGTACGTATAGTTCATTTAATAGGGATCATTGTATGTATACCTTAATTTAAGCAAATACACTCATCCATTCATTCAGTACAAAGCTGTTTAGTTATTGCCTGGAAACCAAAACTGACATTTTTGTTACGGTCTGCTTTCGGTATTATCCAAATGCCATGAGGACAGTGTTTGGATAATGTCTTGATTACCGTTTCGTGCTATGCAGATTTTTTATAATTATGAAGCATCTTTCAATAAAATATCTTCTTGCTTGGAAACTGCACTTCAAGACAATAACCTCTTGAAACTCGATCGCTTTTCATCTTGCTAATATCGATCAGTATCAACGTATGTATGCATGTCGCCTACGTAGCCAGTTTTCTGAGTGGGCCGTTTGAAGATGAAAACCTTTCTGTCCTTCAAGGAGGTTTGCAAAGCTTGTTTATTTTCATTCTTTGAAACGTCTTTGTGCGGAAGACGTATGTAACATAAATGGAGACAGTTTTGTCGAAACATATTGGTTTCTCTCTGAGAGCTAAATTGGAAGATTATGGGAATATAAGGAGAAATATAAACAAGATCTCACCATATTGCAGGTCCTTGTGAACAAAAAGAATACAAGAGTGTTCGTCCGCTCTCTCTTCTCTCTCCCTTTCTCTCTCTCCCTCTCTCTCTCTGATTGCCTGTCTATGCACAGCATATCTTAAAAATCTTATATTTGTATTCGCATAACTTTCCCTACTCACTCTTCTACAAATATTCATTCAAGATCTACTTCTTGCTGATCGAGATAAACTTCCATTGCACATTTCGATGTATAAGAAGGATACAGGTATACTTTATCGTAAGTAAATATGCTCTCTAATAATACTTATTACGGGCGAGATGGCTCCATAGTAACGTGTGAGACTTGCATTCGATTCCCGTTGGGTGGGCCACTCTTACTTCGGATTTTCTCGTGGTTTTCCCAGGTCGGTGGCCAAATACTGGGGTGGTCCATTTTCTACCATGAATTTCCTTTTATCTGATTCACCCTTCATATGTTTCAGGGTTGTAGGACCATGTGAAGGCGACTTGTGCGTTGCGGCGGGACGGTGTTACTATGTAAAGATGTCTACCTGCCGTTTTCCTGGCCGGCTAGTGTCCCTTTCTGGAGGGCTCGGTCTCGGGACCCCCGGGTTGATGATGATACAGGCAGAATCACCGGTGTCAGGATTGGCGTCATCCTGGAATCGTTAGAGACCCGTAATTGCTTGCGCACATTGTCGTTCGGAACTGGTCGCCCTTTGGGTCTCCCCTTATCCCTTCCTCCCAAGGGTCACGAAAATCACAAAGGGCCTACAATGGCCTACATGTGGTGCTAAGCTCCAGCGGCTGGGGGGCCCCTCAGTCTGACTATCCGACTAATAATATTAATTTTATTCGTTAATTTTAATGATACCCATATAATTACATGAAATAATATATTGTTTGGCGTTGATTATGAAACAGTTGCAGCGATAGCTGTATTTCGCCCATCCGCTAATCACATTTTTTCTGTGCCACGTGTATTTCTTTACATCTAGTAGACTAATTATAATTGATATAGAATAGTAGCGGTTCTTACTAGTAAGAATCGGAGAGTAGTATTTCTTCTCACAGCTAAATTAGTTTTATATTCATAAATGGTGTTTTACGTTTAACTTATAGGTGTTAGTTATATAACGGAGGGGAACACCTCACGACCTACATAGACCTATGGTGGTTACCCAGAAAGAAGAGATGAAGTGAAGGAACCACAAGAGGCTACAGGCCGCAGGCAGACAGGTCATAGAGACACGGAAGTCCTAACAACTCCAGGCTCGAAGATCCGTTCCACTCCTGGAGCTATCTAGAGGGGCAATGAACGACCCTTCGACTAAACAGCCCACTAGCGTCCACGGGCAGTACTCTTTCCTTTGAGCGTGCATCAGCGCCAACTGTCCGGCACCGCCATACGCCACGAGCCTACAAGCACAGCTGAAACATGAAAAGGAAATGACAGAAAGGAAATCACGATAGTTGAAAAATCACCTCAGCATTCGCCTTGCGACCAGGGAAACCCACGAAAAGCCCACGGTCAGATGTGCGATCAACCCCGAGCCTCCGGAATGCGAGTCTCACATGTTACCGTTGAGCTATCTCGTTCTGTTACATTTAACTTACAGTTACTCAAGAAAGTAACCATTTGCAGTTTAAAAAATTCTAGCAGCCAAATTAATGGAAGAGAAAAAATTATTTTTTGTTTTGACATAAAGATCAGTTTGCATGTTTTGGCAGTATTTCAGATCTTCATTTTATCAGTTATCCTATAAATGTTTTTAAAATATGCCAAAATTGCAACATTTTTGGACATAGTGTTTTCAAAATTAGGTGCCGTTCATGCATTGGGTACAGCAATTTTACTGCATACATTTACACTCTTTCATCGACATGAGACTTAAAGAAGTGGAGAAATAAATTCGTGAAGTGGTAAAAAGTGAGCCAAAAATGAAGAATTAAGGCAAAAACGTTGAAAATTCCCAACTTTGACATTTTATTCCTCCATGAAATAAAATCCTACCCCAAAATCAAGTAATACTTAAATAAAAATTACTCTACTCGATGCATGTAAGATCATTGTAAAAACACCGCGTACAAAAGAGTTGTAATTTTGACATATTTTTATAAAAATGTATAAAATTTATAAAATGAACGATTTGAAAACCACGCAAAACACGTAAACTGTGTTACTATTTGATCTTTATGTCCAAAAACATTAGATTTTCCTCTCATTCATTTGGCTGCTTAATTTTTTAAAATGCAGGCGATTACTTTCTTGAGTGATTGAATACACATTTAAGTTGAGACTGTACAATATCTTCAAAACTAACTGTTTTAGAAAGAAGTAGCTTGAATAAAAGTTGCTTGATATTATGGGGGAAATGCCATTAGTGGCGTTTTATTTGGAGGACGTTGTGATGGCCATTTTAGGGTTAGTTTAAACTGATCCTAATTGTAGGTTCCCATTTAAAAAAATCTGATGTGTTATACTCACATGACTTTCTCTACTCTTGTAAAAACTATTTTTACAAAATCTTATTCTCCAACTATTTCATATTAATTGAGATAAACATTTGCAGAAACGATCTTTTGACATGCAAAGAGAATTACATTTTACACATAGCGACCAGTTCTAAAAATATTTGACTTTCGCTTAAGGCGTACTATGTTCCCCTTGTTTTGTATTTGCAAGGGCAATATAGAAATACAGTAGCCTTTAAGCATAGACATATCTCTTAATAGATGGTTGCTATATGCAGCACCATTCCCTTTGCCACAGATTAATACTCTTTACATATCCAAGACAAGAAAATGAATAACGAATTCCCATTTGAGAAAATAAGTATTGAAAATTTAAGGGAATAACAAGCAATATCTCGAAAATGGTTCACTCAACAACAAAAATGTATATGACATAAATTGTGTATTTTAACGCGATCTACATTTTTGTGTAGTAAACGTTTGTCTATCTCATATGGTTTACCAGTTATGCAAAAGAATACTTTTGGAGCCATTCCCAGAAAATTCAAGATATACATTTAATTTGTCGTGAAATTATCTTAAATATATGATATTTTAATCAAAATCGTTAGAGCCATTTTTGAGAAAATTAAAATTTTCGAAAAATGTTCCATGTAAAGGGTAATCTGGGGTGGGGGGATTATCTTGAAAACCTTCGTGTCGCATCTCTGGAAGATATTGAAGCTAAATACCAAGTTTGGTGTTTATCCGACTGTTCTTTTCTGAGTTATGCTGTCCACAGACACACAGACACAGACACAAGGACATGTTTCCAAAAATGCTTTTTTTTTTGATTCAGGGGGCCTCAAAACATATATTTGCGGTGAAATCCCGGTATCGAATTTTTGGGTGGAATACAATACAAGAGAAAGTAAAAATTAAATTGACTCTAAAATGACCTTCATAACGTCCTCCAAACAAAACACGACTAATGGCATTTACTTTCCCCCATAATATCAAGCTACTTTTATTAAAGACATTTCTTAAAGGCATTTCTTTCTATAACCCTTAGTTTTGGGGATATTTTGTGGTCTCAACTTAAATGGTTCAACCTGTATACACATACAGGAAAAAACCTTCATGGGAACGGTTTGGGAATAAACCCGTTGAGAGTATTGGAAAGTCGTTGCTGTTTGCGGAAAATGTCCCTCTGGTGGAAAATAAGCAGGAAGGCGTAGCAGTGTAAGTAAACACGACACAGTTTAGCCGCATCTTATCGCGTTGTTGATCTCAATGAGCCGTGACAGACGGGAGCAGACAATTTTCCTCGGACCCTGACAACTTTCATTTTCCTCATTGGTTTTCCCTGCCTTTAGTTCACCTGAATAAATGATAAGCGCTGTGTTCTTTGCAACACAATACAAATTGCTTACCTACTTTTTGATTTTATTTTCCTGCTTATGGATTTCCTTTATCTGTGAACAGCTGCTGAAAATTGACTTTTCCCTGTAGGTGCAAAACGCTACCTGGAACGGTCAAAGATTTCCTCCTCGTCCTTCTTTTGCGCTATGTTACATACAAACTGATGCTACCAACAATGTTCACATATATTAAAACATTGGTTTAGGTTAAGCAGTTTACATCGACAAAGTATTTTGAAAGAATGTCTGATTTTCCGGTAGAACATTACCCAGCTAACACTTGGATTAACAGAATTAAAATCAACTGGTGAAGGAATGACTTGTAGAGGTAGAGAATTAAAAGAAAGAGGCTTTTGGAAAGAATTGAGTAAAAAAATTTAACATATACCGAACGGAATGACTCAGGTCCCGGGTTCAAACTCCCGGCGCTGACCAATCTGACCAAAGGTTTTTCGCGGTTTTCCTGGTCGTTGGACGAATTTTGGGTTGGATAATTTGGTCCTTCCTTTCGTCACCACATTTCGTTTCCTTTTTCTTCACCGCCATACCAGGCATTAGCCTGATCACCCATCTTGGATGTGCTATAATCCAGAGTTCGACAGGCTACTGATGCCATTGGCTACAAGCATTGGCTTGTAGGTCCTTGGGTATAAGTCCTACAAAAAGGAGGGTTAAGAAGAAGAATTGATCATATTAAAATTCAGGAAAGACTTGATAGTTTTAAAAAACAAAAACCCACTGAACATTTACAGGGAGTTAATGTTAGAATGGAGAAGGGAAAATTATGTGGAAAAAGGAAATAAATCTGCCAGGGAAGGAATTGCATGGACTAGAAAAGGGGTAGTAAAATTGAAAGGTTTAAGATGGAAAAGAGATTTAGGTGAATATCTAATGTATATAATGAAATATAATTAGTTGCAAGCGATTCTTGAATGGACTAACTTACCAATAGATATAAGGGGGAAATTATTAAAAATTAAAATCAGATAAGGTTATTAAGAAGATTGGTAGCTGTTTATGAAAGGTAAAAAGAAAATGGTGTAAGAAACTTAATCAAGGAAGATGAAGTAGATTCTATGGAAATATATAGAGCAAAAATATTTTGTATAAGTAACAATATAACCAATGTAAATGTTTTCCAGGTTAGAATAGTCAAGAGGAGGTTGTAATGTATTCAGTTAATTAGAGTTGCCTTATTTAATAATAATTAGACTCATGTGTAATGAGGTTATCCAACTGAATATTGCTAAGTATGTACACTCGTTAGTTTAAAGTCTGGCCGGACTTCGTGAGCGCTTGGAACAGCCGACCTTTGTTTACAAGATTGCATTTATTAGTGTAATAGTTATAATGGGGAATACAACTATAATCAGAAAAGTCTTCCGACAGGGCCACATTTAGAGCGGGGAAACTTCCGACAGTTTTATTTTTTTAAATTCATATCAAACCAATATCGGAAATTCCCTTAGATAACCATAGGTCTACTGCTAGTAGCACATTTACAAGGAAAAGAAAGCTTAATATTGTCGCTTTACATAGGTAAGGCGACCCTACGTCCCATTTTTCGAAGCACTCTCAGCATTTTACGCTGTAAGATGGAATATCTTCATTCTGGTGAGCTTTTGCTGTTTGTACAATGTTTCCAAGCAATTTTCTTGTTCACATAACAACTATGAAATACAGAGTAGGTACTTAGTAACTGTGTAGGGTACTGTTAAGTTTAGATATTTATGGAAATCCCCCCCCGAAATTCTTTTCTCCGTACAAATAAGATAGATAGTTGCTTTACGTTGGAGCTGTTTATTTATTTAGCTACACGTATGGACGTCAATTTGAAGAGTGTTTCGTTGTAGGAGTTGTTACGTACGAGAAGCCGATTTGAAGATGTATTTTTGTTGTTACGCTCCAAGTTTAAAAAAATATTTATAAACTTTGTTATTAAACTGCTTCTATAGATAGTATTTATGTTTATGTTTGCCTCGGCTGCTTCAGTATTGTTTTAGAGACACGTTTCTCTTAATCAGGGCGTGGTGCGACAAGAATGTAGGCTTACACAGATTTTAAGTTTAAATTCACTATTTTTTATTAATCCTTGACACAAATTAAATAGCACTACACTGATTTTAAGAGTTGTGAGATACTTTTATTTAATACTTGCACTTTGTTGACGCGTATACTTATTTTACGATTCACACGAATACCTAATATTTCTTTAGAGAACAAATCTTTCATCCGGTTACTACCAAGGTCTGCAGGCAACTAAATATATTTCAACCGACCAAACCCATAAACTTCTGTATTTCAAGTCTCTGATTGGCTAATCCTAGTCCAATAGAATACCTGCATTTAATTAAAGCTTTTTCTGACTGTTGATTGGCTATTATTAAACTGTCACAAAATTTACATTATCATTGCTCTAATCATGACTAGTAGCATTTAAACTCTCAAACTCATTATTGCCTCAAGGTTTCCTCATTGTTACCTGCTTTAAACTTATTATTCGCACAGCTCTTACATTATTAAATTACGTAATGCATTCACATAACATTATTAAACCTGTTTACAATAATATAAGCATATGCAATGACTGTTACATACATTTTACAAATTATTACATACATATTGCTTCAAGGCGGGCTATTATTGCATTTACATATTATATAATTTAATTGAAATTATTCAAGTGTTAAAAATACTGCCTCACAACCATGTTTTCCAAGAAAATAATACATATACGGTATTTCAAACAGACAAATGTTTCAGAGTGCTTCAATACTTAATATTTGTTACCAAAATACACTTTATTGATTTATGATTCTCAAGTGGAGTATGATTGAAGCTCGTTAGAATGTCACGCTTACGGCATTACTATGAGATCAGTGACAGAGAGTTAGCTTGCTGCTTTTTGAGGTTACAAGTTCAAATCTCCATGGAGCTACTCAATTTTTACTTTCTCTACTACGTATAGTAAGTAGGGGAAGTATTGTATTCCACACAAAAATTCGATACCGAGATATCACCGGAAATACATGTTTTGAGACCCCCTGAATCCAAATAGCACTTTTGGAAACATATTCATGTGTGTGTCTGTGTGTGTGTGTGTGTGTGTGTGTGTGTGTGTGTCTGTGTGTGTGTGTCTGATAACAGCATAACTCAGAAACGAACAGTCTGATAAACACCAAACTTGGTATTTACGTTCAGTATCTTCCAGAGATGCGACACGAAGGTTTTCAAGAAAATCCCCACACCCCAGATTACCCCTTACATGGAACATTTTTCGAAAATTTTAATTTTCTCAAAACTGGCTCTAACGATTTTTATTAAAATATCATATGTTTAAGATACTTTCATGACAAATGAAATGTATATCTCGAATTTTCTGGGAATGTCTCCAAAAGTGTTCTTCATTGTGAACGACTTTTGTATAACTGGTAAACCATAAGAGATAGACAACATTTTACTACACAAAAAATGTAGATCGCGTTAAAATATACAATTTATCTCATATACATTTTTTTTGTTGAGTGAACCATTTTCGAGATATTGCTTGTTATTCCCTTAAATTTTTCAATACTTTATTTTCGCAAATGGGAATTCTTTATTCATTTTTTTGTCTTGGATATTACAGAGTATTAATCTGTGGCAAAGAGAATGGTGCTGCACATAGCAACCAGCTATTAAGAGATATGTCTGTGCTTAAAGGCTACTGTATTTCTATATTGCCCTTGTAAATATATATTCCCCTTACATCTACAAGAAAATTAGCAATAAGATTAACATGAAGTAGATGGAGAATAAGCGTTTGTAAAAATAGTTTGTACAAGAGTAGAGAAAGTCATGTGAGTGTAACAGATCAGATTTTTTTCTTTTTCCCCCTTTCATTTTAAATACATGAGTATAAATATAACAGGTTTTCTTTGTTTTTATGTATGTGGCTTTTATTTAGTAGTCCATCATACCGGTAGATAGCAAACATGACATTAGTTTATCGGTTGGGAGGAGATTTCACATTCTGTCAATTTAATTTTCCAATCACAAATTTCACCACTGTTGTAATTATATTTCTAAGGAAAATGAAGTAACACAAGCAATATTCTTTAACTATATTATAGTAAAACGAGTTGTAAAAAATAAAACGTAACAATTCACTACAGAGAATCGTACTCGAGTTGCTTGTGTATAACTTAAGTAGTTTAAACACTGCTACACATCAGTCAGGATAAGCTTGTTGCCCAAATCAGCGCCTTGTCACTTGTATTGCAGATTTAGTCGAGGTGGCGCACTGAAGCTGACGGTTGTAAGCCACCTTTAGCACAGTGTGTGTGGTTATTTCCACTTATGGACGTCAATTTGAAGAAGATTGTTTGTTACGTAATATGCTGTTACGTATGAGAAGCCGATTTGAAGATGTATTATGCTCCAAGTTTAAAAAAATAATATTAACTTTGTTATTAAACTGGTTCTATAGATATTATTTATGTTTATGTTTGCCTCGGCTGCGTCAGTCTTACTTTAGAGACGCGTTTCTCTTAATAAGGGCGTGGTGCGACAAGAATGTAAGCTTACACAGATTTTAAGTTTAAATTCACTTCTTTTTATTAATCCTTGACACAAATTAAATAGCACTACACTGATTGAGATTCTTTTATTTAATACTTGCACTTTGTTAACGCGTATACATAATTTTCGTTTCACACGAATACGTAATATTTCTTTAGAGAACACACCTTCCATCCAGTCACTACCAAGGTCTGCAAGCAACTGAACATATTTCAACCGTCCAAACCCGTAAACTTCTGTATTTCAAGTCTCTGATTGGCTGATTTTAGTCCAATAGAATACCTGCATTTAATTAAAGCTTTTTCTGGCTGTTGATTGGCTATTTTTAAACTGTCACAAAATTTGCATTATCGCTGCTCTAATCATGACTAGTAGCATTTAAACTCTCAAACTCATTATTGCCTCAAGGTTACCTCATTGTTAAATCATTGTTAGCAACTTTAAACTTATTTTTATCACAGCTCTTACATTATTAAATTATGTAATACATTCACATAACATTATTGAACATGTTTACAATAATATAAGCATATGCAATGACTGTTACATACATTTTAAAAATTATTACATACATATTGCTTCAAGGCGGGCTGTTATTGAATTTACAAAGTATATAATTTAATTAATATTATTGAAGTATTAAAAATACGGCCCCACAGGAAGTGGATGTGGAATAAGCATTTATAAAAATAGTTTGTACAAGAGTAGAGAAAGTCACGTGAGTGCAACACCTAAGATTTTTTTAAAGAAATAAATGTGCCTTATGCTATTGTTTGCATGTAGGGTAAGACACTAAAAGTTTACCCAGGAATTTGTATCCTACAGATAAACACTTGATGCGAAAACTCATACGACTTTCTCCATCGATGACAAATTGACGTATATCCGTTACATCTACTGTATTCATATAAGAAAAGGATCCATGATATATTTTGACATATGAATGATGTCAATTAAGCAATAGGTGTTTGGTTTCAAAAACAATGCCAATATAACATCCAAATGTTTCACCGTGGTAAATGCTCTTACAATGGAAAGGAAAAACAAAACAAAATCCTAAACGTAAACCTTGTGCATCTAGTGACGTAAACATTAAACATGGAATATTTCGAAAACGACTAGCGATACGAAAATTGTATTTGAAAACAAAATACGTATTTTAATTTTTGTCTATCTCTTATGCTTTCCCAATTATTATACAATATTATATCAAATTTAATCAGTGAGGCACTTTGAGGAGAGAAAGGTTTCTTCTCTGCTATGGAAAACCTTCTATCCCAACCTATTCATGAGGATGAGGTGGGCTGAAGATGCTCGAAAACAATCTGGTAACGCTACGGACCCCGCTGCTCTAAGTCTGCCGCCATCAGATCTGGCTGCTGAAATCCTCCTACGATTCTAATCCATTTCCTAATTGTTGTGGTTTCCGACCTTACCTGCACGCACGCACACACCATTTCTCTCTTTATTACAGGGTGATTTTAAATGATGGACCCATTTTATAAAATTCGTGTTTATTAAAGTACAAATCCAACATGCACCATCTTTATACCAATAAACAGAGGAATTTTCAAAGTTTTGTTTAATACAGTATAAATGTTCAATGTGTCCACCGTTTGCTGCACGGCAAACATCTACGCGGCAGCCAAACTCGTCCCACACACGAGCAAGCGTATCTTCTGTTACTGAGTGCACGGCAGCAGTGATACGGTTCCGCAGGTCGTCCAGTGTTGTAGGTAGAGGCGGGACGTAAACAGCTTCTTTAACATAACCCCGTAAGAAATAGTCACATGGGGTGAGATCAGGAGATCTCGGTGGCCAGGTCTTCGTTTACCCTGCGACCTATCCAGCGCTGAGGGAGGGATTCATTCAAAAAGCCTCGTACATCGCTGTGCCAATGGGGCGAAGCTCCATCCTGTTGGAAAATGAGGTCCTGTGAATCTTCCATAATTTGAGGGAACAGCCATTGTTCCAACATGTCCAGGTACGTTATTCCAGTTACAGTTTTTTCCGCAAAGAAAAATGGTCCATAAGCCTTTGTACGGGATAAAGCACAGAACACGTTTACCTTCGGTGAGTCTTTTTCGTGTTGCAATGTTGAATGTGGATTTTGCAAACCCCAAAATGGAACATTATGTCTGTTGACTTTCCCGCTAAGTTGGAAAGTCACTTCATCGCTAAAAATGATACGCTGTAGAAACGCGTCATTCTCCATCATTCCTTGCACATAACCACAAAATTCGAGACGCTTCGCTTTGTCTTTAGGTTTAAGAGCCTGCACAAGTTGTAATCGGTAGGGCTTGTACAGCAAACGCCGTCTCAGAACTTTCCATACACTTGGTTGGGATATTCCAAGTTCTCTACTAGCTCTATGGGTAGACTTACGTGGACTGCGAACAAAACTGTCTTCAGTCCGTCTGACGTCCTCCTCTGACACATGCGGTCGGCCTGTGCTTTTTCCTTTACACACACTTGCAGTCTGTTTAAATTGCGTAAACCAACGGCTAATGCTTTTTCTAGTTGGTGGTTCAATACCGAATTTGCTACGTAATGCCTGCTGCACTACAATTTGCGACTCACTTTTTGCGAGCGCATAAAACCTTGCGCTCCACAGTAGCCATCTCACTACGTACTGACAGTGAAACGCAATGGCGGCCTATCGCGCGAGCACTCTACCGGCCGATTCTAAAACCATCACCGCCCGCCGAAAAAACTTTGAAACTTCCTCTTTTCATTGTTATACAGATTATTCATGTTGGATTTGTGCTTTAATAAATACGACTTTTATAAAATGGGTCCATCATTTAAAATCACTCTGTATATTGACGCAGTAATTTGTATCACAAATTATGTAAATGTCAGAGTGATTGTAGTGTGAATATGCATTGTTGTGTGACATTGATTTGAGATGTTTGTTGATTGTAATTATTGTCGAGAAATGGGTTTATACGGCCTTACTGAAACTGACAATAATAGCGTGCAATAATGTAGCGAGGGGGTGAGCTGTTTATCATTATTAGAGACGAGCAAATGACGTAATATTGGCGCGTTTTTCTTAGGAATTTGCGGGAACATGTTTCCCCAGAGCATATGTTTTCGTAATTTTCATTGGATATAAATATAGACGCTAATGTTGGCGCGTTTTATTAACCAATAGCAGCTCGGTTATAATCTTTAGGCATATCGGGGTGTGGGAGTATAAAAAGAGCTAAGTCAGAGGTAGACTCGTCCAGTCCATCGGAAACATTTGTGCATTACACGTCGTCGAGTTCAACAGAAACAGTCATGTTTCAGTTTGGCGAGTGTCAAGATTAATATGTGAAAGTAAATAATGTGTTCGACAATAAAAGTGTAAAACAAATTCTTTTATCAGTGTTATCTTTGGATAAAAACTCCTTTCCGTTTACACACCTGATTAAGAGATTTGCTCGACCGAGAAACAATAGCTAGCCAGAGGACAGTGAACCCAAAATTAAAACCATAACAGGCGCTCAGTAAAAGATAACACGAAGTGACCGCGATAAATTGGCTTTCATACGTGCGGCAAATAAACAGTAGCATTTTCAAACAAACCTAACAAAGAATACCGTCGCAATATTAATATCTGATATATAAGCTTTCTATGTGGTCTAGTCACCTGACAGTCATCACGAGCATTGTTAGGTATCCACATACACAAGTTTTACGTTCTCTACCACTTACCTATAGCAAGCAGAGGAAAAGGTAAACGTAAAGATACGTATCACGGAGGGAGCCCCGAGAACCGCACGTAGGCCAGTCGACCCTTTACGCTTCCAACGTTACCCCTGAGAGGGAAGGATGAGGAGGGAGACCCGAAGGGCGACCAGATCCGGATGCCGACTGGGCCAGCATGGACGGCATTCCTAACGTTTCCAGATAGAATGCATCTGACGCTGTGCTGTCCCTGCCCATAAGCCACCAACCTTCAGGATCCCCTGGAGCGGAGCCCGACGCTGAGAACAGACCGAGCGATACCAGGGAAGAAGCCTTTACAGAGCGCAAGCCACCGCCCAGCCGCAACCCGCCGAACGCCGTCGCCTGGTCCTACAACGAAACAGATGACAAGGAAGATGATGGGAACAGGAAATGAGAGAAAGGAGAGTCGTGGTAGAAGATGAACAACTCCAGTAATCGCCTGGCGATCCGGGGACAGCACAACAAACCCCTGAGTCAGAGTGGGCGTCGCCGGAGATCGATCCCGGGGTCTCTCGAATGCGGGCCACAGACGTAACCGCCTGAGCCATCCCGCTCAGTGCAAGTAGAGGAAGTACTGAAATTCGGTACTGATATTTCACCGGAAATACACGTTTTGAGGCTCACGAATCCTGAAAAAGTATTTTTAAAAAACAATCTGTGTGTGTGTGCGTGTGTGTGGCAGCATAACTCAAGTTAAATACCAAACTCGGTATTTAACTTCAGTGTCCTCCACGGATGCAACACGAAGATTTTTAAGAAAATATATCCACCCAAAATTACGCTTTACATGGAAAAATGTTCGCTATTTTTTATTTTCTCAAAAATGGCTCTAACCTTTTGATTAAAATATCTAATGTTTAAGATATTTGCGAGACAAACAAATGTATATCTTGAATTTTCTGGGAATGACTGTGAAGTTCTGTTTATTCTGAATGACTCTTGTATACTTGGTAAACTGTAAGAGATAAACAAAACACTACAAACAAAAGTTGATCTCCTTAAAGCAAACAATTTATGCCAAATATATTGTGGCGCTATCCATTTCCGATATATTTTTGTTATTGGTTTAAATTTCAAACACGTATACCTTTTTAAAATGATAAGTCGCTATTCGATTATTCTCGTAGTTAGGCAAGAGCATGGATTTTAAAGATAACTATATGTTACTTTTTTAAAGTCCCCTTGTTTACCCAGTTTGATTACTATGTTTTTTTCTGTTTACTTTGCCGCTTATTACCGCAATTACAAATATAATACACACAAAACACCCATGCTCATGGCGGAACTCGAACCAGTATTACTATGTAATGAAAGTTTATCTCAAATAAAACAAGTAGACAGAAGAACACACATTTATAAGAATTCTTTGTACAAGAGTGAGTAGAGAAAGGCTAGAATGTAACACATCAGATTTTTAAATATATCGACTCAGTTTATACGGAAACTCTTCCCCTGTAGTTGTATTTAAACCTTAACCCATTATCTAAACAATAACAATGTCGTTGTTCATGAGTCCATTATCATTGAGTGAAAACATTAAATCAGGGAAATTCAGTTAATCATACGAAGTAGCCACAAAACGCGCCCATAAACAACTCTCGATAACAAATTAATATGTTTACGAGAAGAAAATACTGTTTGGTTAGTGTAGTAAAAAGTAGGTCAGATTAAAACTCCATTAGATGTAATCGATGTGGCCGGGTTTTCTGACGTCACATACACGTCATTACTTTCTGTCTTAATTAGTTTCAAACATCTCTGCTTCCTCCGGTTGGCCAAATTCACTTCTGCCTAGTTATATTTTTCTTCCACACACCTACATCCCACATGCATCCTGGTTTGCGTCCTGAAAACACATATCGGACGTAAAAAGAAATAAAAGAAAACCAAGTGTAGGTCACGCGATTTTCCCTGCCTATTAACATTTCACGCTTAGTTTATGAAATATTCACGTGAAAATTAGGTTATAAAAATGTGTTACATTCACATAATTTTTGCAACCCCCTTTCCAACAAACCATTCTCACGAAGGCTATCGAGATAAACGTTTGCACAAACATTTTCATTAAACATTTTGTTGTAGGTACGACCCTATATGCTGGCTTTGAAATTCCACTCCTTTCATGACATCACGAGAAACAAACAAATGGCCACATAGCAGTTCAAAAAAGTCTACACTATTTGAAAATTCAAACCAATAACTACAGAAAATGATACAAAAAATATATTATACAAACTATGTGTTTTAGCGAGATCTAAATTTCTTTGTTTGGCAAATTTTTATTTATTTCTTATTATTTACAGAAAAATCATTCGGAATGAAGAGCATTAGGTTGGAAACGGAGGGGACTCGGCACTGATCCACACAGGGGATGTTGTACCTATACCCCACAAGGGTGCGTCTCCGGGAGGAAGGATGAGGCGAGATGAGACACCGGGCGGCTGGAACCAGGAGTGATGACACAGGAATGGCAGGGCCCCTACGTTTCCAGATAGAGACTGCCCGGTAGACGGACAGGCAGACCGGGGACCCCCACACGTACAGAGGGGATCCAACTATCTTCATGGGGGTTCGCATACCCCCGGCAGCCAGCCAAAAGTCGAGGGACGGAGAGACTCACAAAGAGCGTCGTTTCCCCCGCCACACTGCACCGAAACACCATCGCCGACACTTCCAACCCTCAAAGAGACCAACGGATGGAAGATGAAGTGAAATGAGAATGGAGATGAAATGGAGGGACAGGAAATTCGGGGGATGTGATAATCTTCCCAGCATTCGCCTGGCGACCCGGGAAAACACCCGAAAGTATCCATGGGTCAGGTCGGCCACGGGAACCCGTGACCTCCCAGATGAAACCGCCTGAACCATCCCTCTCAGTCAGAATGAAGAGGACTTCACAGTCAAGTTGGCACACACATTTTATTTGTCAGGCAACCATCTAAAACTTAGTATTTTAATGGAAGTTGTTAGAGCCATTTTTGGAGAAAATAACGAAAAATGCTCCATGTAAAGGGTAGTTGGGGTGGTAGGATTCTTTAAAAATCTTCCTTAGAAGATGTTGAACTTAAATACTAATTCTGACATTTCGTTTTTGAGTTACGCTGTTCACAGACACACACACTCTCTCTCTCTCCCTTATTTCTATTCGGGGGCCTCAAAACGTGTATTCTCAGTTATAAAATTGTTGAGTGGAATACAAAACTCCCTCTGATTACTATAGGTAAGTGGTACAGAAAGTAAAACTGACAATATCTGCAGAGAAATGTTCTCTCTTAGGTTACATACTTCGTTACACGCAGGAACTGAGACAGCTATCAACTGCACATAAATAAAGTGTATTTTTGTTAGTCAACTATTTGTGTGAAGCTCGTATTCGGAGGCCCTGGGTTCGATACCCGTCGTTCTCCGACTCTGATCTTGGGTTTTTTGTAGTTTTATCTGGTCGTAAGACGAATGCAGGGATAGTTTCTCGTCTAACAAGATTTCCTTTTTCCCTCATTTCCCTTTCATTCCATTTCCTTCTCATCTTGCAGGTGTGCTTCCAAGTTTGGTGACGAAGGGCGCTGCCGGACAGATGGCGCGGATTCTTGCTCCAAAGAAAGAGTATTCCCCGTGGACACTAGAAAGCTGCTTGGTTGAACGGGTCGTTCATCGCTCTCTCTTAGCAGTTCCAGTAGTGGGATAGGTCTTGAAGCTAGGAATTATTAGGGACTTCCATTTCCGAAAAATCTGTTGCTATTGCTTCAATTTTCCAATTATTTATCATACATTTTGAAGTACCAAGTCATTTCTTTCTTCTTCCTTCTTATTTTTTCTCATTATGGCATGCAGAGTGGAATTTTAAAACCAGTATACATCGACCAGCTTTTTAAATATCTGAATATCACTTCAGCTGCTGTACCCCCTTAGGGTGTAGAGTACATCTCGCTCACTGCCGACCTACATCAAGAGATCTATTGCGGCTGCCACCCCTATGAGGAAGGGACGAAGTGAAGGAACCACAGGAAGCTATAAGCCGTAAGCAGACAGGCTACAGACACGCGCGGAAGTACTTATCAGTTTTCCAGGCCCGAAGACCCGTCCCACTTCTAGAGGTGCCTAAAGAGGGCGACCAACGACCTGTCGAAAGAGCAGCCCTCTGGTGTTCACGGGGAGTACGTTTTCCTTTGAGCAAGTATCCGCGCCATCTATTCGGCACCGCCATACACCACGAAACCTAGAAGTATACCTGAAAGATAAGAAGGAAGCGTAATGAAAGAGAAATGACCGAAAGGAAATCATGGTAGATGAGAAATCACCCCAACATTTGCCTGCCGACCCAAAGAAACCACGAAAAACTCATGGAACATGGTGGGCTGACGCAGGAGATCAAACCTGGGACCTTCCGAATGCAAGTCGCACACGTTACCGCAGCGTTACCTAGCTCGGTCCTGTATTTCTCTGCAACGAAACCTATTGCAAAACGTTTGCACAACCTTGTAGACAGAAAAATAAACGTGTGTAAACCAAGTGTGAAGAAGAGAAATACAAATATTCTGATGTGATACATTCACATGACTTTCTACCGTTTATTAGTGGGTACACAAACTACTCATAAGAAAGCTTATTACTGTCTCTACTACGTATAGTAAGTAGAGGAAGTAATGCATTCCACCCAAAAATTGGATACCGAGATTTCACCGGAAATACGTGTTTTGAGGTGCTCTGAATCCAAATAAAGCATTTTTGAAACGTGTCCGTGTGTGTGTGTGTGTGTGTGTGTGTGTGTGTCTGTCTATCAGTCTGTGAACAGTATAACTCGAAAACGAAAAGTTGGGTAAATACCAAACTTGCTATTTAGGTTCAGTATCTTTCAAAGATACGACACGAGGATTTTCAAGATTCCCCACCCCAGACTACACTTTACATGGAACGTTTTTAGAAAATTTTTATTTTATCAAAACTAGCTCTAACAATTTTGATTAAAATATCATATGTTTAAGATATTTTCATGGTAAATGAAATGTATATCTTGAATTTTCTTGGAATATCCACAAAAGACCTCTTCATTCTGTATGACTTTTGCATAACTGGTAAACCGTAAGAGACAGACAAAATTCTCTACTACACAGAAAACTTAGATCTCTTTAAAACACATAATTTATGTCATATACATTTTTTGTCGAGTGAACCATTTCCGAGATATTCCTTGTTATTTGTTTGAATTTTCCAATACTTATACTTTTTCTCAAATGGGAACTCGCTATTCTTTTTGCTTTCTCTACTACGTATAGTAAGTAGGGGAAGTATTGTATTCCACGCAAAAATTCGATACCGAGATTTCACCGGAAATACATGTTTTGAGACCCCCTGAATCCAAAAACAGCATTTTTGTAAACATGTCCGTGTGTGTGTGTGTGTGTGTGTGTGTGTCTGTCTGTCTGTGAACAGCGTAACTCAGAAACGAACAGTCGGATAAACACCAAACTTGGTATTTAGGTTCAATATCTGCCAGAGATGCGACACGAAGATTTTCATGAAAATCCTCCCACCCCAGATTACCCTTTACATGGAAGATTTTTCGAAAATTTTAATTTTCTCAAAAATGGCTCTAACGATTTTGATTAAAATATTATATGTTTATCATATTTTTATGACAAATAAAATGTATATCTTGAATTTTCTGGGAATGTCTCCAAAAGTATTCTTTATTGTGAACGACTTTTGCATAACTGGTAAACCATAAGAGATAGACAAAAGTTTACTACACAGAAAATGTAGATCGCGTTAAAATACACAATTTATGTCATAAAATATACATGTTTTGTTGTTGAGTGAACCGTTTTCGAGATATTGCTTGTTATTTCCTTAAATTTTTCAATACTTATTTTCTCAAATGGGAATTCGTTATTCATGTTTTTGTCTTGGATATGCAAAGAGTATTAATCTGTGGCAAAGGGAATGGTGCTGCACCTAGCAATCAACCATTAAGAGATATCTATGTGCTTAAAGGCTACTGTATTTCTATATTGCCCTTGTAAATATATATTACCCTTACACCTACAAGAAAAATAGCAATAAGATAACGTCTGCAAATGTTTATCTGGAATAACATGAAGTAGATGGAGAATAAGCGTTTGTAAAAATAGTTTGTACAAGAGTAGAGAAAGTCATGTGAGTGTAACACATCGGATTTTTTTTAATGTCCTGAACATGCATAGAGAATGGAATGCTCCACATGGCAACCAGCTCTTAAAATATGTGAATATCGCTTAAAGCCTACCATATTCCCATTGCACCTTCAAGAAAAAGCATCTGGATTAAGATGAAGTAGATGGAGAATAAGCGTTTGTAAAAATCCTTTGCATATGAGTAGAGAAAGTCATGTGAGTGCAACACATCAGATTTCTTACTATCTACTTCATTTTAATCCGAATAAACCTTTGCAGAAATAGCTACATTATACATTTCTTTTTGGATACAAGAGAATAGCGATAGTCAAATGTTTAAGAACTGGACGCTATATGCTCGCCTTAAAATTCCGTACTGTTTCCATGAAACCGCCAGAAACAGCCGAATGTTGACAGACTAAGGGAATGGCCAAGAAATGAACAATTCAAACCATTAATAACGGATGTTACGGAAACGGCTAATGTCACAAAAGAAGTTATTTGAAATAAATTGTATGCTTTTAAGAGATCTCATATTTTATTAAGGACGTTTTCGTCTATCGCTTAACGTTTACTAATTGTACAAGATTATATAAAATTTCTTCCGAATTAAGAGGACTTCTCAGGCTATTTTATTTGCCATCTTTAAGATATGGTACTTTAACCAGAAACTTAGATATTTTTAGTAAATTCAAAATTTCCGAAAAAGGTACAATGTAAAAGATAGTTGTGGTGGGGGATCTTCTTGAAAATCTTCGTGTCGCATCTTTGGAAGATATTGAAGTTAAACAAAAATTTGGTGTATATCCGACTTTTCCTTTTGGAGTTTATAGGCGCACACACATGGACCTATCTATAAAAAATCTGATGTGTTACACTCACATGACTTTCTCTACTCTTGTCAAACTATTTTTACAAACGCTTATTCTCCATATGCTTCATGTTAATCGAGATGTTAATCTTATTGCTAATTTTCTTATAGGTGCAAGTGGAATTGGTAGGCTTTAAGCGATAGTCAAATATTTTAAGACCTGGTTGCTATGTGGAGCATTCCATTCTCTTTGCATTACCAGCATAAAAAAAATGAATAACGAATTTCCATTTGAGAAAAGTATATAAGTAGTGGAGAATATAAGGGAATAACAAGCAATATCTCGAAAATGGTTCACTCAACAACAATGTATATGGCATAAATTGTGTATTTTAACGTGATCTACATTTTTTGTGCTGCAAACTTTTGTCTATCTCTTATGGTTTACCAGTTATGCAAAAGTCGTTCACAAGGAAGAATACTTTTGGAAACATTCCCAGAAAATCCGAGATATACATTTCATTTGTGATGAAAATATCTTAAACAAATTATATTTTAATCAAAATCGTTAGAGCCATTTTTGAGAAAATTAAAATTTTCGAAAAATGTTTCATGTAAAGGGTAATCTGGGGTGGGGGGATTTTCTTCAAAACCTTCGTGTCGCATATGTGAAAGATACTGAACCTAAATACCAAGTTTGGTGTTTATCCGACTGTTCGTTTCTGAGTTATGCTGTTCACAGACACACACACGGACATGTTTCCAAAAATGCTTTTTTTCGATTCAGGGGGTCTCAAAACATATTTCCGGTGAAATCTTGGTATCGAATTTTTGGGAGCAATACAATACTTCCCGTACTTAGTATACGTAGTAGAGAAAGCAAAAAATGTTACGATGAGAAACGTGATATCTTCTCCAGTGATTTCCATTCTAAAATAAACCTCTCAACTTTTCTGGTGCAACCGAGAAATACGTTTCCTGTGATACAGACGATGGTTGTTTATGTGCAACAAAAACTGATTGTATGCCAAGCAGATGTTGCCCGCGTTATCAACCACTGTGATATGAAACAGGCAGAATTATTGGGCTATATGGGAGGTCCGGTACATCAGATGGCTCTATGTATGCTGGCAAGGGTTTACTAGAGCAGAAACCCGTTCTCATCGACTTGGTCCTGGGGCACCAGGCAGAACCACGCTATGGGAGGACTACTTGATAATTGGATTAAACTTTAAGCTGGCTTTCGTCGGAACCAATGTAAAACCCTTCATGAGAAAGCGTGTTACATTCTCAACTCCTTAGTTAACTAAGGAGAGGAATCCTGGATATCGAGGGTTCACCGAAAATACACGCTTTGAAGTTACCTAGGTTTAAGATACAATGTTTGCCTTCTCTACTACGTATGCCAAGCAAAGGAAGTGTTGCATTCCACCCAAAAATTCATTCCGAGATTTCACAGTAAATACACGTATTGAGGCGCCCTGAATCCAAATAAAGCATTTTTGGAAACATTCCGCGCGCGCGCGTGCGCGTTTGTGTGTGTGTGTGTGTGTGCGTGTCTGTCTGTCTGTCTGTCTGTCTGTCTGTTATCTAGTATTTGTCCGCTGTCTGTGAACAGCATAACTCAAAAACGAAAAGTCGTATAAATACCAAACTTGGTATTTAGGTTCAATACTTTCCAAAAATGTGACACAAAAATTTTCAACAAAATCGCCCCACCGCCATCTACCCTTTACATAGAACATTTTTCGAAATTTTTTGTGGTCTAAAAAATGGTTCTAACTATTTTCATTAAAATGTCGTATATTAAAGATACTTACATAACTAATAAAATGTACATCTTGAATTTTCGGAGGATAGCCTGTGAAGTCCTCTTAATTCGAAGGAAACTTTGTATAATCTTGCATAACTGGTAAGCGTTAAGAGATAGACGAAAACGTAGTACACAGAAAATGTAGTTGTCTTTAAAACACACAGTTTATTTGAAATAATTTTTTTGTGGCAGCGGTTCTGAGATATCCGTTATTAAATGTTCAAATTGTAAGTCCTTTCAATATTCAGTTGTTTCTCGCGATTGCATGGAAATACAGGGTTATTCAAAAAGAAGGAACAGACTTTAAATATTTATTTCTAATGAACAACAATAGATGGCGACACATGAGATACATCACCGAATATAGAAAATTTCAAATTTTTATTTTATGTGTTCAAAATGAGCACCATTTATTACGCGAGGACGACCAGAGCTTTTCCGTTTGCATACGCAACCATCTTCTACGAATTTATTGTAACAATTGTAAATTTTTTATGACGAGGTGGCTCGTTGTTGAACTTACAGCGAAATTCATGCTGCAATGAAACAATGGATTCACTCTTTGTATAGTACACAAAACGGCTTTACCATTGGCGTCGCCATTTTATCGTAAACAAACACAGCGCCAATGTAGGCACTGAATGGAACTAATAGGTGGAGCTTAAAATCTTGAACTTTCCTCTATTCAATGTTGTGTTGTATGTGACGCTATCTATTGTATTTCCTTGGGAATAAATATTTAAAGTCTGTTCCTTCTTTTTTAATAAACCTGTAGTATGGAATTCTAAGGCCAGCATATAGCGTGGGATTCTTAAACATATGACTATCGCTGTTCTCTTTGTGCGTATAGCGAGGTGTGTAATGTAGCTATTTCTGCAAAAGGTTTATTTAGATTAAAATGTAGTAAGCTTAAGTAAGAATAATTTTATACCCATTAATAAATTATAGACGGTAGAGAAAGTCATGCGAATGTTTCACATCAGAATTTTAGAGAAAGCCCCATGTTCCTGTGACCATTTAAGCTGCTCCAACACGATTTTCATCAAGCTTCTCCCATTTCAAACAACCCTCTAAGTGGAAAATTTTCCTTTGATTCTACAGAAGAATGAACATTGTTAGACTCGAGTGTAAAAGACAGTAAAAAATAACCACAATTTCTGAATTTATATATAGTTTACAAGTACAGCAAATCAATACCTCGACTATGACAGCGAACGGGGGGGGGGGACACCTCGTCGCAGCGCGGATCTTTTGTGCTTACCACCCCTAGGATGAACGGATGAAGAAACGGCAGGAGGTTACAGGCAACAGGTTTGCCGGCCGACAGAGACGCGCAGAGGTCGCTAACGATTCCAAGCTTGATGACCCGATTACACCGATGGGCTGCTGAGAGAAGGCTGCCCTCTGGCGGCACAGGGGAGAACTTGATCCACCTGAGGCAGCTCAGAGAAAATTGCCGAGAAGAGCTTACGAACGAGCAAGCAACTGCGCCATCTGTCTGGCACCGATCACACTGCACAGCCCCTAGGCCTACCTGAAACATAAGAAATGATAGGAAATGAGGGAAAGAAAATTCGTGGTAGAAGAGAAACCACCACAGCATTCGCCTTGCCAACCAGGGAAAACCACGAAAAAACCCATAGTCAGAGTGGCCGACCTCAGTAATCGAACCCAGGATCTCCCGATTGCAAGGTTCACACGTTCCCGCGGAACCAGCTTGCTCGGCAATTCAGTACCTTACGTGAATGCCTATCAGCTATTTTTCATTGTGTATTTTCTTTCTTTCTCCAATAACACCATTGCATTATTAATTATTCATTGTGAAAAATCTTTCCAATCTACGATCTCAAAAATATACACAGAACAAAAGATGCACATCCTAGAACAAATATCTACTATTCATTTTAAATATGGTATGACATTTCCACAGATAATACCGAAGGGAAGAATGAATGAAAAGGATCTTTTAAGATACTATGACCGCGTGCGCAAGTTACCTACGGACCGGCGGTGGGAGTACCTCCCTGCTCGTCCACCTGTCTAGGGATGGGGGTGGCCGATCGTCTCCAGAACTTAGGCGTACAAAATAATAGACATTGCGTGCCGCTTCTTCGCTCCAGAGTATTCCTTTGGGCCGTTTCGAGTAGGTTCCGCTTCCAGAAGGTTCCACTTTGTATGTGGGCCTATATAAGGGGCTGCTGTTGCCCGGAATTGAAATGTCAGCAAGTTAACAAGTTACGAAGTGAAAAGTGGACAAAGGCAGTGCAGTTGTGAGCTGTGTTGTGTTGTGTTCCAAGTGTCAAACGTTACTAAAGTGTAACGTTTTTGCTATGCTGAGTGCCTAAGTGATAAATAAATGTGCTTCGCAGTATCTGCTGTTCTCACTTGTTACAATACATTGTTTGACAAACTTACTTCATTGAAGAAAACGGATCTCCATCTATCCAGTAGTACAACATAAAATGTTGACTCTCTAGTTATACTCTCCTTTTGCACTGTATAGAGAGTCATCTAATTGTGATTCATGGGAAATTCCATAAGCATTTATCACATTAAAGTTTCAATATACAGAAGACAAGCTGGAGCAGTAAATAATGAAAATGTTGCTTTGGATCTAACAATTTTCACTCCACGTATTTCCCAAAAATATTTCTAACGATTTCAGTTGGACCAGAGGGATAGCTCAGGCGGTAGAGTCTGCGGGTAGCTTTCGGGTTAGATTCCCGTTGTATTCCCAGGTCGATTGTCAAATGCTGAACTGGATTATATAATACCATGAATGTTCCTGGCCCTCTTTTCGTTTCCTTTTCATCTTGCAGGGTTAGCGTGGCAGATAGTGGTGTGCGGCGTATGCCGTGTATGTGCTATGAAGAAAGAACTGTTTCTTTCCTGGCATGAAACCTTCTGCGGCCAGGGATACTCAATCTACAAACGTTAAGAGCCTACCGCCTTAGAATTGGCAATCCTTTGTAAAAGGTAAAGGTACCGAGGAACGGAGGGGCCTTCTCAACTGGGGCAGAGCACCGCAAGTAGGTCGTAAGGACCCTTTTGCTTATACCATATCTCTTGGAAGGGAAGGATGAAGGGAGGGACCTTAAGGGCGACCAGATCTGGATGATTGGCCGGGTCTCTAACGTTTCCAGATCGAATGCATCCTACACCGCCCACGCGGGCCCTTCCATAAGCCACCTAACTCCCGGCGGTCCCCCCTGACGGGGTCCACTCGAAGGCGAGACCTAATAACTAAGCAGTCCCACTACGAAGCCAGGAAAGAAATCTCTACAAAGTGCACATTCACCGCCAACCGCAACCCGCCGAACACCGTCGCCTGGTCCTACAACCCTGAAACAGATGACAAGAAAGATGATGGGTACAGGAAATGTGGGCAGGAAAGTCGTGTAGAAGATGAACCACCCCAGCGTCTGCCTGCCAAACCGCGGAAACCACGAAAAGCCCATTGATCATAGTGGACTGTCGTCGGGGATCGAACCCGGGACCTGCGAGGTTACTGCTCCACCACCTCATTCGGTGGCCATCTTTCGTACTTTCTTGTCTCACATCTTCTTCCTGGAGATTTAGTAGACGAAATAGGCCTAGCCTTGGCCAAAGTGCTGAATGAAGTATAAAACAAATGTCGAATTTTATGAATATTAAACAATTTCAAAATCTTAAAGTACATGTAAATAAATGCTTACTGCAACAAAAATATGTATCTCCTGTGGTATATCAAATATAACTTTGAAGATATTAACTATTTCCGAAATATTCACTGATATTGTATGCGCATTTTAAGCAGTAGCCTTAGAAATGTTAAGTGATGGTGCACTTGCAGAGTAAACAGTAATATGATGGCTATAATAGAATTACTGCGTGGATTTTAAACACCTGAATGTTTCCCAGTATACAAAAATGCACAAATACATGATTATGTTTATACTTAATTTAACCATTGTCAGGAATGTTTAACATTATTAACAACATTTTGATAACAAATAAGCTTTTAAATTAATAATCTGTAGAAGAGATACGAAAAAAATATATGTTTACCAACACTTCTTTTGAAAACGGAAGAGGTATTATATTTTGGGTATACCGAGAGCCCCTGCCCAAGAACACGGGTGAAGCCCCAACGGCTGGAGCGACATAAAGGATCAGCCATACAAAACGGCGCGACATAAGGAAGGGATAACATTGTTTGTAGGGGTTAATACCCAAGCAGGTTTGTGGGAAACCTTACGTTGCAGCCCCATCGCCTCACTAGCCTTGCATAGCTCCGGTAATGCGACCAGGGGGAATTTCAACATTCCAAAGCTGACAAGACATCGATGACCACGGCTATGAAGAAAAATACTTAAGGTTTCCTATAGTGATGGCCATTTCAGTGCTTTTATGTGGATCCGAAAACTTAATTCCAACAAAAATCCAAAGTAAAAGGCATGACGCTGTAGAAATAAGGCTTTTGAGAATATATTTATTATGCGGTCCAAATCTCTTGACGTTTGAGGCGTGTCCACTAATGCGGCACTAGCAAATAGCGGCAGTGTGGCGTTGCCTCATACGGACAGTACACTTCGCCGCTGGTAAAACTCTGATTGTAATATCATGTGTGCGTATTTCATATTTCATAAAAGCAACAAATAGCTAGGATAAAAGGCGACATTTTCCTGAACAAGTATACAAAAAAGAATCATATGTTTTACACCCAACGGTTCACCCTTACTTTATAGTCATCTTCCTGATGTTTAAAGGGAAACTTTTAACTATAATTATGCTTGTAATATTAGAAATCCATTGCTGTCGTAGTATTTTATGCATTGTTGTCATAGACATATTTATCACTTAATAATTTGCAGTCTCCATGAACTAAATAAATTTAAAAATAGTTATCCCACGAGGTTTTCGAATACAGCTACAAACTTGTCATGAAAATCCTTTCAAAGTCCTTTGACGCAGCTCTACAAAACCATACATGATGTTGTTTTCAATAAACAACGTACATGCATGGTTTCGTTTCTCAGAATAATACCATTGGAAAACCAACCTTTAAGTACATTTTAATGGTTATAGAACCAAGTACCTATCCGTTATGAGAAGAGCATGTTGTGCTTTTTGCTACATTCAACACCTCGTTACTTGGAATGCACTTCAAAAAAATCTGATGTGTTGCACTCACATGACTTTCTCTACTCTTGTACAAACTATTTTTACAAGCGTTTATTCTCCATATGCTTCATGTTAATGGAGATATCGAGATGTCAAACCTATTGGTAATTTTCTTGTAGATGCAAGGGGAATATGGTAGGTTTTAAGCGATAGTCAAATATTTTAACGCTGGTTGCTATGTGGCGCATTCCATTCTCTTTGCAAGTCCAGGACATAAAAAAATGAATAACGAATTTGAGAAAAAGTATAAGTATTGGAAAATTTAAGGGAATAACAAGCAATATCTCGCAAACGGTTCACTCAACAAAAGAAATGTATATGACATAAATTGTGTATTTTAACGCGATCTACATTTTTCGTGTAGTAAAATTTTGTCTATCTCTTATGGTTTACCAGTTATACAAAAGTCGTTCACAATGAAGAGTACTTTTGGAGACATTCCCAGAAAATTCCAGATATACAATTTATTTGTCATGACAATATCTTAAACATATGATATTTTAATCAAAATCGTTAGAGCCGTTTTTGAGAAAATTAAAATTTTCGAAAAATGTTCCATGTAAAGGGTAGTCTGGGGTGGGGGGATTTTCTTGAAAACCTTCGTGTCGCATCTCTGAAAGATACTGAACCTAAATACCAAGTTTGGCGTTTATCCGACTCTTCGTTTTTGAGTTATGCTGTTCACAGACACACAGACACACAGACAGACACACAGACACACAGACAGACACACACACGGACATGTTTCCAAAAATGCTTTTTTTGGATTCAGGGAGTCTCAAAACATGTATTTCCGGTGAAATCTCGGTATCGAATTTTTGGGTGGAATGCAATACTTCCCCTACTTACTATACGTAGTAGAGAACGTAAAAAAAAATAAGCCATATAAAGAATAAGCCAACTGAGAAACTTAAGCAAGGAATCAGCAGCTGTCATCACATTCTCGAGGAAGCATCAACAATGGAATTCATTGCACTATTGACGCGATAGCTCAAGGTTAAACCATTGTGAAAAACATCGACAAAGCAAAAACACTGCTCGTACATTTTACAGCGCGCTTGCTGGAAGGTTAAGCGACTCAGTTGAAAATTCAACTGCTGTGTACTCAGTTATTACAGTGATAGGCTTTGTCCTAGCGTTTATAAAGTTAAGTCTTTCATGAAAATGTCGCTTAGTAAGCCCAGTCGCACCAGTGGATATAGCAGTATGGTTAGGGCTGTTGCCTTCAGTGAGGATAATTTCTTTAAAAAGTATTCCAACGAAGAAAACCGCAAAAATCTTAACTTCGCGAAATGTAAAAAAATTACAGTTGAGGCGTGTTCATTAAGTACATCAACTATTTCATGTGTGTAGGGAAGCGAAAAAGGATATGACATTAGCTGTGCAACTTGAATAACAAAGGAGCATAGAAAGGTTTTATTTCTCTACTTGTGTATTACTTTCCCATTATTGTCTCTCTTCTTGTTTTATTGCAGTTTTTAAGTGAAAATTGGGATGGCATTTATAACAAACACGTCGTTCTGAGGAAGCGAAACAAAGTGAAGTTTAGCAACCGCGCTCATTCGGTATTGGTTGTCACGAAACGTCAAGAGATTTGGACCACATAGTAGTTGTTTACAAAGGAATCAGGAAATATTCAAGTACTACAATTACTAGCGTTTTAGAACTGAGAAATACTGAAATGGTAGGTTAGATCATCCTAACAGTCGTCTTCAGTGGTCTAAGGATACCATGGTAGCCTCTAGTTCCTGAGGTTGCGGGTTTAAATCCGGCTGAGGGCGGTGGGTTTTTTCGGGCGTAAAACTCCTTATCATGGCTTTCTTGGAAAGGACGTAAGCCGGTGGTCCCGGTCGTAGATTTAAGGCACGTAAAAAAACCCAAGCCTGATAAAGAGGCCTCTGAGCAAAATTTCCGTTCTTTCACGCACAATATGGAATGGAACGCTAAAAAACGCAGTAGTTAATGTCCATAAATAAAACTTAGTTCACTTCATCATCGTAACAGAATGAAACATTTGACGTATTCCCGAACAATTGTACATTTACAGACCTAGAGTACAAAGAAGGTGGGAGGATCCAAGGAAAAAAACAGTTTTCATGAGAACGGAACAAACCATGTGGTTTCATCCTTGAAGGCTGATGATGATAAGACTCTGACTTGGGACCCAGTGTGTCCTGCCGACAACTGGACTACAGGTATAATGTAAACAAAGCTAAAACAAGGTGTACTTATACCCCCGCCGCTGTAACGTTGCACTTGACAGCTAGCGTTTAAGTTGGTACACTCGCAAAAAAACAGATGAAAAGCTTCAACCGTTTGACTTCCTAAGCTAATCACAAGGCAGCATTCCGGATGGTCGATGACAAAGCGGAACCGGAGCTAGAATCGGCTCTGTTCCCGGATGTAACTATTCCCAACCACGTGCTTCAGTTTGTGAATCTCTAGCACGAGCGTCAAGTTGTTCTTTGCAAGCTACATATTGTTCATTGTTATTTATATTTGTGGTTATTGTTCGTTTATACATATATTTATTTATTTATATTTATTTTATACGTATTACATTCATATTATTTATTTAAACAAAACTTAAGTGCGACAATGTCTGAAAAACGACCCCGATTGCCGAGTGATGATTCACGAAGTGAAAAACCTTTGCGCCGAGGTGTGCCACTTAATAGTCAGGCATTGGAACTATTAAGGAGAACCTGGGAATTCTTTGAACAGGAAAAGGAGTACGTGTAGGTTCATGGCAACCCCTCTATTCCTGTGATAAAGCCGTACAACGAACTGCAGCAGCTCTTAGACTAAACACGAGAACTGTTATTCACAAGGATACGGTGGACGCGGCTTCGTGGAAGAAGAAAGTAGATCATGTGAATAAGCTAATACGAAAAGCACAAGAAATAGACGCAATTATTGGTGACTGTGAACCATTGATGATATGCCTTGGTGAAGATGATGATGATGACGACGACGACAACGGGGATTTGGATGGAACTGAGCCATTGCAGTTTTAAATGGGTGAGTGAAAATAACTTTGTTATGGCGTGCTTATAATTTGTTTTATTTCTCCTCATTGTAGCAGGAAGTTTGTATTATTTTGTTTCTACATTGTCAAAAGTGCGTAATTTATTCTACATACGCTGCAATGTTTATGCAGAGTTATTTTCAATTTACAATAATAATACGAAATAGTTATTATTCATTGACATTCGCTACTTACGTACACTTTTTGTATGCGTCTTAGACAAGATAGAAAGGAGAACAATCAGCTGTTGTTGTTTACTAGCCACTCTGGCAACGTCGCAACTACAATGTAGCCAACCTTACGCGAAGCCACACGAACTGTCAAGTGCAAAGATCCAGCGGCGGGGGTATAGTGAATGTTACCTGACCAAGGCGAGTGCAACCTTGCATTGAGAGCGGCAAGACGGCGAACCAATGCGATGATGCAATACAATATACACGTGTCATATGCAGTGTTATTTACTCTTTAACGCATCGTGTAATGTTCATATTGCAAATGATGGAACTAAAGGAACTAAGAGTTATCCACGAGCAAGCTCGACATGTTATTTGTACTGTTTTTACGTTTCGTGATGAAGGAAAGAAGAAAATACCTATTACAAATGCACTGAATGTGCTAGTTGTTCGCGCTTTCCCAATTGGACCGTACAGAGGGGAAGGCAGGCCGTTTAGCGTACAAGTGTGTACATCTGCTCGGATAGTGTAGCAGCTTGAAAGCTCTTAGGGCGGTTAAGATTACATCCAGACTGGTGTGGCAATGCCATAGGATGTTGGATCGTCTATCAACCAGTTGCCCGGTTGCATTTGTTTGAGTTCCGGGGCATGCTGGTATTAGAGGAAATGAGATAGCAGATACTCTTGCGAAGACGGGATCGTGGCTCGATTTTATTGGGCCTCAGCCCTTTTGCGGAGTGTCTGCTAGTAATGTCAAGTAAGGGATAACCTAGCTTACGGCGAGGGTACATCTTGAGATTTGGAGTAAGCAAACTACTGCCAGACGAGCCCATGATCTAATATGGGGCCTGACCGAAAGTGAGTGAGTTTCTCCTGAATTTGACCAGAGTTAAGCTCAGAGGGGTTGTGAGCTATCTTACGGGCCACAACACTGTGCAGACATCTGTGCATAATGGGTCTTACACAAGACCCTTTATGTAGGAAATATGTGAGGGACTTTGAGACCTCACAGAGACTTCCTTAAGGTTCTTCTTTTTGGAACCTGAGGAGATAAGAAGGGCAGATATCAAGGACGTGGTTCGTTTCATACGGGCCATTGGACTAGAGTAATGCCAAAATATGAGGCACAATGGGTTCTTGAGCTTCTTTAAGAGGCCATTCAGTTAAAATCATCATCAACTTTAAAGAAATGTGTAATGCAGGTATTTCCGGAAAGATTTATCTCGATTAAAATGCAGTAGATAGGAAAATAAACTTTCGTAAGAATAATGTGTATACCCACTAATACGTGATAGAGATTAGAGAAAGTCATGTGATTCTAACACATATTTTTACATCGTTTGTTATGATAAACAGCCTATATTAAGTTCACAGGAATGAAAGGTCTTACCACCAGTCTATTTAACATTAACCAAAATCATCAGTCAGTTTTGAGAAAATGAAAATCAACAGCTTTTCCAAGTAACGGTTTAACCGGAGTGAAAGAATTTCCAGAAAACCTTTGCCTAGCATCCTCCGAAGATCCTGATTTGAATACAAATCTGTGATTCATATGACTTTTTGTTTTCGGATTTCCTGTTCACAAACTCGTGCACTCTAATTGTAGCTCTTCCCAAAGTTAGAGGTAGAGAAAGTTAAAGGAGCATTAAAAATGTTACACACAGAGGGCCAATTAAATATATTTATAGAGATGCATGTTATATTCTGTTGTCTAATTTCAGGTACTAAGCGCTGGGTCTGTTCCAAGTGCTTATGGGCCACATGAACCGTTCCCCTTCGCACCTGCAATGTCAGAGAGGTAGTTAACCCACAGTCTGTAACATCTCATATCTTCAGACTGGATATCACATAACGTATCTGAAATGGCCGGATATTTTTCAAGGCTCAAAGAGATTACAATATATGAGAGGTTATTAGAGTGCAATTTTGATACTTTTCCATCATTATGGGTAAGTCGCTAGAATCTGGTGATATTCTGGTTGCTACGTTCCATTCATAACCCGAAACTCTGCAAATACGCATTTGTTACATGTATTGCTAAGGTTAGATATATTGTAGTTCTTACGTTGGCGTCCTGTTTTTATATTTACAAATTTGCCCGCCGACCATTTTGTCACCAACTGACACAGATTATGATGTTAATTATATTATTCATTATTATATTATATTGTATTACGTTACGTTACATTGTATTATATTGTATTATGTTATGTCATGCCATGTCAGGAGTTACTTTACATTACGTTATATTATACTGCGTTAGGTTAGGTTAGTTTAGGTTATGTTAGGTTAACATTATATTAGATTTGTTATATTAATTAGGCCATGTATACGAGCATTTTATTATTATTGTTACTATTACATCTTACCTTTGCAGTTAACTAGTAATTTGAATTGTTTTTGCAACTTTTGGTGTAAGCGTCGCCTGTTTGTGTGGGGTTTTATTTTTAGAGGAAGAAGATCTGCATAAAAGAAAACCAAGAGAGTTAATTGTTTGGTTTAGTTAAGTACGCCGAAGTCGCATTAAAAAGTAACTACGTTGTTTTCCATACTATTACATTACAGTAACTTTCAACGTTTAGTAACACACGCCTCTTATATAAAATAAGTTCATACCACGCTTCAGTGCTTAATTTAACACTTAAGGTGTATAGAGGTTATAGGCGCTCAGCGATTATGGAGGAAAAGAAAGTTGGTGACCAAACCTTTGCATCGAAGAAAAGAATATTACAGAGAAATATAATATGATACAATGACTCATAATAGGTACTAGCAGAAGACGAAATAGTGTGTCTTGTGTAAATAGTTGTCTGTTGATTTCTCCGATTATGATTCAAGTTAGAACGTTGGCGCTCTGACAGACGGCATCATACTTTCTTTATTTTTTTACTTTCTCTACTACGTATAGTAAGTAGGGGAAGTATTGTATTTCACCCAAAAATTCGATACCGAGATTTCACCGGAAATATATGTTTTGAGATCCCCTGAATAAAAAAAAGCATTTTTAGAAACATGTCCGTGTGTGTGTCTGTCTGTGAACAGCATAACTCAGAAACGAACAGTCGGATAAACACCAAACTTGGTATTTAGGTTCAGTATCTTCCAGAGATGCGACACGAAGGTTTTCAAGACAATCCCCCACCCTAGACTACCCTTTACATTGAACATTTTTCGAAAATTTTAATTTTCTCAAAAATGGCTCTAACGATTTTGATTAAAATATCATATGTTTAAGATATTTACATGACAAATGAAATTTATATCTCGAATTTTCTGGAAATGTCTCCAAAAGTATTCTTCATTTTTCTCAAATTCATTATTCATTTTTTTTATATCCTGTACATACAAAGAGAATGGGGTGCGCCACATAGCAACCAGCTCTTAAAAGATTTGACTATCGCTTAAAGCCTACCATATTCCCCTTGCACCTACAAGAAAATTAGCAATAAGATTGACATCTTGATATCTCGATTAACATGAAGCATATGGAGAATAAGCGCTTGTAAAAATAGTTTGTACAAGAGTAGAGAAAGTCATGTTAGTGTAACACATTAGATTTTTTTTCGTGACCTCCATAAGAGCCCGCATAACTTCGCGTCTTAAAAGCTCCACAAATTCTTTCACGATTTAAGCCTGAACCTGTATTTTTCCCTGCATCACAAAGAGCGAATAAACAAACAGAATAATTCATTAAGGAGCAGCATATTTCTGATTTTATTTTAAGTAATCGTTACTTCTACAAAGGTAAGCACAAAGTTGTCTTAGAACTTCCATTCAGTGGCATAAAGCAATGCTAGTTGTTTATAGTAAAACAGGAAAAACAATTCACAAGTCACTTCTGTAATAGATCCAAAAAGCAGACGTCTCGACATAAGTAAATGTGCATGTGTTTGGTAATTGGAAATCGTTGATTTGCTCGTGGTCAGAAAAGAATCAACCGAGCGGAGTGGCTCAGGCCTGTGTCTCGTATTCGGGAGGTCCCGGATTCAAATTCAGGCCAATCTCACTGAAGTTTTTCGTGGTTTTCCTCAGTCGTCTAGGTAAATACCGGCTTGGATATTTAGTACCACGAAACAAAGTTCCACCTTAAGCCTAAAACAATAGTAAAAGTCTGATGTGATACATTCACATGACTTTCTCTACCCTCCATCGTTTATTAATGTATACAAACTATTCTTACTAAAGCTTATTACTTTCTCTACCACCTACCTAGTAGGTAGAGAAGGTATTGCAGTCCACCCAAAAATTCGATGCCAACATTTTACCGGAAATACATGTTTTGAATCCCCCTGAAACCAAAAAACATTTTTAGAAAAACGTCCGTTTATGTGTGTGTGTGTGTGTGTGCGCGCGCGCGCGTGAACAGCATAACTCAAAAACCAAAAGCCGGATAAATACCAAACTTTGTATTTAGATTCAGTGTATTCCAAAGATGTGACACGGAGATTTTCAAAAAATTCTATCATTCCCAACTACCCTTTAATGGAGCATATTTACGATTTTTTTGATTTTTTAAAAATGGCTCTACAATTTTGATTACAATACTATATATTAAATATATTTACATGGCAAGTAAAATGTATATCTTGAATTTTCTGGTAGTAGCCTTTGAATTTCTCTTCTTTCGGAAGGAATTTTGTACAGAATCTTGTGTAACTGGTAAACGTTAAGCGATAGACGAAAACGCATCACATAAAAAGGTAGATATCCTTAAAGCACACAATTTATTTTAAATAAATTTTTGTAGCATTTTTGTTTTACTTTTGACTGCTTACTGCAGTATTGCATACCACCCAAAAATTCGATACAGAGATTTACCAGAAATGCAATTTTTGAGGCATAATTGTTAAAAACGTTTTAGATCACGATAAAATTCCATATTTTATGAAAATGCATTTCAAATTTCTATAATTATAACTAGGTATACACAAAGCTAAATATCAAACTGGATCATCCTGATGGGAACTTGATTTCTGTAGGTGAACATTTTAAATACAAACATCCAAAATGAGGCCCCGACTTGGCCAATCCACGAGGGAAACTATTCCTTGAAGCCGCAACTCAGCTCTCATTTGAGTTCATATTTCCAGTTGAACCAAATTATTATAAGTAAAAACATGACACATGTGTGTCCGTCTCCATACGTCCGCACTTATGAACTAAGCTCACATAATTTCGCTGTAATAATTACAAAAAACTATGAACCTCCATTGAGAAGTCACACTCATCGAACCTTAATAATTTACCCCTCATTACTACACGACAAATTTAGATAAAATCACTAATTTAAAAATTTGCTTGAAATCTCCACAAGACGTAGACTTGGCAACAAGAAAGCTGACGAGATACATTTATTATGCCCCTGGTAAAACAGGACAGATAAACAGCTGTACAGCCGTAGGAAAAACATATTGACACCGAAAGTAAACAACTCCTCGAGGTGAAAAGAAGTTGAAGCAAGCTATAGGAGCAAAGTAAATATCCCCCACAAACACTGCACAACCGAGCCACGCGGAAGCAAATCACCCCTAAAGGAAGACAAGATTCTCACTGCTAGAAACCCAATGCTTACTCTTAATTGTAAAAATGGATATTTATGGCAAAAAACAAAACCTTAAAAAAATCTGATGTGTTACTCTCACATGACTTTCTCTACTCTTGTACGAACTATTTTTAAAAACGCTTATTCTCCATATGCTTCATGTTAATCGAGATGTTGAGATGTTAATCTTATTGCTAATTTTCTTGTAGATGCAAGGGGAATTGGTAGGCTTTAAGCGATAGTCAAATATTTTAAGGGCTGGTTGCTACGTGAAGTATTCCATTCTCTTTGCATTACCAGGACATAAAAAAAATCTGATGTGTTACACTCACATGACTTTCTCTACTCTTGTACAAACTATTTTTACAAACGCTTATTCTCCATATGCTTCATGTTAATCGAGATGTTGAGATGTTAATCTTATTGCTAATTTTCTTGTAGATGCAAGGGAATTGCTAGGTTTTAAGCGATAGTCAAATATTTTAACAGTTGGTTGCTATGTGGAGTATTCCATTCTCTTTGCATTACCAGGACAAAAGATGAATAACGAATTTGAGAAAAAGTAAGTATTGCAAAGTTTAAGGGAATAACAAGCAGTATCTCGAAAATGGTTCACTCAACAATAAAAATGTATATGACATAAGTTATGTATTTTAACGCAATCTACATCTTTTGTGTAGTAAAATTTTGTCTATCTCTTATGGTTTACCAGTTATGCAAAAGTCGTTCACAATGAAGAATACTTTTGGAGACATTCCCAGAAAATTCGAGATATACATTTCATTTGTCATGAAAATATCTTAAACATATAATATTTTAATCAAAATCGTTAGAGCCGTTTTGAGAAAATTAAAATTTTCGAAAAATGTTCCATGTAAAGGGTAATCTGGGGGGGGATTTTCTTGAAAACCTTCGTGTCGCATCTGTCGAAGATACTGAACCTAAATAACAATTTTGGTGTTTATCCGACTGTTCGTTTTTGAGTTATGCTGTTCACAGACACACAGTCACACACACACACACACACACACACACACACACACAGACACACACACGGACATGTTTCCAAAAATGCTTTTTTTGGATTCAGGAGGTCTCAAAACGTATTTCCGGTGAAATCTCGGTATCGAATTTTTGGGTGGAATGCAATACTTCCCCTACTTACTATACGTAGTAGAGAAAGTAAAAATGAATAACGAATTCCCATTTGAGAAAAAGTATAAGTATTGGAAAATTTAAGGGAATAACTAGCAATATCTTGAAAATGGTGCACTCAACAAAAAATGTATAGGACATAAATTGTGTATTTTAACGCGATCTACATTTTTTTGCGTAGTAACATTTTGTCTATCTCTTATGGTTTACCAGTTATGCAAACGTCGTTCACAATGAAGAACACTTTTGGAGATATTCCCAGGAAATTCAAGATATACATTTTATTTGTCATGAAAGTATCTTAAATATATGATATTTTAATCAAAATCGTTAAAGCCGTTTTTGAGAAAATTAAAATTTTCGAAAAATGTTCCATGTAAAGAGTAATCTGGGGTGGGGGATTTTCTTGAAAACCTTCGTGTCGCATCTCTGGAAGATACTGAACCTAAATAACAAGTTTGGTGTTTATCGGACTGTTCGTTTCTGAGTTATGCTGTTCACAGAAACACACACACAGACACACTCACACAGACACACACACGGACATGTTTCCAAAAATACTTTTTTTGTATTCAGGAGGCCTCAAAACATGTATTTCCAATGAAATCTCGGTATCGAATTTTTGGGTGGAATGCAATACTTCCCCTACTTACTATACGTAGTAGAGAAAGTAAAAATAACACCACATCATTCATATCAAATAAAATGTTCAAGTGTGAAGAAAGGAGTAGGGTGATTTAGAATAAGTATTCACAAAGAGATGAGACAGCTAATCACTCATGCAGACTACGAAAAGAACTGAGATCCTTCTATCAATTTTGAATCTAATAAGGAATATGAGGCAAACTTTTAAAAATCAGTAAATATTTAATTTCAATATGTTACACCGAATTGGGTACCGAGCGAGATGGCTCAGGTGTTAGCGTTGGTTTGAATTTGAAAGGTCGCGGGTTCAAATCCAATGTACCGGCGAATTTTTCCCTTCTTGGTTTGCGGTTAGTAACCATAAAAATAGTGGATTGAAAATCCAGCATTATGATCCAAAGTTATACCTCAGATGGACGGTGTAGAAAAACGACTACGCAACTAATGTCATCTGTCCGACATTACATGGCATGTAATATAAAATAGTATTCACGTTATGACCTAATTAGATCATCAACACATTAGATGACACAGGAAGGTGACTAGGTAACTGAGATGATCTACACAGTTCCTAAAGGACTCTCGCGATATGGCAGATATTGAAGCGACGTTAACCCTCCAAAAAATTAACTCACTAGAGTACATTTTATGTAATAAATATGTAAAGTGAACTTCACTAATAACCGTGTGTAAAAGGTAAAGATAAGAACGAACGGAGGGGGGCCCGAAGCCGGGGCAGAGTACCGCAAGAGGCCAGTCGGGCCCTTGTGTTTATATCGTGGCCCCTATGAGGGAGGGATGAGGAGAGAGACCTGAAGGGCGACAGGTCCAGATGACGACGGGCGCAAGCACAGACAGGGTCCATAATGTTTCCAGATAGAATGTATCCGACGCGGCCGGACCATCCACAAGCCGCCGAACGGATGGCAGTCCCCCGGGGAAGGGTCCGCTCGGAAGAGAGACCTGAGTACTCCCCGCAGCGACGCCAAGGAAGCAACCTTCACAGAGGTTGCCCAGCTGCAACCCGCCAAACACCGCCGCCTGGTCCTACAACCCTGAAACGATGACAAAAAAGGTAATGGGTAGAGGAAATGAAGGCCAGGAGAAGCGAAGTAGAAGAAGAACCACCCAGCATTCGCCTGCTGACCCGAGGAAACCAGAAAAAAACCCTGGGTCAGATTGGGCTATCTCCGGGGATCGAACCCGCACCTCCCGAATACGGGTCACACACGTTACCTGTTAAAGCCGCTGTTAATAAGAAGAAAACATTAAGGAATAATAAAACATAATATACAGAATGTTTCAGAAATACTTTTACAAACTTCGGGTATGGGTTCCTTACACCACAAGAAGGAAAACAGTTCATATGAACCTATGTCCCATAATCCTTTGTTTTCTCGTTAGGAGGTGTTCAACACAGTGGTACACTTATTACACACAAAACTCATAATAAATGCCCGAAATGTCCTCCTCTTGCTTCTGTGCATGCCTGTACTCGTCGAATCATGGAATGTCGCACCCTGTCAAAAACTCCGGGATGGTGTCGAATGGTTTCACAGGCTTCCATGACACGTCGATGAAGCGTTTCTGCATCCGGGATGGCTGCTCCATAAACCAATGATTTAAGATGTCCCCAGAGGTAAAAATCCACAGGATTGAGGTCGGGAGAACGTGCAGGCCATGGAACTGGTCCTCCTCTACCTATCCATCGGTCATGGTAAATACCAGTGCATATCGAACAATGCGACTAAAATGTGCCGGAGCCAGGCATTTATCGCATTTATCAGCAAGGCGACAATAAACAGCGACAAAGGTTGGATGACTCAGTTATCTTCGGTCTGGAAACTCCATCTGATTGAGCCGTGCAGCCTCGCGTCCATACATAAAAATCATGTCTGCCTGTTCACGAAATGACTATCCAGCCATGGTGGAACGAAACACGTGCAGTTAACTCACTACATGTACACAATTGAAACGTTGAAGACAGACTAATGACAAATGACAAACGTAAACAAGTCTCCATGGCAACACTTCGCCATCTACCTATGTAGTACAATGGGTCAACGCCTTCTATGAATGCATAGAGAAATGAAGATTTGAGTTTGGACCCCGAAGGCCGTTGAACTTTTCATTGTGACAGGAATAGCGCGAAAACCAAGGACATATGAACTTTTTTCCTTGTTTTGGTGTGAGGAACCCATACCCGAGGTTTGTAAAAGTATTTCTGAAACACCCGGTATTGTAATATTGTATCCTATAATAACATTAAATATAAGAAAGAACTTCAACTCAGTATTTAATATTAATCCTTACTATTTCCACAAATAAAAGAAAAATGACATATTGAAACACCGTTCTTCATAAACTAATTTTACATTGTTTACAGAGCGCAATCAATTTTGTTTACAGTATTTGCGTCCTAAAATAATACCTATACGATAAAATGTTCATGATACGTAAAAGTAGCTCTAAAATTCAAAGCCTCTTTGTAAAACAAGCAAAAAAAATCGTTGCATGAACTCTTAAACTTTTGGTTTTAATAACACAAAATATTTTAGAAAAAAATTAGTGAAAATACGACTACTTTGAATCACTTACTTTAATTTAAAATCTTGATAAAATGGTTTTCCGTTGGGATGGTTTATAAAGAAATGTAATCCATTACTAAAAAGATCTTCTGCACAACCTTCTCTTTTCTTCCCGTTCATGTAGGTTTATTATATACTGCATCTAATTATTTCGAACTAGGAATATGTTCTGAAGCATGGGAACTCCTAATGTTGAGCGACGATTTAGATCTTGACCGTAGCCTTTTCCCTGACATAAGGTTCTCCAGTTCAACAATATGCTCTGGCAATAGTCTATGTCGTTTTGATCTATATTCCTCGTCGTCAGAGTCCGAGGATTTCTCGTCACCATTCCAAGCACTGAATTTGCTGGGCTGTCGAGGCAACCCCGGTTTTTCCTTATGTCCGGAGTTTACCGCGTACTTTTTATAAATTTGCTGAGTTTTTACCCACTGCTCACGATGACGCCTGATACTCAGAGGCCAAGAAGTGGCTCCATAACTTTTGAGGTCAGGAAATCGAGTGGTTGTTCTTTTGTTTTTTGAGTTCATTTTGGACGACATACTTCTGCTACGTTTTCTGAGATCATTCAGCAAGACACATAAGAATAGAGTGCTCAGTTCTTCTATTTCAGCACGGTGGCCTAACTTATAATGCATTTCGCTTTCAGACCGGTAAGGTAGAGTCCTTCCCAAACCATGATTGCAAGAAAAGCATCGTTTACATTCAGAATATCCCGTGAACAGTTCCTCTGTACAAGTAGCGACATCTCTCGTCGTCCTTCCTGAGGAAAAATAAGTATAGATTTGGTCACAGCTTTGGCATACTGGTACGAATGGGATTTGGCACACCTTTAGTTTCTTAAGCTTTTCCAACTTGTTTTGCCGATCACCACAGGAAGACGTACCAGAATTCAGCAATCTCTCTACTCCACTGGATTTCCCAGTAAAAGCGCTCCTATGGTACTCATGGGTGTTTTGTTTTACATTTCGCAGATCAGCTGTCATATTCTGCCCCATGGGTAACTTATTAGATAGTATCCTTTTCATATTTTTTGTGCATTCTTCATCCTTACAGAGATTAGTATTTCCTCCCGGGGAACTTTTAGATCTCTTGCACCCTGACTTACTGCCGCTCTTCTTTTCTGTATTCTTTGTTCCAAATAAATTGAGGATAGCTGCGTGTATTCTGGACGACGCAGATCTTGACTTTTTAGCTTCCTTTGTGCTCGAGGCATTTGATCTTATCTCCTCTTCAGCTCGATCCGCGGCAATATCGTGGCTTGACATGGGGTTACTTAGCGATACTCGGAGAAAAACGCCTTCGTCTTTAATCCCACCAAGATATCCTGCCTCGCTAGGTGAAGGGTCCTTGCACATTCTTGTACTTTCGGATTCAGAATCAGTGTAAGCATCGCCTTTAAATATTTCACTGTTACTCACGGCATTAATGTCTAACTTGATGGATTCTTGAGCTGTGACTTCCAAGCTCTGGGTGGCAAATTTAAAATACTTATCTGATATATTCTCCTCTTTTTCAGTATTGTTTTGCCTTTTCCAGGCCCTATGGTTACTGTGGTTCATAAGTGTGTCTACAGATATGGTTTCTTCATAATCATTTTTGAGTAACGTTTTTTTATAATCGTTGATTGAAGGTGTGCTTGTATCTGGACCATCTAATGTTACACAGCTTTCATATTCATGCACTCTTTCAGCTAGTTCCGATGATACTATTATCAACACTCTTTCTTCAGAGGAGGTTAGTGAATTTGGAGGGGTAGAACATCCAATTTTATCAGGTTTTTGCAAGTACACGCGGCATTCTTTGGGGTTCTCGCCAGACTGAATAATGGCATCAATATCACTGAGCTTCGTATGAGATGTATCTTGTCCTTTAGGGTGGAAGTTTTCTCTAGATGCTGCGATAGAAGATGAAGAACGAGAGAGAGTGCTCCTTCCTGCATGTAGGCATTTGGATGCCCAGTACCTTACCTTCTCCCGATATCCTAAAGATGGCAGACTCTGTGAAGGGTCGGCTTGTTTACGAAAGGAAAATATGTTGCTCTTAGTTCTTGAGGGAGTTCCTTGACAAGATATACCAGAACCGCAGTTTTCTAAGCGTTTCTCCAGCTGGCGATATAGGAATTTTAAGCTTGCTTTCAGGAAAGTCGGGTCTGCTTCTTGGCCATGTAAACTGTTTTGGAAATACACCTTCAGCAATCCTTCAACGTCATCGAACAGCTGGGATTCAAGGTCCTGACTATCACTTCTCGACATTTTATCTGCAAAAACAAATAAAATGCTTTAAGCTGATATTAACGTAATAATTCACAGAGATCTCCAGTTTTCTTTAAATTAACGTCTTAATCTTATTTTCACAATAAATGATAGATATATTCAAAATAGTGTGATTTATAAACTGCTTAGAAAGATGATGAAGTTTTATAAAACCATGGCAGTTCCGGTTGCTCTATATAAGAGCGAAACTTGACAATGACAAATAGAGATAAAAGAAGATTACAGGCAGTGGAAATGGGATTTTTAAGAATAGTATTAGGAATCATTAGAAGAGATAGAATGAAGAATGATGACATAAGAAAACAACTAAAGTTATTTAACCTAAATGAAGAAATAGAACAGAACAGACAAAAGTGGGTAGAACAAGTAGAGAGAATGGATGAAAAACGTTACTCAAAGAAAATATTCTAATATATAACAAGCAAAATCAAATTCGGAAGACCCAGAAAAAGCTGGATAAATCAATAAATTAAACATTTGGAGCACGCAACAAGCTTTAGGAAAGATTTAATGCTTGGTGAAGAAGAAGAAGAAGATAAACTGCTTAGAAAAAGATATGTTCATTTAGATAGTCGTGTTTAAAACTGTGCATAATTATGTGTAATTCAGCATATTATAGCATATAAGAACTTTCTCTAAAAAGCTTTTAGAACACGAATAAAGTCATTGCTATTTATATCCAAAAAGAATCTCACCAAACACCCCAGATTTGTCTTTATATCTTGTGTGAACAAAATGCAATTTTTATAACGTGTGAAAATATATAACTAAAACCCAAAGCAGAAATTTCAATGGATGGTACAATAACCCATAAAAATGGGACGCTAAGAACCATGGTAGTTAAAGAGCGTCCATAAATAAAACTCAATTTAATTTCTTTAACATGGCTCATCGTGTTGCTGTTTATAATACCAAGAAGTCTACTTTTTAATGATTGGGAGGAAATAGAATCACATTGTGCTAGACTTTGTTAGCCAATCTAGCGTTGCAGGCTGTAATATCAAAGACTTCAAAACATCACAAAGTGGGATAAGCCCTAAACTAAATAGAATGTAATGTTTAATACGTTCGGTCATGCTGGCAGCCTGCAAATGATAATACTAGATTATGATACAAGTGTTAAAAGTAGGGTTTTATTTTGCGAGTAGGAATGTTTGCGAAACACATGTTGCATATAAGACTATTTTAACCTTCTCTACTACGTAGAGTAAGTGAGAATTAAACTGAGTTTTATTTATGAACGCTCTTTAACTGCTGTGGTCCTTAGCGTCCCATTATATTTTGGGCGTGACGGACCGGTAATTTTGCTCAGAGGCCTCTTTATCAGGCTTCATGTTCTTTTATGTGCCGTAAAACACGAGACCACTGACTTTACTTCCCTTCCGAAGGAAGCTTTGCTAAGGATTTTTACGCCCAAAACAATTCATCGCCCTCCGCCGGGTTGTATAAGTGGGGGAAGTATTGCATTCAACCCACAAATTCGATACCGAGAAATTCACCGGAAATACATGTTTTGCGGCACCTGAGTCCAAAAAAAAAAGACTTTTAGAAAAATATTCGTGTGTGTGTCCGTGTGTCTCTGAACAGTATAACTCAAAAACAAAAAGTCGGATAAATACCAAACCTGGTAATAAGGTTCAGTATCTTTCAAGGATGCGACACGAAGATTTTCAAGAAAATCCCCCTACCCCATATTACGCTTTACATGGAATATTTTTCGAATTTTTTTATTTTCTCAAAAATGGCTCTTAACGATTTTGATTAAAATACCATACGTTTAAGATATTTTCATAACAAATAAAACATATATCTTGAATTTTATGGGAACGTCCCCAAAAGTCCTCTTCTTTCTGAATGGCTTTTGCATAACTGGTAAACCGTAAGAGATAGACAAAAATGTTATACACAAAAAAATGTAGAGCTCGTTAAAACAGATAATTTATGTGGAGTGGACCATTTCAGAGATACTCCGTGTTATTTTTTTGAATTTCCCATTAGTTTTACTTTTTCTCAAATGGAATTCCTTATTCGTTTTTTACTTTCTCTACTACGTATAGTAAGTAGGGGAAGTATTGTATTCCACCCAAAAATTCAATACCGAGATTTCACCGGAAATATATGTTTTGAGGCCCCTGAATCCAAAAAAAGCATTTTTGGAAACATGTCCGTGTGTTGTAACCGTACATTCTGTCCGCACCTTAAAATATCATAAATATCATCTGGTCAGTCCTTCCTAAACAACAGCAGGTAGCCTGTCCCTATTCCATTAACTGGTCGGTCGTCTCCTTTATAGCATACCTCTACGTGCCCATAACAATGAGTACAGGGTTTAGCTCCGGTCCGAAGCTTGTGTGCCTTATCTTACATCTCCGACACCAGCGTGGGAAATCTAAACATCTGTGTGTGTAAAATAAAATATAAATAATAATTTTGAAGAGCCAACGAAATGCACAGAAATAACATCACGTGACGTGAGAAACCAAAATCAGGAACGAGAGAAGGGGAAAATCGTGCAATGGCGATGTCAGGTTTGTCTTGTTAACACACTCCACCAAAGTACCTTCGCGAACCAGGATGTCGCACCGAGCCTGCGAAAACACTTTCGCGAGCTAAGACATCGTACCAAGGGGACTCTACTAAAATACTTTCGCGAACTAAGACGTTGCATCAGGGGAGCTCATCACCATAGCCAAACCATTTTTATCACATCCCGCGGTGGCGAGTGTTACGGCAGATATAGAATAAATCTTATGATACAAAAGACTTACAGTGCATTCATGTAACTGAGCAGCCAACCATAGCCAGGGTACCCACTCCTGAGACCAACGAAGAGAACCTCATGCAAAATCCAGAAAACCTACCACACCAATGAACCTGTCGTAACCTCCGACACCTCCCGCGTACCATTAACAACCATCAACTGTGAGACGAATGCACCGCCTCATAAAATGGCACCCAACGTGGTTGGTCACGAATACCTGGTGGCTGCCTCATAAAATGGCACCCAACGTGGTTGGTCACGAATACCTGGTGGCTGCCTCATAAAATGGCACGCAACAACGCCTGAAGGACGGACTTCTACCAACTCCTGGACATCACAATTATACAACCGACGGATGTGCAGCAACGACTTCCTGGACGCCACAGCAGGACGACTGGTATGTTCTCCGACGAGTTTCTGGATGCCACTGCATGAATGAGATACGACCACGAGCAACGCAACCGAGCAACGACCCAAATCATCACCACCAACGAAGATCCACGACAACGGGGACTACCACCGCGACCTCCACAAGACAACATTAGCCCCCCCCCTGTGTTAGTAAAGTGCAAACCCTATCCTGGATTAAACATACCACAGCAATCCGGACCACAGCAATGAGTAAGTGCCCGAACCTCTGCTTAGATGTATATGTAGATAACCTATTGTATAGAATTGTAAACATGCATGACTAGACAGGTGCTGCCGACTCCTTAAACAGTAACTTAAAAAAAAAAGGGGGAGATAAACCAAATCGGTGAATGTTACTTAGAAGCAATAAAGTAATAGGCGTGAGTGGAACCATGGCAAATAATATAAATGTAGATAGGGAGATGGGTGAAAACATTGAACCATCTCTGCCAGTAGGTGAGATTAGGCAGTCCGAGCAATCACCTCCAACTGAAAACTCAGAACTGGCGGGCGCGACACACATTATGCAACAATTATTGGGACAGATGACCCAGCTACGGCAACGAACCGTTGATATGGCTGCTCAAATAACCGCACAATTAGAAGTAAAGATTTCATCTCAAGGGGAAGCAATGGCGGCTCAAACCGCACAATTAGAAGCAAAGATTCTATCTCAAGGGGAAGCAATGGCGGCTCAAACCGCACAATTAGAAGCAAAAATCTCATACCAAGGGGAAACAATGGTCGCTGAGGTAATGAACCAATTAGAGGCTAAATTATCCTCACAGGAGGAGAGATTGAGCCAGCAACTCAACCAGCAGGAGCGAATATTTGCTGAGAAACAGTATGAGTTATGCCAGCAACTCGAAACACAGCTCAATAGTGTCATGAGCGAGGTCAAGCAGACTCAAAGTGCTCTGCAAAATGACATACGCACAGTGCAGAATGAACTTAGATCCACTCAGGCAGAAGTAGGGCAGATTATGCAGGCATGCAATCAAGAAATTGGTAGTATAAGATGCACATTATCTGAAACAATAAATAATGTAGCCGATAAGATAAGAGAGGAGACGAGATCCGCTTGTGTCACACTCGAAGCAAAACAGCGCTCATTTGAGGCAGGTACGAGCGCCAAGCTCGATAATTTAAATAAAATGATGGGGGAAGCACGAATCTCGCAAACATGCGAAGTTAGTAGATTAAGGGATGAACTGACACAAGTGGTTGCCGTCCAAAGTGACAAGCTCCAAGCAAAGGCAAGAGAGATTGCAATTGCCGAGGTACGGGAAGCGATTGAGCACATCCACATAGGCAATACACAAGGCCACGCTTCCACACTTCCCGTTGCCTCAGGTAGTGGAGTAAGCATGGAGGGAAGGGCGAGTGACCGCGTGAGCGCTCCCTCGTTGTCTCCTCACATAAACTATAATTCACTGAGTGAACCTGAGACACAGCCGCGATTGTCAGTTCCGACACAATTTTTGAATGAACTCCCTATACCAAGGTTCGACAGTGAGCGTGACAATGCGAAGCAATTTATAAATGATATAGAGTCTTATTTTAGTTTAAGAGGAATACCCAACACCTATAAAATGGTCATAATTCAAAGGAGTCTTGTAGGTTCTGCCTTAAGCTGGTTCAGACTAACATTAGGTGACCTGGCACAGTACGAACACTTTCGGGCGGCCTTCCTGCAAAAGTACTGGAGTGGAAGCGCTCAATACAATGTCCGAAGCCAAATCAATAATGGTAGATATCTGAAGGGAAACCGTGAGTCAATGACCGACTATTTCTTACGCCTAGGCCAGCTAAGCAAATTACTGGAACCACCTATGCCGGAGCAGGAGTTCATAGCGTTAATGGTACGACATTACCCAGACGTAATACGCCATCACCTGGTGGTAGCTCGACCACAAACCCTGAGCGAGGCAATAGAGTTGCTTGCAGCCCTGCAGGGTCACGGACCACAAGCTGCCGAACAAACCGCGTGGGAGAGGGCAGATAACCATACCCAGACACAACACAGAAATGATGGGATGAGGGCACAAGGACCTCAAAACAGGCACGGAGTCGCGAGCCGACCGAGGTATAACCGACCATACGACCGAAATTCGGAAACGACATATGGTCATAGACACGAACGAAACGTTCAGAATCCTAGTCGGATGTATCGGGAATATCCCATACAACTAATGAACTTTGACAGACGAGGCAACACAGGTAGAAATAACCTGCGCAGAAATAGCCAAAATTCGTGGGGTAGATCCGACAACAGACATCGAAGCCCTCCACGAGGTAATGTACACTATAGCGAACGGTCTGACAGACAAAATGGCGCTAGGAGTCCCATACCACATGCGCGTGAATACGCACGGCCCCCTTCGCCTAATAACACAAATACAGAACAAGGACGTGAGAGCCCCGGTCACAACGTTAACCAAACTGCACAACAGCCACGAACGGGAAACTAGACCCAGGAAGGATGACGTTCCCGCATGCCTTCCGGAAAGACGCGTGTCATACCTCACAATCCTCCGGGGACGCACAAGAAAACGACCACCAGATACATAGCGCGGCATCGAGTAGCAATATTATCAGGTTCAACGATAGAACGTTAACGCAGGAGATGATGGAAGCTCCTAAGATAACTGGCAAAATTGGAAGAAAAAACGTTAATATGATTTTAGATACCGGATCGATGCTAACGGTTTGTAGCGAAAGCCTACTGAACAGACTACAACACATGAGCTTGCAACTGCAGATTCTCCCCGTGAGAAATGCCGTCTGCAGTGGCGCGATTGGGAAAACAAAGCAGAAAATTTCTCAACAGGTATTAATTACGGCGAATGTACATGGCTGCGAACTGGAATTTGTGTGTTTTGTCGTGAAAAATCTCGTTACAGATCTCATTATAGGTAGTGACTTATTGAACGCCCTAGGGGCAGTGATTGATTATGAAAAATCACAGGTAACCTTCAATACATCTGGTTCAATTACAGTTGTTCCCTTCAATTACGTGGTGCCGACTCAGAGTATAAAACTATCAGAAGCAGAAATGAGATTACAGGATGAGGAATTCTTTGTTGAAATTTTGAATATGAAAGATTGCGTTGCAGTAGTTAGACTTATGTCACAACACCCACTAAGCACAGACGAGTACAATGACCCCTATGACGAGCCAGATGATGCATATACGAAGGTAAACATTGTCACCAGCCACGGCATTTGTATAGAAAGAGAGACAGAGACAGAAAATGCCAAACCGGTGTACCACAGCCTACCTGAAGGAAAATGTGGGTCATTCATTAATGGGGTGAGGGAAAATATCTCACATCTACACACCTGGAATCCACAGATAAACGAGAAGGTATTAGTAAGGAACTTTAACAAGTCTTCGTTGGTAAAACGAGAATATAGAGGAATGAACCTTCTGTGGAAAGGTCCCTTCAGAATCATGGCCCAGTTCGGGGATCGAACGTACAAGCTCCAGGACATAAGGACAGGGAAAATATTAGGAAACTACAACATAATGTTATTACGCCCATTTAAAGAGGCAGTGAGACCTAGAAGTTCCGACACAAATGTTACGCCTTGACCGCTAACCATCGAACCCTCCCCTGTCTGACTAAACAACGTAGTAGTAATATTAGTATTCAAGATGGGGTTCCCCTAGAAAAAAAAAAGGACGCGTGATAACTATAGAAGTGAACTCAGAGACACCAGTGTAATAACATGATAGAATGGTTGTATTAAAAGCTGTATGTATGAAAGTGTATGTATCATGTATTAATTAGCATAACAGCGGTGTCAAAGACAATATCAGTGTGATAATATGGCAGAATTATTGTGTTATAAGCTGTATGTATAAAAGTTCATGAATTATGTATTAATTAGCATAACAGTGGTTTCAAAGAAAATATCAGTGTGATAATATGGCAGAATTATTGTGTTATAAGCTGTATGTATAAAATTTCATGTATTGTGCATTAATTAGCATAACAGTGGTTTCAAAGAAAATATCAGTGTGATAATATGACAGAATTATTGTATTATAAGTTGTGGGTATAAAATTTCATGTATTGTGTATTAATTAGCATAACAGCAACTTCAAAGAAGGTATCAGTGTAATAACATGATTGAATTGCTGTATTTTAAGCTGTGTGTTTGAAAGTTTATGTGTTATGTAATAATTAGGGTAAAAAAAAAGAAAGAAAAGGTAATTATTATGCTAATCATACCCATATGTGTTGTAATAACTGTACCTGTATTAACGCACTCGCCACTTACACCGTCATAAACATCACAAATCATCCCGAATTGCGACGATCAAAAAAAAAAAAAAAAAAAAAAAAAGAGGGAATTAAGTCAGGGTACCATGTATGCAAGTTCGAAAGGTTAAGAGATACATTTAAAAAAAAATGATTCGTAGGTTGAATACCTCGATGGGATTTCATGAGAAATTTATCGTCGGCCCCTTAGACCCGCCGATAGATTTCCCATGAGGGCATATATGTAACCGTACATTCTGTCCGCACCTTAAAATATCATAAATATCATCTGGTCAGTCCTTCCTAAACAACAGCAGGTAGCCTGTCCCTATTCCATTAACTGGTCGGTCGTCTCCTTTATAGCATACCTCTACGTGCCCATAACAATGAGTACAGGGTTTAGCTCCGGTCCGAAGCTTGTGTGCCTTATCTTACATCTCCGACACCAGCGTGGGAAACCTAAACATCTGTGTGTGTAAAATAAAATATAAATAATAATTTTGAAGAGCCAACGAAATGCACAGAAATAACATCACGTGACGTGAGAAACCAAAATCAGGAACGAGAGAAGGGGAAAATCGTGCAATGGCGATGTCAGGTTTGTCTTGTTAACACACTCCACCAAAGTACCTTCGCGAACCAGGATGTCGCACCGAGCCTGCGAAAACACTTTCGCGAGCTAAGACATCGTACCAAGGGGACTCTACTAAAATACTTTCGCGAACTAAGACGTTGCATCAGGGGAGCTCATCACCATAGCCAAACCATTTTTATCACATCCCGCGGTGGCGAGTGTTACGGCAGATATAGAATAAATCTTATGATACAAAAGACTTACAGTGCATTCATGTAACTGAGCAGCCAACCATAGCCAGGGTACCCACTCCTGAGACCAACGAAGAGAACCTCATGCAAAATCCAGAAAACCTACCACACCAATGAACCTGTCGTAACCTCCGACACCTCCCGCGTACCATTAACAACCATCAACTGTGAGACGACGAATGCACCGCCTCAGTGTGTGTGTGTGTGTGTGTGTGTGTGTGTGTGTCTGTGTCTGTGTGTGTGTCTGTGAACAGCATAACTCAGAAACGAACAGTCGGATAAGCACCAAACTTGGTATTTAGGTTCAGTATCTTCCAGAGATGCGACACGAAGGTTTTCAAGAAAATCCCCTCACCCCAGATTACCCTTTATATGGAACATTTCTCGAAAATTTTAATTTTCTCAAAAATGACTCTAACGATTTGGATTAAAATATCATATGTTTAAGATATTTTCATGACAAATGAAATGTATATCTCGAATTTTCTGGAAATGTCTCCAAAAGTATTCTTCATTGTGAACGACTTTTGCATAACTGGTAAACCATAAGAGATAGACAAAATTTTACTACACAAAAAATGTAGATCGCGTTAAAATACACAATTTATGTCATATACATTGTTTTTGTTGAGAGAACCATTTTCGAGATATTGCTTGTTATTCCCTTAAATTCTCCAATATTTATACTTTTTCTCAAATGGGAATTCGTTATTCATTTTTTTGTCTTGGATGTGCAAAGAGTATTAATCTGTGGCAAAGAGAATGGTGCTGCACATAGCAGCCAGCTATTAAGAGATATGTATATGCTTAAAGGCTACTGTATTTCTATATTGCCCTTGCAAATACAAAACAAGGGGAACATAGTAGGGATAGTCAAATATTTTTATGCTGAGAAATAAACGAACTGCTATGATTTCTTGAATCTCCTAGCGGCTTTTGCTTCAAAAGAATGCTGATTTGAACCAATTTCGTAAGATCGTTTCATTTTATTAATTCATATTTTATTGTTCGTTTTGGCAGCATTTTAAATGTTCCTATTTTAGTTTATATTTTTTGTTTCCACCCTTTAAGGGCTGTTTCATTTTATTCATTCGTATTTTATTTGTTATAGTACCATTTTCAGGTGTTTCTGTGTTGGTTTCTGTTCTTTGTTTACTGGTTTACGTTTTAAGACTTTTCATAATGCCTGATAAGAAACGAACCAGTTCTAGTTTTAATGTTAAGAAGTTGTTTTCCGTGAAAGTAACCAAAGTGATTGCTGGCACCTTGAGCCAAAATAACGACATATTTGGTGAGGTTAAAAATACACAGTGCACAAGCAACTCGGTGATGGCGTTATGTTTTTCAACTGTAATAAATATTGATGCTTGTAGTTCTGAATTAATTGATAACATTCTTCATTTAGGCAATTATTTTCACTTAAAATCAATTTCAAATTATGATGGTGTTATGCCATATCCGCCTTACTTGTGCGCTGATGAGGTTTGGCTGCAGGATATTGTAATTGATGATATAAAAGCAATCTGCAATGCAGTGACAAATAATTTTGCATTACAAGGGACCATACCGAGGGATTTAGGCAGTGTGTTAAAAACATTTTTCCAGTGCTATCACTACGGTGCGTTTACTGCACAGATAAAATCTATAGCTCTTAATTTTTTTGTCCTGGTAATGCAAAGAGAATGGAATACTGCACATAGCAACCAGCTCTTAAAATATTTGATTATAGCTTAAAGCCTACCAATTCCCCTTGCATCTACAAGAAAATTAGCAATAAGATTAACATTTCGATATCTCGATTAACATGAAGCATATGGAGAATAAGCATTTGTAGAAATATTTTGTTCAAGAGTAGAGAAAGTCATCTGAGTGTAACACATCAGGTCTTTTTTATGTCCTGGACATGCAAAGAGACATGCTCCACATAGCCACCAGCTCTTAAAAGATTTGACTATCGCTTAAAGCCTACTATATTTCCCTTGCACCTACAATAAAATTAGCATAGGATAGTTTCTGAAAATATTTATCTCGATTAATACGAATTAGATGGAGAATAAGCGTTTGTAAAAATAGGTTATACAAGAATAGAGAAAGCCATGTGAGTGTAACACAACAGATTTCTCGTATTCCTGAAACTAAGAGAAATCACATTTAGAAGAGATCAACTCTCACGTGTAGCGAGATCTCACTTGTTTCGATGTTTTGTTGATTCGCTAGCAGTCCTTTTCAGTGGAATTATTTTCAACATGTTTTACCTTACACCAGGCAGTGTATTGCTTTCTGAATTTATTGGGTAAGTAGTTGTAGTGTTATACTTTCTTCTGCTTCTGAAGTTTCACCTGGCTCTTTCATTTCAGTTTCTTCTAAACTTATAATTATCGTCATCTAATCTTTATGCTAGGTTAAAAGAATTATGTTTTAGATCAAAGAAAGCACACGGCTGCCAAAATAAGGTACAGTAAATTGAAGTACGTATGACGATTTGTACTGTGAACAGATAATGCAAGAGCCACGAGGAATCAATCACGTAAAAAGGCTTAATGAAAAGTAAAACCTAATCACAGCATGTCGAATTATTAACATATGCAAATACAAAGGGTAATTGCTATGTGACTGGACTTGAAACAAAGTTGGTCACAATTGTATTCCACTAGTGTGATAATGTAAAGATTTTTGTTCGTGTGCACTATGCTTTTAGGCCATGCTGTATAAAAGATGTTATCTGCGTGTGTTTAGAAACTTGCAACTAATTCCTATTTTGGGAGTGATTATCTCACTCTAATGAAAAGCACTTTGTTTTCAACAGTTTGTAGCCTAAAAGGGCATTGATATGAAGACCCCTGTAGCGTTAAGTTATGGTATACTTCAGTTCATTATCTCCTCGTTAAGATGTTAAATAGTTGCCTTAAAATAGTGCACAGTTACAACCCTGTATTTATGAGTAAATTAAGTTGATATTTAGTGTGAATGAGCCCTGTCCTCAACATTCCTCACTAACTTATCAGATGTTTTAATAAATTCATTTTAAAAAAATCTGATGTGTTAGACTCACATGACTTTCTCTACTCTTGTACAAACTATTTTTACAAACGCTTATTCCCCATATGCTTCGTGTTAATCGAGATGTTAATCTTATTGGTAATTTTCTTGTAGATGCAAGGGGAATTGGTAGGTTTTAAGCGATAGTCAAATATTTTAAGAGCTGGTTGCTATGTGGAGCATTCCATTCTCTTTGCATGTACAGGACATAAACAAAATGAATAATGAATTCCCATTTGAGAAAAAGTATAAGTATTGGAAAATTTAAGGGAATAACAAGCAATATCTCGAAAATGGTTCACTCAATAAAAAATGTATATGACATAAATTGTGTATTTTAACGCGATCTACATTTCTGTGTGGTAAAATTTTGTCTATCTCTTGTGGTTTACCAGTTTGCAAAAGTTGTTCACAATGAAGAATACTTTTGGAGACATTCCCAGAAAATTCAAGATATGCATTTTATTTGTAATGAAAGTATCTTAAATATATGATATTTTAATCAAAATCGTTAGAGTCATTTCTGAGAAAATTAAAATTTTCGAAAAATGTTCCATGTAAAGGGCAATATAGGGTGGAGGATTTTCTTGAAAACCTTCGTGTCGCATCTCTGGAAGATACTGAACCTAAATACCAAGTTTGGTGTTTATCCGACTGTTTGTTTCTGAATTATGCTGTTCATACTCACACACACAGACACACACACGGACATGTTTCCAAAAATGCTCTTTTTGGATTCAGGGGGCCTCAAAACATATTTTTCCGGTGAAATCTTGGTATCGAATCTTTGCGTGGAATACAATACTTCCCCTACTTACTGTACGTAGTAGAGAAAATAAAAATACAGCAACATATCATTGCAAGTCGTTAGGTTGGATAATTTCTTAGAAAATCTTATGTGCTATATTCACATGAATACCTCTATCCTTTATATTCATTAGTGGTATACAGATTATTTTACGAATGTTGATTTTCCTATCTATTTCATTTTAATCGAGATAAACCTGCATTACCTATTTTGTTATAAGTACAAAGCGAATACCGATAGTCAAACGTTTTGGAACTGAACGGTATATGCTGTCTTTAAAATTCCATACTCTTTCTATGGCACGTAGGTATTGGCAAAAGAAAGTCATATGAATGTGACACATCAGGGTTTTTTAAACACGTATTTAATCATTATGTTCCCAAATTCTTACAGTCCTTTTCTTCTGTCTCTAGGCTTGCCTCAGACAAGTTTATTCGCAAATGCCAATGTTAGGAGTATGTTATGGAATTTGCTATACGCATAGCAAATTAACTCGCCGAATCTAAAAATCCAAAGTTGACCTCTAGATGACTACTTGCTCATTCACTAATCGTATAAAGCCCCTCTGTGTAACAGAGGGTTTTAGACAATTTCAGTGTATTCAACGTATTAGAATGTCAAAGTAATATGATGTCGTGTAAGATTGCTCAAAATAATGCTTTCCTCACATAGGAGCAACGCATCAGTTTATAAACAGTCATACCGTGGTATGATCTAAGTCAGGGGTTTCCAAACTTTCTAGCCTTAGGGCCATACTGATTACTCCAGGAAGTAATTAGGTGTCTTTCCCAACAAGCAGGCATTTCTTATGGCTCTGCGCGAAGAGCTACCTCATTGCTGAAGTTAAAACTATTTAAAATAATTGTGGCACATGCTCTTCAACCAGCTGATCTTGTAATAAGGCGCACATTTTGTGTGTGGAGTCTCAATAGTGTACACAATGGGGAAATAGATCCATATTTAATATTTTTCACGGACGAAGCTTGGTTCCACCTTCATGGATATGTGTGCACACAGAATAATCGTTATTGGAGCTATGACTAACCTAACATTGTTCATGAAGTACCCCTTCATAACGAAAAAACGCCATGAGCACAGAAAGAGTTATAGGGCCAATTTTTATTATCCTAGTCTAATGTGATTTTCCAATCAACAGTTGACGCCCGTACATAAGTGAATACAGTTTTGCCCCCTTTTTACTTTCTCTACTACGTATAGTAAGTAGGGGAAGTATTGTATTCCACCCAAAAATTGGATACCGAGATTTCACCGGAAATACATGTTTTGAGACCCCCTGAATCCAAAAAAAGCATTTTTGAAAACACGTCGTGTGTGTGTCTGTGTGTGTGTGTGTGTGTGTGCGCGCGCGCGCGCGTCTGTGTGTGTGTCTGTGAACAGTATAACTCAAAAACGAACAGTGGGATAAACACCAAACGTGATATTTAGGTTCAGTATCTTCCACAGATGCGACACGAAGATTTTCAAGAAAATCCCCCCACCCCAGACTACCCCTTACATGGAACGTTTTTCGAAAATTTTAATTTTCTCAAAAATAGCTCTAACATTTTGATTAGAATATCATATTTTTAAGATATTTTCATGACAAATGAAATGTATATCTCGAATTTTCTGGGAATGTCTCCGAAGGTATTGTTCATTGTGAACGACTTTTGCATAATAACTGGTAAACCATAAGAGATAGACAAAATATTACTACACAAAAAATGTAGATCCGTTAATATACACAGTTTATGTCATATACATTTTTGTTGTTGAGTGAACCATTTTCGAGCAATTCCTTGTTATTCCCTTAAAATTTCCAATACTTATACTTTTTCTCGAATTCGTTATTCATTTTTTATGTCCTGGACATGCAAAGAGAATGGAATGCGCACATACCAACCAACGCTTAAAACATTTGTCTGTCGCTTAAAATATGCCATATTCCCCTTGCATCTACAATAGAAAATTAGCAATAAGATTAACATCTCGATTAACATGAAGCATATGGAGAATAAGCGTTTGTAAAAATAGTTTGTACAAGAGTAGAGAAAGTCATGTGAGTGTAACACATCAGATTTTTTTACAGAATTAACAGACAGGGAACGTGATTTTGCCTTTTTTCAACAAGACTCTGCAACAGCTCATACGCCAATATTTCGCTGAGAACAATTGAAAGTCCGTTTGAGGACAGAATTATTAGTAGAGATTTGTACCCCCTCGGACCCCAAACCTAACCCCCTGAAATTTCTATATCTGAGGTAACTTAAAACAAAAAGTGTACAAGACAAACCCACACACCGTGGAAGAATTAAAACAAAATATCTGCGAGGAAATTTCCAGGATTTCTGAACATGAACTACAGCGCTGCTGGATAGTTTCCTAAATAGGTGCCAAAAATGTATGGACAACGACAGTGGCCAGTTTCAGCGTCTCCATTCATAAAGTTGGTAAGTAAAGACTTTAAAAGTAGATTTAAAAATGATGTATGGTTTCATCCGCGCCTTTCTATGATAGCGGCAGACGACAACGAGCGCCGAGGACGCGGCGGCGACTTAGAAATGAGTTAAATGTGCCCGAGCACATAATACAGTTGGAAACATCGTTCTAGAGTTTGGTTACGTTAAATGCGAGAGCGAGAGAGTTGTGTGCAGCCAAATACTAAACGAGTTCGATTATTTAATGCAATCATTAATTTTTTTTCTTCATTTATAAGGGAAAAGAGCGGTGTATATTATAATGATAATTATATAATGGTCGAACGCGAAGATTTGCTTTCCAGAAAAGCAACGATATTTTATATGCAGTTTGCTGCCATCTATCGTAATAATTCCTCAATAATTTACAGTAGCCTCACCAGGTGGCAGAATATACTCAGTATCAGAAGCACTGAAAGCTCCGCCATCTAGCGACCTTGTATGTCTACAGATAGTGCATTCCGAATTTCTCCGAATGTAACCGAAGAAAAAAAAACTGTGTAAACTCACACGACTTTCTCTACTCTTGTACAAACTATTTATACAAACGCTTATTCTCCATCTACTTCATGTTAATCGAGATAAACATTTGCAGACTCTATCTTATTGCTAATTTCCTTGTAGATGTAAGGGGAATGTATATTTCCAAGGGCAATATAGAAATACAGTAGCCTTTAAGCATAGACATTATCTCTTAATAGCTGGTTGCTAGGTGCAGCACCATTCTCTTTACCACAGATTAATACTCTTTGTATATCCAAGACAAAAAAATGAATAACGAATTCCCATTTGAGAAAATAAGTATTGAAAAATTTAAGGGAATAACAAACAATATCTCGAAAATAGTTCACTCAACAACAAAAATGTATATGGCATAAATTGTGTATTTTAACGCAATCTACGTTTTTTGTGTAGTAAAATTTTGTCTATCTCTTATGGTTTACCAGTTATGCAAAAGTCGTTCACAATGAAGAATATTTTTGGAGACATTCCCAGAAAATTCATGATATACATTTTATTTGTCATGAAAATATCTTAAACATATGATATTTTAATCAAAATCGTTAGAGCCATTATTGAGAAAATTAAAATTTTCGAAAAATGTTCTATGTAAAGGGTACTCTGTGGTGGGGGGGATTTTCTTGAAAACCTTAGTGTCGCATCTCTGGAAGATACTGAACCTAAATACCAAGTTTGGTGTTTATCCGACTGTTCGTTCTGAGTTATGCTGTTCACAGACACACAGACACACACACACACGGACATGTTTCCAGAAATGGTTTTTTTTTGGATTCAGGCGGTCTCAAAACATATATTTCCGTTGAAATCTCGGTATCGAATTTTTGAGTGGAATACAATACTTCCACTACTTACTATACGTAGTAGAACAAGTAAAAAAGAAAAAGCAAAAATGAATGAACGAGAGAACTGGGAACAACACGCTTTCATATAAAAATGGTTACAATATCGTGTTAATAACCTGTGATGGTTTTCACTTTGCAATTCTGTGCATTCTCCCACATGATAGTGTTTGTTTTTATATGGCTTTTCACTTTTATCACTCTCTCACCTAAATTACCGTATAGACTACTGTAGTATAAGGAAACTCATAATTCAATGCTGTTTTAGGGGGATAAAATGTAAAAAAATAAAATAATAATAATAATAATAATAATAATAATCTTTCTGCCAACCTCTCCTTTTGGTACGTCACGCCATTAAACCACACCGATGTTACAGAACGAAATAGGTGAGGAAGATATGTGGGTTGGGAAGAAGGAATTTAAGTCCTATACCTTTTTACTTTCTCTACTACGTATAGTAAGTAGGGGAAGTATTGCATTCCACCCAAAAATTCGATACCGAGATTTCACCGGAAATACATGTTTTGATACCCCTGAAACCAAAAAAAAATTTGGAAACACGTCCGTGTGTGTGTGTGTGAACAGCATAACTCAGAAACGAACAGTCGGATAAACACCAAACTTGGTATTTAGGTTCAGTATCTTCAGAGATGCGACACGAAGGTTTTCAAGAAAATCCCCCCACCCCAGATTACCCTTTACATGGAACATTTTTGGAAATTTTTAATTTTCTCAAAAACGGCTCTAACGTTTTTGATTAAAATATCATATGTTTAAGATATTTTTATGAGAAATAAAATGTATATCTTGAATTTTCTGGGAATGTCTCCATAAGTATTCTTAATTGTGAACGACTTTTGCATAACCGGTAAACCATTAGAGATAGACAAAATGTTAGTACACAAGAAATGTAGATCGCGTTAAAATACACAATTTATGTCATATACATTTTTTTTTGTTGACTGAACTATTTTCGAGATATTGCTTGTTATTCCCTTAAATTATTCAATACTTATTTTCTCAAATGGGAATTCGTTATTCATTTTTTTGTCTTGGATATGCAAAGAGTTATAATCTGTGGCAAAGGGAATGGTGCTGCAGCTAGCAACCAGCTATTAAGAGATATGTCTATGCTTATATTGCCCTTGCAAATACAAAACAAGGGGAACATAGTACGCCCTAAGCGAGAGTCAAATATTTTTAGAACTGGTTGCTATGTGTAAAATGTAATTCTCTTTGCATGTCAAAAGATCGTTTCTGCAAATGTTTATCTCGATTAATATGAAGTAGATGGAGAGAAGAGCTTGTACAAAAGTAGAGAAAGTCATGTGAGTGTAACACATCAGATTTTTCACTATAAGCTGAAAGGAGAAGTAAACAAAACTTAATGCATCACTCCACTGAGCACATGGCAGCACCACGTGGAGGATAACGGGAACTACTAAGACCCGTGAGAGGAAATTGCGTATCTTATGAAATGTATTCACATATTAAGGTATTTCCCTATTGCTCGAGGTTATGATTTAATGCTATGTACTACATGCACTAGCTTAAGTTTATTTAATTAGAAATTATGTAATCCCCGTTACGAAATGTATTCGCATTTTAAGATTATTTACCTATCGCGGAATTCCGCGAGGTTATGATTCAATAGTTTTTTGGTACATGCGTTAGCTTAATTTTACCTCATCAGAAATGAGGTAATCTCCATTACGACATGTATGTAATGTTGCTGTGGTTGCTGCATAGGTTGACGTTTCATGGCGGGTACCGCGCAATGTCAGGCAAGCTACCTTGTAGATATTAACATCCCTAAAATTCCCGAATGTATGGATTTTGGCCTTACACGAAAGTTGTTACACCACTTCCGATTACGTATTCAGGCGCGATTTATTGAATTACGGTTGTGTTATCTGGCATTACTTCTTCAATGCCCGTCCTCTCCTCCAGAACTCCATCTCTCTTCTACATACATCTTCCAGAACTCTTATCTTCCTTTTTTTTATGTGCAGTAATGCAAAACAGACTTCATTCAGATTAACAACTGCATCACGAAAGAGTAAGTATGTCCTTGAGCATAACTGCAATAGCATTTATCTTTAAACACTTGTATTACGTTTACAGCTTCGTGGTAATTATTTAGTTGTGTTACATTTGTTTACAACTTCGCGGTAATTATTTAGTTGTATTGCATTTGCTTACAGCTGCAATTGTTTCAGCTTATTTGATTGCATTACATTTGTTTACAATGACTATTTTGCTTTAGATGGTCTTCATTGAAAACGCTGAAAAAAGCAAGAAGGAATTTTTCTTCAACCAGAAGCATTCACTGTCCTCCACAGAGTCTGGAATTATGAATGTGAGTGTTTAACAGTTAAAAACCGATACAACCAACGTTAAAAATCTGATGTGTTACACTCACATGACTTTCTCTACTCTTGTATAAACTATTTAAACAAACGCTTATTCTCCATCTACTTCATGTTAATCGAGATAAACATTTGCAGACTCTATTTTATTACTAATTTTCTTGTAGATGTAAGGGGAATATATATTTACAAGGGCAATATAGAAATACAGTAGCCTTTAAGCACATACATATCTCTTAATAGCTGGTTGCTATGTGCAGCACCATTCCCTTTCCCACAGATTAATACTCTTTGCATATCCAAGACAAAAAAAATGAATAACGAATTCCCGTTTGAGAAAAAGTATAAGTATTGAAAAATTTAAGGGAATAACAAGTAATATCTCGAAAATGGTTCACTCAACAAAAAAATGTATATGACATAAATTGTGTATTTTAACGCGATCTACATTTTTTGTGTAGTAAAATTTTGTCTATCTCTTATGGTTTACCAGTTATGCAAAAGTCGTTCACAATGAAGAATACTTCTGGAGACATTCCCAGGAAATTCAAGATATACATTTTATTTGTCATAAAAATATCTTAAACATATGATATTTTAATCAAAATCGTTAGAGCCATTTTTGAGAAAATTAAAATTTTCGAAAAATCTTCCATGTAAAGGGTAAGCTGGGGTGGGAGGATTTTCTTGAAAACCTTCGTGTCGCATCCTTGGAAGATACTGAATCTAAATATCAAGTTTGGTGTTTATTCGACTGTTCGTTTCTGAGTTATGCTGTTCACAGACAGACACACACACGGACATGTTTCCAAAAATGCTTTTTTTTTTATTCAGGGGATCTCAAAACATGTATTTCCGGTGAAATCTCGGTATCGAATTTTTGGGTGGAATGCAATACTTCCCCCACTTACTATACGTAGTAGAGAAAGTAAAAAGAATCTACAGTCCGGCGAGTAATAACATAATTTGTTTCTCAAGTGAAAGTCCCCGACACGACCATGGAAGTTAAAGTGATAAAACAAAAACAAAATATTTACAGTTACAGTTTTTATAATAGCAACTGTTATAAGCACTGAACAAATGAACTAAATAGTGTAGTGTAGTTTGAGGGACGATGGAGGATTCAGTGACCCTGCACCTCGACCATTAGATGTCTTTTGTGCTCACGGACACAAATACTCATGCCCATGGCGGGATTCGAACACGCGACCCTTTGCACCACAGAGTGGCAAAGTCAAACGCTCTAGCGACCGCGGGGCCTCCAATGAACTAATGCTGCAAAAAGGGTTCGGATTTTTGTGGGGAACATTAAGAATGAGTCATCGGATTCCTATCTGTAGAGGTATTTCCGAGCCACAACGTAACATATCAATAATAATTTACAGGAGACCTTAATAAATTAGCAGTGTTTAGAAGCCTGAACTTAGAGAATCACAAAATAACCACAAGGAACCACGTAGTTGCTCTGTGTGATTTAAGAGAAGGCTTCGTTAGATTACGCATTCATTGCTGATAGCCGTTAGGTAGGTTCTTGATGGTTTGTGTTTTAAATTAATTTTGTATGCTTCTTGGGGAGCTTGCCGAAACTTTCTTGCAATTTGCATTTGGAGAATGATATTAGGTTAGTATCATCGGCATGAATGTAGGACCTGCTTTTGAATGGTTCGTCATAAAACATGATTTATGTATCTTTGCTCTTTTTCAAATTTAAATAGCGTCTTCCTAGCAATGACTGCAGTTTATAAACACGATCCAGTCCAGTCAGCTCAGCCTTTTGTGTAGTCTGTATGTGGCCACTTAATTAAGCACATCAAATACAACAGCGAATGATACGTCTAATACACATAATCTGCGAGTCACAAACCATATAAGAGAAATAAACGAAGTGAAGGATATATTTAAGTAAGTATTGTTTCAACTTTGAATGCTGAAGAAACACCATTGAGCACATTAGACACTGTAACCAGATCTACCACCGTGTACTGATTTGGCATTACATAACAGTAACCCCGTTGACGTGGAATTAACAATACATCGTTAGTTATAGGGTCGATCAACAATACTACTCGGGCGGTAAAGTCTGTGGCCCGAGTCGGGAGATCCCGGGTTCAAATCCCGTAGGCCGACCAATCTGTCTGAGGTTTTTTTCGTGGCTTTCCTCAGTCGTCAAGGTAAATACCGGATTGGATATTTAATACCACGACCCAAAGTTCCATCTTAAGTCTAAAACAATAGTAAAATGAAAAATAAGTGGTAATAGCGAATGCTATGCCATCTATCTATGGACAATGTACGCAGTTAGACTGGACGGCACCCTAATGCCATCTGCACAGCATGAAGCAGGAGTTACAGCGATGAGACCTTGAAGGCTAACTGTTCGCCTTTCTGTGTGAGGGCGGCGGTTTGACTGGACGGCACCTTAAAGCCATCTGCACAGCATGAAGCACGGGTTACAGGAATGAGACCTAGAACGCTAACTGTCCATCACATATCGTTCTAACAGATATCCACCAACAGATCCATCGCGATATGACCAAGAAGTTAAAGCGACGTAAAATAAACAAACAAAAATTATATTACTTTATAAGGGAACACTTTTAGGGCTTTTATAAACTTGTAAGTACAGGTTATAGGACTATGTTTGGTTTCGATTAGGTGGGCCGATCCTAGCGATACTGCAATGCCAGGCCAACCCGTGACAGGTGGAGCAAACCCCTAGCATTCCGTCAAATTCCAAAAATCAGTTTAATATTCTGGTCCCCCAATTGGGACGTATCACATATTAAGCTGATAAGAACAGATTTTGTTTATTGATCAAATGCCAAACTACTACATTGTTTATATTAGACATGGGGCAATTCATGAACGAATCGTTCATGTGAACGACTACAAGGAAAGAATCGTATGAATCGTGTCAGTCTTAGCATGAATCGTCGTTCAAAAAGAATCGCAAGAATCGTGCATGAATCGTCGTTCAAAAAGAATCGTGAATTTTTGAATTCTTTGTTTGAATAACTTTTAAAATTATATAATTTAAAAGAACTAAGTTGTATACTATAATCTACATTAAAAGTATAAGAACATGCGTCGATATAACTAAGCCAGTTCTAATGCATTAAAAGCACCTCGAATTTGCTGATGTAAAATTTATATAAAACATTATTATTATCTGCATACCGGGTTTATACCTTTTCACGTATTTATAAAAATTATATAGCTTATTTTCGCGTGCAACTTCGGTAGTAGTGACGAATAATAATAACAATAATAATAAAATTGGACAAAAGTACAATTCAGACAGCGGAAATGAGATTTTTACGATAAACTTGAGAATGCACTACATTAGATCTAATAAGAAATGAAACGATAAAATTAGAAAACTGAATATTTATAAATTATATCATAAAATTGAAGTAACTAACTTAATTGGAAAGCGATATGAACTACATGACTGAAGAAAGAATACCACTATTAATTAACAAATACAAACCGTCGGGAAAAAGAGACATCGTATACCCCAGAAAAAGAGAGGAGTAAAGAAAAGAATCGAATGAAATGCCTAATCATCGAAATGAAGAATATAATAATAATAATAATAATAATAATAATAATAATATCTTCATAATTATTTTACATAACACTTATGTAATCGTAACTTAAGTGAAATCACACAGGTTGATTTTTATGACAAATTCAGGAAACTCCAAGTGTATTATCCAAAATAACGCGGAAAGCACTTTTACATACATTGTCTTTTATATACCAAAGAAAAATATTATAACCCCCATCGTAACAAAACAAGTCCTGATTGTGTATTTTGGCTGCAGACTACCAAGTACAAACGGGGACGATTCATATAAGAATCGTGAGTGAGAATAGACGGCAGGCAAGGCGACGATTCATGAACGAATCGTGCACTTGGGCAGGACAGCAGACAAGGGTAAGATTCATGATTGAATCGTGCAGTACCGTAGACCAGCAAAGTGACGATTGATGAACGAGTCGTGCGCTAGGAGAGACTAGCAGACAGGTAGCAAGAGGACGATTCATGAATCGTGAACGAATCGCATGAATCGCTCGACCCAACTCTAATGTGAGGAATGTGGGATTTTTGTTTTGGCACGTCAGGCACTCTTCTCGTACTTAAATTAGGAATTAGAGTTAGTTGTACATGTATTGGATTACCCACAAATAATTTCAGTTAACGTATTTCTGAAATCTGAATCAAACGACATTAATATTTTTCTTGCAATGTTAGAAGGTGCAGGTACTTGCACTATTAACACGAATCTTGTAACAATTAGACAAGTACTATCACAGATTAACCAGATTGTCAACTCAATGGTGGGGGTAAGGTGCCGTATAGGGCGCTTTTGCGGACCTTTCGGGTGCCAGTTAGCGGAACTAACGCTGTGGTCGGTAATGCAGCTTACGTCATTATCAACTGATCATGCCTGCTGCTAGCCCCGCCCCCCGCTTTCGAAACGTGCGCAAGCCAACTGAAAGGAGTGCAAGTCTCAAATAAAATCCCCTGCGTTTTTAATGGTTTTCTCAATCTGGAGAGAAAACCATTAAACGCACAGGTGACTTTATTTAGAACTTGCACTCCTTTCAGTTCTTACTCATCTGCTAGAATACCGAAATCGGTTTTAATTGTCTTACACTGGCAATGTCTTTATACTCATTTTCAGTAAACTGGGAAAATAGGAAAGGTTGTGGTATGGTATTATGTAATGTTACTCTTTGTATACAGCAGTTTACCATTCATCAACTTAACAGCTGTTAACCTACATAACAGAAATGTCATTGATTTGCATTCTATAACAATATACAAATTATAACATAAATGATATCCTGCCATGTACAAAGAATGTCAGCATTTGGTTATACACAAAACACCACATATTTTATCACGTGTATTGAAAAATAAGTGAAATACATCAGCGGAAACAAAAAGCAACTATTCAGTTACACAATTTTTTTTAATAAAGCTGCATCTTATGCAACACAAACTTGAGCAAAATTTCCTACACTAACGTCCCTTGATACAGATTTAACAAGCATTACATTTTTAATAGCTGTTTCTACATTATCCAAATAATAAATTTCTTAGCAAATAATTTGTGATTGATCTTTGTTGGGTTTTTATTTGGAATATCTGTTACAAACTGATCTAGTATCTATTTCCAAGGCACTTAAAATAAGCACTAACACTATGGATTCTATCTTCTTTTTTTTAAGTGAAAGAAGGTTAAAAATGTTTTACAGCTATTTTCTATTAGTCCAGCTTAAATATAAAAACTTGTAATATGCAGGCCATTAACTCACTGCTCTATGGTGCACAGAGAAGTGCTCATTTACTCAAACTTGTGCCGAGATAGCACATAGGTAAAAGTTAAGTTGAAAAAAGAGAGGTAAAGGAAGTAAAAATTATTTTTCAGTTTGACTATAGAATCATAATTTTCTACAACTTTGTGCTTAATACAAGTTCAAACCAAACAGCTGTGAACATAAAGACAATCTTATGAGAACCATATTAGACATAATTTCTCCTTGTTTTCTTTGCACTGTTAAATTCTTAATACTTAAAAATACTTATTCTTTCTTTGTACAGCAGCAGATTAAAGAATTTTATTAATGTGCTGCAAATACATTACTAATAAATAAAAATAAACAATTAAAATTAAAAAAAAATTAAACTGCAATACATATGACTTTTGTTTCCTCAGCAAACAGATATGTTTCATTACTATAAAATTTTTTGCCCCTCCCATGAAGTTGTACTAATTATGCTTTTTTCTTTAAAAAAAAATCATATTGACATTAATTATGACTTAATAATAATAACTTAATAAATAATACACATTTTCCTCAGCATTATTCGTGACTCAAAATTTTTAAATGAAATGAGTTTTTTCACAACCACTTGAGGTGCACCATCATTTGTTATACTTCCCATACCAACATCACTTTGTATGGCAGTTAAAAGAACCACTTGCATGACTTCATAGAGGAAAATGGTACAACCCGAACTATTAACCAGTTTATGATGCCTGCTGTAATATTGTTATTAATGGGTTGTAAACCCTACGACATATGAAATTAAGTTAAATATTTCAAACCCAAAGTTCAGATAAATACACAAATTCTTATCAGGCTGCCTAGTTGGAATTTGCCAGTAATGTTATATTAGGTAACCTAACAAACAATATATACATTTTTATTTTGTTTTTATGTTGTTTTAATGTCATTGTATATGAAGACAGTGAAAGCAAATCTAGGTTGCAACTGACAATTACAGAGTAGCTGTAATTTAAGAAAGCTATTGTCTTTAAGCTCAAAACTACTTTCATTAAATGGACTGTTAATGGTGACACTTTACATTCTCTGCAACACGAGGGTGCTATTTCTTATTGTTAAAGAATCACAAAGGTAACTGAAATCCTTGCTACTATTTTGTTTATTTAGTGGATAACAAACATTTTAGAAAAATCATGTCTATAGTTATTAACAACATTAACTCAAAAATTGTAGCTTTAAAATTACTAACAGATAATCACTAAAACCTACCAATACACTGAAATAACTGCCTAACACCAACTTTGCTTTTCTGAAAATTGAGAACATGTTTCCAGCAATAGTCCTTAATGTTTTAGTTAATGTTTCAACTGATGTTGAAATGAAATTCCAAATTGTAAGGAATGTTTGATGTTACATGGCAATAAATTGCTGTGTAGTTGAGAGAAATCTTCATACTACATTAATAATGTTCCTGGGGGTGATCCTGCAACTCAACATACCCAAATTACCTTGACTCCATGGTTTGGGTATCTGCCAGCATATCTCTGGTAGCTTGAGATGGTGACTGCGCTAAACAAACGAAAGGAGAAAAAAACCTCATTAATGTTCCAATAATTAAATAAGGTTAATAAAAGTGCTTTGAAGGTGATGGAGTTTGCATCTAAACATCCATGACTGACATTTCATCACTAATTGCTGCATTAATCAAGAGTTAAAACTATAAAATATTCTGTTTTTTTTAACATATCCTCTGCTCATTATTCAGCAACACAGAGCAAAACATTCTTTAATTTTATAAATATCGCACAATATTTTCACTTATTTACTATAAAAACTTGCTTTTTTATTTAATGTTTCTTTTACTTAATCTGAAAACTCAATGGTTTTACAAAGAAATATTTTCTGTGTTAAGATACCACAAACTGTGTATAAGTTAAGCTAAATATCAAATAAACCAGTGGTAAGATTGTGCAGAGTGAAACATTGAAACAGCTTATGAAGTATTCAATACCAGATGTTTTACATCTTTCTTTACTAAAGTTTGAAAATTTAAATGATTTCTTTGATAAAACAGCGCTATTACTTTGTGCAGTTTGCAAGTGTTTAACCGTAGCACATAGTACTACGTCATGGCATAATTATGTCCCAGAAATGTTCATGGTTGCATACAATGTAATCTCACTGTGAAAAAGGAAACACAAAAAGATAATTTAGAAAGATGTGGCAGCAACTCTGCCATTAGCTTATTAGAGCAAAATGAAAATTCTGTTAAATATAACTCACTTTAACTGATGAACAAAGGAAATCTGTGCCATAATCCTGAGGATACTACTTCTGGAGGTGTTGAACAGGAGAATGAACTGCAGTAGCCCATATATAAAAAAATTAACAGTTCTGAAATTCAAAGAATGCAAAAATGAATTTAAAATCTAAACCTTAAATTGTAATATTTAATTTCATTTCTAGCTTTCTAACAACTGTAAAGCCCAACTAGGATACTAAATAGACTTTTTTATTTTTCACTAGTATTTCACTCGTAAAATGACCATTACTATTAGTGTTATCATGCATACATTGATTAGATTCGAACTGCAGCTGAATTACAAAATGTAATATTACTCATGAGTAGTCGATACAATTTTATTTTGAAAATAAATGTATATGTAATGCAATTCTGGTTAGGTTATGGATTTAATTTTGGTTATTCTATATTATTTACATTAATACATCCTACTTACCAACAGCCCTTTGAAAAAAACATGAATCGCTTCTTTCTTGGTATTTGTACGCTCTTGTATGCCTTTAAAATCTTGCCAGTTCTACTAAATCGAAGAATTTTCTTCTCAAATTCACTCCCGCATCCGTTAAAATACGACCCGCAGCTTTAAAATTTCGTCTCAAATCGGATACACTTAGCCAACCTTAGGCTTTGTTCACACGTACATTTAGTTAAAATACTGTATAAACCGGTTCACTAATACTATGAAAACGACTTTATACATGACAAAATGTTATAATATATTACATCTGGGACTAAATATGTGTTATTTTTAAAAAAATTTAATATCCAACACAGGAGTGTAGAATAATTGTGTTGCCAGTATTGAATGTTATATGTACGAGCTGCACAGTGTCATCTAGCGCCTGCATTTTAAGCAATGGGCATATCCAGCGCTCAAAATGTACCTTTCGAGAGCTCCTATCCCAGATGACATACGCTGGATTAACAGTACTATCTAGCAAATGTGATGAAGATTATTCCGGGACAGCGCGAACGCAGTCCCGACTACCAAAAATTACGCGCCCGAGTTACCCACATTTGGGGCAATCGCAGGGGTCAGCCCAACCGAAGTGCAATGGAAAGGCCTCAACCTGGGGGAACCGCCTTAATGATCACGGTAACCCCTACGCCAGGTAAGTATGCTGAGGTTTCAAATTTCACCGATAATGAAGCATGTGTTGGTGAGCTTAATTCTTGAAATGTAAAACAAATTCAAACAACAACAGCTAAAGAAGCATATTTACGAGAAATAATATTCAATAGTTCCCCTCAACACTACTTTTCCCTATTTAAACTTTTCATATCCTTTAACGGTGTTCCAATATTAATTATAAAATAAACAATTATATACAGAAAGAAAAGATTAGTACAACACTGCCATCTATAAATGCATTATAGTCAACGCACTGCACCACTGCCATCTGTAGGGTCTCCCGTATAGCTAAAGGTTAGCTAGATCTCGTTGGCTCGCCGGTTTTTATCCAAAACCCATCCCAGTATGCACTAAATTGACTTAACATTTTTACTTTCTCTACTACGTATAGTAAGTAGGGGAAGTATTGTATTCCACCCAAAAATTCGATACCGAGATTTCACCGGAAATACATGTTTTGAGATCCCCTGAATACAAAAAAAAAGCATTTTTGGAAACATGATCGTGTGTGTCTCTGTCTGTGGGTCTTTCTGTGAACAGCATAACTCAGAAACGAACAGTCGGATAAACACCAACCTTGGTATTTAGGTTCAGTATCTTCCAGAGATGCGACACGAAGGTTTTCAAGAACATCCCCCACCCCAGATTACCCTTTACATGGAACATTTTTCGAAAAGTTTAATTTTCTCAAAAATGGCTCTAACGATTTTGATTAAAATATCATACGACAAATAAAATGTATATCTTGAATTTTCTGGGAATATCTCCAAAAGTATTCTTCATTGTGAACGACTTGGTAAACTGGTAAACCATAAGAGATAGACAAACTTTTACTACACAAAAGATGTAGATCGCGTTAAAATACACAATATATGTCATATACATTTTTGTTGTTGAGTGAACCATTTTCGAGATATTGCTTGTTATTCCCTTAAATTTTCCAATACTTATTTTCTCAAAAGGGAATCCGTTATTCATTTTTTTTGTCTTGGATATGCAAAGAGTATTAATCTGTGGCAAAGGGAATAATGCTGCACCTAGCAACCAGCTATTAAGAGATATGTATGTGCTTAAAGGCTACTGTATTTCTATACTGCCCTTGTAAATATATATTCCCCTTACATCTACAAGAAAATTAGCAATAGGATAAGAGTCTGCAAATGTTTATCTCGTTTAACATGAAGTAGATGGAGAATAAGCTTTTGTAAAAATAGTTTGTACAAGAGTAGAAAAAGTCATGGGAGTATAACACATCAGATTTTTTAAGAGCAATCTAGTTAAATTTATTTTATAAATAGCTATTTTGAAAATGAACTAGAGTATTATAGTAATATAAGCAAATTATATATAAATAGGCCGTTTTTAAACATAATGTTTTTAAAAATATCATTCAGTTATTCTTAGTTGTTCACTTATTTATTTTCAAAGAATATGATATCCTTTTACAATTGTCGTCCTCCGTGGTCTAGAGGTATCAGCTAGTTCCCGAGGTCGCAGGTTCAAACCCGGCAGAGACTGATGAATTCATTTCGGACGTAAAAATCCTTAACATGGCCTTCTTTGGAAGGGAAATACACCTTCATATATCATTTTCTTTCAAAATATACCCATTTTCTATTTGTTTTCAGCAAATACTTTGATAAGGCCTGAACCTTTTTTGTACCTGATTGCTATAAAGTACTATGACTGGTTTTAACATAGCAATTTAACTTTCACTTTAAAACATTTATTTTCTTTAATTGTTTCATTCAGTATTTAACTGCTTTAATGAAACATTTAGTTGCTTTAATTAACCAGTAAGATTTCACTGGTAATTCATGAAAGGCATGTCTTTGAAATTAAACAACACTATAGTGTTTTCACTTCCACTAGGCGCCTTAAGAACACATCACCTTATTTCCACTCTATCTACACTCTGTTCCTCCATGCAAGCGCATTCAACTGATCACAGCTGATATGTGAATGTATGCACCAACAATGAGCTACTAACAATAATTAGCATTGTTGGCCGTTTTAGAATTAGTTTATTATTTGGCTATAGTGTTTATAGGATTATGAGATATAGTTTGGCTTTGAAGCCATGACAAAATTTCAGTTTTCCCATAATTTGTATTGGGGATTTTATCTTTAAGCACAGATGGCATAGATCGAGAGATTGTGTGGTCCATTACTATCACACATCCCTCTTCTAGTATCAAGGAAGATGGTATTCTCCAAGGAGAACCCCCTCATCTTCATTCTATTCAACATATTGACCCATGATGTAGTCAAAGAAGTTGCATCAGAGCAAATCACTATGCTTCTTTACACAGATGACAAGATTCTTCTCTTGAAACGCAGATCAGTACTTCAGGAAGGACTGAACAAGCTTTATAAGTGACTGTAAAGAAATGAACTACACATAAACGGCAACAAAACAAAACTCATGAAATTCAGGAGAGAAGGCAACATCTCCAAAATAGACAACTTTCACTGCGGAAATAAGTTAGAATTGGTAAATTCTTACAAGTGCCTGGGATTAACACTGCAAGTCACAGGGAAATCTTTCACGAAGCATAAAGAGAAAAGATGCACAGCAGCATAAAAGCCATCTTGGATATTAGGAACATCGAAAAATTATCCCTTGACACAGACTTGAGGCTATTCCACATCAAAATTGCCCCGAGAGCATGCTATACAGTCACCAACATTTGGACCTACCCATATAGAGCACTTTGACTATCCTGAATAACAATGACTAGACACTCTATCTCTTGCTGCCACAGACATCTTCATCAGGGAGGTAGCAATAAACAACACTCTATTGCATACGTCGCATGCGAAGCCCACATTACAGAGAGGGAAGAAAAGGCACTGGCAATACGTCAAAGCTTTCAATATATGCAGCCATGAATTCAGAAGAATGGAAAGAAACAAATTTCCAGCCTCCAACAAGAACGGCTGCACACGGCTTTCACTTTGGAATCTGCAACCAAAGAGGGTTTCACCAGGTGTCATTTCAGTGCTCCTGTTCCTATGTGGACAGCAAAGTTAACAGTATCATCTACTGTACTGCGAAGCCAGGAGAAACTCGCTAACATTTTATGCAGACGACAAAAACTTTGTATAATATAACATTTTCTTGTACACAATGCGTTTAATAAACCTGGTTAAACACTACATCATTCATCTCTTGATGATAGTCAGCACCACTTTTTGAATGAAACACCAAATTTGTTCCTTCTATGAAAGCATATTCAGCTGATCCGGCGTGGCAGATTATTAAAGGTGATCCTTTAACATAATGGTATCTTTAGAACACTGTTTCTTTTAGAATCCTGCCAAATAAAATTTAGCATATTTAACTAAGTTTCTTCATTGTAAATAATACGATGAGGGTAATCCTGTTTTGTTATGCATTGTGCCCCTGCAATAATATATTTTTTCTTCATCAAAAACTGTCACCCATCGTTACAATTTTGTTATTTAAAAACCAAGTTTTATAAAAATGTCGTGTAAAGAAGTAGTACCCTAGTATATTGTCTTTTAAAACCACTTAGTTTTCCAAGTGTAGTGTATGCACCATAATCACAAAACTCCTGTACTGAGCGACGGATTATGTCTTTCTGGAAATCATGTAACTCTGTGACAAGTTTTTGAAGTATAATGTTTTTTCTCTTGGAGAGGAAATACATGGCCCTTGGGCCTCTACATTTTCAATTACACTTATTTGGGCTTCCTCACATATATGCTGTTCCGTTCTTCCGAACACTTGACATGCTTTTGCAGGTACTGTTTTGTGGATCTCTAAAAAAATCACAAACCTTTTCTTGGCACCTTTCCAGAGCTTTAAAAAAGTTATACACTTTATAAGAGAATATCTTTCAGTTGTCTAACAACACTCAAAATTGATGTTATTATGCACAAGTAAAACACATGAATTTACACGAAATTAGAGAAAGAAAATTCTAATCACACCAACTAGAGAAGTAGGACCATTGAGCTAGGAGAGGGGAAAGGCTTTGGAGAGGGAGTGGTCAAGTAGGATGCGGAGTGCTGGACAAATGTCCTGGACTCACCTGGTCAGAGTGAAAAGGCTAAAGGACCGTTGAGCTAGGAGAAGAGAAAGGTATTGGAGAGGGAGTGGTCAAGTGAGGTGCAGAATGTGGGACAAATGTCCTGGACTCACCTGGTCAGAGTGAAAAGGCTAAAGGACCTTGAGCTAGGAGAGGAGAAAGGTATTGGAGAGGGAGTGGTCAAGTGAAGTGCAGAATGTGGGACAAATGTCCTGGACTCACCTGGTCAGAGTGAAAAGGTTAAAGGACCATTGAGCTAGGAGAGGGGAAAGGTATTGGAGAGGGAGTGGTCAAGTGCGGTGCAGAATGTGGGACAAATGTCCTGGACTCACCTGGTCAGAGTGAAAAGGTTAAAGGACCATTGAGCTAGGAGAGGGGAAAGGTATTGGAGAGGGAGTGGTCAAGTGCGGTGCAGAATGTGGGACAAATGTCCTGGACTCACCTGGTCAGAGTCAAAAGGCTAAAGGACCATTGAGCTAGGAGAGGCGAAAAGTATTGGAGAGGGAGTGTTCAAGTGAGGTGCAGAATGTGGGGAAAATGCCCTGGAATCACCTGGTCAGAGTGAAAAGGCTAAAGGACCGTTGAGCTAGGAGAGGGGGAAGGCTTTGGAGAGGGAGTGGTCAAGTGAGGTGCAGAATGTGGGGAAAATGCCCTGGACTCTCCTGGTCAGATTGACAAGTCTAAAGGACAGTTGAGCTAGGAGAAGGGAAAGGCTTTGGAGAGGGAGTGGTCAAGTGAGGTACAGAATGTGGGACAAATGTCCTGGACTCACCTGGTCAGAGTGAAAAGGCTAAAGGACCGTTGAGCTAGGAGAGGGGAAAGGCTTTGGAGAGGGTGTGGTCAAGTGAGGTGCAGAATGTGGGACAAATGCCCTGGACTCACCTGGTCAGAGTGAAAAGTCTAAAGGACCATTGAGCTAGGAGAAGGGAAAGGCTTTGGAGAGGGAGTGTTCAAGTGAGGTGCAGAATGTGGGGGAAATGCCCTGGACTCACCTGGTCAGAGTGAAAAGTCTAAAGGACCATTGAGCTAGGAGAAGGGAAAGGCTTTGGAGAGGGTGTGGTCAAGTGAGGTGCAGAATGTGGGACAAATTCCCTGGACTCACCTGGTCAGAGTGAAAAGTCTATTTCAAAGTTAATAGAAGTTAATTCAGTAACTAATTCACAGAGGCATTACTGACGACAGAGTGTGTCTTCTTCTCTGCAGTGACTTTACAGTGAAGTATGATTATCTCAACCACCTGCAAGGAGAAGCGTGCTGTCTACAGTTCAAAGTGTTTTAATACAAATCTTTGAAAAATATAGAACAAGTATTTATAATTTTTTCAGTGTACTCATCAAGGTCTTTCTCTGAATGACATGTATACCCCTTACATCAGGTGTATACACAGTATCACAGTCTATTATATACAGCCACAAAGCTCCACATGTAAAGAAACTGCACCGGTTCGATACTAATGCTCCTGGTGACTAACTATTTGGAACATCTTTGCAGATGACAAAACATGTGTTCATTATTGTATTCTTTTGAAAAAAGTAAACACCTTTCTCCCATTAGAGCATGTTTAATGGATATTTAATGAAGTATAATAATTCTACTACAAACACAAGACACGAGAAATAATAGCATGAACATTTTCACAAACTTTTATCCACCGCAAACTACTTTTTTGTTATTTTTCATTTTGTTAACAACGGATGTTAACGATTTTGATTTAAGGGCGAGGTACCATATGTTTTTGAATAAAACAAAACTGCATTTAACTGAGAAACCATTAGAGATAGGCAAAAACAATTTCAAATAAAAATGAAGCTCATTAAAATACATACCTTGCCAAAATAACGTTTTTCTTAATGCCAGCCATTTTGGAAATATTTCATGCTATAATACATTTATATTTTATCAAGTTAAGTACATTTGGCAGATATAGATTGAAAATTCGCGAACTGTTCATTTGTTTACCCCCATGATATCATGGCAGAAAACACACACACACACACACACACACACACACACACACACAGAGGGTTGTAACAGCTCACTGCCTTGAACATGAACATGTAGAAACTACTAATTCCGCTAAACTTGAAAATCATTTCCACCCAAATATTTCATCCTAGTGAACGTAAGGAAAAGGAAGAATTGCATTTTATATGAATAGCAAATACCTGTGAAATTGTAAGGAATAGGGAAAGTCATGTAAGTGTACCGCATCATACTTATCGTCTTTGATGAGATTATGCGGGTGGAAAAAAAAAGAAGAGTCGCATACTGTGCAGATATACTTACATGTGGGAACTGTAAACATACGACAAAAATATTTCTATAATACATTAGGGAAAAAATTATTTTGAACATTTTCTTGAGATTACATTTTTTTTCTATAAAAGCTTTTTGCCTATTCCTTATGGTTTTAAGTTGCATGGAATTCACATAAAGTAAAGATGGTTTTGTAGGCTATTCCTAGAGAATTCAAGATATACATTTTATTTCCCATTCTAATATCTGAAACATTTGGTGGGCCCTTTTATTAAAAACAATAGGTACGCTGCAGAGAAGTTAAAATGTCGCACTGATATGCTGCATCGTAACGAGCATTTTAAGTGCGAAAAATTATAAAATACAATTTCTGAGAACATTGGTTTTTAAGTTATGTATTTTCATAAACAATACAACATGCAAACAGGAAACTTTGCAACATTTTTTTAGCAAATGCGGGATAAATGAGGAGTAGAGATTTCGAGAAACGTACAAATTCCCTACCACGTCTCTCAGTAACACCATCACAGATGTTTGATATTGTTATTTCAAATTCATCGAGGTAAATTGTGTTACACAAAACTGTGCCTAAATAATAAGTGTTAATATTAACTAATTCAAATTAAATCTTTTACTTACTATTCTCCCCAATTTCTCCTTGCATTTACTTTTATACGTTGGTATGCATGTACGTATATAACACATAAAATTATTACTTTGCACAAATATACAGTTATACCAATGTTTTGTGAAGATTTGTTTAATCCTTTTCTTCCTTCTATCTGAGGTCTTTAATGACCTCATTAGCCGGGTCGCTAATTGAAAGTGGCCATCAGAGCAATACGAATAAACCGAATGGGATTCCTGGAAAAGAGGTCGGGGGAGAAGCGACCGACGGTTCTATGCACTATTACACAAATATTTAAGGATGTGGTATTTGAAGCAACAGCCATTTTTAGATGTAAATAATGAATATTTATCCATACTAAGGACAGTTTTAGGTGGAGGATTTTCTTGAAAGTCTTCCATTGGCATCCTTGGAAGAAGCTGAGCTTAAAATTTGGTATTAATTCAACGTTTCGTTTTTGAGACACCTGCACGCGCATTCACACAGTTTGAGCATATATGCGAAAAACAAAACTTGATTTCACTATGGCGTCTTTCAAAAAGCATGCGAAGGTTTTCACAGAATTCCATTGCAATTTTTAAAATAATGCTGTAACGTGAGATATTGTAATTAAAATTGCCTTGAATTTTCTATAAATTGCCAAACTTATTACAGAAAAGGTATGCAGCTTGCCAAATAACTTAATTTATAGCGTTAGTCGTTTCAAAAATATTACTGCTTCTCTAATGTATTTTAAAATCTGCTGTTTCCTATTTGTTTCTTTTCTTTGAAGTGCTCTTCATTAACAAACATGACGTATACAGTTTTTTCTGCAAGTTTCATGCACCTATCTATATTGCTTAATTGAAATGTTTTATTGTTGTCAACCGTGGTCTAGGGGTACCATGCTTAGCCTCTAGTTCACGAGGTCGATGGATTTTTTTTCGGGCATAAAAATCCTTAGCATGGCTTCCTTCGGAACGGAATCAAGCCGGTGGTCCCGTGTCGTAGCTTTACGGCATGTAAAAGAGCTTCAAGCCTGATAAAGAGGCCTCTGAGAAAAATTGCCGGTCTTTCGCGCCCAATACAGAATGGGACGCTAAGAAATTAAGTAGCGTCCATAAATAAATCCCAATAAAAATATAAAAAATAAATAACTGAAACCTTTGTAGACAGACGATTTTCGTCCAACAGAGTTAAAAGCCATGTTTTCTTACTAATTCAAAAAACGGAGTTATTCCTTAACAGATATATCCAAGCTGGTAACTCTGCTTGACTTGTCGCCCCCCCTCCAAATGTAACAAACGGAGAGGAAAGTAATGAAAATAATACCTGTAATAGGGATTTAAACGAAGATGTGATCGCTTTGAAAGCCTACGTCCCATTCACTTACCCTTTTTAAAACACTTTGTTTTATAGCAAAATCATCCTGGAATGTCAACGAAGGACTCCATCTAGTTACGAATGCGCATGCGCAGAGGAAATTGCCAACCCAACCGTATAAGTGTAACGTGCGAGAACCGGTTACTTGAATCCCGTTCATATACACGCGCTAATCTAGGCGTCGCAACATAACCTCCGACTAAATTTTGAAACCACAGGAGCCGTTTACTACGCCTCACTTCATACACGTTTTCAATTTCAATCAAATATCGGCGCCTCTGCGTTCTGAACTGCTTGAACTTCACTATCGTAGTGACGGAGTTGGGTTGTAATTGTCCTTAAAACTGAAACCTATGGGTATGTGTATTAACTCCTATTACTATTGTCTTAGTTAAATAGTCCTGTCCCTTTCATTAGGGAAAATCAGCATTTGGGTTTTGTGGACCCAAAAGTCCCTATATTTTCCCACCCAGTGCTTCACATTTGAAGATCATATGAGAGACATTTCATCCTCTTTGTTACGTAGCCTGCATACTGCTTCCTCTCTAAAGATTCCCATTGCACCTAGGGTTTCCATAATCTACAATGTCGTTATATGTTTATTTCAGATCTATTGAGATTAAATAGATCTTTAGTGAGTGACGGCTATACTGCTCTCATTCTCTTACTGCACTTGCATCCCTCTGCAACTGGTGGTTATGTGTAATCCACTGAAAAGTGGTTCTTCGAACAGTTTAAGGGTCTGCCAAAAACTGTTTCACTGCTTGAACTTGCACCTTCTACTGGCGGAAGCGCAAACTAATCAGAGGGGACAAGTAAAGCAGTTAGTCAGAAATTTTAAATGAGCAATGACGTTTCAATCCGTTGAGTTTTCAAAAGGCTAAGTTTAGGGTGATCGGAATCAATGACTTCAGCTGAGCATACCACGATTTAATCGCTGCAAAATAAGAAGACCAAGAGCTACCAGAATCCATCAAAAGGAAATTAACAGCTGGAAAAGCGCACAATCGCAATCACGGAAGGCTATAGAAATTCAAATCCATACTTTGAATAATGTAAATGTATGGCTGTAAATAAATAAACGCAATAAGCAAACAAAAAAGGTGACAGGCACCAACTCTCATTGCAAATTTGATGTACCAAAAATTCAAATCAAAATAAAAACGCGAACTAATTTCCCCAGGCTGAAGTGGACATTGCCCTGAACAGCCCTAAGGGTAAATAAGCCTTTAAATATCCTAGTTGTAGTCGAAGAACTAGAGGCAGCAACAGTAGAAAAGTAGTCACATTAGCAGTAGTAGTAGTACTAGTAGTAGTAGCAGTAGAAGAAGCACTAATAGTACTATAGTATAATCTGCAGTAATGGTATCAGCAGCAGTGGTAGTAGTACAAGAGGAGTATTATCAGCAGCAGTAATATCAGCAGCTGCACTAGTATTAGCATCAGTTGTATCGGCAGTAGTAGTAGTTGTAGTAGTAGTAGTAGTAGTAGTAGTAGTAGTAGTAGTAGTAGTAGTACCATTAGCATTAGTAGTAGCACAATAGTAGTAGTATGTCAGTAGTGGTATCATTAGCATTAGTAGTTGTAGTACATTAGTAGTAGTAATAATATTAGTAGTAGTATTAGTATTAGTAGTGCATTAGTAGTACGCCAGTAGTGGTAGCATTAGCATTAGTAGTTGTAGTACATTAGTAGTAGTAATAATATTAGTAGTAGTAGTAGTAGTAGTAGTAGTAGTAGTAGTAGTGCATTAGCAGTACGCCAGTAGTGGTATCATTAGCATTAGTAGTTGTAGTACATTAGTGCCATTAGAAGTAGTAGTGGTGGTAGTAGTAGTAGTGCATTAGTGCCATTAGAAGTAGTAGTGGTAGTAGTAGTGGTGCATTAGTAGTAGTGGTGCATTAGTAGTAGTAGTAGTAGTAGTAGTAGTAGTAGTAGTAGTAGTAGTAGTATTCAGTAGTGGTATCATTAGCATTAGTAGTAGTAGTGCATTAGTGTCATTAGAAGTAGTAGTGGTAGTAGTGCATCAGTGCCATTAGAAGTAGTAATGATGGTGGTGGTAGTAGTAGTAGTGCTTCAGTAGTAGTAGCATTAGCATTAGTAGTAGTAGTAGTAGTAGTGCATTAGTAGTTGTGCCATTAGCATTAGTAGTTGTAGTACATTAGTAGTAGTATGTTAGCAGTGGTGCCATTAGCATTAGTAGTTGTAGTACATTAGTAGTAGTAGTAGTATGTTAGCAGTGGTGCCATTAGCATTAGTAGTTGTAGTACATTAGTAGTAGTAGTAGTATGTTAGCAGTGGTATCATTAGCATTAGTAGTACATTAATAGTAGTAGTAGTAGTAGTATAAGTACTATTAGCATTAGTGGTAGTAGCATTAATAGTACCATTACCATTAGTAGTACTACCATTAGCATTAGTAATAGTAGTAGTGCATTAGTAGTAGTAGTAGTAGTAGTAGTAGTAGCAGTAGTAGTATTAGTACCTTTAGTTGTTGTAGTAGTACCATTAGCATTAGTGGTAGTAATAGTAGATTAGTAGTGGTATGTTAGTAGTAGTACCATTAGCATTAGTAGTTGCAGTACATTAGTAGTAGAGGTAGTAGTACCATTATTAGTAATAATAGTGCATGAGTAGTAGTAGTAGTAGTAGTAGAGTAGTAGTAGTAGTAGTAGTAGTAGTAGTAGTAGTAGTAGTAGTAGTAGTAGTAGTAGTAGTACCATTAGTAGTGGCGCATTAGCAGTAGTACCATTAGTAGTAGTTCATTAGTAGTAGTAATACCATTCATTAGTAGTTACCATTAGTAGTACCATTAGTGGTATCAGTAGTAGTAGTGTTAGTACCTTTAGTTGTTGTTGTAGTAGTACCATTAGCATTAGTGGTGGTAATAGTAGTAGTATGTTAGTAGTAGCACCATTAGTATTAGTAGTTGTAGTACATTAGTAGTAGTACTACAATTAGCATTAGTAGTAGTGGTAGTAGTACTTGTTAGTAGTAGTAGCATTAGTAGTAGAGTAGTAGTAGTACCATTAGCAGTAGTAGTAGTAATGGTAATAGTAGTACCATTAGCAGTAGTAGTAATGGTAGTAGTAGTGGTAGTAGTAGCAGTAGTAGTAATACCATTCATTAGTAGTTGCCATTAGTGGTAGCAGTAGTAGTAGTAGTAGTAGTAGTAGTAGTAGTAGTAGTAGTAGTAGTAGTAGTAGTAGTAGTAGTAGTAGTAGTAGTAGTAGTAGTAGTAGTAGTAGTAGTAACACAGTAATGCCATATGCAAATTAAACCTATGTTTTGTTTATTATTTCACATTTTTAGATTCAACTTGTTTTCCAAATAGAAGTTATTTGAAGTTTACAGTTTACTCGGCACTGAATAGGTCTGCAATATTATACAAAGTGTCTGGACTTTTGTGCTGGTTCTACCAAATTGCCACACACCAACTAAGTATTTCCACTGCCAAGGAATTATACATTGCAATACTTAAATACGTTATCTTTGCAGTGAAATACCGGGTAGAACATCAGCATAACCCTAAAACTATGGTTCTGAGAAATATTAGTTTAAATTTTATATGTGATATTAACAAAATTTTCTCTATTAATATCTACTAAGAAACCATGTAATTTTTCTCAAACTATTCTTGAGGTTAAAAAGCCTGTTGTATTTAAAATCTCTGAAATTCATACCTGCCTGTAAAGGTTTCTAAAGAACGCTCCTGATGTTGTTGGGTCTTCCTGCATATAACAGCCTATGTTCAAGTTGCTGTTATGAAAAGATGACATTAATCACCAATATGACAGTGATCCGTCTCTTACCAAGCTACAAGAGATGCTTTCACCTGACACAAACTGCAGTACTGGGGATTATCTCCAAGAAATCCTTAATGGGTGAGCTTTAAAATGGTGGGGGTAGAAACACGGTCGCGAGCCTTTTTCGTATGAAATTCTTGGAAAATAAACATGGTTGCTAATCTACTCCCACAAGCCAGCATAATTATTATACCTGGAGTGGTTCAATACCGTCCCTTTCTGGATAACCAGTTTCTGATGGATTACCTGAGAATCAGTGACATGTCCCAGATATTCTCAGAGATCAAAATAGTCCATGTAAAATAATAAAGAAATAGCATTTAAACACACAAACATATTCCTTCACATTCAACTCAAGGGTATAACGAAGAAAAAAAATCTGTTGGCATTAGTCCGATCCTGTATTGTATAAACTACATTTTAACTACACCGTCACTAAGCGGGCGACATACCTCCTATTTTTCGTGGTTTCTTCGTTTCGGTAGGCGAATCCTGTTGTGACTGCCCTTCTACCACGAATTTCCTGACCCATCATTTTCAGGTTCTCAGCGCAGATGAAAGAGATCGGGAGATACGGGTTTTTCATTTATACTATTATAGTAATTATGCCTGTAGTCACAACCTGCTTCTTTAGCAAAAGATATTAATAATAATAATAATAATAATAATAATAATAATAATAATAATAATAATAATAACAATAATTAATGTGATAGCTCTATTTTAAAACAGAAAATCCTGAACACTTTCCATTTTAAAGACCAAATTCGCCCTAAATTATTTGTGCTTACGAGAGCGATATTGAATACTTTTAGAATGCCATGTTTCTAAAAAAAATATGAAATTTGTTTATATTTCAAGGTTATTTTCTAATGTTTTGCAGAGTTGATTGCCGTGTAGTTATTTCGATTTTTTCTAATAGTTTGTTAATTATCATCATTTAAAGATTTTGTGTTCAACCAAAAATGAATTTGACTAGATAACATTTCCGGGCTAGGATTTTTTTCGATTTTGAATCCTAATTAACGCCTAAAAAGTGTGAAGGTTGGCTTAGAAATGCATTGGTGAAGAAGCTCCATCTAAGACAATTTATAATTGGTACAGCGAATTCAAAAGAGATACTCTTTTCTTAGTGATGAAATTCATGAAGGACGCCGAAAAACTGTTGTTACTAATAAAAATATTGCCGTTGTTTCAGGAATGCTTGAAGAAGATCGATGGACATTTTATGAATTTATTCGGGCGACATTGGGCATCGGCATGAATCCAATTCAAAACATTTTATATCAACATTCAGACGTGGGAAAACTTTGTTGTCAATGTATGCCACATAAAGTGACTCCCGATCAAAAACAACTACGCATTGATTGGTGCAGGAACACTCTCAAAAAATCTTATGTGTTACACTCACATGACTTTCTCTACTCTTGTACAAACTATTTTTACAAACGCTTATTCAACATATGTTTGATGTTAATCGAGATATCGAGATGTTAATCTTGTTGCTAATTTTCTTGTAGATGCAAGGGGAATTGGTAGGCTTTAATGCGATAGTCAAATATTTTAAGAGCTGGTTGCTATGTGGAGTATTCCATTCTCTTTGCATTACCAGGACAAAAAAATGAATACCGAATTTGAGAAAAAGTACAAGTATTGGAAAATTTAAGGGAATAACAACCAATATCTCGAAAATGGTTCACTCAACAACAAAAATGTATGACATAAATTGTGTATTTTAACGCGATCTACATCTTTTGTGTAGTAAAATTTTGTCTATCTCTTATGGTTTACCAGTTATGCAAAAGTCGTTCACAATGAAGAATACTTTTGGAGACATTCCCAGAAAATTCGAGATATACATTTCATTTGTCATGAAAATATCTTAAACATATGATACTTTAATCAAAATCGTTAGAGCCATTTTTGAGAAAATTAAAACTTTCGAAAAATGTTCCATGTAAAGGGTAATCTGGGGTGGGGGATTTTCTTGAAAACCTTTGTGTCGCATCTCTGGAAGATGCTGAACCTAAATACCATGTTTGGTGTTTATCCGACTGTTCGTTTCTGAGTTATGCTGTTCACAGGCACACAGGTACACACATGGACATGTTTCCAAAAAAGCTTTTTTTGGATTCATGGGATCTCAAAACATATATTTCCGATGAAATCTCGGTATCGAATTTCTGGGTGGAATACAATACTTCCCCTACTTACTATACGTAGTAGAGAAAGTAACAATTCCAAGGCGGCACTTCAAATTTGGTTTGTAATATAGTTACTGGCGATGAATCTTGGATTTATTGTTATGATCCTGAAAAGAAAAGTCAATCGGCTCAATGGGTCTTTCGAACAGAGCCTAAGCCTACAAAAGTCTGACGAATTCACAGTGCTGATAAGATGGTTGCTTGTTTTTTGTTTTTACTTTTTCTACTACGTATAGTAAGTAGGGGAAGTATTGTATTCCACCCAAAAATTTGATACCGAGATTTCACCGGAAATACATGTTTTGAGACCCCTTGAATCCAAAAAAAAACATTTTTGGAAACATGTCCGTGTGTGTGTGCGTCTGTGAACAGCATAACTCAAACGAACAGTCGGATAAACACCAAACTTGGTATTTAGGTTCAGTATCTTCCAGAGATGCGACACAAAGGTTTTCAAGAAAATCCCCCACCCCAGATTACCCTTTACATGGAACGTTTTTCGAAAATTTTAATTTTCTCAAAAATGGCTCTAACGATTTTGATTAAAATGTCATATGTTTAAGATATTTTCATGACAAATAAAATGTATATCTTAAATTTTCTGGGAATGTCTCCAAAAGTATTCTTTATTGTGAACGACGTTATGACTGGTAAAGCATAAGAGATAGACAAAATTTTACTACACAAAAAATGTAGTACGCGTTAAAATACACAATTTATGTCATATACATTTTTTTTTTTGTTGAGTGAACCATTTTCGAGATATTGCTTGTTATTCCCTTAAATTTTTCAATACTTATTTTCTCAAATGGGAATTCGTTATTCATTTTTTTGTCTTGGATATGCAAAGAGTATTAATCTGTGGCAAAGGGAATGGTGCTGCACCTAGCAACCAGCTATTAAGAGATATGTATGTGCTTAAAGGCTACTGTATTTCTATATTGCCCTTGTAAATATATATTCCCCTTACACCTACAAGAAAATTAGCAATAAGATAAGAGTCTGCAAATGTTTATCTCGATTAACATGAAGCAGATGGAGAATAAGCGTTTGTAAAAATAGTTTGTACAAGAGTAGAGAAAGTCATGTGAGTGTAACACATCAGATTTTTTTCTAAAACGGGCCATATTGCTATTATAGCATTAGAACACAGACGTACCGCTACTGCCGATTGGTACAGAAATGTGTGTTTACTGCAATTTTTTGAAAAAGTTCGTGAAAAACGCCCAAAAGCAAAAATAACTTTACATCATGACAACGCATCGTCGCATACGCAAAACCAATAACCTAGTATATGGATGTTCTAAAGGTCAGCACCATGGACTCACCACTAAACAGCCCTACCTAGCATCTTGTGATTTCTTTTTGCTTCCAAATGTGTAGATAAAATGCGTGGTACCACGTTTTCGTCATCAGATGAAGCCGTGGAACATGGTAAAAACCTCATGAAGAGTGGCATTATTACTTTAAGGACTGGTTTCATCGAAAGCAAAAATGTATTGATGTTATAGGGAATGCTATGAAAAACAATAAAAACCATTTAAATTGTTTTAAAACTAAATCCTTGATTGGTTTTCTAAAAATTGTCAGTGTCGCCTCGTATTTAAATCTCTAAAACACTTGCCTGCTTGTTAAAATTTCTAAAGAATGCTATTTGATGCTGTTGAATGTAACAGCCTATGTTCAAGTTGCTATTGTTAAAAGATGACTTGTCAATCACCAATACGACACTTAATAACCAGTTACCAAGCTACAAGGGACGCTTTCATCCAGCCCTGACACAAACTGCTTTTCTGGGGATGATCTCCAAGAAACCTTTAATGAGTGAGGTTTGAAGTGATGGGGTAAAAACATGTTCGCGGACGGGTAATAGTGCATTGCGCCGACGACCGCTTCGCCCCCGAACTCTTTTCCAGGAATCCCACTCGGTGTATTCGTCCGGCTAATGAGGCCATTATGAAGGACCTATCAATCAATGCGGTTTAAGGTAAAATTAACCCTTAGACAACTAAAACCACAGATAGAAGGAAGAAAAGGATTAAACAAATCTTCACAAAACATTAGTATAACTGTATATTTGTGCAAAGTAATAATTTTATGCGTTATATACGTACATGCATACCAACGTATAAAAGTACATGCAAGGAGAAATTGGGGAAAATAGTAAGTAAAAGATTTAATTTGATTTAGTTAATATTAATACTTATTATTTAGGCACAGTTTTGTGTAAAACAATTTACCTCGATGAATTTGAAATAGCAATATCAAACATCTGCGATTGTGTTACTGAGAGACGTGGTAGGGAATTTGTACGTTTCTCGAAATCTCTACTCCTCATTTATCCCGCATTTGCTACAAAAATTGTTGCAAAGTTTCCTGTTTGCATGTTGTATTGTTTATGAAATACATAACATAAAAACCAATGTTCTCAGAAAAAATGGTATTTTATAATTTTTCGTACTTAAAATGCTCGTTACAATGCAGCATATCAGTGCGACATTTTAATTTCTCTGCAGCGTACCTATTGCTTTTCATAAAAGGGCCCACCAAATGTTTCATATATTAGAATGGGAAATAAAATGTATATCTTGAATTCTCTAGGAATAGCCTACAAAAGCATCTTAACTGTATGTGAATTTCATGCAACTTAAAACCATAAGGAATAGGCAAAAACCTTTTATATAAAAAATCTGATGTGTTACACTCACATGACTTTCTCTACTCTTGTACAAACTATTTTTACAAACGCTTATTCCCCATATGCTTCGTGTTAATCAAGATGTTAATCTTATTGCTAATTTTCTTACAGATGCAAGGGGAATTGGTAGGGTATAAGCTATAGTCAAATATTTTAAGAGCTGGTTGCTATTTGGAGTATTCCATTCTCTTTGCATTACCAGGACAAAAAATGAATAACGAATTTGAGAAAAAAAGGTAAGTATTGGAAAATTTAAGGGAATAATAAGCAACATCTCGAAAATAGTTCACCCAACAAACAAAATGTATATGACATAAATTGTTTATATTTTAACGCGATCTACATTTTTTGTGTAGTAAAATGTTGTCTATCTCTTATGGTTTACCAGTTATGCAAAAGTCGTTCACAATTGAGAACACTTTTGGAGACATTCCCAGAAAATTCGAGATATACATTTCATTTGTCATAAAAATATCTTAAACATATGATATTTTAATCAAAATCGTTAGAGCCATTTATGAGAAAATTAAAATTTTCGAAAAAGTTCCATGTAAAGTGTAATCTGGGGTGAGGCGATTTTCTTGAAAACCTTCGTGTCGTATCTCTGGAAGATACTGAACCTAAATACCAAGTTTGGTGTTTATCCGACTGTTCGTTTCTGAGTTATGCTGTTCACAGACACACAGGCACACACACGGACATGTTTCCAAAAATGCTTTTTTTGGATTCAGGGGGTCTCAAAATATGTATTTCCGGCGAAATCTCGGTATCGAATTTTTGGGTAGAATACAATACTTCCCCTACTTACTATACGTAGTAAAGAAAGTAAAAATGTAATGTCAAGAAAATGTTCAAAATAATTTTTTTCCTAATGTATTATAGAAATATTTTTTGTCGTATGTTTACAGTTCCCACATGTAAGTATATCTGCACAGTATGCGATAATCTCATCTAAAACGAGAAATATGATGCGGTACACTTACATGACCTTCCCTATTCCTTGCAATTTCACAGGTATTTGCTATTCATATAAAATGCAATTCTTCCTTTTCCTTACGTTCACTAGGATAAAATATTTGGGCGGAAATGATTTTCAAGTTTAGCGGAATTAGTAGTTTCTGCATGTTCATGTTCAAGGCAGTGAGCTGTTACAACCTCTCTCTCTCTCTCTCCCTCTCTCTCTCTCTCTCTCTCTGTTTCTGCCATTATACCATGGAGGTAAACAAATGAAAAGTACGCGAATTTTCAATCTGTATCTGCCAAAAGTACTTAACCTGACAAAATATAAATGTATTATAGCATGAAATATTTCCAAAATGGCTGGCATTAAGAAAAAAGTTATTTTGGCAAGGTATGTATTTTAATGAGCTTCACGTTTCTTCTGAAATTGTTTTTACCTATCTCTAATGGTTTCTCAGTTAAATGCAGTTTTGTAATATTCACAAACATATGGTACCTCGCACTTAAATCAAAATCGTTAACATCCGTTGTTAACAAAACGAAAAATAACAAAAAAGTAGTTTGCGGTGGATAAAATTTAATGAAAATGGCATGTCACATACTTGGAATATATAGAACTTAATTGAAGCAGGGACCTCAAAACATGTATTTTCGAGTGAAAACTCGCCCTAGGTAGGTTGTAGAGAAAGCATGCCGACTTTCTTGCATAAGCAAGAGCATGGCGAAATAAACATAGCAAAGTCATGTGGCTTCATTTGCAATCACTTCTAGCCAAACATTTTGAGCATTATTAAGGCAGGCTTTGAGGCATCGCTTTTGAGACGAATACTATAATATGCAAGGTCAATGCAACGTTTGGTTGGAATACAATACTTACTTACCTACCATCTAGAGGAAGTCAAAACGGGAATGTTAACTTTGTAAGAATTCCTAAGTTTTGCTGAAAGTTTAATTCAAGTGGTCAAAGATATGTAAGCTGTTGAAAATGTATTTCCTAGCAACTTTTTTTTTAAGAAATGCGCGTTTCAGTTTTTACGTATACACCGCCATTTCCGAGCTGCCAGTGTAAGCTGCACTATGCGATATTTGAAAATTTCAATGACCCGCAAATCGCGGTTCCGTTTGCTGTACATGGAATAGATATTCATTAGTAAACATAGTATAAAAATCAAGATGAAGTCTGAGAGGGTCTTGATCGTCGGCGCAATACCAATACCTAGTTGGACATAAATTTAAAATGTTAGCGAAAATCTTTCCTGCAAATTAACTTTTAAGATTTTCATCCACAAGGGAAAAGTTGGATTTAACACTTTAACGAAAACCCTTCCTGCAAATAAACTTTTAATCTTTATTCTGATGTACCAAAGCCTGTCCTCTTTCTTGTACCTGTGGTCCCATTTGAGTAACCAGGTTTTACTTAAATCGCGGTGATTGACAGGTCCTTCCTAACGACTCTCATTAGGCGGATCCTAATGGGTTTTGACTATCGCCGCAATGCAACAACACCGACTCCGATAAGCCAGCATAATTATTATACTTGTAGTAATTATAATGCCTTCGGATAACCACTTTCTGAAAGGGTGGGTTACTTGAGAATCACTGACATGTCCGAAATATTCTCAGAGACCTAAAGGAACGGTGGAAGTAAAATAATAAAGAAATAGTAACTAGGGTTAAGGTCAGCACATAACCATGTGTAAACTTAGCATTTAAATAAATAAATAGCATTTAAGCACATAAACATATTGTTTCACTTCAACTCAAGGGTTATAACGGAAAAGAAATCTTTTGGGCATCAGTCTGATTCTGTGTTGTATTAACTACATTTTAATTGTCTCTTACACCTCCACTGAGAAGGTGAGATGGCTCCGTATGAGGCTCGTATTCCGGAGGTTTCAGGTTCGATTCCTGCCAGGTCTGCCACTCTGATCAGGTTTCTTTTTCGTGGTTTCCCCGGGTCGGTAGGCGAATCCTATGAGGGTTACCGTTCTACTACGAATTTGCTGACTCCAGGTTTTTACGTTCAGGTTTTCAGCGCAAATGAAAGAGCTCTGGAGATACGGGTTTTTCATTTATACTATTGTGGGTCTGCTGTACAATTAGCAATAATAATAATAATAATAATAATAATAATAATAATAATAGGGTTGCTCTATTTTAACATTGAAAATCTACTTTCAAAAATTGCTCATTATGCCTTCTAAAGTTTATAATCCTGCAGAAATGGAGACACTCATAAACCTAACTCCATTGCATTTAGTTGTAATGAATGAGGCAAGAATGGCACTCTATGGACCGCAACTGAGAACTCCTGAAATAGACTCAGGTTTGTTAAGAATTAGGAAATACATAGTAGATGCATCTTTAGAAATGCCGTCAGATGGTATAATTCCAATTCAGCACTTTATAAAGATCTTCAGGATCAACACTGGTACCGCGACGACGCCAGGGAAGAAACCTTTACAGAGCGCAAGCCACCGCCCAGCCGCAAACCGCCGAACACCGTCGCTTGGTCCTATAACCCTTAAACAAATGACAAGGAAGATGATGGGTAGAGGAAATGAGAGGAAGGAGAGTCGCGATAACCCACAGCATTCGCCTGGCGACCCGGGGAAACCACGAAAAACCCATAAGCCAGAGTGGTGGGTCGCCGGGGATTGATCCCGGTCTGTTTTATATTGTATAAGACAAGTTAATCTATTTTATGCAAATGAATTTCAAAGTTGTATATTAAACGAAGCACGCATACATTTTGTTGTATTATTAACACGAACATGCGAAATTTTAAATTAGAAACGCGAATTCTTTAAAAAAATTGTCATCACTAAAATACGCCCCTGCCTGTGACAAACCGAAAAGGCGTGCTGACCTTGGCAGTTCAGTGCTGGTCTGTGTTTATATTTTCCTATCAGTAAGCTGAGCGGAGAGTAACGAAAACACCATCCATGTGTTTCCATAAAGTAATTTTAAAAACGTTCTAGACTACGCGAGGTGGCGCCGCGATAACGCGTGCGACTCGCATTCGGATCCCGTGTTCGATTCCCGGCGACACTGACCAATGGTTTTTCTCGGGGTTTTCCCGAATCGTCAGGCAAATGCTGGAGTGGTTTCTTTCAGCCCCCTAATTTCCTGTCCCTCCACTTCGTTCCATTCTCATTTCATTCATCCTTCACCCGTTAGGCCTGTTGGAACTGACCGCGATGGTGTTTCGGTGCGGCGTGGCACGGAAAAAGGTTGCTCTCTGTGGAACTTTCTCCGTCCCTCGCCTTTGGCTGCTTGCCGAGGTATATGGGCCGCCCCTTCGTAGCGGGGTGTTGGACCCTCTGTGTGGGGCGGCGGTTCCCGGTCTGCCTGTCCGACTGTCGGAGCGCCTCAATCTGGAAACTGAAGGGACCGTATCATTGCTATGTAGTCACTCCTGGTTCCGGTCATCCGATGTTTCCCCTGACCCCACCTGGATGAGCCCCCTTGAGGGCAGAGGTACAGTGTCCTCACTGGAGCACTGCCGAGTCCCCTCCGGTAATAATCAAGAAAAAAAACAGTTTCTGAAGTGCCACTGTCATTGTGGAGGTAAGACCAATGCTTCTAATTGGCTCAATGTATAGCGTTTGTAACACCACATCCGCTTGTTTTTTAGAAGTCTCGGCTAATGAGACTAGCAATGAAACTAAATCTAAAGAAACTCGTGTGACTATTGTACTTGGCTTTTTTTTAAATGTACTAATTGATAGAAATGAAAAAGTAAATCGGTTTGACAATCGAACTAAACATGTTTACGGTGTATTATTATTATTATTATTATTATTATTATTATTATTATTATTATTATTATTAACAATTGTTTAAATATCTTTTCCTTTCCTAAAAAGTGTCTGAACAGTTAGTACTTTCAAAAGTATTGTATACTAAACTTCATTATGTGACTTTCAGTTAATTTGTTCCTAAATGTTGGCTCATAGATTACGCCCATGGCCTTTGGTCATGTCCTATTAGACCAAAGGACATTTATAGTTACAAATTCATATCTGATGAACCATCTGTGTGAAATATGGATCGCGAGATATTAAGGAAGCAAAGGGCTTACGAAGAGAGAAGGGTTTCTCAAGAATATCGCCTACTAAATACCTAAAAAAGCAAATGGGAATAAAATATATCAATGTATACTAGCTTCGTAAAGAAAATAATTTTACCAGCTACTGACACGAACATAAATACACATTGGAAAAATCCGCTCAGAGGTTAGGATCGTTTGCTGCAACTTTTCGGAGATCTTCAATAAAAAAGAAGCCCTCGAACTCAGTGAAGGTTTAGAAATACTAAAGACGTTTTAGTACTCACCAATTTATTATCCAAAATTACTAGAGCTGTGAGTGAAGTGGTGATTAAATTTCTGGCAGCTAATAAGAAACTACCTTTCAGAAATCTTCACTGATTAATGTCTTCTGAAGCAAAGAGATGGTTGTAAGTTATGTAAATTCTTTATCATTACATTCTTAAATAAAAAACGCGGCTTACACGCACTGTTCGCAGTAATTTAGAACACTGTAATAAAACAAGGATACAAATTGGCAACACTGAAAGTGTAACATAAGAACATCGAAACTGTTTGCTCTTTTCCACTGTCCACTGGATCGCATGTTGCATCTTGCAGGACTTAAAAGATGGGGTAGTGCTCTTTTCATTACATGGATTATTCAGAAGGCATAAAACAACAGAAGGGAGCATATAGAACGGGAAACAATGACTACACGAGTACACGGACTGCTGAAGAAATGCCGATGCGATATATTATCGTTTTCCAAGGACGTAAGCAAACATGACTAGGTGAAAAGCTTTTAAAGACCTGCTGTATGTTACATGCAGGGTCAGGAATTTTATGCTCTAATAATCCCGTTAATGAATGTATGCATTTATGCGCTGAAAACTTCCATAATAGGTGCATAAATATGCTCATATACAAAGGATTGACATACATAGAAAAATCTTATGAGATCATTCACATGATTTTCTCTCCCTTTATCGTTTATTAGTGGGTATACAAACTATTATTACTAAACCTTATTTTTCTACCTATTTTATTTTAATCCAAATAAACCATTGTAGAAATAGCTACATCACACATTTCGTTATAAATACAAAGAGAACGGTGATCGTCCATTGTTTAAGAACTGGACGCTATATGCTAGCCTTAAAATTCCATACTGTTTCCATGCAATCACCAGAAACAACTGAAAGCCAATGGGACTTAAAAGGAATGACAAAAGTGTTGAACAAACAAAGGCTTTAATAACCGATATCTCGAAAATGGTTGATGCCACAAAAAAGTTTTTTGAAATAAATTGTGTATCTTTAAGCGATCTACATTTTCTATGCATATATGTTTTCGTCTATGGCTTAACGTTTACTAGTTATACAAGATTCTACAGAATTCCTTCCGAATAAAGAAGAGTTCTTAGACACTCCCAGAAAATTCAAAATATCCATTTTATTTGTAATTAAATATCTTTAATATACGGTATTTTAATCAAAATTCTAAGTCATTTTTAGAAAATAAAAAATACTAAAAATGTCCCATATAAAGGGTAGTTTTGGGCGGGGGGAGTTTCTTGAAAATCGTGTCGCATCTTTGGAAGGTACCGAACCTGAATACCAAGTTTGGTATTTATCCGAAATGATTTTTTAGATATGCAGACACACACACGGAGCTTTTTCTAAAATTCTGATGTGTTGCACTCACATGACTTTCTCCACTCTTGTAGGAGATGCTACTTCATGTTAATCGAGATAAGCATTTGTAGAAACTTGCTGCTAATCTTCTTGTAGGTGCAAGGAGAATATCTCAAATCTTTTAGGAACTGGTTGCAATGTGGAGAATTTCATTCTCTTTGATGTCCGGTACAAAAAAAAAGTAAACGAATAACGAATTCCCATTTGAGAAAAAGCACAAATATTGGAAAATTCAAACAAATAACAAGGAATATCTCGGAAATGGTTCACTCCATTAAAAAAATGTACATGATATAAATTGTGTGTTTTAAGGAGCCCTATAATGTTTGTATAGGAAAATTTTGTCTATCTCTTAGGTTTACTAGTTATGCAAAAGCCATTCAGAAAGAAGAGGACTTTTGGGGCATTCCCAGAAAATTCAAGATATGTATTGCATATACCATGAAAATATCTTAAACATCTGATATTCTAAACAAAATCGTTAAGAGCCATTTTTGAGAAAATAAAAATGTTCCAAAAATAATCCATATAAAGGGTAAGGCTTACTCCGCTACATTGAAATTGTGAAATTTGTGACGCTTATATTTAAGAAACAATTTCGAAAGGTGTGCTGAGTTAAAAAAAGACTATAAACTCAAGAAGAGGTTATGACACTGCTACAAATTGTTACAGATCACCAGCTTGATAGAAAATAGAGCTATAGTGCAATTTTTGTTAGCCTGAATCATTTCTCAACTTCCTCATCCCTCTCAAATTTATTTTTCCAAGGTCTTATTCCTAGTATATAATGTCTAGGCATTCACCTTAGCATTACTACAAAAGGAATAATCTAGGGCTTTCGCTAGATTAAAGCATTTCGGAATATTAAATTATATAGGTTTTGTTGTTAACATGCACTATCTAGTGCGAATGAAATTATTAATAAATGCTTACGCTCAGAAAGCTCCACAACCAAACAAAAAATAGAAAACCTATGTTAAGTAGGATTTTGCCGTTAGTAATCTCTTGTAGATTAGTATGGAAATATTTCATAACATATGGATTTTTAATAAGAATCTGATGTGTTACACTCACATGACTTTCTCTACTCTTGTACAAACTATTTTTACAAACTCTTATTCTCCATCTATTTCATATTAATCGAGATAAACATTTGCAGAAACGATCTTTTGACATGCAAAGAGAATTACATTTTACACATAGCGAGCAATTCTAAAAATATTTCACTATCCCTTAAGGCGTACTATGTTCCCCTTGTTTTCTATTTGCAAGGGCAATGTAGAAATACAGTAGCCTTTAAGCATCGACATATTTCTTAATAGCTGGTTGCTAGGTGTAGCACCATTCTCTTTGCCACAGATTAATACTCTTTGCATATCCAAAACAAAAAAATGAATAACGAATTCCCATTTGAGAAAATGAGTATTGAAGCATTTAAGGGAATAACAAGCAATATCTCGAAAATGGTTCACTCAACAACAAAAAATGTATATGACATAAATTGTGTATTTTAACGCGATCTACATTTTTTGTGTCGTAAAATTTTGTCTATCTCTTATGGTTTACCAGTTATGCAAATGTCGTTCACAAGGAAGAATACTTTTGGAGACATTCCCAGAAAATTCAAGATATACATTTCATTTCTCATCAAAATATCTTAAACATATGATATTTTAATCAAAATCATTAGAGCCATTTTTGAGAAAATTAAAATTTTCGAAAAATATTCCATGTAAAGGGTATCTGGGGTAGGGGGATTTTCTTTAAAATCTTTGTGTCCCATTCCTTGAAGATACTAAACTCAAATACCAAGTTTGGTATTTATCCCTTTTCGTTTTTAAGTCATGCTGTTCACAGATAGAGACATACAGGCGCGCACGCACACACACACACACACACACACGCGCGCGCGCGCGCGGACATGTTTCCAAAAATGCTTTATTTGGATTCAGCACACCTCAAACACGTATTTCCAGTGAAATCTCGGTATCGAATTTTTTGGATGGAATGCAATACTTTCCCCTACTTACTATATGTAGTAGAGAAAGTAAAAAGTCGAAAGATCTGGACGTTTTAGTATATCTGCTGACCAATAAGTTGGCTGATACAAATGGAGCTATTTAGTGTTATCTCCACGTGACTTAACGTAACATAAGAGTTTAGCATTGTCATACTTTTCCTTCCCGTTACGTCAAATTTGATGTCACGTGGTAATTAGACCCAATCGGTGGTAGCATGAAGTAATAAAAGAAACTACCAATCAGGAGCCATTCCCATTAGGTTAAGTGCATTCTAGTTAGACCTTTAGTTTAGCAGCATTTCTTAACTTCACGTTACGTCCCGTCACGTTAAGTAACATTAAACTTATCTATTCCCGGCATTAATAGATGCCGCATGCAAAGTAAGAAAACGATAGATGTAACAACAGGAATTTCGATGTTTTGGCGTAAATTGTATGTACAATGAGCTCTACATTTTTCCTGCAGATATTTTGTCTTTCATCTGTTTTACCATTATATGTACTAAATTCATTTAGATGAAGCCGAAATGAATAAGTATTCTCGGTGGTAATATCTTACACATTTATTTTAATCAAAACCGTACCTAGTGAGGAGGCCCCGCGGTAACGTGAGATTCGCATTCAGGAGGTCCCGGTTTCGATCATCATCGACCGCTCACTTTGACCTTGGGTATTTTCGTGGTTTTTCCTGCTCGGTAGGCGAATGCTGGATTGGTTTCTCATCTACCGCGATTTCCTTCCCATCATTTCCCTTTCATTCCGTTTCTTTCTCATCTTTCAGGTGTGCTTCTAGATTTCGTGGCGAATTGCGGTGCCGGATAGATGGCGCGGATGCTTGCTCAAAGGAAACAGCAGTCCCCGTTCACACTAGAGAGTTGCTTGATCGACGTTCACCGCCTTCTGTAGGTAGCTCCAGCACGGGAAGGGTCTTAGAGCCTGGAACTATTAGGGACTTCCGCGCATCTCTGTGGCCTGTATCCTCCTGTGATTCCTTCACTTCACCCCTTCCTCCTAGCAATGGTAGACCCAATAGATCTATTTAGATCGCAGTGCACGAGTTGTCACCCTCCGTTGTGTAACTTATACCTACATAATCAAAACCGTTACAGCCATGTCGTCCTCCGTAGTGTAGTGGTTACCATGCTAGCCTCTAGTTCAAACCCCGCGGAGGGCGATTGATTTTGTCGGGCGTAAAAATCCTTAGCATGGCTTCCTTCGGAAGGGAAGTAAAGCCGGTGGTCCCGTGTCGTAGATTTACGGCACGTAAAAGAACCTCAAGCCTGATAAAGAGGCTTCTGAGCAAAATTACCGGTCTTTCACGCCCAATACAGAATGGGACGCTAAGGACCACAGCAGTTAAAGAGCGTCCATAAATAAAACTCAATTTAATTTGTTAGAGACATTTTTGAAAAAGTGAAAAAGAATGAAAATGTTTTCCATGTGAACGGCAGTTTGAGGTGGAGAATTTTTTTACGAATCTTCGCATGGCATGCTTAAACAGCGCCTGACTAGAATATGAAATTGGTGTTGGTACTGATCTGACTTTTGAGTTGGGTTGTACTCTTCAAGCACACGCGCGCACGCGGACGTTTTTCTAAAAATTCTTTTTTGGTTTCATTGTACTTCGAAACGTGTATTTCCGGTGAAATCTCGATACCGAATTTTTAGGGGTAGATTACTATAGTGCCTCTACCCAGTATAGGTAAAACTAAAGGTACTCACGAACGGAGGGATCCCCTCAACCAGAGCAGACAACCGCAATGGCCCTTTTTGGTTCTACCGTGACACCTTTGAGGGAGGGATGAGGGGAGAGACCCAAAGATGCGATCAGATCCGGATGACTACGGGAGCAAGCATGGATGGGGTACCTAACATTTCCAGATCATGGCATCCGACTCCGCCCGGACCCATCCACAATACACCGAACCCCCGGCGGTCCCCCGGGGTGGGGCCCACTCGGAGGCTGGTCCTAACTGAGCAGTCCCGTAACAACGCCAGGGAAGAAACCTCGAAAGATCGCAGTCATCACCTAGCCGTGTGGTGTAGTGGTTGCCATGCTAGCCTCTAGTTCCCGAGGTCGCGGGTTCGACCCGGCGAAGGACGATGGATTTTTTTCGGGCGTAAAAATCCTTAGCAAGGCTTCCTTCGGAAGAGAAGTAAAACCGGTGGTCTCGTGTCCTAGATTTATGGCACGTAAAAGAACCTCAAGTCTGATAAAGAGGCCTCTGAGCAAAATTACCAGTCTTACATACCCAATATAGAATGGGACGCTAAAGACCACAGCAGTTAATGAGCGTCCATAAATAAAAACCTATTTTACCTAGCCGCAACCCGCCGAACGGTTCTATCTCATCATCCTGACATAGATGACCAGGAAGATGATGGGTAGGGAAATGAGGGGCGGGAGAGTCGTGGTAGCAGATGAGTCACCCCAGTATGCCCTGCCGACCCGGGGAAACTACGAAAAACACATGGGTCAGAATGGGCTGTCGCCAGGAATCGAATCCGGGACCTCTCGAATACAAATCAAACATATTACCGCGGCGCCACCTCGTTCGGTCCCACCATAGGTAAGTGGTAAAGAAAGTGATTAACTCTATAAGCTTATTATTCTTGTGCTCTATATTCTTGTGTTGTTGCATCTCTTAAGTCTAAACAAAGACAATTCAGAAATACAACTCCCCAAAATAAAAGCTACAGTCACAAGGTCCATGGACAGATGCATTTTCATTATTTTTCAGGAAGGTTGAGGTCAACGTCCTCATAGCGCGTAACTCATCATTACACCCTCTCTGCAGTACATGTTTCATTAGCTTGTTCCTGGCAGGCTAATTCACCCAGTGATAGAACGTCTACGTCTCCTGTCAAGCACTCAGATGAACTTTGGTCTGACCTCGTCCTAAGGTTAAGGGTACACATTCGCCGCTCAAATCTAACTGGTCAGAAACTGTTTCTATGGATAACGCTGAATCGGGTATCCATTTACTTTCTCTACCACGTACATAGCATTTTTAGAAAAATGTCTATGTATATGTGTGTTTGCGCGCGCGCGCGCGTGTGTGTGTGTGTGTGTCTATGATCAGCATGACTCAAAAACGAAAAGTCGACTTGGTATTTAGGCTCAGTACCTTCCAAAGATACGTACGGAGATTTTCAACAAAATCCTCCACTTCAAACTACCCTTTACATGAAAATTTTTTCGAAATTTGCTATTTTCTAATAAATGGCTCTAACGATTTTTATTAAAATGCCATATTAATATTTATATGATAAATGAAATGTATATCTTGAATTTTCGAGGAATACCCTAAAGCTTCTTGTACATGATCAAACTTCTTTTTCAATTCAAAAGTTTACAACAAAATATGTCAAATGTTTTGACAAGAACTGGCAAGGCTTGACAACGTCATAAATGTGTATTCACACGTTGTGTCTTTGCCAAACTTAACCTCTTCAGAACACATAGGTAATTTATTATGTACAAAGTAAATGACTATTAGCGACACTATATAACAATTTGCAATGAAATATTGCTCTCTACGTAATATCACTAGCACTTTCGCGTACTATAGCCCGTGAAATCAGAATTCGATTAAACAATACAATGGAAATAATACGACCTGATAGATTAACTACACTATATAAGATTGCATTAATGATTATTGTACACTTCAGAAATCTGCCCGGCAATTTCTTCATATGCTCTCGCTTTCATTTTGTAGTAATCCACGAATCCCACGATGTATAGACATGGCCAGTTTTCGTATAACCTAAGCAGCTCGCATATGACATCCATTGCCCAAGTAGCCATTTTTGTTTACTTTTCGCAGATTTCGTGACGTATTGTAAATAGTCGCATTTCATTGGCCAAAGCCATTAGTCATTATCAAACCTTTGATCGTTTATAACATATCCTTATTTGCTTTCAAGACTTTAAAAGTATTGGAAACACTTTGACAAGAAAAGTTGTGACAACTCTTGGAAAGTATTGCAAAGCATTGAATTTGACAAAAATTTGATCGTTTACAAGTAGCTTAAGAAGTACCCTTATTTCGGAAGGAACTTTGTGTAATTTTGTATTTCTCAAATTCGTTATTCTTTTTTTTCCTGGTAATGCAAAGAGAATGGAATACTCCACATAGCAACCAGCTCTTAAAATATTTGAGTATAGGTTAAAGTCTACCAATTCCCCTTGCATCTACAAGAAAATTAGCATAAGATTAACATCTCGATATCTCGATTAACATGAAGCATATGGGGAATAAGCTTTTGTAAAAATAGTTTGTACAAGAGTAGAGAAAGTCATGTGAGTGTAACACATCAAATTTTTTGGAAGTATTCGTTTTAACACTGTAGAAATAGGAAAGACGAAATATGTTACCGGTCAGATTTATCTTAAAGGATAGCAATGTAAATTAAAGCATTTATAAATCACATTTCAAGATTAAAACTTAAGTTCTATTTATACCCCACCTTTAACTGCAGTGGTCTTATCGGCGGCCTTTGCTTTGTTACATATTACCCATTGCTTATAGGTAGGGCTAGGATTTTTACTTTCTCTACTACGTATAGTAAGTAAGGGAAGTATTGTATTCCACCCAAAATTTCGATATCGAGATTTCACCGGAAATACATGTTTTGAGACCCCCTGAATCCAAAAAAAGCATTTTTGGAAACATGTCCGTGTGTGTGTCTGTGTGTGTGTCTGTCTGTGTGTCTGTGTGTCTGTGTGTGTGTCTGTGAACAGCATAACTCAGAAACGAACAGTCGGATAAACACCAAACTTGGTATTTGGGTTCCGTATCTTCTAAGGATGCGACACGAAGGTTTTCAAGAAAATCCCCCCACCCCAGAGTACCCTTTACATGGAAGATTTTTCGAAAATTTTAATTTTCTCAAAAATGGCTCTAACGATTTTGATTAAAATATCATATGTTTAAGATATTTTTATGCCAAATAAAATGTATATCTTGAATTTCCTGGGAATGTCTCCAAAAGTATTCTTTATTGTGAACGACTTTTGCATAACTGGTAAACCATAAGAGATAGACAAAAGTTTACAACACAAAAAATGTAGATCGCGTTAAAATACACAATTTATGTCATATACATTTTTTTAGTTGAGTGAACCATCTTCGAGATATTGCTTGTTATTTCCTTAAATTTTCCAATACTTATACATTTTCTCAAATTCGTTATTCAATTTTTTATGTCCTGGATATGCAAAGAGAATATAATGCGCCACATGGCAACCAACGCTTAAAAGATTTGACTATCGCTTATAACCTACCATGTTCCCCTTGCATCTACAAGAAAATTAGCAATAAGATTGACATCTCGATATCTCGAGCAACATGAAGCATATGGAGAATAAACGTTTCTAAAAATAGTTTGTACAAGAGTAGAGAAAGTCATGTGAGTGTAACACATCAGATTTTTATGATAGGGCATATATTACTTTCTCTACTACGTATAGTAAGTAGGGGAAGTATTGCATTCGACCCAAAAATTCGATACCGAGATTTCACCGGAAATACGTGTTTTGAGACTCCCTGAATCCAAAAAATCTGATGTGTTACATTCACATAACTTTCTCTACACCATCAACATTTCAGCTAATTTATATTATTTGTATTCTTAAGTTAATCAAGTTAGTTAATATCTGCATAGAAATGATTTCAGCTAAGTGGTTGTTGTGGAGAAAGACATAAATAAGTTGAACTGCAATCTGCAGAAGCAAGTTATGTATATTTCATAATCTTCACAGATGTTTTATTTAACAGGTATTAAACTCTTAACAGAAGAAAAACACATAATATACAATTGTAGAGTTATTATTTTGAAATATTAATACATATATGACGATAACTTCCATCATAAAAGAACGATTATGGCTGCAGCTGTAACGTTGTTGGTTTCATCATACTGCTGGTATATCCTGGCCACGGACCACTTGTAGACACTTACCCCGGTATTCACCTTGCGAGACTGGGGAAAACCGTGGAAAACCTCAGTCAGGGTACTTGCTAACTGTTTGAGCGCCCACTCAGATATTGTAGGAATATCATCTTTAACAGTTATAAATATTTTTCCTGGAGCACGTCTTTATCAGGCAGTAATTGATAGAATTCTAAGCTCTTTGCGAACTTAGTAGATGGACGTGCAGGCTCTATTCGGTATTACTGTCGTGAACTGGGAATTCCGGCGTATTTCGCTTCTTGAGCCTTCTCTTGTAACCATTCTGTGACAGCACCAAACCTGCCGAGCAAGGACGGATACTCCAATCACCTTCACCTAAGGTTGGACCTCATAGCATTGTTAGATTCCGGCTTTCGGTGTCCCCCTCGGTAGCGATAATATGTAACAAAAATCATTATACCATCATTAAAAACTATTGCTGAATGTTTATGTGTTAACAAACTAACCAAATGTTATAAGACGTTGCGCGTTTTACTTGAGTAGATTACGCTTTGTGCATAGAGTAACAGGCCTTTTTGAAAATCACTGACTTTCACTTCGTATTGTTTCATCCGGCAAAACTGCATATATAGGTTTATGGTCAGAGAAAAGGGTTTCATACACACCAGCAGAAATGTCGATGTTGGAAAATATTATATCTATCTGAGTATTAAAATTCGTTGTTGAAATGTTCTTATGCAACTTGCTTATTAAATTAAGTTTATTCAAATAGTTTGAAATATATTTGTTCTTTTGCTCGTAAATGTCGAAATTAAAATCTCCCATTAGTAAGATTTTATTTTCTAAGTTGATGTTCTTTAAAACAATTGTATTTATACTATCTTCAAAGGTATTACTTTTGGCTCCAGGAGACTTGTATCCACAGACTACGTAGTGCTCGTTAATTTGAAATGAAATTAAATCAATATGACCTTCATTATCAGCTCTATTAACGTAATTTACATCCTGAATTTGAAACTCTTTTTTCACGTATATGGATATTCCTCGTGAGTTTTTTGAAAATGCAATTCTTAACTTCTCATTGAAACCATCTATGCATACTTTATGTTGAAGTGAGGCTAAAGTTTCACTAAATATTAATATGTCTCCATTACTATACCACTGATCTGACCTTATACAATCTATTTTCTTTGGCAGTGAATTCACGTTCTGATAGATGATTTTTATTCCTCCGCTCTCCCTCAAAGTGTTATAAGACAACTTTAGACGTCTTTCTTGTCTTAATCTATCCATTTCTGCTATTATAGGATCATTGCTTCTAGGAGCCTGAGGAGATCTAAATTTACCTATAAGGTATAACCCAGACAAAGTGGTCACTCTGCTCAAAGCAACATACAGCATTGATCTGCTTATTCTTTTACATTTTGTCAAGTCAATGCATACTTCTTTATATGTTTGTCCTTGACTTTTATGGACAGTTAATGCTTCGGCACAGACAACTGGAAACTGTATTCGAATTACCTGTTGTTCCAATTTGTTTGATATATTTAGTATTTGCCTTTTTAAATCTAATGGAGTTAAATTTTGGTTAATATTTTCGTTTTCCATATATGCACATCGTACCATTCTTGCTCTTCGACCCACGTGTTCGTCACCAAAGTCTAAGAATATTATATTAGGTTCGCTGGAATTGGGTTTCAAAGCAATTTCTTTGAGTATCCCGCAAGCTCCATTGACTAAACCATCCTCTACATCTATATTGCTGGTTATCATGTATTTAATACCGATTTTTAACCTCAATTCATGAGGCAGTCCATTAACTTCCGTTAGCTTTTTGTTTTTAACTGCATTCAAAATGCCATTTTTAGCACTCTCAGATATTGTTCCTATAATAATGTCTCTTGCTACCGATATAAACTCTTCTGCATTATGGCTTGTTATTCTCTTTTCATTGTACTCCTGTACATCTACGTTCCTTGTAAATAATCTTATCGCGCTCTCTGGTACTTCATTTGTTTCCACAGTTCTAGAATTTATTAAGGTAATATCGCTAGTGCTTGTTTTTCCAGTGGCTAAATTATTTAAGACTTTCACAAATTCTAGTTCATCTCTTTGCCTCATTATTTCCGTCAATTCATAGAATTCAAACTCATCCCATAGAGGATTTCTGTCAATTAAGGAAGAAAATTCATTTGAAGCAAATTTATAAATTGGAGTGTCCATTACAGGTGGTAGCTGATGGAGGTCGCCGACTGTTATTACCGAGACTCCTCCAAATGAAAGATCAATTCCCATTATCTGTCGCAGCCTGCTATCGACTCTGCTGAACATTCCGCTTTCAACCATGGATATCTCGTCAATAATCAGCAATTTCAGATTAAATAATTTCTCTCTAATAGTATTGGCTAAGTCGCTGGATAGGGCGGGCATATTGCCTGCAAACTGTGTCACAGGTAAAGCGAAAGCTGTATGCAATGTGACTCCGTTAATCAAGAAGGCTGCCTTTCCTGAAGGGGCGCATAGCAGGACTACTATTTTGTCTTTATCGCCTCCTGGTAAGCTGTCAAAATAGCGCGTTATCACCTGATACACCGCATTTATCACCGTACTTTTTCCTACACCAGCGGAGCCGCTTAGAAATATCCTCATTGGCAGTCTGTTAGTTTTAAAGCTGTTTAGTACATGCATGACGAATTCTCTCTGCTTTCCGTTTAATTTGTTCAATAATTCAAACATTTTTTCTCGTGATACTCTGCTAGGAATTGTGAATCTGTTTATGTCTTGTTTATCAGCCCCTTCCAAGCCGCCTTGTTGCAAAATATCCACTTTTTCTATCGGTTCATCGTTCTGAAGTTCTGCATCGTAAGAACTATCACTTTCAAAAATATTATTCTGAACCATCTGCAAGGCTTCTTCAAGTGCTTCATCTGTTTTAATAGAAAATTTCTTTCCATTTTTTTCGATTTCTTCCAAGCTAGCGCAATATAATTCGTAGCAATTCTTGCTCTCTATGTCACGAATCTCATCTCTAAATGGCATTAATAATAGCACTTGCTCTCGATAATAATTCTCGGGATCTTGCGCCAGCTTGTATCTCCTGTATCTAATCACTGCAGGCTTTCCTCTTTCTTTTATCGCAGTTTTAGCATTTTCATCATCGTTCATTTCATCAATTATTCTTTTGTAGGGTTTATAATAATTAGCCACGAATTCTGCTAAACACACATGCTCTAAATGTTTTGGACGTCGACAGTATTTCTGTATAACATCTTGCATATAAACATCTTCTGAATCTGCCGGCAGTTGTTCCAAAGCTCTCCTGTTCTTCAGCATCACCACCCGTTCTTGTGAAGGACTGGTATTTATGAAGATGACCTTCCTGCTGCTCTTTGACATAGGGAGAGAAAGTACACAATAAGCTGCTTCCTGAGCTGACATTAAATTGCTGTTTAAAAACACGTTGGATATTTTGCGCAATTTTTCCTTTAAGCTCTGGTTCCCTGATTCGACATCTTTCGCTGCGTTTCTCAGAAGTTTCGACAATCCAGACTCTACCTTGCTTATATACTTTATGATGTAAGTAGCCAGTCCGTACTCTTCCAGAACTAGTTGTATGTCCATGTTAGACTCGAACAAATGCAGCATATCTTTGTTGTAAGCATTAATACCAACTTCTAGGCTAGATCTTTTTAGGAACACACGTGTTTGCTTTAAAGATGATCTTATTGCATTCATGTACTGCATTTCAGTAATGTTAAGTCTTTTTAAAATTTCTTCGAAAGAAATTGATTCTAGCTTTTTATAAAAGTAACACGTCAAATTATTTATCTTTTTCAGGCTGTTCTTTATTTCGTTGTTGTTTTCAACTTCTGATAATGGAGTTAAAATAGTGGTCCTAGGCATCATAGGTAAAGGAAAATGAAACCTGCATGACATTTTGTTTTTCCTGCCTTTGTAGCAAGTGTGTGTGTGTTTGTGCTTCTGAAGAGCAATGTAAGGATCATGTTCATTGTACTCGCACGTGATATACTTGTCAATAAAATGTACAATTTCTTTGATTGATTCTTGATTTGATGGATTATAACTCGGAGAATCTTTCAACCAGAAAAACATGTGTTCATGGGGGGAGCCTCTCATTTGAAATTCTACCCTCTGATAATATTCCTCAACAACATGCTCATCAAATATACTGTCCTCTGCAGTAAGAAGTTTTAAGAAAGATGAAATCTTATAATCGAAATATCGAGCACACGTAACAGGGTCATTTCTAATCAACAGCGTCTTTTCACTGTTGCTCATTTCAAGTGCTTCTTTTGGAGTTAACTTCTTATTGTGTTGCATAAAGTATAACGATGTAAGCAGTTCGGGCCACCAGCTTTCGGCTGCAGACAGAGTAACAAACCAGGTAGGTTTTCCTAACTGCCTGATCATTGCCATTAAATCCTTCTTCTTCTTCTCCCAGAATGCTGGACTGGATCGGATTTCTTTGGTGAATTGGTAGCCGCTGTCAACTTTAATTAAATTATTGACAAATTCTTGATTTAGTAAATTCCCTGCATTAATGCTAGTCGAGGGTCTTTTAGTTCTCCTCAAGCACATATTCATGTTGGCTACGCATTGTCTTTCTATCTTCTGTTTGGCCATGAACAATAGTCTGCTTGGTGTGGAGGATCTGCGATCAACTCGTCTACATTCAGATTTAGCCCGATCGCTGTATGTAAGATATTTTGGCATATTAAAAGCCTGGCCCGCGAATATTTTAGGAAAGCAAAGTTCATCAAAGTGTTCTATTAAATGCCAAGCGACTGGTATTTTGTCCTGTCCTGGCGCTATTATCTCTATTGTGTTTCTTCCTATTTTATTTCTGGACATTAAAAGTACCTCTTCTCCTTCGTCGTCCTCACTGTCATGATCTAATGAAATTTCTTCTTTGCTTCTAGTTTCCAAAGAGTTTACCTCTTTAGCTTTGTTATCGACGATAAACTCCATATTTTCTGTGTATTGTTTTTCATACCTCTTTAAGTACATTTCATCTATTTGGATATCATTATTCTTATATAGTGGAGTTTCTTGCAGGTATTTCAATGCATCACAGACGATTGCTGGTCTAATTGTCTCATACATGTAGTACGATTTGTGCAGAATATGCCGTTTTAACTGTAGCTGGATCGTAGCCATATCATCAAAAGATCTGGGTAGAACTTGCAGACACTCGTTAATGTCTATTGGAATATTTACAACTGATCCCTTTACTCCTAACTGTGGATTAAGTGCAAAGGCTTTTAAAGGTCGCATTTGCATAAATGGTATATAAGGACTACATAATCGCTCCTCTAAAGGAGATAGTTTCTTGATACATTCTGGTATATCCACAAATTTCATACCACAGCTTGTCGCCATTTTTGGAACTTTTAGTTTCATGATATAATTCTTACAAGTACTACACACATGTAAAGAAGGGTAATTATGTATCCTTTCAAGAAACTCTTCAAAATTGTCGTTACCTTGTTTTCTTTTAATTAGATTCGTGTTTAGTTTACTAATGGAGTGCTCAAAAAACAAACCTTCACAACAACAGCAAACATACTCTGGTACATTTTTTCTGCCTCGGATAAAATTCAATTTTAATCTTGACGAATTGTTATCTGTTTGTACTAATTTGTTATAGATGTATTGTCTTGAACAGAGAATCTCGTTACTTCTTTGCGATAGTTTTAATGATTTATTCTTCATTTTTTCGGTTTCTGTGTAGTTTTCATTTGTTCTAATTTGCTTCATATGCTCTTTGTTTTTCTCTCTTTCCATTTCCTTGTAATTTTCGTCTTTTCTTATTTGCTGCATATGATCTTTGTTTCTTTGTCTTTCAGATTCTCTGTATGCTTCGTCTTCTCTGGCTTGCTGCTTATATTCTTTGTTCTTCTTCCTTTCAGATTCCTTGTATTCTTCATCTTCTCTGGCTTGCTGCATATAATCTTTATTTCTCTTCCTTTCAGATTTTTTGTATTCTTCATCTTCTCTGGCTTGCTCCATATACTCTTTATTTCTCTTCCTTTCAGATTCTTTGTATTTTTCATCTTCTCTGACTTTCTTTTTATACCCTTTATTTCTCTTCCTTTCAGATTCCTTGTATTCTTCCTCTTCTCTGGCTTGCTCCATATATTCTTTATTTCTCTTCCTTTCAGATTCTTTGTATTTTTCATCTTCTCTGACTTTCTTTTTATACCCTTTATTTCTCTTCCTTTCAGATTCTTTGTATTCTTCCTCTTCTCTGGCTTGCTCCATATATTCTTTATTTCTCTTCCTTTCAGATTTTTTGTATTCTTCATCTTCTCTGGCTTGCTCCATATATTCTTTATTTCTCTTCGTTTCAGATTTTTTGTATTCTTCATCTTCTCTGGCTTGCTCCATATACTCTTTATTTCTCTTCCTTTCAGATTCTTTGTATTTTTCATCTTCTCTGACTTTCTTTTTATACCCTTTATTTCTCTTCCTTTCAGATTCTTTGTATTCTTCCTCTTCTCTGGCTTGCTCCATATATTCTTTATTTCTCTTCCTTTCAGATTTTTTGTATTCTTCATCTTCTCTGGCTTGCTCCATATACTGTTTATTTCTCTTCCTTTCAGATTTTTTGTATTCTTCATCTTCCCTGACTTTCTGTTTATTCTCTTTATTTTTCTTCCTTTCAGATTCATTATATTCTTCATCTTCACGCAATATTTTCATGCTATCTTTTCTCTTTTTCGTGCGCTGTGAATAGGAATGATGCAACTTTCTCTTATTAACTTTTTGATCAGTTAATTCCTCACTCACTGTTCTACGTTCTGAACGACCATCGGTCTCGGAACCATTAAACACAAAAGGAACTAATGTGAATGGATCATTAGAATCATTAGCTACGGGAAATTTTTGTATCATTAAATTTAGCAACTCATTTATGTTCTCGAAAGCAAGTGCGATAGCTACACCTTCTGCATCGTACAAACCTTTTGCATTACAGCTGTGTGGGTCAAACAACCAGTACATGGACTTATTCTTAATAACAGCTATAGATTTTAATTGTGCAGTAAACACACCGTAGTGATAGCACTGGAAAAATGTTTTTAACACACTGCCTAAATCCCTCAGTATGATCCCTTGTAATGCAAAATTATTTGTTACTGCATTGCAGATTACTTTTACATCATCAATTACAATATCCTGCAGCCAAACCTCATCAGCACACAAGTAAGGCGGATATGGCATAACACCATCACAATTTGAAATTGATTTTAAGTGCAAATCATTGCCTAAATGAAGAATTTTATCAATTACTTCAGAACTCCAAGTATCAATATTTATTACAGTTGAAAAACATAACGCCATCACCGAGTTGCTTGTGCACTGTGTGTTTTTAACCTCACCAAATATGTTATTGTTTTGGTTCAAGGTGCCGGTAATGACTTTGGCTGCTTTCACGTAAAACAACTTCTTAACATTAAAATTAAAACTGGTTCGTTTCTTACTAGGCATTATGAAAAGTCCTAAAACGTAAACCAGTAAACAAAGTACACAAACCAAAATAGAAACACCTGAAATGGTAGTATAACAAATAATATATGAATGAATAAAATGAAACAGCCCTTAAACCGTGGAAACAAAAAATATAAACTAAAATAGGAACACTTAAAATGCTACTATAACGAACATTAAGATATGAATTAATAAAATGAAACGATCTTACCAAATTGGTTCAAATCAGCATTCCTTAGAAGCAATAGCCGCTAGAATATTCACAAAATCATAGCAGTTCGTTTATTTCTCAGTATAAACAAGAAGTGCATAGTTACGACATGCGAGAACCGCATTCATATATTTCATTCCTAGCATAGATAAGTTATAATGTATAGATGGTTAACTCAGTGTTAAAACATTGGTATCTCTGCATTCAAATATTTCATTCCTTGCATAGATAACTAACAACAAATAGATAGTTAATTCTGTATTAAAGCACTGATCTCGCATAACACTTCGGGCGATCGACTAGCTTCCATTTATTTTCATACGGTAGGTGTAGAAACTTACACAGACTTCGGTGGCTTAATTGCACAAATAGCGTGATATCGTATCTCCATTTCTGCTTTTGGTCTACAATATGAAATTGGTTAACTGTTCTCACGTTTACAACCAAATCAAAATAATACCTGAGGTTTTCTGTTTTTTCTTTCCACTACAAATCTCTGAACCAAACCCAAGTTTGTGATCTGACTGTAGACCCGAAAACAACTTAAATTGGGTGTTTTCAAAAGATCCACATTTTAGGTGTAGCACATTTTCGTCTATCATTTAACGCTTACCAATTATACAAGATTATATAGAATTCCTTCCGAATGAACAGGATTTTACAGGCTATTGCCAGAAAATTCAAGATATACATTTTATTTGCCATAAAAGTGTCTTAAACATATGATACTTTAATAAAAATTGTTAGAGTAAATGGTAAACCGCAAGAGAAAGACAAAAGTTTAATACATAAAAATGTAGATCACGTTAAAACGCACAATATATGTCATAAACATTGTTTTTGTAAAGTGAACCATTTTCGAGATATTCCTTGTTATTTCTTTGAATTTTCCAATACTTACATTTTCGTTGTTCATTTTTTTTATGTTCTTGCCATGCAATGAGAATTACATTTTACACATAGCGACCAGTTCTAAAAGTATTTGACTATCGCTTAAGACCTACTATGTTCCCCTTGTTTTGCATTTGCAAGCGCAATATAGAAAAAAAATACAGTAGCCTTTAAGAATTGACATATCTCTTAATAGCTGGTCGCTATGTAGAGCACAATTCTCTTTGCCACAGATTAATACTCTTTGCATATCCAAGACAAAAAAAATGAATAACGAATTCCCACTTCAGAAAAAGTATATTGGAAAATTTAAGGAAATAACAAGCAATATCTCGAAAATGGTTCACCCAGCGAAAAAAATGTATATGGCATAAATTGTATATTTTAACGCGAGCTACATTGTTTGTGTTGTAAACTTTTGTCTATCTCTTATGGTTTACCAGTTATGCAAAAGTCGTTCACAATGAAGAATACTTTTGGAGACATTTCCAGAAAATTCAAGATATACATTTTATTTGTCATGAAAGTATCTTAAATATATGATATTTTAATTAAAATCGTTAGAGCCATTTTTGAGAAAATTAAAATTTTCGAAAAATGTTCCATGTAAAGGGTAGTCTGGGGTGGGGGTATTTTCTTGAAAACCTTTGTGTCGCATCCCTGGAAGATACTGAACCTAAATACCAAGTTTGGTGTTTATCCGACTGTTCGTTTTTGAGTTATGCTGTTCACAGACACACACACAGACACACGCACGGACATGTTTCCAAAAATGCTTTTTTTGGATTCAGGGAGTCTCAAAACATGTATTTCCGGTGAAATCTCGGTATCGAATTTTTGGGTGGAATACAATACTTCCCCTACTTACTATACGTAGTAGAGAAAGTAAAATGAATAACGCATTTGAGGATAAGTATAAGTATTGGAAAATTTAAGGAAATAACAAGCAATATCTCGAAAACGGTTCACTCAACAAAAGAAATGTATATGACATAAGTTGTGTATTTTAACGCGATCTACATTTTTTGTGTAGTAAAATTTTGTCTATCTCTTATGGTTTACCAGTTATGCAAAAGTCGTTCACAATGAAGAATACTTTTGGAGACATTCCCAGAAAATTCGAGATATACATTTCATTTCTCATGACATTACCCTAAACATATGATATTTTCATCAAAATCGTTAGAGCCATTTTTGAGAAAATTAAACGTTTCGAAAAATCTTCCATGTAAAGGGTAGTCTGGGGTGGGGGGATTTTCTTGAAAACCTTCGTGTCGCATCTCTGGAAGATACTGAACCTAAATACCAAGTTTGGTGCTTATCCGAGTGTTCGTTTTTGAGTTATGCTGTTCACAGACACACACACAGACACACACACACACACACAGACACACAGACACACACACAGACACACACACGGACATGTTTCCAAAAATGCTTTTTTTGGATTCAGGAGGTCTCAAAACGTGTATTTCCGGTGGAATCTCGGTATCGAATTTTTGGGTGGAATGCAATACTTCCCCTACTTACTATACGTAGTAGAGAAAGTAAAAAAGCATTTTTGGAAACATGTCCGTGTGTGTGTGTGTGTGTGTGTGTGTGTGTCTGTGTGTGTGTCTGTGAACAGCATAGCTCAGAAACGAACAGTCGGATAAACACCAAACTTGGTATTTAGGTTCAGTATCTTCCTGAGATGCGACACGAAGGTTTTCAAGAAAATCCCCCCACCCCAGACTACCCTTTACATGGAACATTTTTCGAAAATTTTAATTTTCTCAAAAATGGCTCTAACGATTTTGATTAAAATATCATATGTTTAAGGTATTTTCATGACAAATGAAATGTATATCTCGAATTTTCTGGGAATGTCTCCAAAAGTGTTCTTCATTCTGAACGACTTTTGCATAACTGGTAAACCATAAGAGATAGACAAAATTTTACTGCACACAAAATGTAGATCGCGTTACAATACACAATTTATGTCATATACATTTTTGTTGTTGAGTGAACCGTTTTCGAGATATTGCTTGTTATTCCCTTAAATTTTCCAATACTTATACTTTTTCTCAAATTCGTTACTCATTTTTACTTTCTCTACTACGTATAGTAAGTAGGGGAAGTATTGCATTCCACCCAAAAATTCGATACCGAGATTTCACCGGAAATACATGTTTTGAGACTCACTGAATCCAAAAAAAGCATTTTTGGAAACATGTCCGTGTGTGTGTCTGTCTGTGTGTCTGTGTGTCTGTGTGTCTGTGTGTCTGTGTGTCTGTCTGTCTGTGTGTCTGTGAACAGCATAACTCAAAAACGAAGAGTCGGATAAACACCAAACTTGGTATTTAGGTTCAGTATCTTCCAGAGATGCGACACGAAGGTTTTCAAAAAAATCCCCCCACCCCAGACTACCCTTTACATGGAACATTTTTCGAAAATTTTAATTTTCTCAAAAACGGCTCTAACGATTTTGATTAAAATGTCATATGTTTAAGATATTGTCATGACAAATAAAATGTATATCTCGAATTTTCTGGGAATGTCTCCAAAAGTATTCTTCGTTATGAACGACTTTTTCATAACTGGTAAACCATAAGAGATAGACAAAATTTTACTACACGAAAAATGTAGATCGCGTTAAAATACACAATTTATGTCATATACATTTCTTTTGTTGAGTGAACCGTTTGCGAGATATTGCTTGTTATTCCCTTAAATTTTCCAATACATACTTTTTCTCAAATTCGTTATTCATTTTTTTTATGTCCTGGACATGCAAAGAGAATGGAATGCGCCACATAGCAACCAGCGTTAAAATATTTGACTATCGCTTAAAAGCTACCATATTTCCCTTGCATCTACAAGAAAATTATCAATAAGATTGACATCTCGATATCTCCATTAACATGAAGCATATGGAGAATAAGCGTTTGTAAAAATAGTTTGTACAAGAGTAGAGAAAGTCATGTGAGTGTAACACATCAGATTTTTTTATGTCCTGGACATGCAAAGAGAATGGAATGCGCCACATAGCAACCAGCGTTAAAATATTTGACTATCGCTTAAAAGCTACCATATTCCCCTTGCATCTACAAGAAAATTACCAATAAGATTGACATCTCGATATCTCGATTAACATGAAGCATATGGAGAATAGGCGTTTGTAAAAATAGATTGTACAAGAGTAGAGAAAGTCATGTGAGTGTAACACATCAGATTTTTTTTGGTAGGACTGACATGATCCTTAAATACATATAAATGCTTCTTATGAAACAGCGAAATGAATTAACCTAGTTTGTTAAGTCATATTTTTGAATACATGGCCATTTCTCTCTGATAGAGCATATTTTAGTAAGTAAATGGTCATATTTGTCATATTTTCACTCTTTCAAGAAGAAAAGAACTTTCTCATGCAATTTATTTATTCCGTGTTACATTTCCCAGAATTGCGCACCTCATTTTGTTTCCTGGAAAATGGCAAGTATCTGTTTCCTTTGAATTCACAATATGGACTTCACCCTTACGCATCAGTGAGTTTGTGTAAGCTATTGTTACTCTATGAACAGGTATCTGATTAAGTCATTCTGGACTCTGGACTGCAGACAAGTGTCTAATTCACTCATTGTGTTATTCAGTCTTATTGAAGTCGTAAGTGTGTGCAGTACAGTTCAGAAAAAATGTCTAAAGTGAAGCAAAATGTTCAAGTAAAACTAAAAAAGTTTGTGTCTCAATATGGTGAGAAAGTATTTTCAAGTGATGGTAAAATACTCTATTGTAAACTGTGTGACGTAAGAGTAACTGCGGAGAAGTCATTTAATGTTCAGCAGCATGTGGCAACAGATAAACACAAACGTGGAGTACAACGGATTGAAAATGAAAAAACACTACAGCAAATGCTCCTAGGGGAATCCCGCCAGTCTTTTTCACCATTCTGTGAAGAACTTTGTACAGCTTTCCTTTGTGTTGATATTCCCTTAAGTAAACTAAACCATCAAAAATTTCGTGAATTCTTAGAAAAATACACAGGCAAACCTCTTCCTGATTCTTCCACATTAAGAAAGAACTTTGTCAGCCGAAGCTACGAAAAAACAATACAACAATTCAGACAACAGCTCGTAAATAAAAAAATTTGGGTATCAATTGATGAAACTACAGACTCTATGGGAAGATATATTGCAAATGTCATTGTGAGAACTTTTGAAGGATGGTCCAGGCGAAAAGTTTCTAATAAACTGTGAACATTTAGAAAAAGTAAATTTTTCCACCATTTCTAAGTTGTTCGACAGATCTATGGGTGCAATATGGCCCGAAGGTGTTAAGCATGGCAATGTACTTCTCTTCGTAACGGATGCTGCACCTTATATGGTGAAAGCTGCGGATTCTCTAAAAGCATTGTACAGTAAAATGGTGCATGTGACTTGTTTAGCTCACGCCTTGCACCGAGTTGCAGAGGAGATTCGTAGTAAATTCAGTGACGTTGACAAATTTATTGGATGTGTCAAAAAGATATTTTTGAAAGCCCCTTCACGTGTTGTAGCATTTAAGTTGTTAGCTCCAGACATTCCCTTGCCACCATCTCCCATTTTGACAAGATGGGGGTCCTTGGTTGATGCCTGCAACTATTACTGCCAGAACTTCAACGTTGTGAAAAGCATCATTGAGTCATTTGATAGCAGTGAAGCTACTTCAATTGGACTAGCTCAAGAATGAATGTCTAATGGTGAAATTTCAGGCAAACTTTCATACATAAAATCAAATTTTGGATTTATTCCAGCTGTCATAACTACTTTGGAGGGATCAGAAGTGCCACTGGTGAAGCAGATAGAACAAATGAAAAAAAGTTGTGAATAAATTAGAGGGTGTTTGTGGTAAAGTGGGAAAAGAAGTGTCAAAGAAAATAGAAAAGGTGTTCCATTTCAATGATTTTGTTGGGTGAAAAGTTCTCTCTTAATCATTAAGATTTAGATTCATATGATATTGTTCATTTTAAATATGCTCCTCTTGTGTCAGCTGAAGTAGAAAGGAGCTTATTGAAGTACAAGGCTTTGTTGGCTGACAATAGGAAATCTTTTTCATTTGAAAATTTGCACAAGGTCTTCATTGTGTATTATATGAAGTAGAATGAGGATGTAAAAAGCACATAGGTTCCTATAATGTAAATAAAAATCATACTGGAATGTCAAATTGCATAGTTTAGCTTGCTTCTCATGTGCATTTTATTCTCAAATAAATAGTTCATTATCAAAATTGACTTACTAATGTATTTTACAGTAGAAATTTTACCTCATTTTAATATTGTTAGGTCATATTTATTATGTTATTGTGCATATTTTGGTAAATGTTTGGTCATAACAGCATATTCTTTTGTGCATATTATGGTCATTTTTAGGTCATAAATATTTTAGCCCTACTTATAGGCAATGGCGTGAACTCGAATTCGTTTATCGTTGGATTTCTGATAAACTTTGCGTTTTATTCATTAGTTCACACACGCATTATACTTCCACAGTCTGGGTAGGATAGAGAACAATGTTGGCTAGGGAAACATTCTGACCTCCCAGCCGGGAATCGAACCTGGGACCGCTCGCACATCAGGCAGGTGCTCTTCCAACTAAGCTTCGAGGCCAGCCACAGTTAAAACTTGAAAGTGGTCTACAGTTACTATAAATCATCAGAATTCAAAAAGTTCCAGTTCAATACTGTCTTACATGAATACGATTACACATTTTTAACTGTTAAACATAGACCTCAGAATTCTCGTACATTCTGCATACGAGAGATTTACCGTCCCGAATTGGTGCTAAATGGACCCGTTCCGGAAAGTTCTGATACCGTAACTATTGACAGGAAGATATAAATAATTAATTAAAGAAATGATAGTAAAATACAGGAATAACTACAGTAGTAGTTATAAAATGATGGTTCTGGCGCACTTAATATGCATGGAATGTCAATTAATATGCTAATTAGCCCCGCCCCCACTTCCCCCCTCCCTCCCCCCGCAGGGCCTTGGTGGTTTTAGTTGCAGCTGCGGTCGTAAATCTTGTTGAGTACAATGGAGGCTTGACAGTTAAGCAATTAAGGTTATCCTTTACTTGTTAAAACGAACAAAGGGGCCATAAATTTAAGGTTCTGTAACAAAGGCGAGATGTTTTTCCTACCCATTCCACATCCGGCCACTTCTGCACCTGCGCCAGTTACCCACTCCACTCCTATTCTTTCTCGAACACGTGGCATACTCATTCCACTAGCTTTTAACAAAAGAACAATGCTTACCCTTCAGCTGTCAAAATGAACAAAGCCCATGATGAATTAGGGTTGTGACAAAGAGAACCTAAGCCAGTTAACAAAGAAACAAGTTCTATTGTCCGGGCAAGCCTTCTTTAGAAAGACCGTCTGGCATACTCATTCCACAACCCTATAACAAAGCCGGTCCCTTTCCATTGTGTAAGAGATTCTATTGTGTGCCTTTCTATTGTCCCGTGCAAGCCTTCTTTAGAAAGACCATCTGGCATACTCATTCCACAACCCTATAACAAAGCCGGCCCCTTTCCATTGTGTAAGAGATTCTATTGTGTGCCTTTCTATTGTCCTGGGCAAGACTAGTTTAGAAAGACACCTGCGGCGTTTCCCATTCCACTGCTCCATAACAAAGCCGGTCCCTTTCCATTTTTTGACCACCTGCTAGCTTAACAAAAGAATTCGAGGGTTGCTTTATACTCGACTTGTCTTTGTCTGACTGTGGGAAAAGAGAGAGCCTTGAGTTCCCACGAGACAAGCATCACCACCCCATTCCACCCCGACTTCCAGGCGTCACCTGAATTGCCCGAGGGCTACTTCTCTCTGCGCATGCGCTGCAAGAGATAATGTCATTGGATGCAATAATCACGTGACGTGTAACATCTCCCCCCGCCATGCCAACGCGCGCATGCGCTGAAAGAGACGATGTCATTGGATGCAATAATCACGTGACGTGTAACATCTCCCCCGCCATACCAGCGCTTGAAATTGCCTGAGGGGCTCTAGGCCCTTATATAAACGAGCGCTGGTGCTTAAGGAAGCCACTGCGACTTTTTAAGTTAGAGATAAAGTATAGCGATTCAGCTTAATCGAATTCAGTGCTATTGTCTTCCAGACTGCATTCATCGTCATCTACATAATGCAAGGTGAGTGAGGTTTTTACATGACTAAGTGAAACACGAATCATTGCAAGAATACCATATTGTTTATCTAAATTTTTCATTTCTTTAATAATTAACATCAGAATTGTTAAAAAAAATGTAGCGCTTTCATCAAGGGTGTAAAAATAGTTCTTTAGATACCGACATAAACATTCATACTTAATCTCTAATCAGTGTTCCTCTATTAACATTCATACGATTTCGCTACACCTTCTTCTGTAAACATTCACATGATTTCTCATCGCATTCTTCTATTAACATTCATATGATTTTCGTTACACGTTCTTCATGCATAAACATTCACATGATCTTCCCGAAACATTCGTCTGACATTCATAGGATTTCGCTACAAGTTCTTCTTGCATAAACATTCACATTATTTCTCCTCGCATTCTTCTATTAGCATTTATATGATTTTCTCTACATCTTTTGTAAACATTCATATGATTTCTCATAGCATTCTTCTATTAACATTCATATGATTTCACTACACGTTCTTCTATTAACATTCATATAATTTTCGCTGAACGTTCTTCATGCATAAACATTCACATGATATTCTCAACACATTCTTCTATAACATTCATATGATTTCTCCTCGCATTCTTCTATTAACATTCATATGATTTCACTACGCGTTCTTCTTCTGAAAACATTCTAATGGTTTTCTCAACACATTCCTCTATTGACATTCACATGATTTCTCCGCGCATTCTTCTATTAACATTCATGTGATTTCACTACACGTTCTTCTTCTGCAAACATTCATATGATATTCCCATCACATTCCTCTCTTAACATTCATATGATTTCTCATCGCGTTCTTCTATTAACATTCATATGATTTCTCATCGCGTTCTTCTATTAACATTCATATGATTTTCGCTACACGTTCTTCTTGCATAAACATTCACATGATCTTCTCAACACATTCGTCTGACATTCATATGATTTCACTACGCGTTCTTCTTCTGAAAACATTCATATGGTTTTCTCAACACATTCCTCTACAGGCATTCACATGATATTCTCATCGCATTCTTCTATTAACATTCATATGATTTCACTACACGTTCTTCTTGCATAAACATTCACATGATATTCTCAACGCATTCTTCTATTAACATTCATATGATTTTCGCTACACGTTCCTCTTTCCGTAAAGCTTCATGCGACTTTTTCACAAAGCATTCTATTAACGTTCATACGATTTCCTCTACTCATTTATTTCATATTACACGTCTTTCTCTACTCATTCATCTTTTATCAGTTATAAAAAACAATTGAATTTACACATTTAAACTTTTTCACAGGTAATACTGCAAACGCAATGGGAGTAGCAAGAGCGGCACTCGTCAGAGGAGCGGGCTCTCGACTTAACCAATTTATGCAAGTCAATAGAGAGCCCGCTAATAACAACACGATGTACAACATGCCGACACCCCTGGCGGGGGATCTGATATCAGATGTGCCGCTGCAAGGCACTTACATTTTTAATAGCCCCCCGTCACCAATCTTATCGGGGGGTGATTATATTATCCCTCCGCCACCTGGTTTTGAGGATGCCACTCCCGTTACAGCGGTGAATGGTGGCATGGGCAGCGCTTCGGACCAGTGTTGCACTTGCAATAACTGCGAATATCAAGTTGCTGCAATAAAGATGCTTAACGAAGCGAACGGTGAGTTTAGATATATTATTACACTTTTTTCTAGAAATATTATCCTTATCATTAATCAATGTATAACCAGAGAACAATTCGGAACTTCAATAATGGAATGAAGCATTCAATTTACTAGCACCTTTCAAACAAAATATTCAATGTGAAGCTAATTCTGCTTTGCTTCTTTGTTCTAGTTCCTGAAACAACTTCAGACGGGGCGGGGGAGATGGACGATGGTGGTAGCTTGCCCTCGCCTATCTTTTCTCAGGACTACCTGACCCCGCCGCCTCCTGGATTCGAGGATGTTGCGCCGATGCTTGTAGGAGATCCATGGGCGATTATTCGATGTGTGCACTTGCGAAAATTGTGCCTACAGGACCGTGTACCCAGATGCTTCGTGAATTGAATGGTGAGTTTTTTAACTTCATTTATTCTAGTAACATCAATACATAAATAATTAACGTAACGTTAACGCATAACTTTTCTCAATAAAATGTTTTACTCATTTTTATTGATTAAAATACAATTACATAATAATTATCGTAACGTTAACGCATACCTTTTCTCAATCAACTTTTTTCACTCATTTCTTTATTTATTAAAATATACAATTATATAAATAATTATCGTGGCATTAACACGTGAATTTAAGCTTTTTTCTTCAATGATTTAATAAACATATATTCTTGCATTTCTATTTTAACTGACATTCCAATTAATTCCACTTTGTTATTGTTATAGAACCTTCAATAGTGGTCACGAACCCGGAGCCTGAGCATGCGGGCAACTTAGCATTGCTCCGGGGTACCAAAAGACCTCACGAGGCTGAAGAGGAACACGGACAAGCAATTAGCCACCTCGCCCATCAAGGATCTTCAATGGCTCCTCCATCACCAGTTGCAGGGCCATCAGGCATCGGTCGCAACCATTGCGACAACTCAACCACCACTGCTGACTCCGATAGTGACGACACCGAGTACAGGAACAACACCAAAAAACTAAAGGTTAGTCATACTCAGCTAGAGTGTAAGGTTATTGAATCGGCGTTCAAAGGCCGCCTTTTCAATAGCCGCATAGAAAACTCTTTAGAGATAGCTGACCCCGGTCAATTTCTGCAGGAATGCAGACATCTTGTATTGGGAGAGATGGTTTCTGTACTCAGGAGAAGCTCTTCTGGTTTTAAAGTAAATGCCTCCATAGAGATCACCTACCTAATACAATCTCCTGAAAAAGAGCATGCAGAAACCATCTTTTTCAATAGCAAGACAAAGCTGGGTCTTCAGTCAAGTAATCTCGATACCTTATACACTTCTATGGTCGATGAAATTCTAGAAAACATCTCGAATTTCGAAGGAGGTGCAAGCTCAAAATCTCTGTTCGCTGTCAGGGCTCTTGTTATTGGAACTAGCTTCTATGATCCCTTGAATGCATCGCGATACATAGAGTTACCCACTGCTATCAAAACAAAGAAAGCTGTAATAAACATAAAAAACGTAGATGAATACTGTTTTGCATGGTGTTTGCTCGCTGCAAAGTATCCCGCAAAGCGCGATAGTCAAAGAACGAGCAGATACCCTGCAGAACAGTTATTCACTGCATTCAACTACAGAGGGATAAACTTCCCTGTTAGCCTAGACCAGATTCCAGACTTTGAACAGCAAAACACAGGTGTATTAGTTTCAGTATTTGGAATAGAAAGGGAGTGGGAAATTATACCGCTATGCCAAACCAGCAGCAGGAAAGATTTCAATGTTAACCTATTACTAATTGAACAAGATGGAAGATCTCACTACTGCCTGATTAAGGATATGTCAAGGCTGACAAGGTCACAGTTCAGCAAACATTGTAGGAAACACTGGGTATGCGAGCCCTGCCTGAAGCACTTCAATACTGAAGCTGCTTTTAAAAAGCATCAATTGAAGTGCATGCAGTGCCAGGTGCTCAAAATGCCTAATCAGGGTGAAGTGATTGAGTTCTCATCATACTCGAAGGGTAGTCCTGTACGTTTTGTTGTGAACGCCGATATTGAGAGCGTGCTAGCCCGAGTTCAGTCCTGTGAACCGTCGGCTAATCAGAGCTGGACTCGGGCTATCCAGCATCATGAGGCTATATCTATATCGCTTAAGCTCGTATGTCGCCATGACGATTCATTGTCGAGGTTTAAGCTATTCAGAGGCCCTGATGCAATCAAGGAGTTCTTCATTGAACTTAGGTCAATAGCCGACATGGTTATTGAGCAATATAGCCGCAATGAAGAAATGACCTTGACTGCTCAGGATGACTTCGATAATGCTCGTCATTGCCACATATGCAAGAAGGAGTTTGAGGTAGATGACTTGAAGGTACGTGACCACTGCCATGTGACCGGTGTATTCCTGGGGGCTGCTCATAATGCATGCAACTTAAATAGATTGGTACCTAACTTTATACCCATCTTTTTTCATTGCCTTAGCAATTATGACAGCCATTTCCTGATGCAACACCTGGCATATGATGATCACCCCATTTCGTGTATCTCAAACTCCTCTGAGCGATATATATCATTCAGCAAAAAGTACAGGACTATCTTTTTCAGGTTTCTAGATAGCTTAAGTTCTTAAGCTATCTAGTTTAGCCTGCATGCTGAGTAGTGATGAGTTCAAGATCACAAACTCTGAGTATCCCGATCCTGAACATCAGCAGTTAGTGAGATCTAAGGGAATATTCCCTTACAGCTACGTTGACTCTCCTTCAAGACTAGAGGAAACAGCACTCCCTTCCATTGAAAATTTTGACGATATAACACAAGAGGAATACAACCATGCTGTCAAAGTCTGGAACACCTTCAACATTAGCAATCTAGGTGAATACAGCGACCTCTATTTGAAAACGGATACGCTCTTGTTGGCCGATGCATTCGAGAAGTTTAGGGACCTCTCTCTGGAGGTATATAACTTGGACCCCTGCTGGTACTATACCCTACCAGGACTTGCATTTGATGAAATGCTCAAGGTGACTCAGGTCAAGCTTGACCTCATCCATGATGAGGAAATGATTAAATTCTTTGAGGGAGGAATCAGGGGCGGGATGTGTACCGTGTCAAAGAGACATGCCAAAGCAAACAACAAGTACCTTCCTGGACATAAACAGACACAAAAAACTTATATTTGGCCTATCTCGACATAAACAATTTATATGGAGCTTCAATGGCGAGCCACATGCCACACAAGAACCTCAGATGGCTTCTGCCAGAAGAAATTTTAAACATAAACTTCTTTGCTGTTGCTCCTGATTCCCCAACTGGATACGTTTTGGAAGTCGACCTCGAGTACCCTGAGCACCTACATGATGAGCACAATAACCTTCCTCTCTGCCCGAAAAGTGAGATACCACCTGGAGGCCAATACAAGAAACTGCTGGTAACACTAGAGAACAAAGAGAAATATACCTTGCACTATAGAAACCTCCAGCAGTGCATTGACTTGGGCATGAAGTTAAAGAAGATCCATAGAGTGGTTGCATATGATCAGTCAGAATGGCTGAAAACCTACATCAATATAAATACAGAGAGACGCGCAAGGGAAACTTCCAAATTCGGTCAGAATTTATGGAAGAAAATGAACAACTCTGTATATGGCAAATTTATTGAGAATGTGCGCAAATACAATGACTTCCGTATCGTTACAAGTTGGAAGCAATGCAAGAAATTGACAGCGCGACCAACTTACGTTCGGAGCATTTTATTTGCAGAAAATCTTGTAGGGATAGAACTTGCCAGAGAGGAAGTTTACATGAACAAACCCATCTACATAGGGCAAGCCATCCTTGATATATCAAAACATATCATGTACAGCTTTTATTACAATACATTGAAGCCACGCCTAGAAGATTTAAATTACATGGATACTGATTCATTTATTCTGGAAACCTCAAGCGACATATACAAATTTATTAAGGAAAATCAAGAGCATTTTGACACATCAAATTACGAAACACAAAACAGCTATGGAATTACACTGCAAAACAAGAAAGTCATCGGCCTTTTCAAGGATGAGCTTGCAGGAATCCCTATGATAGAATATGTTGGGCTAAGGTCCAAGTTATATGCATACAGACACGAGGACCAAACTATGATGAAAGCAAAGGGCATCAACAAGACCGGCATGCGTAACATAAATTTTGAGCACTATTTCGGCTGTCTAAATGATATTAGAAATTTTTTTAACAAAAACAACAACATTTCGAAGTTTCAAACATAAAGTCTCGACCATAGAAATGAATACGGTCGCTCTCTGTGGTAGAGACGATAAGAGAAAACTCATTGAAGGCTCAGACCAGACAATTGCCTGGGTCACTATTGTCTGCGTATGACTGACCCTTAGATGTATATATGTAAATTTTTAGTTGTGTAAATATTTAGTTGTGAAATTTTTTAAACAAATTGCTTTTCTGTGTGTGTATGCGTGTGTGTACATGGGTGTGTGTGAGTGGTTGTGTGTGTATGTGTATTTATATATGTACATTGATAATGTAAATGTTTAGCTTTTCTGTTTATTAATTTATTGATTTTGAATTTTATAAAATGTATGTAAAATGCAGTCTAGTGAGCGAGTGTTTTTTCATGTATTGTGTGTGTGCGTGTGTGTGTGTGTATGAAGGTTAACCTCAAAATGCAAATGATAATGTTGTATATACATGTAATTTTTTTGTTTATGATTTTTTTAGTTAAAACCACTTATTGATTTTAATAATGTAAACCCTGCAAACACAAAAATGTTTTTAAATAATGAATTTCATATTTGACACAGCATATACAATGAAATAAAAACACGCATTATTGTGGAATGAAAGCCTCTTTATTTTCATTATTATTTTTCTACAATAAATCCTTTCTGTCAATCCATTGAGTATTAGGGAATCCATACCACTGTACAAGAATCCTATTTCCCTGCCTGCGTAATACTTTCTCTACCAGAATTGTATTAGGGTACAGTGTAGATCGCAGTTCATGACCATAAAAGGATCCCTTTATCTCATCACCGTCATTACCTTTTAGCATGTATGTAACGGGGTTGGTGTGATTCACACGAACAACTTGAAATATTTCAACACTCCAATTAGCTTCAAAGCCCTTTTCAAAATGTCCCTTGTCCTTTGATATCCTCACATAATCACCAACACTAAACTTTCTTGCCCCTCTCTTCTCTTTTCGATCTTGAGTGTAGTTGTATACAGTCAGAAGAAGATCATTGTTCTTCACCTCTATAGGCTTCATTCGAATAGTGGAGTGGTAAGTGTTGTTATATCTTGCAATGATCTGAGGTAAAAGGTCTAGCCACTTGTATGATCCTTTGGCTAGAAATTCGCGATACATCATATTTTTTAAAGTTCTTATTAATCGTTCAACAGCAGCTGCCTTCACATGGGTATAGGTACTGTAGTGATTGATGTTATATTTTGTCATTAAATTTTTAAAATGTTTATTATAAAATTCTTTTCCATTATCACTCTGTATGTTCTTGGGTGGGGTTATCATTTCTTGCAGTATATCTTCCATAGCCTTTGCAACTTGAAGTCCTGTCTTGTCCATTAGAGGTGTCGCATATGCCATTTTAGAGTAGAAGTTGATTGCAATGATGATGTACTTGAAATTCTTATTGATTTTTGCATGCGGTATCATCTCCACCAAGTCGATCTGCACCAAGTCGTGGAGCCCCTTGCTGATAATCTTTCGACGCATGAAGTTTCTCCGGGCTGGAGCATTGAGCTCGCTTGCTATATGTTGCTTCACTGATGTCATGCTATAACCTTTGCAGCTTTTAGTTCTTGAATAATCTCTTCAATTTCTTGAGTATGATTGTTATTGCCGGCGTCTCTGGATGCCACAAGTAGCCTAAGGCGATCTACCAGATCATTAGGGTCGTTCCAGTAGATGTAGTCTTGCCTCGTATTAGGGCGATGTTCTTTCCACTGTAGTCCTAATCCCTTGTGTTTCGTTACTAGAGGACGTATAACGCTTTTATACTTGTAGGAATTACCCGATCTCAGCTGCCCGTGCTTGCTGAAGTTTCTTCGATGAACATGTGTTGCTTTAAGTATTTTACTGTACGTTTCAAGGTCATCTTCAGTGTATGCATGCATTTCAGGTATTCTCTTGAAGATGAGTTCCTTCAATCCAGGAGTGGTTTCATACGTTTCGTCCCCTATTCGAACTTTATTATTGATGAAATCAATAATCTTGCTGCCTAGCATGTAGCTGCCATCCTCATATCGTACTCCATATGATGAATCTATTTCATTTTTGTCCTTCTTTCGAACTTTATTAAGGTAGTTGTAGAGTTTCTCATCTTTCACGTCTTTCGGTGATTCCTCCTTGTTTGTAGCATTCTTTTTCTGTATTTCAAGTATATCTTGAAGCGGATCTGTCAATGATTGAAGAGCTTCACTCATCACTCTCTGGGTTTCAAACTGTTGACCTTTAAGAGAACGTAACTTTTCTCTTATAGCCTTCGTGTGCATAGCTACAGATTCTTTAAGTCGTATGCACTCGCTGTCCATCTTGAAATGACACTGAAATTAGACTTTCGCAATAATATATACCCTATTTATTTAGCAGACTTCAGTTTATAAGAGATTTTCAGCTCTATATTTAGAAAATGGCCGTCCCTTACGCGATTTGCAGGAGCAGTGAAGGTTAGTCTATGACCATTTGCAATTGGTGCAGGCAGAGCTCTAAGAGACTTGTTATTTATTTCAATTATTGTATCAGGCCTTACAGTAGGAGCTGTTGGTGACGTCATATAGCAAGAAACAATCTCGCCGTTTACGCTTGATTTGTAATATTCAAGGCCTGTTGTTAACATGTACCTCTGTGATTTCCCTCTGAAAGGCAACGACTGCAGTGTAATTACATGTTCCCCTCTCATTTGCTCTACTAATGAATTTATGACTCTCATTTGTGTTTTAAGGATATTGATATTATCCATTGCAGCTGTCAGATGCCCATCTATTGATTTCTGTCGGTTCGCCATAGTTTCCATGTGTTTTCCCACTGTTTCTGTAACCGTGGTACTTATTGCACCAAGTCTGCTGTTTAAATCTTGGCGTATTTCATTTTGTTTCCTTCCGACGTGAACTTTAACAAACTTTTTTGTTGCTCCATCACTGTCGTCGACAGGATCTGCTACTTCAATTAGCCTTCTTTTTTGGAATGAAACGTTACCGTGTGAATTGAGGGGTGGTGTTCTTGCACTTATATATTCTAATACATGCTTCTTATTTGGCACGTCATAGTCCTCTTGAGGTGGCAGCATTATCTTCAATCTTATAGAATCCAGGATAATGTTGTTTCCATCATCACGTTTAAGGGTATTGTTATTCAGATATTCCATTAGAGCATCATGTTGCACGTCTAGCGACTTCTGGATGTGATCCCTAAGCATAGTTTGAAGTTCGCCCATGCGCTGATATGTCGTTTTTTCCGTGAACTCCTGCATTCGATTTTCCGTAGAAGACGTAAGCGTATCCACGTAGCGTTTAGTGCTTGCGTCGTCGTCCTCCTCAGGATCCTGAACAATGCACAGTCTCTTGTTCCTGAATTGGTAATTTCCTTTTCCATCTCTGTTTATGATAAATTGATGTAGCGATCTTTTCACTGGAGCAGCCCTCTGTGATCCAAACCTATCAATACTCATGATGAACTATGAATGAGCAATTTCTTTATTAACAACTTTAATATATACATCGAATCCGCACCTATATCGACCGTCATTCATCGGAAATTCGGGAACTATTACCATAAAGGGTCTTCCTTCTGTAGAGCTCTCCCAAACACCTTTGCACAAATCTTTAAATTCAGTATACGTCATATCTGTGTTTACGTAATCTTCATATACATGCTTCAAGTTTAAATTATCTTGCCTGAAGAGTATAATCATGTTCGCATTATCTCTAATTAAATGCTTTGGGACTTTGGCATAGGATTCTGCTAGATATATTGAATCTACATTTCGATGTCTGCCCATGCTGTAAAATGATGCAATCTTGTCTTGCTTTTCAGTGATGACGTCATCAAATATAAAGATTGAATTTTCTTTAATTTCTGATGGGTGCAAGACGCTTTCACCGTCTTCGTGAGTATATACGCCTATATCCTCAATGTTTTCAAGCAGCTTAACAAGATATTGATACTTTGGCTGGTATAGCGACTTTGAATAAATGTACACATTTTCAAAGCGTAGTCCATTCTCGTGAAGTATCATATTGAGTAATACATTTGTTTTTCCAGCACTGGAGCTACCTAGAATTAGCGCTCTAACATTGCCTGGAAACAGCTTCCCGTGACGATCGCGTCTAAAGTCACTTTCAAAGTCTAGCACCTGGATAGGCAGCGAGCAATCTTGCTTCACCAGCTCCATCGTAGCAACTAAAATAAAATAAATCATCCTTAATGTATATATGCTAATAAATGTAAGCAATGACAGAGTATAAAAGAACTATGCACCATTAAAATCGATTAGTGTACCATGAGCGCTAAGGGGGTTAAGGTCTCAAGAGGTTCCGGTTTAATTAACTCTCGCATTAACCTGCTGCCATTTGAAGCACATTTGCCTGGTTACAGATACTGTGGACCTGGGACAAAGCTAGAAAAAAGACTAAAGAGAGGAGACCCCGGAATCAATCCTTTAGACGAAGCGTGTAAGCTTCACGACATAGCCTACGCACAGCATAAGGACTCTGCTTCGAGGAACGTTGCCGACAAAATCTTGGCTGAAAAGGCCTGGAAAAGAGTGCAATCATCTGATGCTACATTAGGTGAAAGGTTGGCAGCCCGACTAGTAACAACCATCATGAAGGGTAAGGTAGCTGTTGGTGCGGAATCCAGGAAGAAGAAACGAGGAGGATTTCTACCAATCATACCAATTATTGCAGCACTAGGAGCCGCCGCTGGAGGCGCTGCACAAATAGCCTTTGCTGTAAATAAGAAAAAGGCTGCGGATAAACAACTTGCTGAAATGATGAAACATAACAAAGAAATTGAAGCAAGAGGGAAAGGCCTACGAGTGAAGAAGAAGAAGAATAAGGCGAGGAACACCGAAAGGAAGAGGAGGCCGAGCAAGAAAGGAAATTCAAAAAACTCCGGCAGAGGGCTATACTTGTCCCGGAAAAAGCATTAAGTAACATAGACCTCGACTTGTATGCCCGACGTTTAAAGATTCCTCATTTTAGGGGTGTATACATGATCGATCAGCTACCCTCAAGACCTCGTTACAGGGAGAGAATTATTGTTAATCTCGATACTTCAGAGAATGAACGCACTCATTGGGTGGCTATAAAGAAGGATGGCAACGTGTCATTTTATTTCGACAGCTTTGGAAACTTGAAGCCTCCAAAAGAGATAGAAAGGTACGTCAGAGATGTTAAGGTACTGTATAACACTAAGAGGTTTCAGAGTTTCAGCTCAGTCATCTGTGGGCACTTGTGCTTGCAATTTCTATCGCAATGAGTTACACTATTGCCGTCAGTGGCAACGAGTCTGTGCTTACTACATACCTGAATCCTCCTCTTCAGCTAGATCCAAAGTATCATTATGAGATTGCTCTACTGAATTTTGAAACCTTCTATTCAATTCCTAATGTTGATTGGAGTAATAATCAATTTCATTACATGCACAATGATGAAATTAAGATCATTGATATACCTGACGGAACTTATGAGATTTCTGATATTAATGAATACATCAGAGATAAGGTAGGTGTAGATGAGAACGTGTTCTTTATTAGACCTAATAATAACACAATGAAGGCTGAAATTAAGTGTCCTTTCACTATTGATTTTTCCGGTGATCGTTCTATAGGCTCGCTATTGGGCTTCAGAGGTAAAGTTATTCCTGCTAATCAGCTGTCTGAATCTGATTACCTGGTGAATATATTTAAGGTGAGCATCATTCGAATCGAGTGCAGTATTGCAACAGGCTCTTTCATCGACGGTAAAAGCGGCCACTCAATCTACGAGTTTTTCCCTTCTGTTCCGCCTGGATATCATATTTCTCAAGAGCCGTCAAATCCAATTTACCTTCCAATCATAAACACCAATGCTATAGAGCAAATTAGTCTTCGTGTAGTGGACCAAAGCGGTAATACCATTGACTTTAGAAACGAGAATATAAGCATAAGGCTTCACATCCGCTGCAATGCCAATAGATTTTAGAAGAAGTCAACGACGTCGAGGATATAATAAGGGAGTGATTCAACGCACACATCATACTCTACCCTTGACACCCGGAGGGTTAACATCACGCAATCGACACTTCCTCCAGGTATTGGGCTTCAGACTTCTATAATCATGGACATCTTCAATGTTACCGGCGCACCGACATTCGATGACAAGATCACTAAAGAAGAGGAACATGTGTTTTTACCGTATAATACATCGGCTCTGGACACTAATGATGAAATTAGAATCCCTTGTCAAGCTGAGGATTTATATACTTTACCTAATCGAAGTTATCTATACATCGAGGGGAGTATTACTAAACCTAATGGAACAGCTACTACAGCAAAGCTTACCAATAACGCTATTGCATTCATGTTTGAGGAGATTCGACTGGATATGAACGGCTCAACTATTGATCGAACCAGGAATCCCGGGATCGCCTCAACTGTACGCAACTATGCTGCTCTCAATCCAATGGAGTCTGATCACTTGCTGAATGCTGGATGGTGCTATCCTGGAGAAGACATGGACATTGTGAATGCAGCAAATGGAGCCTTCAACGCCATAGTACCGCTTTCGATGCTTCTGGGATTTGCTGACGACCACAAGGAACTCATACTCAATAGCAAGTTTGAGTTGGTGCTGATTCGATCCAAGGACTCTAAAAACTGTATTATAGCGCCTGAGGGTGAAGAGAATGCAAGCGTTAAACTTGCACGAATCGAGTGGAGAATGCCAGTGATACGCCTTTCTGATGCTGAAAAGGTTGAAATTCTCAAGATTGTCAAGTCGGACAAGGCGCTGTATCTCCCATTTAGGACCATGGATCTGCATACTCAACCTGCTGTGCCGCAAACTAAATCATTCACCTGGAATGTCGCCACCACATCAAAAATACAGAAGCCGAGATTTGTCATTTTGGGTGCTCAAACTTTAAGATCGAGTAATGCATCTAAAGACGGTTCTCTTTTTGATCATTGTAACATAACTAATTTGAGAATTTATCTTAATAGCGAATGTTATCCCTATCATGACATGAATTTGGATTTTGGAAACTCTAGATTTGCATCTTTGTATGACATGTACTCAAAGTTTCAAAACTCTTATTATGAAAAAGAGAACTATCCTTTATTGAAGAGAAAAGATTTTCTTAAATTTGCTCCTATATTTGTTATAGATTGCTCACATCAACCAGAGGAAGTTGTAAATGGTGCTGTTAACATTAGAATAGAAATTCAAGCTAGTGCAAATATTCCTGCACAGACCACTTTGTATTGTTTGATAATTCACGATAAAGTATTTACATACAAGCCTCTGACTCATGTGATGCAGCTTTTATTTTAAACTAATCATTGTAAGTATTTGTTTTTTCATTAGGAATGTGATGATTATTAATGAATAAAAACACTACGTAAAAGCATTCTTTTTATTGTTATTATTTATCCTGCATTTCCATCACTTTCTTCCTCCAACTCCTCGTTCCAACATATTGCATTACATTTGCATCAGTCAGGTTACCTAAATGGTAGTCTATAAACGATTCAAGTCTTTTTAGCCTGCAAATTTCATCGCTATTTAAAAATATTTCACAATCATTTCAATTAGTGTTCAAAAATTTTATTTCTGTCTCCTGCATATAAGCAACAATATTATAAGAGAAAAGAATATTTTCACAATATTCCACACGCGGATACTTTCTCGTTTGGAGGAATGCACTGAATGTAGGAAGACTCTCACGAATTATCTCCCAGTCTTGAATTGTCATGTATACAAATTTGTCTGTGTTTTTCACTAAAAGCACTGGAAGATCATAGAAGAATCCTATGTTAATGCTGCGCCTTTTCGAAATGTAGACGTCTCGGCACACGCTTCTTACTGCCATGTTTCTTGGGCGTCTGGATGTTGCTTATTCTATCCTCCAATAGCGTCAGCCTCCTTTGCAGGTCTGCAAAGCTGTTCCTCTTCTTCTTCTTCCCCTTATTGCACCGCCTGAAACATTACACAATGAAGGTCTTAGAAAAGTGCTAGGGTGAAGTTAAGGTAACCTGAAAGAATTAATTTTTGCTAGGTTACAGAGGAATGAAACAATGATTTTTATATATGTGAAAATACTCACGGCAATGTTTTCCCGAGTTCTGCAGGCTTTCCAGGAGGAGACTCAGAGGTCGTCTGTGTTAGATCCCCAGCCTGCTGTGAATTGGAATCCTGTTCCTCATCTATGTGTTTAGCATACTGCTGTGCAATGGGATATTCCACTATATCTTCTGGTTCTTTATCATCGGAATCTACCTCGGTTTTAGGCGCTGGTGTCGTCATTTGAATTCTGCAAAAGTCATTATAATTTCCAGTGTTAGTCGTATACAACTGCTCTTGTACTATAGTAGCATGTAATGTATGTTAGTATCGCATACAAATAATGTTTACATTAATGTTCTCTGAAGTTACGTAAATGACGATAGCAATGTACAATAATGTTACACATTTAAAGAGGTACTCACTTTAAATTTCTCTGTCTGAAGAGGAATACACTGCAGCTCTCATTGCATGGAAAGTGTGACGCCATCTTGTCGTGTACCTCTGGTTTTGCACACAGTACAGAGTGAGTATACCCGTTGCAGTACTCTGAATGCCACAGAGAGATTTGAAATGAGGCTGAGCATCTCACCGTCACTTTCGGTATCAGTTTCTCTGGAAAGAAAGAAAATACAATAGAATGAACCATTTTAATTTTCACTCTTCTTTAGAGAACAATTGCACGCTTTTTAGAGTTTGCATTCAAGAATAAAAAAGATACTTACATGATGCTTCTTTTGTAGACAGGGCAGTTGTCTGTGCATATGCCTCGAGAAGTCATCTGGTCATGATATGAAGGCATGTTACACACTATAGAATGCATGATACCATTACACGACTCTTTATGATAATATGTATAATGGTATGATTCTTCTCCGCATTCTCTCCAAAAATCATCCATTGTATTATCGACTCGATTACACCTCGAATAATATTCAGAGCAGTGCGGTAAGGGGCTGCTTATATACAGCGGCTAGAAAAACCGGTTCCTCTATCACATGTAATGACTTGCAGAGAGGATCGGTGGGGGAAGCGATCTATAGGGAGTGGGGGGATGAATGTGTTTTTCTATGCAAGAGAATAAATGATTCAGTGAGGGAAATGAAAACTTTTATTATAGAGAGGGAATGCACGTAGAGGGTTTTGATATCTCTGTTTGAAAGAGATAATTGTTGCGTTACATGTATGTGCGTGTGTGTGCATGCGTGCACCAGTGTATGCATGTTGATGTATGCGCATGTGCTCGTGTATATGTGAGCGCCTGGATGTGTACAAGTTGTGGAGAAAGAAAGAGATAGATTGAAAGAGGAAAAAAGGAAGAAAGAGGGAGAAGAAAGAAAATAAAGAATCGTGTCTAGGCATCGGAATATCTAAGTATACGCAGGGGTTTAATATAAATAATTATATTTGATAAATACATTTTTAATCTGTCCGTGCATAGTTTAATAGTTATTATAGCCTTTCGCAGGGCAGGATTCGAACTAGGGACCTCTGGTTCCTAAGAATACAGCTCGTTAAACATTGTCATGTCGTGTATATTAAATTATATTTGTTAAACACATTTTAATCTGACCCGTTCACTCTTCAATAATTTAGTATTTATTATAGCGTTTCGCTGGGTAAGGTTCGAACTAGGGGCTTCTGGGTTCCTAAGAATACCTTTCATTAAAACAGCGTAATGTATAAAATTAAATTATATTTGTTAAATACATTTCTTAATCTTATCGTGCACGCTTCCGTAATTTAATAGTTAGTAGGCATAGAGCTTGCAGGGTAAGACTCGAACTAGAAACCTCTGAACGGCCTTTAATCAGGGTAATGATATAATAATGTTTTACCCTAAGAAAATATCAACTTGGATACCTAAGTATACGCATGTGTTTAATATATTTTTAACCTGTTAGTGCACGCATCCGTAATTTACTAGATGTTACACATTAGAGTTTGCAGGGTAAGATTCGAACTAGGGTCCTCTGAACGGTCTTTCATTAATTAGGATAATGGTGTATAAAAATTAAATTATATTTGTTAAATACATTTTCAATCTGGTCTTGCATAGTTTAATAGTTATTGCGCGTTAGAGTTTCACTTGTAAGATTCGAGCTACAATCCTCTGAACGCCCTTTTATTAATTAAGGTAATGATATAATAATATCAATCATCAATTTCTCATTAGCAATAAACTTTTGATTACAGCAAGAATCGAGCACCGATCTATGGATATCCACACAGAGGTTTAATGCATGTAATGAAATGTATATTAGGCGCTTTTTCAGAGTCCCTGCCTGAAATGGGCCAAGCAGAATGCTTGTTAACTATGCTCGGGTATATTCGTAGGATCTCGTAAAACATCGGAGAGAACAGCCCCTCAGGCAAAATCATGATGGCCGACTCTGACGTTGTTACGCAGAGTTGGTAAACAAGTTTCTCTCTCTTTCACGCAAACAAGGACAGGACGAGCATAAAGCAACCCTCGAATTCTTTTGTTAAGCTTCCAGGTGGTCAAACAATGGAAAGGGTCAGGCTTTGTTATGGAGCAGTGGAATGGGAAACGCCGCAGGTGTCTTTCTAAACTAGTCTTGCCCAGGACAATAGAAAGGCACACAATAGAATCTCTTACACAATGGAAAGGGACCGGCTTTTTTATAGGGTTGTGGAATGAGTATGCCAGATGGTCTTTCTAAAGAAGGCTTGCACGGGACAATAGAAAGGCACACAATAGAATCTCTTACACAATGGAAAGGGACCGGCTTTGTTATAGGGTTGTGGAATGAGTATGCCAGATGGTCTTTCTAAAGAAGGCTTGCCCGGACAATAGAACTTGTTTCTCTGTTAACTGGCTTAGGTTCTCTTTGTCACAACCCTAATTCATCATGGGCTTTGTTCATTTTGACAGCTGAAGGGTAAGCATTGTTCTTTTGTTAAAAGCTAGTGGAATGAGTATGCCACGTGTTCGAGAAAGAATAGGAGTGGAGTGGGTAACTGGCGCAGGTGCAGAAGTGGCCGGATGTGGAATGGGTAGGAAAAACATCTCGCCTTTGTTACAGAACCTTAAATTTATGGCCCCTTTGTTCGTTTTAACAAGTAAAGGATAACCTTAATTGCTTAACTGTCAAGCCTCCATTGTACTCAACAAGATTTACGACCGCAGCTGCAACTAAAGCTACCAAGGGCCTGCGGGGGGAGGGAGGGGGGAAGTGGGGGCGGGACTAATTAGCATATTAATTGCCATTCCATGCATATTAAGTGCGCCAGAACCATCATTTTATAACTACTTACAGTAAATAATTTTTGTATATCAAATCATTGTATAATGTATTAAGGTTGAGTTGAAAATATTTGTCCGAGGAAAAAGGTAATTAGCGAGCATTAAGGTTATAAGTTCATTACGTTTGCCAGTTCGCAAGATTGAGAAGGTGAAAGGATTCGTAGAATTTGGCAGTCAAAGAATAAAAGTTGTGTTTCGGATGCGTAAGATTTGGCAACGTATAATGTAGCAGTCTTTTACGGTGATCGGCAGTTCGTAGCGTATAAGAACGCGCTGGGTTATCAGTTACTTAGCGGTAGCCGCGAGGGGTTTTGCCGGTAAGCGACTCTCGGCAAGTTACGCTCCTACTTTCTTTTATTGCGGAAAGTTACTTCAAACCGTAAAACTGGTACTGCAGAAGTTAGTAGTAATAAGTCAGTTGTTATGGTTTCGAGTGCTATGATTCTTAATTAATTTCATTCTTTATCTTCAAACGCTCGCCAACTCGCATCTAGAGCTCGAGTATTACCCTGAGAGAGAGAGAGAGAGAGAGAGAGAGAGAGAGAGAGAGAGACCTCATAGCAGCCGGTAGCAGAATCAACAGCAGATATTGAAGCAAAGGATACGACTTAAAAAAGTTAAGACAATTGCCCGGTTTCAGTTCCTATCCACGATGGCGAGTATCCCGTTTATTGAGTATTTTGAAATTTGAAAGAAGGAAAAAAAAACAGTTTTCACCTGGAGTTGGTAAAACCAACTGCTATATTTATTTATACTTAAGAAGTAATTCCTGATAAGTTTTACCCTGTTGTAACAGTTGGTGTCATCCTCCGTGGTGTAGTGGTTACCATACTAGCCTCTAATCCCTGAGGTTGCGGGCTCAAACCCGGCGATGGATTTTTTCGGGTCTAAAAATCCTTAGCATGGCTCCCTTCGGAAGGGAAGTAAAGCCGGTGGTCCCGTGTCGTAGCTTTCTGTCACGTAAAAGAATCTCAAGCTTGATAAAGAGGCCTCTGAGCAAAATTTCTGGTCTTTCACGCCCAATACGGCGACGCTAAGGATCACAGCAGTTAAAGAACGTCCATAAATAAAATTCATTTAATTTAATTTCAGTTGTTGGTGTTGGTACTGATCCACTTACAGTGGGTTCATTGTCTACAAGTTTGGCGATTATTGAGAACTGACCAGCCTGGCGGATATGATGCCTAATAATACTAACAACTGCTGTACTGCTTATTTTACCCTTTTGTTTGATACCCGTCAACAATGAGTGTTTGTTCGAAGTTTGTGAAGTGAACAAGAACACGTAGTTGTTTTGTTGGTAAACAGAAAGTAAATTAATAATGCAAATGAATAGGAATTTGAAACGCAAAGATGATCGTGTTAAAAAAATTCTGATGTTTTACACTCACATGACTTTCTCTACTCTTGTACAAACTATTTTTACAAACTCATTCTCCATCTACTTCATGTTAATCGAGATAAACATTTGTAGATTCTATCTTATTGCTAAGTTTCTTGTACATGTAAGGGGAATATATATTTACAAGGGCAATATAGAAATACAGTAGCCGTTAAACATAGGCATTACTCTTAATAGCTGGTTGCTAAGTGCAGCACTATTCTCTTTGCCACAGAGTAATACTCTTTGCATATCCAAGACAAAAAAATGAATAGCGAATTCCCATTTGAGAAAATTGTGTCAGTATTTTATATCACAACAATGTAAATGCCAGAGTGATTATAGTGTAAATAAGCATTATTGTATGACATTGATTTGAGATGTTTGTTAATTATAAGCATTGTTAGGAAATAAGTTTAAATGGCCTCACTGAATCTGACAATAAGAGCGGGCAACAATGAGCGAAGGGGTGAGTTGTTTATTAATTAGAAGAGACAAGCAAATGACGTCAGATTAGCGCGCTTTTCTTAGAAATGGAGGGAATATCTTCCCTAGAGCATTTGTGTTCGTAATTTTGATTGGATATGAAAATAGACGCTAATGTTGGCGCGTTTTATTAACCAATAGCAGCTCGATTATAATCTTTAGGCATATCGGGGTGTAGGAGTATAAATTCCGTGCCAGAGACAGGTTTCGTTCAGTCCAACAGAATCATACAAAGGTTATACGTCGCACAGTTTAAGAGAATCGTTCACGCGTTATACGTCGCGCAATTCTACAAAATCTCTCGCGTTGTAAAGTTAGTTATAAATGTGAAATACGCGAATTAATAAAGTGTTATCTTTCAGTAACAAATCCTTTCCGTTTACACACCCTGTTCAAGAGATATGCTTGACTGAGTAGTAGTAATAATAGCTAGGCGGAGGACAAAGAACTCAAAATTCGAACTAGTAATACAATAACAGGCGCTCAGCAAAGAAGATAGCACGAGTTACCGCGACAAATTGGCTCCCATACGTGGGGCAGATACATGAAGCATCTTCCAACTACCAACAAATAGACAGCGACAAAATAAGTATTGAAACATTTAAGGGAATAACAAGCAATATCTCGAAAATGGTTCACTCAACAAAACAAAATGTATGACATAAATTGTGTATTTTAACGCGATCTACATTTTTTGTGTGGTAACATTTTGTCTATCTCTTATGGTTTACCAGTTATGCAAAAGTCGCGCACAATGAAGAATACTTTTGGAGACATTCCCAGAAAATTCAAGATATACATTTTATTTCTCGTGAAAATATCTTAAACATATGATATTTCAATCAAAATCGTTAAAGTCATTTTTGAGAAAATCAAAATTTTCGAAAAATGTTCCATGTAAAGGGTAATCCGGGATGGGGGGATTTTATTGAAAACCTTCGTGTCGCATCTCTGGAAGATACTGAACCTAAATACCAAGTTTGGTGTTTATCCGACTGTTCGTTTCTGAGTTATGCTGTTCACACACACACGGACGTTTCCAAAAATGCTTTTTACTTTCTCTACTACGTATAGTAAGTAGGGGAAGTATTGTATTCCACCCAAAAATTCGAAACCGAGATTTCACCGGAAATACGTGTTTTCAGACCCCCTGAATCCAAAAAAAAACATTTTTGGAAACATGTCCGTGTGCGTGTCTGTGTGTCTGTCTGTGAACAGCATAACTCAGAAACGAACATTCGGATAAACACTAAACTTGGTGTTTAGGTTCAGTATCTTCCAGAGATGCGACACGAAGGTTTTCAAGAAAATCCCCCACCCCAGATTACCCTTTACATGGAAGATTTTTCGAAAATTTTAATTTTCTCAAAAACGATTTTGATTAAAATATCATATGTTTAAGATATTTTCATGACAAATAAAATGTATATCTTGAATTTTCTGGGAATGTCTCCAAAAGTATTCTTCATTGTGAACGACTTTTGCATAACTGGTAAACCATAAGAGATAGACAAAATTTTACTACACAAAAAATGTAGATCGCGTTACAATACAAAATTTATGTCATATACATTTTTTTTGTTGAGTGAAGCATTTTCGAGATATTGCTTGTTATTCCCTTAAATTTTTCAATACTTATTTTCTCAAGTGGGAATTCGTTATTCATTTTTTTTTTGTCTTGGATATGCAAAGAGTATTAATCTGTGGCAAAGGGAATGGTGCTGCACCTACCAACCAGCTATTAAGAGATATGTATGTGCTTAAAAGCTACTGTATTTCTATATTCCCCTTACATCTATAAGAAAATTAGCAATAAGATAGAGTCTGCAAATGTTTATCTCGATTAACATGAAGTAGATGGAGAATAAGCGTTTGTAAAAATAGCTTGTACAAGAGTAGAGAAAGTCATGTGAGTGTAACACATCAGATTTTTTTGGATTCAGGGGGTCTCAAAACATGTATTTCCGGTGAAATCTCGGTATCGAATTTTCGGTGGAATACAATACTTCCCCTACTTACTATACGTGGTAGAGAAAGTAAAAAGATAAAAGACTGTGTTTTTCATAAGGATTGCGAAAACTAAACAGAATTTAGCAATTGGTTGGTATGCAATGGCGACGATAAAAGCTTTTTGTAAATTTGACCTAAGTGTTCATGAATTACACATGGGTGAGAGGGGAATGCGCATCTGTCTCTTATTTTGATTTCAGCAACCCTGCTCGTACATGCAGCAAGCATAAGGTTACGCGCACCAACAAATGAAAAACTCTGGCATCAGGTATCTATTGTCACCTGCAGTGTCGCTTAGTCAGCGTGGTCATGTCTTATCTGGTTTCGTAATAATAATAATGTGATCGCCTTGTGACGAAGTCTTGCAGAAGTCAGCATTAGTAACCTGGCACGTTCTTATTATATAAGCTTCATTCAGTCGAAACTTAGGCATTATAGAGCACGCACTGGAGTGATACAGAAAGATAACTATAATAATTGTTATTGATACCTATAAGATAGTAATTAGTAATTACACTGGAACACATTTATACGTCTTTCGCAGATATACGCAAGTGTATTTAGCACGGAAATTTGTTCATTAATAAATATAAGGCTTTCGGTTATAATTTTCTCATCAATACGTAACATTTGTTCTGCTCTCCATATATGAAATATATTAATTTACTTACATATACACGTTACGTTATGTTAATGCTATGTTAAGATATTACACATGGTTTTTTTATATATAGTGTGCATGTTTAGGGCGAGGTATCAATATTTTCGGAAAACATTTATTATTACGCACGTGTTAACAATATGGCCAGGCAAGATCATTCTTTTCTGGGTTTTATCTGATCATACTGGTGGATAAGTTGGCCTAACGTTTCCAGTGTGCTTCAGAAATTACACAGCTCTGTCATCGTAAAGCATAATGATGACAGCATTTCTATGATTTAGTGCATATACACCTCCACAAGAAAGTAATCGTCTGCACTTTAAAAAATTCTAGGAACCAAATTAATGAGGGCAAAATCTAGCTTTTTTTAATATAAACATCAAAGGTTAATGCACTTTACGTGTTGTTTTGCGGTTTTTCAGATCATTCATTTAATCAGTTTTATAATTTTTGAAAAATATGCCAACATTGCATCTCTTGTGCACGTATTTACAAAATTAACTTACATGGAGCAATTTTTTTCTTGTATATTGATTTTGCAGGAGAATAGGATTTTATTTGGCGGAGGAATAAAATATCGAAGTTGGGAATTTTCAACGTTTTTGCCTTAATTTCTCACTTTCGGCTCACTTGTTACGACTTTACGAATTTATATTTCCACCAATTTAAGTCTCATGCCGATGAAAGTGCGTGGATGCACGCAAAAAAAAATGCATGAAAGAATTTTGAAAACAGCACGCACCAAAAAGTTGCCATTTTGGCATATTTTTCAAAATGTTATAAAACTGTTAATGTGTATTATATATACAGGGTTGACAATTTAAGTTGAGACTGTGCAATATCTCCAAAACTAAGTGACTAAGTGTTGTAGAAAGTAATGGCTTTAATAAAAGTTTCTTGATAATATGAGTAAAGTAATGCCATTAGTCGTGTTTTGTTTGAAAGATGTTATGATGGTTATTTTAGGGTCAATTTATTTTTTTAAACATGGGAACATTTTGTATGTTGTTTTCTCATTAGAAAGTGGTTTATAAAAATCTGTTTATTTTGTGATGAGGAATAAGGAAACAAAATAAATAATGTTGGTTCCCAATTACGAAACGTAACTTGACCTTCAAATGACCATTCATTGCGCTCTTAGTATACAGCCATTCAGTTTTTCGTAGTTATTTCCGTTGATGTAAAAACAATACAAAAAATCTGATGTGTTACACTCACATGACTTTCTCTACTCTTGTACAAACTAATTTTACAAACTCTTATTCTCCATCTATTTCATATTAATCGAGATAAACATTTGCATAAACAATCTTTTGACATGCAAGAGAATTACATTTTACACATAGCGACCAGTTCTAAAAAAAAATCTGATGTGTTACACTCACATGACTTTCTCTACTGTTGCACAAACTATTTTTACAAACGATTATTCTCCATATGCTTCATGTTAATCGAGATATCGAGATGTCAATCTTATTGCTAATTTTCTTGCAAGGGGAATATGGTAGGTTATAAGCGATAGTCAAATATTTTAACGCTGGTTGCTATGTGGCGCATTCCATTCTCTTTGCATGTCCAGGACATAACAAAATGAATAACGAATTTGAGAATAAGTATAAGTATTGGAAAATTAAAGGGAATAACAACCAATATCTCGAAAACGGTTCACTCAACAAAAGAAATGTATATGACATAAATTGTGTATTGTAACGCGATCTACAGTTTTCGTGTAGTAAAATTTTGTCTATCTCTTATGCTTTACCAGTTATGAAAAAGTCGTTCACAATGAAGAATACTTTTGGAGACATTCCCAGAAAATTGGAGATACACATTTTATTTGTCATGACAATATCTTAAACATATGATATTTTAATCAAAATCGTTAGAGCCATTTTTGAGAAAATTAAAATTTTCGAAAAATGTTCCATGTAAAGGGTAGTCTGGGGTGGGGGGGATTTTCTTGAAAACCTTCGTGTCGCATCTCTGGAAGATACTGAACCTAAATACCAAGTTTGGTATTTATCCGACTGTTCGTTTCTGAGTTATGCTGTTCACAGACACACACACACACACACACACACACACACAGAAACACACACGGACATGTTTCCAAAAATGCTTTTTTTTGGATTCAGGGGGTCTCAAAACATGTATTTCCGGTGAAATCTCGGTATCGAATTTTTGGGTGGAATACAATACTTCCCCTACTTACTATACGTAGTAGAGAAAGTAATATTTAACCATCGCTTAAGGCCTACTATGTTCCCCTTGTTTTGTATTTGCAAGGGCAATATAAGCACAGACATATCTCTTAATAGCTGGTTGCTATGTGCAGCACCATTCTGTTTGCCACGAATTAATACTCTTTGCATATCCAAGACAAAAAAATCTGATGTGTTACACTCACATGACTTTCTCTACTCTTGTACAATCTATTTTTAACAAACGCTTATTCTCCATATGCTTCATGTTAATCGAGATATCGAGATGTCAATCTTATTGGTAATTTTCTTATAGATGCAAGGGGAATATGGTAGGTTTTAAGCGATGGTCAAATATTTTAACGCTGGCTGCTATGTGGCGCATTCCATTCTCTTTGCATGTCCAGGACATAAAAAATGAATAACGAATTTGAGAAAAAGTATAAGTATTGGAAAATTTAAGGAAATAACAAGCAATATCTCGAAAACGGTTCACTCAACAAAAGAAATGTATATGACATAAGTTGTGTATTTTAATGCGATCTACATTTTTTGTGTAGTAAAATTTTGTCTATCTCTTATGCTTTACCAGTTATGCAAAAGTCGTTCACAATGAAGAATACTTTTGGAGACATTCCCAGAAAATTCGAGATATACATTTCATTTCCCATGACATTATCTTAAACATATAATATTTTCATCAAAATCTTTAGAGCCATTCTTGAGAAAATTAAAATTTTCGAAAAATGTTCCATGTAAAGGGTAGTCTGGGGTGGGGGGATTTTCTTGAAAACCTTCGTGTCGCATCTCTGGAAGATACTGAACCTAAATACCAAGTTTGGTGTTTATCCGACTTCGTTTTTGAGTTATGCTGTTCACAGACACACAGACACACAGGCACACACACACACACACACGGACATGTTTCCAAAAATGCTTTTTTTGGATTCAGGAGGTCTCAAAACATGTATTTCCGGTGAAATCTCGGTATCGAATTTTTGGGTGGAATGCAATACTTCCCCTACTTACTATACGTAGTAGAGAAAGTAAAAATGAATAACGAATTCCCATTTGAGAAAATTATTGAAAAATTTAAGAGAATAACAAGCAATTACTCGAAAATGGTTCACTCAACAAAAAAAATGTATATGACATAAATTGTGTATTTTAACGCGATCTACATTTTTCTGTTATAAAATTTTGTCTATTATGGTTTACCAGTTATGCAAAAGTCCTTCACAATGAAGAATACTTTTGGATACATTCCCAGATAATTCAAGATATACATTTTATTTGTCATGAAAATATCTTAAACATATGATATTTTAATCATAATCGTTAGAGCCATTTTTGAGAAAATTAAAATTTCCGAAAAATCTTCCATGTAAAGGGTAATCTGGGTTTGGGGGGATTTTCTTGAAAACCTTCGTGTCGCATCTCTGGAAGATACTGAACCTAAATACCAAGTTTGGTGTTTATCCGACTGTTCGTTTCTGAGCTATGCTGTTCACACACACACACACACACACACACACACACACACACACACGCACGGACATGTTTCCAAAAATCCTTTTTTTGGATTCAGGGGATCTCAAAACATGTATTTCCGGTGAAATCTCGGTATCGAATTTTTGGGTGGAATACAATACTTCCCCTACTTACTATACGTAGTAGAGAAAGTAAAAAGGAAGGTTCTCATTTAAAAAAAATTAAATTGGCCCCAAAATGGCCATCACAACGTCCTCCAAATAAAACACGATTAATGGCATTTACTTTCCCCCATAATATCAAGCAACTTTTATTCAAGACATTTCTTACTACAACGCTTAGTTTTGGAGATATTGTACAGTCTCAACTTAAATGGTCCACCCTGTATATTAGGGTGGCGAATTACTGGCTCCAAATAAGCGATGAGATTGGTACAGGGACTTGCCACAGTGCATTAACCAAGTATTTACTACAACGACATTGCTATTACCAGGAATGTAATTACCAAAGTACATTAATCAGGGATGTACTACAACGGCTTTCCTTTTTCCAGGAATGTACCACAGTACCTTAACCAGGTATGCACCACAATGACGTTACTATGACCAGGGATATACCATAGTGTATTATTCGGGGGCTTACTACAATGCCATTATTATGAACGAGGGAAGTATCACAATACATTAACTAGGGATATAGTGCAACGGCATTATTAGGACAAGAGATATACTACAATGACAGACGAGTAATTTACAATAACCATGAATATACCACCGTGGCCTTCAGCCAGGGATGCACTACGATGGCATTATTACGAAGGATGTACCAATATGGCACTTGACCAGGGATGTACTAGTTACACTAGACCAGGAATGTACTGTAGAAGCACCATTTTAACCAGAGGGTACTCCAATGACCGAAGATGTATTACTGTAGCAGCACTAAGTTTAGGGATGCATTGTTATAGTGATGGTCATTATTGTGGAAATATTCTCTAGTTTGAACATAGGTGCTAGAATGATGCAGTTAGGATACGTGACAGTGACAATGTAATGAATTTATTGCTGGAGCTTGTCAAACGCACTTGTACGGTTCATGGTAACCACCAAACCATTTCCACTAGCAGATTTTAAAAATTAAATGCACAGCCAGAAGTTCAACTACAGATCCTTGACTTTCAGTAGTGTTGCCTCCATCCTTGGTATCGAAGTGTTTTAAAATCTGATGCAACTTTTCAACTTATGCCTACACAAGAGTACGAACGAACCATTACCATCCTGTAACTTTCTCAGATCTGCAATACACTGTTAATATTCTATTTTAGAGAGGCTGCTTTGTTGTTTTGCAGTGTGCACATGCAATGGGCCTATTACAAATGGTTATATCTCTTTCCTACGAAAACTCAGGAATTTGAAGCGCGCGGTCGACCGCAGTACTGATGGAATGTAAGATGGGAGGAAGTAAACCTATTTTGCCGGTCACATGTAGTACTCTGTGATTCCACTAGGAGGCGTTGATGCATTACCAACTTTACTCGATGCTGCTACTGAGGGGTGAGACCACGTGAGACATTCTACAAGCCGTTTCTCTGTAGCTGCAAGAGATAGCGTTAAGGTCATTTTTATGCTCTGTAATTGGAATTATCATTATATTATAGTATTTGTAAATAAAAACATGCAAAAGCATATTTATTCTACTGGGAATTAGCTGCTTATTTGGTCTGTATTACCAAATAGGGGAAAGTTGCTATATACGTATATTGTGATTGATGCGAATATGTTTCTTCACGAACAAAGAGCTATGAAATGTAAATAAATTCAGTGAATTTGCAGTTGAGGATATCGCTTTTCCGACCAATCCCCATTCAAGTGATCATCATCCACACGAAGCTCTAACCAGGACGATATACAAGCTGTTCACTGGGATTCTGGCAGGCCGGCTATCCTAGTGGGCGGAACTCCATCAAGTTTTGGCGCAACTCAGAACTTATGCTCTTCGATGGTTTGCTAGAGCACAACTTCGTCCTGGTGACAGAGATGGATAACGCCAGGAATAACAACACGGTCATTCATAGCGCTTGGTTGGACTTCTCCAACGCCTTTGAGTCGCTGCCGCACTAGGCCATCCAGGCAAACCTCAGGCACTATGGTGTAGTGATGGGTCGAGTGCGTTACTTTACCGGAACTACTTCCAACACTTCCACTCCGCAGTCGGAGTCGTTTCAAGGAAGTAGTTCCAGTTCCTCTCCGAGGAAGTAGTTCCGGCCTCTGGTGGAACTAGTTCCATTGGAAGTACTTCCACTTCCTCATTCCGGAGTATTGGTGAAAATACTTCCACTGTTTTACTCCGGAATGACTTCCCCTAGTCTGAAGAGGAAGCTTTTCAAATATGTTCAACGGGATACCACACATGTCTTTAACAATTAATGTCTCCTGTCACATGAGCAATTGTTTGTGATTTAATGGCTTGTAGTTCTACGCTAGTATGTTGTGTTTTTATCCCCGTTGTATAATGAACTACAAAGTAATATTGGTAATATCATATGTAGTGATGTAGACCCAACGTACTTGAATAATTTGTAATTCCATTTGCTGTAAAGCAAATATAATTAACGGAACGCTACACTGGCTTTAAGACTGAAACTTATGCCTAGATACTTAGTAAAATATTGTTGTATTGCGTGTTAAACATTTAGGTTATGAACAGTGTGGAGGTAAATTCTTTTGCAATAAATGTAGTTTCAGCAAATATAAAACATTACTTTTGGGAAATTAATTTAAATATACTCATAATCTTTAGGGGCTGCTTTTTATGTTATTGTGAAGCGGAACATTTTGAGAATTTAATAAAAAGTGGTATGCTCCGATTTACATTTATTTTATTTATCCTTCTGAACCGTAAGTCTGCGGGACAAAGTTTACTGCCTTAAGGCAGTTTAATAGTTTAAATTCTTAAGGTATTACTCTAACTTTGTGATGAAAAAAACTAGGTTATCAAATACAGAATAATGCAAATTACAAATTGGAATTAATTGTTCTTTCACACAAGCCGTGTGTTGGACAGGGTTGGAAAGGTAGAATCAGATGACTGAAACATTCAATGCCAAGCCGGGATTTGAACCACGGATCTCCCGGTCTCCGTCCGGTTAAATTAAAAATTGTTCGTCTTAGCTACAGCTGTATATGCAGAATTATCAGCTATTTTGCTGTTAGCGACTACTAACTACGTCATGGCACACAGCCAACAACGAAGCGGATAAGGAAAATGCGCAATGTAGAGTACCAACATTTTCAACAGAAATGAGGTTGGCGAAACTGGAAGTAATTTATCAGCTGATTTAAAATGAGGTTATGTGACGTATGGCAATTCATAATTAAATACTATTGTAGCTTTGTCCTAATTATGGTGCTTTCAAGTTTTTTTCTTGTTTCAAAAAGTTATTTTGCTCACAGCGACAATGTAACAAATGAAAAATATGTTTTAAATGGCTAATTAAGCATAATTCGTGCTGTTCACGTAAAGGGCTCACTATTAATTTTAAGGCTAAAACTAGCAATCAACATAAAATGTTGCAATATTTGACTACAGACATACTGCAAAATTATATTATTATAACTGCTACATACGTGCGAAGTAGTAAGCGCACATGTAACTAGAAATTGGAATTCTCTCATAGAAGCATAATCGGAATTAAATGATTACACCAGAAAAAAAAAACAGGCTTCTGCGTGCTTTTGAAATTCTGTACATAACGTTCAACTTACTGCAATATTCCCTTATTAAAATCACGACTACATGACGTGGAAAGTACGAGCAGATGAAATATAACTAAAAAAAATGTTTTTTCTCGTGGAAGCATTATTGGTATTGAACCATACATCGGGGGAGGGGAGAAAGTTTATGCGTATTTTATAGAAGTCTGTATTAACGTTCAACTAAAGAGGTTCATTGCATTTGTCATATTCAATAGGGCATTTAACATCAATTTTGCATAAATGACACAAACCCGAATTCATCAATACTTGAGTCAGAATTGACTTAATTTACTTAAACATTTTTTCTCAAATTGCAACGTGACGCAGGCTGCATTAATACCATCTCATTTACCATAAAGGAAATGATATCCAATGTCATGGCGACTTCTAAATAATACCTACGCATAACGCAATACTGGTTAGGTATTGTACTGCCAATGGAAGATGGAATGATGCAATTGGAAGTGGAAGTAACTCCGACGGAGTTGGAAGTAAATGTCTTGGAAGTACTCTGGCGGAGTGGAAGTAAAACTGTTCTGGAAGTAACTCCGACGGAGTTGGAAGTGATTGGAAGCTGTGATTGGAAGTAAGGAAGTGCCAGTTCCGAATAGTGGAATGGTTACTTCACACTTCCAAAGGAGGAACCGTTCCTTTGAAACGACTCCGACTCCTTCGACCCATCACTACTATGGTGGCGAAACTATACAACGGCTGCAGTACCACAGATTGTCAACTCAATGGTAGGGTTAAGGTGCCGCATAGGGCGCTTTTACGCACAGGGGTGATGGTTGGATTGGCTAACTGGAAACCGAGGGCACTAACTCCCCACATGGACACGGTGTGTCACTAGTTGTACTTTTGCGGGAAAGGCGAATTTTCTGATTGGCTGTTTCAAGTTTGGACGTTCGTAACGAAGGCACGAAGACAGGGACCATCTTGGGTTTTTATAGCTGGAAGTTTTCGCCCGAAGTTTTTTCACCAGGAACAAAGCCGAGACGGTAATCATACATTTACGCTATTTCTGATTGAATGTATATTTGTTGTAATATTGGTATTTTCTATTAACTTCAGTGATATTCGTAGAATGAGGTAGAAAACTGATAGGTTACTGTATGTTGCAACATTTTTATATAACGAATAAATTTTCAGATACATTGAGCCGTCCAGACAGAGGGGATACGCCTACGATTTACATTCCTTCCAGTGTTGCGGTTCGAGTCCCGATTGGTGACATAGAATCTGAAGGTATGTTATTAAGTTTCCAGCATGAGAGTGCTAGATGAAAGGTTAAGTTTTTAAGAGCTTCTTAGTGTTGCTGAATTTTATATTGTCCTGATTTAATTTTCAGATATTGTGAGTCATCCAGACAGTGGAATATACGATTAATTTTCGTGTTTGCACTTCATAATTGATGGGTGGAGATCACAGCCAAAAGTAGGTAAGGTAAAATCAACCTTTAATGCAAATTAATTAGCATGTTACTGTGCTAATATTCAAACACATAGATGCAGATCATGCGAGTGATACTCTTGTATAATTAAAAAATGTAGGATTATTGGTGGACTGACACACTAACTGTCAAAGATAGCATGCCAATGATACTATAATTCTTTTAAGACAGTGCCCAAATGAAATTTTCTAATACAGAAGGAAGAAAGATATTTGATATCATTCACATATATTTTAGTAATTCACCCTCTTTTGGGCATTTTTATCTAACTGCCACTATGTCCTTTTTTGAACTGGGCATGGTGTATGAAAATAGAAATTCTGGTAGCTTTTTTGACAATTAATGTCCTTGTAATCTGTTATTACAGATGCTCAAAAGCATTTGTTTCCAAGAATAACTGAAGTGTTTGTTTTGAGTGAAATTAGCGGCTTCAGTATGTGTTCTGAGGCTTTGAAATTCCAAAGTGGTTCCAATCTTTCGTGTCTTGTTTTCTACCATTTAAACTTTGTAGCAATTTTGATGATACAAAATCCTTCCCTTAAAGATACATTGTGCAGTAGTAATTAAGTTGCAGGATATTATAAGAAATGTATAGGCATTTAAATGATCGTGTTGTTTTTGTGCAAAAATCAAAGGTTTTGAAGTAATGGGCATTTAATATTTTTTAAATGTATTGAAGCCTTTTAAGTTAACACACATGATAAACATGAAGTTGATCACGATATATGATGAATCATTTGTAGAATACTTATGAAAATAGCTTACTGTGAGTAGAGAAAGTCTTAGATGGCAGAGCAGTGGTATGGCAAGTTAAAGATTGCTGGTTTGAATCCCAGGCATGGCATTGAACTTTTTGTCTGATTGTATATACTCATCCACTATTGTGTATATGCAAACAACCCATGGCTCTTTTCAGTGAAGGTTTCATGAATCTCTTCAATGAATTGGATCTTCTGAATGGTCCTTTGATCTGTTATTTATAGTGAACATTTTAACACACTACGTATTTTAAACACTTTTCATATACAGCACATTGCATCCAAGTTACTATGGGAGGTTAGGTTTTTTTTTATATAAGCTTAGGTTTCTGAATTTATGGAAGGTTAGCATTAGGTTTGTTTATTTATATATATAAGCTTAGTTTTCTGAATTCACAGAAGGTTAGTAATTTTTTTAATGAAAAGTATTTAAAATTTCACTATAAATAACAGTTCGAAGGATCCTTCAAAAGATCTGATTCATTGAACCTTCAATGAAAAGATCCATGGATCCTTTGCATATACTGAATTTTATTTTGTTCAAGTAACACAAAGTGGTGGTGGTTTTACAATAAAAAGTGTTGTTTCCTTCTCATTTAGCACTTTATCAACCAAACTTTTTTGCCACTTTTTAACGGTTTCCCAGTTTTGTGTTAAAACAGCTTATTCACACTATGCACTTCTTCCTTTGTCATGGCAACTCAAACACTAACTGATAAAGTCGAAGATTTGACTTGAGCTGAGCATATGAGTGCTAGCGTATTATGAATGACTGTTTGCTTATCATATTTCCTGTGTTATGCAAAGAGTTTATTTGGTACTCAGATAGCAATGCTGAGAATTCATTGCTGTATTTCTCATATAGGCAAGAGAATAGCAGTCATCCATACAGTTGATAATTAACAAAAAGATACTCTTTGATTGTTAATGCAATAGCAGGTAGAATTAAGAAAATCATATTTTGTAATCTCTTAACAGTTACTATATATCCATAACCTTTCACAATGAGTTCTTACGATAATCACAATAAAATGTGTAGTTCTATACCTTTCCTACTCCAATGTTTCATGACACAATACGTTTAAGGAATTATTTACATTGGCATAAGCGTAGTGCTTAGTTTGAAGACAAGAGGAAGCATATGCTTTGTTTACATCAGAGAGAACTCTGGTTTACAGTGGATAGTGTGTAATATAATCACAAGGTGTTTGTAACCACAAATTTTTCCTTAATGTAAGTAATTTCTCTTTTCAGAAACCTACTTTTAAGGGTAGTTTAAACATGTGTGTTCTATTTAATTCTAGGATATACACAATAGAAAGTTGGAGTTAAGTTGTGGCTATTTGTGTCCAGTGATGGTGCTTCAAGTCAGAGCACAGAGAGTGACAATGACATTAATAGTGTTAAATGGTGTGGTGAAACTTGCTAATGACATTTATTGCACTGCTAATAGCAATTTAGTGAATGACAAACAATAGCTACACTATTGCATATAATGTGTGCAGAAGTTTCTTTGTAGGAAATGGAATTAAGTTATTCATGTCAAATTGTATTGCGCTATCTAGAGTAGAATAAAATAACAAGTGTCAAACCTGTGTTATTCTTCCAATTTTCCTGTCAAATTCCACATCCTACTGTTGGTTGGAAGTTCAAACAAACCATGGAGGCAGTTTAAGTGCAAAAGATTTTACTATGAAGCATGCAGAAGAAATTATTGCAAGGTGCTGGATCTCATTCACTCTCAAAAATTTAAATGTGACCATTATGTATTATGACATAGAAACATTCAGCAACCACTATTAACCCCAATAATATTATATAAAAAGCAATGTATGTGCCGACTATTGGATAATTTAATAAGTTACACAGGAATAAACAGTTGTGTTTTTCATACTAGCCTAGCTGTGAGTGTTCAACTGATCATAATTGTGTTCTAATATTGTATTGCTACAGATGACAGTGACAAGTTATTTTATGTGAGCTTTAATCGACTCCTTTAAAAAGAAATATGAATAACTCCAAGTGCAATCACGATTACTGAAGCTCACGTAATTAACTTTGTACGTCGTCAGTAGCGATACAATATTGGAACATATGATCAGCTGAGCAGACAGCTAGGCAGGTATGAAAAATACAGCTGTAGTAGCTACGAGTGACGTCATCATCCGAGAGCACGATTTTTCATAGTTTAGTTCAACCCCAGATCACTACTCACGCTGCGATCGCCCTCGTGTTTCCAACGTTTAACACGAGAGTTGCACTTCTAATAGTTTGCTGTTCTGTGCTTTTACGGACCTGCCCCGCCCCCCCGCTTTCGAAACGTGAGCAAGCCAACTGAAAGGAGTGCAAGTCTCAAATAAAATCACCTGCGTTTTTAATGGTTTTTCTCAATCTGGAGAAAAAACCATTAAACGCCCAGGTGACTTTATTTAGAACTTGCACTCCTTTCAGTTCTTACTCATCTGCTAGAATACCGAAATCGGTTTTAATTGTCTTACACTGACGATGTCTTTATACTCATTTTCAGTAAAGTGGGAGAATAGGAACGGTTGTGGTATGGTATTATGTAATGTTACTCTTTGTATACAGCAGTTTACCATTCATCAACTTAACAGCTGTTAACCTACATAACAGAAATGTCATTGATTTGCATTCTATAATAATATACAAATTATAACATAAATGATATCCTGCCATGTACAAAGAATGTCACCATTTGGTTATACACAAAATACCACATAATATTTTATCACGTGTATTGAAAAATAAGTGAAATACATCAGCAAAAACAAAAAGCATCTATTCAGTTACACAATTTTTTTTTAATAAAGCCAGCATCTTATGAAACACAAACTTGAGCAAAATTTCCTACACTAACGTCCCTTGATGTGGATTTAACAAGCATTACATTTTTAATAGCTGTTTCTACATTATCCAAATAATCAATTTCTTAGCAAATAATTTGTGATTAGTTATTGCTCTTTGTTGGGTTTTTATTTGGAATATCTGCTGCAATCTAATCTAGTATCTATTTCCAAGGCACTTAAAATAAGCACTAACACCATGGATTCTATCTTCTTCTTCTTCTTCTTTTTTTTTAAGTGAAAGAAGGTTAAAAATGTTTTACAGCTATTTTCTATTAGTCCAGCTTAAATATAAAAACTTGTAATATGCAGGCCATCAACTCACTGCTCTATGGTGCACAGAAGTGCTCATTTACTCAAACTTGTGCCCGAGATAGCACATAGGTAAAAGTTCAGTTGAAAAAAAGAGGTAAAGGAAGTAAAAATTATTTTTCAGTTTGACTATAGAATCATAATACTCAACAACTTTGTGCTTAATACAGGTTCGAACCAAACAGCTGTGAACATAAAGACAATCTTATGAGCACCATATTAGACATAATTTCTCCTTGTTTTCTTTGTACTGTTAAATTCTTAATACTTAAAATACTAATTATTCTTTCTTTCTACAGCAGCAGATTAAAATATTTTATTAATGTGCTGCAAATACATTACTAATAAATAAAAATAAGTAAAAAAAATTAAACTGCAATACATATGTCTTTTGTTCCCTCAGCAAACTGATATGTTTCATTACTATAAAGCTTTTTGCCCCTCCCATGAAGTTGCACTAATTATGCTTTTTTTTTAAAAAATCATATTGACATTAATCATGACTTAATAATAATAATAATAATAATAATAATAATAATAATAATAATAATAATAATAATAATAATAATAATAATAATAATAATAATAATAACTTAATAAATAATACACATCTTCCTTAGCATTATTCGTGACTCACAATTTTTAAATGAAAGGAGCTTTTTCACAACCACTTGAGGTGCACCATCATTTGTTATACTTCCCATACCAACATCACTTTGTATGGCAGTTAAAAGAACCACTTGCATGACTTCATAGAGGAAAACAGTACAACCCGAACTATTAACCAGCTTATCATGCCTGCTGTAATATTGTTATTAATGGGTTGCAAACCCTATGACATATGAAATTAAGTTAAATATTTCAAACACAAAGTTCAGATAAATACACAAATTCTAATCAGGCTGCCTAGTTGGAATTTGCCAGTAATGTTATATTAGGAAACCTAACAAACAATATATACATTTTTGTTTTGTTTTTATGTTGCTTTCATGTCATTGTATATGAAGACAGTGAAAGCAAATCTAGGTTGCAAATGAAAATTACAGAGTAGCTGTAATTTAAGAAAGCTATTGTCTTTAAGCTCAAAACTACTTTCATTAAATGGACTGTTAATGGTGACACTTCACATTCTCTGCAACACGAGGGTGCTATTTCTTAGTGTTAAAGAATCACAAAGGTAACTGAAATCCTTGCTACTATTTTGTTTATTTAGTGGATAACAAACATTTTAGAAAAATCATGTATGTAGTTATTAACAACATTAACTCAAAAATTGTAGCTTTAAAGCTACTAACAGAGAATAACTAAAACCTACCAATACACTGAAATAACTGCCTAACACCAACTTTGCTTTTCTGAAAATTGAGAACATGTTTACAGCAATAGTCCTCAATGTTTTAGTTAATTTTTCAACGGATGTTGAAATGAAACTCCAAATTGTAAGGAATGTTTGATGTTACATGGCAATAAATTGCTGTATAGTTGAGAGAAACCTTCATACTATATTAATAATGTTCCTGGGGGTGATCCTGCAACTCAGCATACCCAAATTACCTTGACTCCATGGTTTGGGTATCTGCCAGCATATCTCTGATAGCTTGAGATGGTGACTGCGCTAAACAAACGAAAGGAGAAGAAAACCTCATTAATGTTCCAATAATTAAATAATAAGGTTAATAAAAGTGCTTTGAAGGTGATGGACTATGCATCTAAACATCCATGATTGACATTTCATCACTAATTGCTGCATTAATCAAGAGTTAAAACTATAAAATATCCTGTTTTGTTTAACATATCCTCTGCTCATTTGCAGCAATTATTTTGCTCATTATTCAGCAACACAGAGCAAAACATTCTTTAATTTTATAAATATGACACAGTATTTTCACTTATTTACTATAAAAACTTGCTTTGTTATTTAAAGTTTCTTTTACTTAATCTGAAAACTCAATGGTTTTACAAAGAAATATTTTCTGTGTTAAGATACCACAAACTGTGTATAAGTTAACCTAATATCAAATAAACCAGTGGTAAGATTGTGCAGACTGAAACATTGAAACAGCTTATGATGTATCCAATACCAAAAGTTTTACATCTTTCTTTACTAAGGTTTGAAAATTTAAATGATTTCTGTGATAAAACAGCACTATTACTTTGTGCAGCTGGCAAGTGTTTAACCTTAGCACATAGTACTAGGCCATGGCATAATTATGTCCCAGAAATGTTCATGGTTTCATACAATGTAATCTCACTGTGAAAAAGGAAACACAAAAAGATAATTTGGAAAGATGTGGCAACAACTCTGCCATTAGCTTATTAGAGAAAAATGAAAATTCTGTTAAATATAACTCACTTTAACTGATGAACGAAGGAAATCTGTGCCATAATCCTGAGGATACTACTTCTGGAGGTGTTGAACAGGAGAATGAACTGCAGTAGCCCATATATAAAAAATTAACAGTTCTGAAATTCAAAGAATGCAAAAATGATTTAAAATTTAAACCTTAAATTGTAATATTTAATTTCAGTTCTAGCTTTCTAACAACTGTAAAGCCCAACTAGGATACTAAACAGACTTTTTTATTTTTCACTAGTATTTCACTCGTAAAATGACCATTATTATTAGTGTTATCATGCATACATTGATTAGATTCGAACTACAGCTGAATTACAAAATGTAATATTGCTCATGAGTAGTCGATACAATTTTATTTTGAAAATAAATGTATATGTAATGAATGCAATTCTGCTTAGGTTATGGATTTAATTTTGGTTATTCTATATTATTTACATTCATACATCCTACTTACCAACAGGCCTTTGAAAAAAAATAAATCGCTTCTTTCTTGGTATTTGTACGCTCTTGTATGCCTTTAAAATCTTGCCAGTTCTACTAAATCGAAGAATTTTCTTCTCAGATTCACTCTGGCATCCGTTAAAATACGATCCGCAGCTTTAAAATTTTGTCTCAAATCGGATACACTTAGCCACCCTTAGGCTTTGTTCACACGTACATTGAGCTCAAATACTGTAAAAACCGGTTCACTAATATTATGAAAACGACTTTATAAATGCCAAACTGTTATAATATATTACATCTGGGACTAAATATGTGTTATTTTTAAAACAATTTAATATTGAACACAGGAGTGTAGAATAATTGTGTTGGCAGTATTGAATGTTATATGTACGAGCTTGACAGTGTCATCTAGCGGCTGCATTTTAAGCAAAGGGCATATGCAGCGCTCAAAATGTACCTTTCGAGAGCCCGATGCGAGAACATCGATGATATACCGGAAGTTCCTATCCCAGTTGACATACGCCTGCCCAGTACATAACGGAGGACGGGCCGACGGAGAAGCTCCAGATCCGCCGGGGCATCAGGCAGGGGTGTCCGCTCAGCGGCCTGCTGTTCAATTTGGCAGTGGACCCAATCCTGCGAAGGGTCCAGGGAGAGGAAACAGGAATTAAGATCCTGGCCTTCGCGGATGACGTGGTGCTGCTGTCGGGAGACAGAGAAGACCTACAAACGAACATCCGGACCGTGGAGGCAATGGCGGGGGAGATAGGGGTTCGCCTAAACAGCAAGAAGTGTGTCAGCCTCCACCTGAGCGGGCAGACACCTAGAGGATGCCGGCCGACCGAATTCCTGGTTGGCGGGCAGGCAATCCGGAAGCTGAAGGGTGGGGAGGCAGTGAGCTTCCTGGGGAAACCCACGGGTTTCAACATGCTCTCCGACAGGGAGGACCTTTCCGGGATTACACGAAGAGGCCTCCGCATCCTGGAATCCAAGTTGGCCCCCTGGCAAAAGCTGAATGCCCTCAAGGGATTTTTTTTCCCGCACTGAACTTTCCAATGCGGATGGGGCAGTTCAGCAAGGCCCAGTGGGCCACAATTGACAAGACGCTGGTAGAGAAGCTGCGGAAGGTGCTCTACCTACCAAACAACTCAACGCTAGACTACATGTATGGCAGCCGGCAGAAGGGTGGACTGGGGCTACCCTGTGCGGCGACTGACTCGGACAGCCATCTGATCGACTCAGCCTTCAAGATCCTATCATCGATCGACCAGAGGATAGCCGAGTTAGGCCGCGACCAGCTGAAGGCGGCGGTCCAGGACCGGACACATGCACCACCCAGTAGTGACGACTGCGCACGGTACCTCTCCGGCGACACGCAGGGGGAACTCGGCAACCCGTCCTCGACCAACCAGAACACCTGGACTCGGGCGAGGGCAGCATCGAGACGAGCGGGTGTCGAATGGGCGGTGGACGGCGAAGCGCTGAGCCTCAGGAAGGGTGACACCACAATCAGCTATGCAGAGAGACGCAAGGTCTTGCGGTGCCTCCGAGCCGAATACCAAAAAGAACACGATGATCGGCTTGGGGGTCTTGTGAGGCAAGGCAAAGCGCTGCAGTGTGTCGCTCTGGATCAAAGCTCGGCGCACTTCCTGCACACCGGGGAGTACACAAGGTTTGCAGACTGGAGGCTCCTGCACAAGGCAAGGCTGGACCTCCTCCCCCTGAACGGCCGGAAACGTAATCCCCAGGACAACAAGGCCTGCAGGAGGTGCGGCTATCCTCAGGAGACGCTACCGCATGTCGTGTGCCATTGCATGCGGTACGCGCAACTCTTCACGAGGAGGCACGACGCGATCGTCGAGAGAGTTAAGAGGGCTGCCTCCAAGAAATTTCACATCCTCCACGAGAACCGTGCGCCATGCGGGCCAGAGCTACGCCCCGACCTCGTACTACAGAACGACGAACAGACAGTGATAGTAGACATAACGGTGCCCTTCGAAAGCTCTCCGGAGGCACTGCAGCAGGCGAGGAAGAGAAAGCTCGAGAAGTACCAGCCACTAGCAGAGGAGATGGCAGCGACCCACCACAACATATCAGTAGAATCGATAGTGGTGGGTGCGCTGGGCTCCTGGGACTCGAGAAATGACAGACTCCTAAAGAAGATGTGCTCGCGGAAGTACCTGGGCCAGCTGAAAAAACTATGTGTCTCTGACTGCATTCGCTGGTCCAGGGACATCTACGTGGAACACGTGACAGGAAAGAGACAAGTGTGAGAAGTGAAAGTGGCAGTGTGAAATATAAAAACAACAACAGCATTAAAAACCCCATAACTGTACGACAAAAAGAAAATGAAAGTGTAAAAGTCTCACTGTAAATAGTGTAAATAATTGTTGAACACGAGGAACTTTCATAAACACTGACGAACTTGTGAAAGAAGAATTTAACAATGTATGCTTGTATATCCGACATGTTGCCAAAGCTTTGTAGCTGCTTATCAAAAATGTACCTTAGAAACATTACTCAATAAAAAATCATCTGTTCTTATCAGCTTAATATGTGTGAAAGCATGTGATAGTGATAGTGTCAGTGTCAGCGACCTTCATATGTGATAACAATTGTAATGTGATCGCTTTGTGACGGAGTCTTGCAGAAGTCAGCAGTAGTAACCTGGCTCGTACTTATTCTAGAAGCTTTATTCAGTGGAAACTTAGTCATCATAGAGCTCGGACTGGAGCGGAGAATCACGAGGGAGGAGGGTACGCTGGTCGTGTACCATCCTACCCCCGACTGTTTCCGCTGCACCGAAGATGGGTGCAGCGCGAAATTCAAAGCCAAGGACTGGACGGCGACGAAGAGGTCTCTGGAAAGACACCTGATCAGAGAACATCATCTACACGTCAGGAGCACCAGGAATATCTGTAGTGGCTGCAGCAGAGACCTAGGACTGAGACCTCGGGCTCACCGGTGTGCCGTTGAGCCAGAGCCAGTCAGCGAAGAGGATGATTTCAGCCATGTCTGCGGCAGGTGTCGAGCTACATTCCCCTCCCGTCGTGCGCTATCAAATCATAACCGGTGGCACGAACGGGAGGATATCCATGAGCGGCAGCAGGGGGAAGCCGTTGGCCCACAGGCCGTAGCCCGGGACCCGGAGGACTCGGTGACAGAACTAGCTCTCCCGGAGCAGCAGGAGGACCCAGAGGCAGGCGTCTCGGACGCTGTGGCAGAGGAGGTATACCTGGAGGGCCCTTCGCCGGCGGCCGGGTCGTCGACGAGTACGACGAGAAATTCAACCGAGGGAGAAGTCTTGGGTGCCGCGCCCGCCTTGGAGGAGGATGACGTCTGTGGCAGCTCACCTTTACGGAGCCTGAGTGACCGAAGTGTGCCGGAGGATGGGAGGAGATCCGCGGGCTTGGACGCGATCCAGGAGGTGGTGAACCAGTCGCTGTCCACCTCTGCGACGCACCAGGTTGCCGTCCTATGGGACGACCCAGAACATGACGCACCTGATGAGGAAGAAATGATGCCGAGCTCCAGCCCGCCGGAGGAACCCCCGGGATATGAAGACGAGGATGGAGTTCTTCACGATGAGGATCTTCGGGGACACCAGCCTATCAATGAGCCAGTCCTGGAGCCAAACGACGAGACGGTAGTGCACCGGCACCTTCCGTCTCTACAGAGGATCCTGGCGGAAGGTAAGAGCAACGGCGAGTGGCTGCGCTTCCAGGAGACATTGGAGGTGATCACCAGGGAATTCAGGAGTCCCTGAAGCTACCCACCCCGAGGGCAGGAAACAGAGCTCGACAACCAGACGCGGATGACCCAAAATACATTCAGCGCTTATACAGGCATAACAGACGGAGAGCGCTGAGGCTGGTCATGGGGGAGGAATCCGAGGTGTGCCAAATCCCGAGGGAGGTCGTCCAGGAGCACTTCAGCAGCATGGGTAGGTCACTGCCACTGGAGTGTGACTGGTATCGCGACGGGGGCACCGCTGAGGACCCGGTTCCGATGCACAGGATAACACCGGAAGAAATCCAGCGGAGACTCAAGAGATCCGAGAATTCCGCGCCCGGCGATGACAGGATAACATACAACAACTGGAAGGCTGTCGACCCCGGTTGCAGCCTTCTCACGGCGATCTTCAATATATGCATGAAGTACGACGACATACCCACACCATGGAAACAGAGCAGGACCATCCCTATACATAAGGGCGGTCCAAGGGATGTCATCACCAGCTGGCGACCAATCGCTCTGACGAGGACAGTATACAAGCTGTTCACTGGGGTCCTGGCGGGCCGGGTCACCCAGTGGGCAGAACACAATCGAGTGCTGTCCTCGTCGCAGAAGGGGTTTATGCCCTTTGATGGTGTGCTAGAGCACAACTTCGCTCTGGCCACCAAAATGGAGAGGGCCAGAAACAGAGGAGGGGACATCTACATAGCTTGGCTCGACATTTCCAACGCCTTTGGGTCCCTCCCGCACCAGGCGATCGAGGCGAGCCTCAGACACCACGGCGTTGGAGCCAAGTTCCAAACCTTGGTGTCCAACATGTACCAGGGGTGCAGTACAACGGTGCTGACGGAGAGCGGTCTAACGGGTCTACTGGAGGTGCGGCGCGGCATCAAGCAAGGGTGTCCGCTGAGCGGCCTGCTCTTCAACATGGCCATAGACCCGGCACTGCGGAGGGTCCAGGGTGCAGAGGGGCAACTTAAAGTCCTGGCCTTCGCTGACGACCTGGTGCTGGTGGCGAGGGGAGGAGAGGAACTACAGCGATCCATAGGAGAGGTGGAGTCCATGGCGAGGTCAATAGGTATAGCCGTGAACCATCGAAAGTGCTGCAGCCTTCACCTGTCCGGTCAAACACCGAGAGGCTGCCGCGCTACGGAGTTCACAGTGAATGGGCAACCTATCCGAGCCCTCAGGAATGGAGAAGCCACAACCTTCCTGGGAAAGCCCACGGGCTTCAACCTAACACACGAGCACGGGAGCATGGACGACATCATAAGCAGGGGCCACAAGATCCTCGACTCCAAGTTGGCCCCTTGGCAGAAATTGGATGCCCTCAAGGCATTCTTCTTCCCTGCGCTGAACTTCCCCATGAGAATGGGGCAGTTCAGCAAGACCCAATGGACCAGGACAGATGGGGAGTTGCTGAAGAACCTCAGGAAGGTTCTGTACCTGTCCAACAATTCCACGCAGGACTACTTCTACGGAAGTAAACAGAATGGAGGACTGGGGATCCCTAGGGCGGCAGAGGACTCCGACATACACCTAGTAGACTCTGCTTTCAAAATATTGACATCGGGGGACCTGAGGATTGCCGATCTAGGGAGAGAGGACCTGCAAGACGCCGTGCGGGATAAGATTAGGAGGATCCCGTCGCAGGATGACGTTGCCAGATACCTGTCTGGTGACATCACTGACGAATTTTCCAATCCGTCGACCACCAGCACAAATAAATGGACGAGGGCGAGGGCAGCCTCGAGGAGGACGGGCGCCCAGTGGATGGCAGAGGAGGAAGCGCTGGGCTTAAGGAAGGGGGAGTGCACCCTTCACCATGCGGACAGGCGAAAACTTATCAGAAGCCTCAGGACCGAGTACCAAAAGCAACACGACACTCGGCTCCATGGGCTGGTCTGTCAGGGTAAGGTGATGCAGTGTGTGGCGCTGGACAAAAGCTCGGGTCACTTCATCCACTCAGGAGCCTATACACGTTTCGCGGACTGGAGGTTCATTCATAAGGCGTGACTGGACCTCCTACCGCTCAACACAAGGAGGAGAACTGTCAATGGGGACCAGAAGTATAGGCGTTGTGGCTATGAACGGGAGACGCTGCCGCATGTAGTCTGTCACTGCATGCGGTATGCACAACTTTCGCAGAGGAGGCACAAGCAATAGTCGAGAGGGTGAAACAGGCGGCTTCGAGGAAGTTTAGGGTGCTCTTCGAGAATCAAGCCCCTTGCGGAGGCGGGCTGCGACCTGACCTCGTCTTACAGAACGACAAGGAGACCATCATTATCAACATCACCATCCCATTTGAGAGCACCAGGGAAGCGCTGCTTCAGGCGAGGCAGCGCAAAGAAGACAAATACAAGGACCTGGCGGTGGAGATGGCAGAGACGCACCAAAACGTGACCGTGGAGGCCATAGTAGTAGGAGCGCTGGGTTCCTGGGATCCGCGCAATGACAAAGTCCTGAAGAAGATGTGCTCCCGTAAGTACCTGGGCCTAATGAAGAGACTAAGTGTATCCGACTGCATCCGATGGTCCAGGGACATTTACGTGGAGCACGTAACTGGAAGAAGACAGCTGTAGGAGATAAGTGAAAGCGTGTGACAGTGTCAGTGATAACCGAAGAAAGGAACAAGAAAAAAGAGACAAGTGGGCATTGAACCAATAGTGATGAGGCAAATTGTAAGTGCGCATAGATATATAAGACAATTAAATAAAGAGGCATTGTTGCAAGGCTAAGCCATATTACTTGAGAAAACATGTAACACCATGTTGGAATATCTCTGTAAACAAGCATTCTTTAAACTTGTACGTTAGAGCATTTCTCAATAAAAAAAAATCTGTTCTTATCAGCTTAATATCTGATACGTCCTCCATTGGGGGACCAGAATATTAAACTGATTTTTGGAATATGACGGAGTGCTAGGGGCTTGCTCCACCTCTGTCACGGGTTGGCCTGGCATTGCAGTACCGCCAGGATCGGCCCACCTAATCAAAACCAAGCATAGTCCTTACGTATAAGTTGGATTATCCCAATATTATTAAAACTTTCAGCTGATGTATCGTAACTATTAATTATGACATTATCAATCAGATTGGCCCTTGTTTGTGGAATCTATTATTATGATAAAGTTATGTTAGACCTGTTCCATTTTAGTAACAATTTTTATCCCTTCCATTCCGCAATTGGGTGTCTTTGTCAGAGAAATGGTTTCTTTGAAATTACCACTCCAGACACGGTTGTTTTAAATCAAACATATCCGCAACTGTATGGCTATCAAAGGGGTGGGAGGATATGAGTAAACCGGTTTTTCTGGTTCTGGAGCCTCTACACGGTAAACCGCGGTTATACCCAAACGAGTAAAACCGGCTTTTCCGGTTCTGGCGCCTCTATACGGTATACCGAGTAAAACTAGGACTCTAGAAACATCCAGAGGGGTCCTGGTAAAACCAGTGAGTAAACCGGCTTTACCGGTTCTGGCGCCTCTATACGGTATACCGAGTACAACCAGGACCCTCTAGAAACATCCTGGTAAAACCAATGAGTAAACCGGCTTTTCCGGTTCTGGCGCCTCTATAAGGTATACGACTAAACCGCGGTTGTACCCAAACGAAGGATGAATTACATGGCGTTGTCGAATATAGGCCCTGCTTTTGAATACTTTCTCTTTGTTTTCTAGGATTTCGGTACTACAAGTACCCACATTAAACATTATGTTTGTAGTGCACTTCTGTGGAGTCTTCTTTAGGTAAAAACTTCACATAAATATGTAAAATTATACCTATTCAATCAATACTGATACCTCCATGTTAGCTGAGGAAGCATTTTCTGCAGCAGGGCAAACATCTCTCAGCCCAAGTCGGGCAGAAATGCTTACAATTTTAAATAAAGTTCTTATTTGTAGATTTTTTTTGTTTTTACTTTTGCTTTGTATGAAGAAATTTGTTTTAATAGGATTATATTTTATATACCTATATACTTCCTGTATGATAGTACGACTTTTTGAGAAATTGGTTTCTTTTTGGAAGAATAAAATTTGCTTTTAACTTCATGTAAGTCATCACACCAACAGCCTTTCCAAACCTGCCTCCAAATAACAGCTTACAGCAGAAAACAGCGGTGCGGCAGGAAAACTTTTTCGGGAGTGATAAACGGTTTAATTCAGTATTACTCTTTTTATTATTGTTACTATTTGCTGAAATAGCGATGGTGATGTAATGACTCTTAATTGTCCACTAACTCACCATTTATCCTTTATCTTAGTGTATTAATTATGAATTCTACGTAAATATGCTGGGGTTTTGTTAGCAAATACAGCACAAAAATTTAACCATTGTGTAATAATTACCCTCTAAACGAGAGTCAACTAGTCTGATATTCTAGAGAATAGCAGAAACATATAGGAAAACCTTTTGAAGCAACATTAAAAATACATACCCGTAACGTAAGCACTAGAACACATTCTATTCTCTTTGAACGTGAAGCAACTTGGTATGTCTCTCTTGGTAGGCAACAAGGAAATTATTCCTTATGCGGGTAGGAGGTATGAAATTTTAAGAAACTTATGGAATCTGGGTTTTTTTAATACGCAGAATTGATTGTATAGTATCCTGGGTTCTCATTCGAGATTAGACGCGCAGATCCCTCAGCTACGCTTTGAGGCTGAGGGTCCTCAATCCTCGGCTACCCTTGCGGCTAGGGCCTTCGATGTTACAATGCTGAAACCCCGACTTTGCAAGTTTCTTAACATTTCATACCTCCTACCCGCATACGGAATAATGTCCTTATTTCTATCTAGAAGTGAGGTTATATACTGCTCTTTGCTTGTTCTGCGTCGATGTGACATTAAATGTGATCCTTAGGATGTGATTGTACTACTAAGTATAGATGATACAACTCTTGCATAGAACAGTAAGGTGTATCTACAGAAAACTGTTGCACTACAAAACTGCTTTTTCAGCATATTTGAATACATGCAATAAATATTTGACTCATGTTACCATTCTCTCTATGTTCAGTGAACAGCGAAAGGTTTGAGGCTGAAAATAATCGATTTCAATAATTTCGTTGGAAAAAAATATCGTTTATTCTACTGCTTGAGTAGTGTTTTGGCTACACGCATATTTGAATACATGCAATAAATATTTGACTCGTGTTCTTAGCATTCTCTCTCTGTTCAGTGAACAGCGAAAGGTTTGAGGCTGAAAAGAATCGATTTCAATAATTTCGTTGGCAAAAATATCGTTTATTCTGCTGCTTGAGTAGTGTTTTGGCTACACCTCATGTTGTCAGTTATTTTGATTTAAAACCCTGCTTGGATACGAATTAGAACAATTGTCTGATCCGATTCGTATTCAGTTGTTAAAATCATAAGTACATGGAGTTCACAGAACAACGAAACTAACTCACCTTAAAATCATTAAAACTACAAACCTCAAAATAATTTTCAAGTGGTGCAAAAAATGTCCCTGTTATCTAAGCAGGTAAATGTCGAAAAGTCGTGATAGATCTCACTGTTGATTTCTCGAATAAGTGGCCCACCTTGGATCTTATAAAATGGCAAAACATTACCAGCACAGTAGACTTATTGCTACAAAGTTTAGGTGGCCAAATCCCTATAAAGAACTCAGATTTTGCAATAGCAATTCTTTCCTTTCCAAATATCAATGGTTTTTAATTTTATTTAGCGACTTCCTGACGGCTTTTAATTCAGAATTCGTAGACTTGGCATCGCTGCAAGTTCGTTTTTTCTGGGATTCTGGACGGAACTATTTCAGATTGTAATGAAACACACTTGTCTTCCCATACGAGGCGGAGTCCCCGAAGGCTCTGTACTATCTACCATACTGTTTAGTCTGTACATGGCAGATTTTCCAGTGGTGCAGGGCCCAGTTTGCCCAATATGGCCCAGTTTGCTGATGACGCCCTGCTGTACACTACCAACAGACACATCCTCACAGCCTTCAACCCTATACAAAGACATCTCCGTCTCGTCGAACTCTGGTGCAGGCAGTGGCGGATGTCCGTGAATACGGGCAAAAGCCAAGCAGTCCTGCTCGCCAAAAGACGAATCCCCACTGCAGACAGACCAACCTTCACCTATCGGGGCCAAAGGATAGATACGCTACTTGGGTGTTACTCTGGATAAGGGCCTAACCTTTCGTGAACACGTGCGGGGAACAACGAACAGGGCTAAGGGGACGGTAGCTGCCTTATACCCGGTTCTAGCTTCCAACATGCCGGTTCACTTAAAGCTACGTCTTTATAAAGCTGTGATGCTCTACGCCTGTGAAGTGTGAGGTATGGCAGCAGATTCCTGGTTTCTCTGGCTACAGCGGATTGAGAATAGGGGACTTCGGTCCATCTATTCTGTCGTCGCTTTCCAGTCAGGCTACTACATGAGACCTCGGCCCTCCCATATGTGGAGGACGTGATTAGACACCGGGCAACAAAATTCTACGGCAAATTGATTTACCATGAGAACGCCCTTGTCAGATCTCTGGGGGACTACTTACCTCAAGAACGTCAATACAGACGCTACCGGGTTTCTCTCATGGCTTGCGGGCACCCCCGGTAACGACGGCTGTAAACCTACCAACAGCAATAACATGCTGTCACTAAGTACTCCCCCCTCCCCGTGGGAATGGTTAACAAAATTCAATCAATCAAAATTTAAACAAAAATAAATATCAGCGGAGCTCCTGAAAAGGCAGCCACTGAGGAGCCTATAAAAACATAGAGCTACCTCCCATCACACCCCCAACATCAAAACCAAACCGTCACCCTACAACAATCCATCCTACCTATGGTAAAGCCCTTCCAAGGGTGGGTACATAGGAAAACTCACTTAGGTTCACCACGAGCCTACCAGATTCGAGTACGAGTACTTGTCTAGAGTATTACCTAGACATCTCATCAATGCAAGATGAAACTGATCCACTTTAAACCGTGACTTAGATGACTGGTATTTTCTCTTCCACACCTCGTATAGACGCAGACATCGATTAGTTTATTACTGATCGAGATAGTGCTTTTAACATGTACCTTATAGGCTTAGAAACTACTGTTTGTTTCCTACAATATAATAAGTAGAGTAGAGGGAGTTTCCTATACCAACCACCACCACCTACTTTTCAGAGCAACACGTGCTTAGCTGACGTGCATACATCAGGATGTGATAATGAAATAACCCACACAGAGACAGCAGAACTAATAAGAATTAACTAATAAGAAGTAACAAATAACTGAAAACGGTGGGAAAATGACACACTAACTGCAAGCTGAAGCAGAGAGTGAATATAAGCAATGAATGACCACGTGGGAACACCAAAGTGGTAACTGGTAAACTCTGGCAACTAGGCAGCTGTTATCATAGCAACGGGTCTGCCACGCTTATTATTTTTTCTCCCGACTGCAGCGCTTATGTCAGAAACCACTTTAGAAAAATAGAGCTTTAGACCAATGTGTATCAACTGGAATAGTAATTTTGGTTGCAACATCCACATTCCCGTATCCACCAATCCAAAATATTGCATATCTGAGATTGAGCGCTGCACATGCAGGACCGTCTAGAATGAACGGACCTGACACTGGGTTCGAGATTGAGAAAAATGGCGGCGGTCGTTGGTGGTGATCCCTGAGGTGTTTACACCAGGACCGTCTAGAATGAACGGACCTGACACTGGGTTCGAGATTGAGAAAAATGGCGGCGGTAGTTGGTGGTCATCCCTGAGGTGTTTACACTCGCCAACTGCCGTGTTGTGTTTCCGATGCCTGTGATTTATAGTATTTTAGTAACTGCGGCAGTTTGTAATCACATTAGCGAAGCAATAGTGTTTGAAAACCTTTATTTGAGCAATTTGGGAAACGGGAATAATCCCAGTCATTCGTTTTCATTGCCTTGTGCTTTCCAAGTGTTACTTATGTTTACTAATATATTACATGTAGGTTATGGCTACATTAAATGTATAATTATACATTTTTTAATTTACCTACTTGAGAATATAGTTTGTGTCACGGTTACTGTGGTGAAATAAAGAAATTGTTACAGTTTGGACGTATTGGTTGTAAATATACTTAACCTAAAACATTACAACGCCATTATGTTTCCGGATGTAAATCGAACTTTGATAATAATGAATAGAGGTGCAAATAATTGTGATAAATATTTTAAAATATGCTATATACAGTGTTAATTTGAGTTATAAAATATATTAAATTATGTATATTTGTGAGATACAATAAAACAATTATTAAGTATTTGAGAGTGTATCTATGTGTATAATGAATTCCACTTATTCTCATATACCGGAGTATTGCCATTCATATTTCCAAAAGATAAAGATTTAAAACAAAACGGTTAATATTCATAATTCGTAAACACTTTACGCCTTCGAAGGATTCACCTGTATGCATACATCGTTGTTTCCGACTTAGTAATAAGAAAGGATAAATTCCGTTACGGTGGTTCTTTTATAACGGTTCCAAGAAAGTGGTTAAACTGCAGAATGGTGCAGTTCTGACAGTTTGTTTTAATTCAGCCATCGTATTTATACTGTTACGTTGTTGCATGCAATACTGTAGATTGCATGAATGCTGTTTTGTAATGCTGTTTAAGGTTCTGTATTTCATATATTTCACTTGCAGTGCTGGTTTAATACTACTTATTTGTTATATTTTAGTCTGTCGGTGTGGTCTCTCTGCAAAAACTAGTAAAGGATGCTATAAGTCGCTAAGTGGTATAGTTTTGAATAATTATTGCAAACTTATAAATGAAAAGCGTTCAGTGAAAGCAAAAGTAACTATAAAGCGTCTAAATTTGGACAATATCATCTTACAGTGTGCCCCACGGCGATGAATATGTGTTATATTGTCCAACAGATGTCACACTATGCCATGCACTAGCTCAACACATGTCACGTATGTCATATGTTTATGCTGCCAACATATAACAAATTAATGCCGCCAAAACGAAAATTAATGCCGCGAATGCGGAAACGACCACAGAGTGTAGCCCAGGGATCTTAGACAACCTGTGCTTTATGAGTTAACGGAAGGTTACGCTTACGTTAGATTTTTTATTTATGTAAGCTTTCCAAAGGTTAGGTTTAGGTTAGTTTTTTTTATATAAGCTTACGTTTCTGAATTCACGAAAGGTTAGGTTTAGGTTAGTTTTTTTTATATAAGCTTACGTTTCTGAATTCACGAAAGGTTAGGTTTAGGTTAGTTTTTTTTTGTATAAGCTTACGTTTCTGAATTCACGAAAGGTTAGGTTAGTTTTTTTATATAAGCTTACGTTTCTGAATTCACGAAAGGTTAGGTTTAGGTTAGTTTTTTTATATAAGCTTACGTTTCTGAATTCACGAAAGGTTAGGTTTAGGTTAGTTTTATTATATAAGCTTACGTTTCTGACTTCAGGAAAGGTTAGGTTTAGGTTAGTTTTTTATATAAGCTTACGTTTCTGAATTCAGGAAAGGTTAGGTTTAGGTTAGTTTTTTTATATAAGCTTACGTTTCTGAATTCACGAAAGGTTAGGTTTAGGTTAGTTTTCTTTATATAACCATAGGTTTCTGAAATACTTTTATATATATCCTTGTTTTAATTTGTTACCACTGTTTACATCAAAGTACGCGAGCTTCGCTCGCGTGCGTTCCTAAACTTACGTTTCTGATTCACGGGAGGTTAGGTTAGGTTTAGTTTTTTTTTATATAAACTTACGTTTCTGAATTCAGGAAAGGTTAGGTTTAGGTTAGTTTTTTATATAAGCTTACGTTTCTGAATTCATGAAAGGTTAGGTTTAGGTTAGTTTTTTTATATAAGCTTACGTTTCTGAATTCAGGAAAGGTTAGGTTTAGGTTAGTTTTTTATATAAGCTTACGTTTCTGAATTCACGAAAGGTTAGGTTTAGGTTAGTTTTTTTATATAAGCTTACGTTTCTGAATTCACGAAAGGTTAGGTTTAGGTTAGTTTTTTTATATAACCATAGGTTTCTGAAATACTTTTATATATATCCTTGTTTTAATTTGTTACCATTGTTTACATCAAAGCACGCGAGCGAAGCGAGCGTGCGTTCCTAAACTTACGTTTCTGATTCACGGGAGGTTAGGTTAGGTTTAGTTTTTTTTTATATAAACTTACGTTTCTGAATTCAGGAAAGGTTAGGTTTAGGTTAGTTTTTGTATATAAGCTTACGTTTCTGAATTCACGAAAGGTTAGGTTTAGGTTAGTTTTTTTATATAAGCATAAGTTTCTGAATTACCTTTATATATATCCTTGTTTTAATTTGTTACCACTGTTTACATCAAAGCACGCGAGCTTCGCTCGCGTGCGTTCCTAAACTTACGTTTCTGATTCACGGGAGGTTAGGTTAGGTTTAGTTTTTTTTATATAAACTTACGTTTCTGAATTCAGGAAAGGTTAGGTTTAGGTTAGTTTTTTTTATATAAGCTTACGTTTCTGAATTCACGAAAGGTTAGGTTTAGGTTAGTTTTTTTATATAAGCTTACGTTTCTGAATTCAGGAAAGGTTAGGTTTAGGTTCGTTTTTTATATAAGCTTACGTTTCTGAATTCACGAAAGGTTAGGTTTAGGTTAGTTTTTTTATATAAGCTTACGTTTCTGAATTCACGAAAGGTTAGGTTTAGGTTAGTTTTTTTATATAACCATAGGTTTCTGAAATACTTTTATATATATCCTTGTTTTAATTTGTTAACATTGTTTACATCAAAGCACGCGAGCGAAGCGAGCGTGCGTTCCTAAACTTACGTTTCTGATTCACGGGAGGTTAGGTTAGGTTTAGTTTTTTTTATATAAACTTACGTTTCTGAATTCAGGAAAGGTTAGGTTTAGGTTAGTTTTTTTATATAAGCTTACGTTTCTGAATTCACGAAAGGTTAGGTTTAGGTTAGTTTTTTTTTATATAACCATAGGTTTCTGAATTACCTTTATATATATCCTTGTTTTAATTTGTTATCAGTCGCTCGCGTGCGTTCCTAAACTTACGTTTCTGATTCACGGGAGGTTAGGTATAGTTTTTTTTATATAAGCTTACGTTTCTGAATTCAGGAAAGATTAGGTTTAGGTTAGTTTTTTTATATAAGCTTACGTTTCTGAATTGACGAAAGGTTAGGTTTAGGTTAGTTTTTTTATATAACCATAGGCTTCTGAATTACCTTTATATATATCCTTGTTTTAATTTTTTACCACTGTTTACATCAAAGCACGCGAGCGAAGCGAGCGTGCGTTCCTAAACTTACGTTTCTGATTCACGGGAGGTTAGGTCAGGTTAGGTTTAGTTTTTTTTATATCAGCTTACGTTAATGGATTCACGGAAGGTTAGGTTTAGGTTAGTTTTTTTTATATAAGCTTATGTTTCTGAATTCACGAAAGGTTAGGTTTAGGTTAGTTTTTTTTATATAAGCATAGGTTTCTGAATTACCTTTATATATATATCCTTGTTTTAATTTGTTACCATTGGTTACATCAAAGCACGCGAGCGAAGCGAGCGTGCGTTCCTAAGCTTACGTTTCTAATTCACGGGAGGTTAGGTTTAGGTTAGGTTTTTTTTATATAAGCTTACGTTTGAATTCACTAAAGGTTGGTTTTTTTTATATAAGCTTACATTTATGGATTCACGGAAGGTTAGGTTTAGGTTAGTTTTTTTTATATAAGCTTACGTTTCTGAGTTCACGAAAGGTTAGATTTAGGTTAGTTTTCTTATATAAGCTTACGTTTCTCAATTCACGAAAAGTTAGGTTTAGGTTAGGTTTGTTTTATATAAGCATAGCACGTGTTGAGTTAGAATGCTAAAGACAGTATTCTCACATCCCGTGCAAACCATTTTGCTTTATATTAAATACGCACTGTTAATTTGCACGCGTTGCGTTTCAACAAAATCGCAGAACAACAACAACAAATAGCGATAACAAGGGCGCATCGCATTTTTAGCCGATTTCACATTTTTATTTACGTTGGCAGTACCCAATTTGCATGTAATTTTTTGCAAAATGGCTACGTTTGTTTACTTCCTGACGCGATTTTCCTATATAACTAAAATACCTTAAACGGGCGGGCAGGTGCGCACCAGCTATAGACGAGACCACATCGTGTTCTAAGCTCACTCTTAAGGTAATTTATTCCCTTTCCTTTTGATTTTATAAGCATTTTCTACGGGCACACTATAAGATAATATTAGCCCTAAATTTAATTGCTAATTACTGTAAACGTCATTTCGTGCCATCCAGTGTATATTTTGTGCATATAATATTGTGTAAGTACAGTGTGATTAACAGTGTAAATAGTGACACGTAATTTTGAGTGAACTCAATCAGTGTCAACCTCAATATCAACAGTTCTGTTTCATGCAAGTATTAGTGTTTGCAGTTTATAAACCTATGTCCTTTGTAATTTAAATAAGTAGCTGTAGTTTAGAAATGTTGTTAAGTTATAGCATACAAAACTGTAGACTGCATGAATGTTGTTTGTGGTTACATATTTTATTTAATGTTAAAATGCATTTAGTTTACTTAAAAGACAGCGTTTTTGTGCACAAAAGCATATATCTACACAAAAGACGTCACTGCACCACATTAATTGTATTTTACTGTGGAGAAGTCATAACTTGTAGACAAGAACTGATTACGGCATTTCCCAAATTCCCGCCACATATGGCCACCATTTTGAATGTCAGTGTCAGGTCCGGTATCCAGAGGGTCCTGGCACATGCCCATTGCTTTCAAATGCACACGCTAGATGGCACCCTCAGCCCGCACGCATAATATTCAAGACTGCCAACACAGTCTAGACTGCTGTGTTGCATATTAAATAGTTTTAAAAATAACATATTTAGTCCAAAATTTGATGTAATATACCATTTTACTACGTTTAAAGTCGTTTTAATAATATTAGTGGATTAGTATTTGAACTCAGTGCACGATGCGAGAAAAATGCTAAGGTTGGCTAACTATCCGATTACAAGCGCTTGCAGAAAGCCACCCGAAGGTGTACGAACACCACGCTTCCAAAGCGAATGTCGCGACCTCTGCCATGCTGGTTGCTGAGGCTTGAAACTAAACTAAGATGGAAGTCAGCTGATAAAATAGCAATGCCGAAAATATAAAAATAAAGCAGAATTTTCGTATCAACGAGCAATTGTGTAAATGTAGGAGTTTATAGTGATACCTTATTTAATATTGAGTACCAAATAACGCGCATTCGATGTTTAAAACTGGAACATGACCTGAAAACCTAGTAAGGTAGAAGACAGGTTATGAATCGAAAGTTTAGTTGGTTTTAATGAAGAATTGAAATATATATAGCGAAAACAAGCTAACCTTAAATACAAACTATAACTTAGTATCTTAAGGTGTTAAAATGTGTTCGAATTAGGGACTATATTTCGAAAAGTTTATGTTTATGGATTGCACACTAATATCGTAAAACGAACAAGAGAACTCGTGCTCAAAGGTTATGTCTGATACCTATTTCAATTTTGAATGTGATGTAATGATAATAGTTTGGGATCCATAGTTTGATTTTGGATGTGTATTAGTGTTGTGCTCAAACACTATTTCCTGCTGTTATACCAAATAAATAAATTAGGACATAATGATCTTTTCATTGCAAAATAACTTAAAGAATTTCATAAACAGAAAATTCTCCATATGTACTGTATATCTTTGGGAATTTTTTGTCAATCTGGGTAACTCGGTTAAGCGCTGGCCTTGGAAGCACAAATAGTTACATAAAACTTGTGTATTACCACATTATTGCTGAATGATTTCTACATATCGAAATGTCAGCTACCATATTTATGACAAAACACCCAACTTAAATTATATAAATGTATAATATATATATTGCATGGCAAAATATCTGCTGAAATAGTTATTCTCTCATTTGTGAAGTCAGAGTGGGAGCTGCCTTGTAAAACAACTTCTTGGTTTCATTACTTGATAGTATTGAGTAATGCTATCTCTGTTTTAAATGTTGTCTCATTCATACTTCTAATTGGGCAGCACTATGGCCTCTCACAAAAAAGCCTGGATTCAATCCTAGGGATCAGAGGTGGGATTTTGTGGTAGATAAAATGGCACTTAGAATGAATGTTGTCTGGTTTTCCCCACCATAATTCCATCAATTGCACCATCTTCATCATTGTCATCCCCCCTCCCACCAGTCTCGAATCTTTGTAAACCTGTGAAGTTAAAAGGGACATTAAAATTAAAAATACTATGGAGGACAGAGGGCAATAGTAATGAACGAGTGTCTCGTCCAGCCACCCAAATTTATAAACCAGCATGTGCTGTTACATTCTTTCTGCAGTCAACATATGAAAAAACAATTAATACTGGCACACTAAACTACATGTTAAAGTGATTGACAATTATGAAGGATGGGTGTGATATGGCTAAACACAAAGAGACATTGTTATTATTTAGAGACATTGCATTCACATTCATATTTAATAATACTGTATAATACATTTGTATGGTATTTTAAGGAACATGTGCCTTCATTAATATACATTTGAATGGCCTACCCAATTAAAATGTCCATTAAATTCTAACCTCTTGAATGTCTGTTATTACAATCTATTGGAATGATCTTATAGGTAATTGCACTTAGTCACTTATGCATACACAAAGCCAGTTCTAGTTAATAAAACTTACAGTTATTGAATAGAAAATACACTTTGATTCCTTTTCCTGGGAAGGGTTCTATATATAACATTTGGTATAACACAGTGGAGGTCCTACAGCACATGGGAACTTTAAATTTATTGACAGGTCATATGGGAAAAAAACAAATTGAGCCCATACAGTGATGTTTGTTTGTGTTTGTTCATTTGGCTCCACTGTGAGCAATGCTCAGGGAAATTGAACACATAATACAATTATGAAGTATACAGAGTAAGTAGGAATATACCCAAAGCCAAGAACAGCCTTTGGGGGGGGATGCTCCCCTCCCCATCATGCATTATCTAAGAGAGAAAAATTTGTAAAGCATCACCATTTCAACAGTAAACTTCTCGACACGCATTACAGTAGGACAACAATAGCAAATAAGTGTCAATCACCATCACATGCAATCTGCCCTACATAAAGTGCTTACATGAGGTTGATACTATTATGATGATTAATTCACTTTGAATAAGCTCGAAATTATAACTTTATACTTATGTTATGCTTAAATTTCAATTTCCCATGTAATTTCTATTACCTTGAAGACATGTTTGAGAAAGACATCACTTGAAACGAGAAATTCTCATTATTACTGCATGGGTATTATTTGGGAAGACAGTATACAGGGTGGAAGGTACTGCTTGAACTGTACGTTAATCATGGATTCTATATAATGATTAGTGCAAATATGTCCAATACAATTTTTGTCATTAAACCTACAAAAATGAAACATAGTGATGTTCCTTGTGCCTGTGTCTATTAGCCATGTTATTACAGTTCAAGCAATACCTTTCACCCTGTATAAGAAAACATTTAGAAAATGGTGGAGTTTGCATATACATAACACATTATAACATATAAAACTGGGATGCAACAGATCCATCTATCCCATTGACTAACAATTATACAATCACTGTGTGCTACCGGTATTCCTACTACTTTCTATCCAGCAATAATATTTACATGGTAGCTTAAGTATTTAAAGTCCAATATCAAACCTGCTATGTCTATAGAGACTGGCACTGTAGCAAGATGACAATATCACAAAAGACATGTCAGGAATGGGGAGGAGTATAATTGTTATTTTGGGTGGGGAATTTTCTTGAAAATCTTTGTGTTGCATCTTTGGAAGGTACTGAACTTAAACCGATCTGTACTATGTGTGTACAAATTCATGCTTTGTAGCGCATGGCTTGATGTATTCACTTTCAATTGCCAGTCGAAATGCGCGCGCCAACGTTCCACGTCACGTATTTGACCACAGCCAATGGGAGTAAAATGTGCCGGAATGGACTTACCTTCTCCCTTCAACTGGAAGATCGTTCCCTTTCGTTCATTTTCGGCATTCGCTCGAACTTCGTCGGGCAACTTCGGGTGGCTTTCTGCAAGCGTTAGTGATTTGAAACTTAAATTTTACAGTTTGCTGTTCTGTGAGTTGCGAAGAGTATTTGAAACACAGATTTGAACGTTAGCGCAAAATTCGCTCTTCCGCTTTCGTCGGAGGAGCACGTTGTTTTAGTTCATCATGTCTTTTTGTAATTACTAACCTTTGATGTGTTTGTTATATGTCTAGTTTCATTGCGTGATGTATCGACTATTATCAATGCCATCTTCGAATTATGTTGATATTTTTACGCGTGTTTGTGAATTAGTACAGTGATATATATGTCTATGTGAACTTTGAATTATACTGATACCATAGTTTTTCGTGTTCTATCGTTACATTCTGCATGTGGCGTTCTTTGCAACTATGCAGTAGATTACTACGGTTATATTCGTATACTACAGTTTTATTGGGACGCATTAGCCAACCTTACTGGTGGGGCAGTATCGTCTATAAATAATCCTATACCATACCAACGTTAGCGAAAGCAACTCTGGACAGTAAATGTTTCGATTTAGTAAAACTGCAAGATTGAAACACAACACAGCAGCAAGAGAAAAACGAATCTGTTTTCTCAAAGACCTGTTGGTAAGGATTATGAATGTAATACGTAAGGTAGAATACTCAAAATTTTATTCATGACTCGTATGTGCTTGGCTAATATCTTTTGCAAGTCAGCTGTAGTTCAATAGTTTGCTTATGCATGATAACAGTAATAATAAATCAATTGGTAACTGTGAGTGAAAAATACAAAGTGCGTTTGGTATCCTAGTTAGCCGTTACATAGCTAGAATTAAAAGACTTTTCCTTCCATTTCATCATTACATTCACTTTTGCATTCTTTGAATTTCAGAATTCATCTCACATATGGCCTACTGCAGTGCATTATCCTGCTCAACACTTTTAGAGGAAGTCTGTTAAGGATAATAGCACGGATTGCCTTCATCATTTGAAGTGAGTTCTATTTAATAGGTTTTCCAGTTTGCTCCCATAAGCTAATAGCTACTATTGTCACATCTTTAGTAACCTTTTTTTCGATCTTTTCGTTCTTTCTTCATTGTGAGAGCATTAGTTGGTAGAACTATGGACACTTTTGGGACAGTAGGCATAGGCTACGGACATTCTGCTCTTAGTTCTCTTGCTTGGTGATAAAAATGTGTTATATGGGCTAATTTGTCATACTTTTGCCCAGCTATTATACGTGAAATGAAATGAGAAGTAAAGAAATGAAATACCTTAGTAGTGAATGCAGGGGTAAATTGTCATACTGTTTCCCTCGTTTGTGTCACTTTTGTCCGCATTAGCGACTGCGGTTGTATCTTAGAAATACAACAGATGGCACTGTCTCTCATACAGATGGCACTGTCTTGTCATTCTCTGACTTCAATGCAATGCAACCAACATCAGAAAAATTAATGCCGCCAATCGCACAGATACATCCCCAACTTACTCCCTTTGGGGTTTTTTGGTGTATAACCTTACATGTCTGAATTCACGGAACGTAAACGTCATCCATTTATCTTGGGAAACATGTCCATTTGTGAACAGCATAATTGAAACGAACAGTCGGATAAACACGAAACTTGGTATTTTGGTTATGTATCTCCCAGAGATGCGACAAAGGTTTTCAATGACATCCTCCCACCCCAGATTACCCTTTGCACTGAACATTTTGTTAAACATTAAAAAGAAAAAAAAGGGGAAACATGTCCATCTGTGAACAGCATAACTCGGAAACGAACAGTCGGATAAACACGAAACTTGGTATTTTGGTTATGTATCTCCCAGAGATGCGACAAAGGTTTTCAATGAAATCCTCCCACGTAAGATTACCCCTTGCACGGAACATTTTGTTGAACAATTAAAAGCCTACCAATTCCGCTTGCATCTACAAGAAAATTAGCAATAAGATTAACATCCCGATTAACATGAAGCATATGGAGAATAAGCGTTTGTAAAAATAGTTTGTATAAGAATAGAGGGTGAGTGTAACACATCACATTTTTAATATAAGTTTAGGTTTCTGAATTCATGCAATGTTAGGTTAGGTTTCCTTTTTTTTATGAGGTTAGGTTAACTATCTGCCAGTGTTATGGTAAAGTAACTTTATTAAATCTTTCAGGGTAACATCCTATATAAAACTTTCAGGGTAACATCCTATATAAATCTTTCAGGGTAACATCCTATATAAAACTTTCAGGGTAACATCCTATATAAAACTTTAAGGGTAACACATTTACACTTCTGGCGGATAGTCTTTCGCTGCTTCTTTTAGCAGATGGTGCAGCCTGTCTTTTTTCTGATACGTACATTTGAATAAGTATTCAGCTAGGTAACCTGCAAAATGTTCCTTTCTTCGTCCCAAAATGGGAATTGAATACTTGCAGTCTTTCCACTTGGACTCGATAGTGTTGGTATGGATTGGGAGCGCCTCCCCTGCCAGTCTCCGTATATAAATCCCGTGGATTTGTCCGCTAGCGCAGCTGCTTACGAATTCCACGGAGTGGTTTACTCGAAGGTGCCGGAATCCTTCATCTTGGAGTGCATCATATGATTTCCAGGAGTCTGATATTATTGTTGTTCCGGGTAAAATCCAGTCTTCGATTATACGCAATAATGTGTCCTTATCCCTGTGTTCCACTGGAACAAGGAAGAAGTTGGTCTTCATGTCTCGTTGGACACCTCCGAACACCCATTGGTCTTCGATGTGATGCCCACAGTTGTATTTTCTACGTCCGAACTTGGATTCATCGATTTCAACCACTGTCCCGATTCCTCCAATTCGCCTGCGGTTTTGTAGGGCCCAATTCACACAGATTGACCGGCAATAGCTAGACCAGTTTACTACAGTGTGCGAGTTTACATCCATCTCGCACATTATTGTGCTTGTTCTGGGATTTTCTAGTATGCACCACAGTATACAAAAATGCATTATTTGTTGTGGAGAGAGATGTGAGTCACCAATAAAAGTACCTTTTTTAGCACTTACTACCCTCCTTGGGTGACCGTTATGGCATATGAAAAATATCCGCCTTCCTTTCCTCCATTTTAAAGGAACGATTTCGTCGCATATTTCGCAGATACATACTTCGTTAATAATTCCATGCTGCACCAGGAATTCCTGCAGTAACTGTAGGTTTTCCAACCCCGTAAACTCCCTCATCACTTTTTTAACACTTATTTGACACCCTCTGCAAGCCATTTTCTTCTCTTCTTTATTCTCAGCTGACTCTGAATCATTCACGCTCTTATTTTAAGCGGCTATGAAATTAACAACAACAACCAGCAATACCAACACATTCTTCACTTAGCGGATTACCTAATTCGTACTGCAGTTGGCACTTCCGAATCTGCAGCAGTCTTACCGTGAAGATGACCGCGTTTACTCTAGTAACTTTGCTAATTACACCATTTCAGTGATGCACAAACAATTCGCGTTCCAACCTTGGATTTATGCACCACCGACTTCATATAGAACTACTTCAACAAGTAAGGTAATTACTTTCGTGAATCCTCAGTTTACTTCACGTATAAATGCAGGGAATCAGTATGACAATTTAGCCGAATGCAGATGTAGTTGTCGTCATTTGTGAAGAAATCGCCGGTCCGAACACGAATTATTTGTGCCTCACTGAAATGGGGTAATTGGGAAAGTTACTAGAGAAAACGCGGCCATGTTCACGGCAATACTGACGCTGATTCGGAAGTGCCAACTGCAGTACGAATCTGTGAATCCGCTAAGTAAAGGATGTGTTTGTAGTGCTGCTTCTCATTATTCATGTCATATGTCATAGCCGCTTAAAATAAGAATGTGTGAATGTGTTTAGATGTGAAAGTTTAAATAGGATGTTATTAAAGTTTTAATAAAAAAGTTCATTTACCATAACACTGGCAGATAGTTAACCTAACCTCATATAAAAAAAAAACCTAACATTGCATGAATTCAGAAACCTAAGCTTATATAAAAAAATCTGATGTGTTACACTCACATGACTTTCTCTACTCTTGTATGAACTATTTTTACAAACGCTTATTCTCCATATGCTTCATGTTAATCGGGATGTTAATCTTATTGCTAATTTTGTTGTAGATGCAAGCGGAATTGGTAGGCTTTTAATTGTTTTAATAAAATGTTCTGTGCAAAGGGTAATCTGAGGTGGGAGGATTTCATTGAAAACCTTTGTGTCGCATCTCTGGGAGATACATAACCTAAATACCAAGTTTTGTGTTTATCGGACTGTTCGTTTCTGAGTTATGCTGTTCACAGATGGACATGTTTCCCAAGAGAAATGGCTGACGACGTTCCGTGAATTCAGACACGTAAGTTTATATACCAAAAAACCCCAAATGGAGAAATTTGGGGATATATCTGTGCCTTTGGTGGCATTACTTTTTCATATGTTGGTTGCATTGCGTTGCAGCCAGAGAACGACATACAGTGCCATCTGTATGAGATACAGTGACATCTGTTGAACTTGTAACACATAACTTCAGTCGCTAATGCAGGCAAAAGTGACAAATGCGGGCAAAAGTATGACAAATTACCCATTGTATGTCCAACAGACGAATATTTAATGCCGCCAAAGCCGGTAAGATACTTAGCCTCAAGGTGTAGCCGAGAGATTGAGGGCCCTTACCATATGCTAAGATTAAACATTTTTGCAATCTGCACAAAATAATTTCGGAACTCTGCACCTCTTGCATATGGTCTACTGCAGTACCATATTCTCCTGCTCAACACTTCTAGCAGTATTATCTTAAAGGTCATAGCACAGATTGTCTGTATTCATCTTTTGAAGTGGGTTCTATTTAACAGGTTTTTCATTGGCTGCATTGCCACATATCTTTTGTAAATTGTTTTTTTACTTTCTCTACTACGTATAGTAAGTAGGGGAAGTATTGCATTCCACCCAAAAATTCGATACCGAGATTTCACCGGAAATACACGTTTTGAGACCTCCTGAATCCAAAAAAAGCATTTTTGGAAACATGTCCGTGTGTGTGTGTGTGTGTGAACAGCATAACTCAAAAACGAACAATCGGATAAGCACTGTGCCAAATCCACCCTCCCAGGAGTAATATACATTACGCAACGGGCATGTATCAAAGGAACGCTGCCGAATGTGGGAAAAAGAAGTGCAACGATCAACGTAGTAATTCTTTAACCATTCGCTACAAGAAGAAGAACCAGCACAAGTTTTGACTCACGTAGTGGGTCACGCCACGCGACTCGTCGACTGCGCACGCGAAAAACACTCGAGCTGCTCCAAGGTGCGGGGTAGCATGACAAACCAGTCTGTCTTCACCGAGGGAAACAAGCAGGATCACGTCAGATAGAGGCATTCGGCACGGTATCAAAATTCTCTTTCGGATAAATATATTTAAAATTCCTTTTGGTAATTGGGGAGCGGTAAAGACTTATCGTCGGGTAGAGATATTTATTCTTGGCGTTTAACTATAAAGCTTTAAATGTGAGAGCAGGAAGCAAATGGTAAAAATTGTAATCGAATAATAAATGTTGAAACTGTAAACTCTATAAGGAAATAGGGAATGATAATTGTAATCATTTGTGTGATATTGATGTGTTGAGTTATTAAAGTAAAGAATACGGTTGTTAATTATTTTTATGAATATATCTTCAAGCCATTATTCCTTGTATAATCCATGTAATCTTGGGTCAAAGTAATCGCTTCAGCACCAAACTTGGTATTTAGGTTCAGTATCTTCCAGCGATGCGACACGAAGGTTTTCAAGAAAATCCCCCCACCCCAGACTACCCTTTACATGGAAGATTTTTCGAAAATTTTAATTTTCTCAAAAATGGTTCTAACGATTTTGATGAAAATATCATGTTTAGGGTAATGTCATGCGAAATGAAATGTATATCTCGAATTTTCTGGGAATGTCTCCAAAAGTATTCTTCATTGTGAACGACTTGCATAACTGGTAAACCATAAGAGATAGACAAAATTTTACTACACAAAAAATGTAGATCGCGTTAAAATACACAACTTATGTAATATACATTTCTTTTGTTAAGTGAACCGTTTTCGAGATATTGCTTGTTATTTCCTTAAATTTTCCAATACTTATACTTTTTCTCAAATGCGTTATTCATTTTTTTTATGTCCTGGACATGCAAAGAGAATGGAATGCGTCACATAGCAACCAGCGTTAAAATATTTGACTATCGCTTAAAAGCTACCATATTTTCCTTGCATCTACAAGAAAATTACCAATAAGATTGACATCTCGATATCTCGATTAACATGAAGCATATGGAGAATAGGCGTTTGTAAAATTAGGTTGTACAAGAGTGGAGAAAGTTATGTGAGTGTAACACATCAGATTTTCTTTCTTTTTCACTGTGAGAGCATTAGTTTGCACAACCATGAACACTTTTGGGACAGTTTTATGGCATTGACTAGTACCATATGCTAAGATTACACACTTTTGCATACTGCACAAAACAATACTGCCATTTTATCTAAAAATCATTAAATTTTCAGACTTCAGTAAAGAAAGATGTAAAGCATTTAGTATTGGATACTTCGTAAGGGAGAAATGCAAATAAAGAATGTTGAATACCTGCAAAATAAAAAATATGGAATACATGAATACTAATTGTGAGAACTATCAAACAATGAGAAATTAAATCACATTATTGCAAATTTCAATGGTTTCAAAATTTTCTACCTCCACCTGTGCCCCCACCACTATTTCCTATGACCATGTGGCTGCTCCTTCCCCTGCCCATGTATTTTCTTTTCCGTAGTGCCACAAAGCACCATTGGGGGCATCGATGTGTTTAGAGGGGAAAATTGTGGATAATTGGTGGGTTCCAGAATGTCCACTATTCCCAAATGCTCTTCCAGGGGAGCATGACTTGCGAGGAAAGTAGTGGAAAACCTTTAATACTTCAGGGAAAATGTCTTAATTCTCCTACAAATGGTACCCTATGTCATTCTCTAGGTGTATGCGGTTTCAAATGTACAAACAAATTGCTGGCAACATATGAATAACAAATACTGCCAATGCCGGCTAGTGAAGCAAGCGTGCAGGTTTCTCATTTACGGTAGGTTAAGGTTCGGTTAGACTTTATATATATATAAGCATTACCTATATGCAGAGTAAGCCAAAAAAATTACGAACCGGCTGCGCAGTGTTTTTCATGTCTGCATCCTTGGCACTCGTTGCGCTATCATTAAAGGGCGTGGATGAAACCATACAACATTTTTAAAACTACTTGTAAAGGCTTTACTTATCAACTTTATGAAAGGAGATCCTGAAACTGGCCACCGTCGTCCATACATTTTTGACACCTCTTTAGGAAACTATCTCTCGCCGTAGTTCACATTGGGAAATGCTGACAATTTCCTGGCAGATATTTTGTTTAGACAACGCGGGTGGTCAGTTTCAGCATCTCCTTTCATAAAGTTGGTAAGTAAAGCCTTTAAAAGTAATTTTAAAAATGTTGTATGGTTTCATCCGTGCCCTTCTAAGATAACGGCAACGAGCACTGAGGATGTGAACAGGAAAAACACAGTGCAGGCCAGTTCGTAGTTTTTTGGCTTACTCTGTATTGCAGGAAGCAAAAATGAAGACAAAGTAATAACACATTGCTAATCTTGGGGACTTTGCTTCTCATTTAGATTGGTGCATGTGCAGTAGCGACAAGATGGCCATCTTTTTCTTTACAATGTAACTCTGCTATAAAAAGTTAAGCACCTAAAAAGGGTGAGCTGGTGGGCACTAGGTCTGGGACAGACATTAGCTACAAACAACGCTCCTAAGGTAATAACTTAATCATCTTCCTTTCATCTCTTAGGGCTTGTATTATGATCTCTGGTTAAAAACTGTAGGTTTTCTAACTTATAGTTATTGTTACCTGTTGTTTAAATGTAATGCCCTGCATTACAAATGCAAGGTAACTGTGGGGTAGTTAACCTGGAGTTTGTTAACAATTTGGTATGATTGGCAACATTTTCATGTGTGTTTTCACACCACCTAGGTGTAAATTTGTAACATTAGATCTTTAAAATACGCTTTCTGCTGTAATTCTCTGGAGTTTGCTATCTGATTTGTGTGTATAAAAATGTCTATAGTTACTATTCAATTAGTTTGAGGAAATTCTTGATTTATATGTATCGTGGCTGGATGCATACAGGAACGTAATAAAGCATATTTGTTAATTTTACGATTTAGTTGGTGGCACATTTCTAAGGGTTATGCCGTTAGTTCAGTGTGCATTAGAATAGGTTAAGTGCGTTTCGGTATGTCGAAAAAAATGATTTTCCATTAATATATTTCTTGGAGGTAGTGTAAAATAGGATAGTTATATGTGTAGCGTAGTTTGAAAATAAATTAGAGCATTTTGGAATATTAGGTTATGTGGGATTTCATTCTCAATATGATTTAGGTTAATGCAAAAATTAGATTTTGCATATAAGAACGTGGTGGTAGCAGGAATGCTATTAGTCCCTCTTGATTTTCTAACATATGCTAACATGTATTGTATTAGTGTTGCTGTTAAAACCTTTCAAACTGATTAGAGCAGGAATGAAATGCTAGTGTACATTAGTGTTGTACTTTACTTCTGCCACGTGCTTGATGGCACAGAGGTATTAACTGTAAGGCTTACTCTGCTACATTGAAATTTGTGATGCTTTGTTTAAGAAACAATTTCGACAGGTGTGTTGAGTTAAAAAAAGACTAAAAACTCAGGAAGAGGTTGTGACGCTGCTACAAATTGTTACAGAACTCAAGTGTGATAGAAAATAGAGCTATAGTGCAACTTTTGTTAGCCTGAATCATTTCCCAGCTTCCTTGCCCCTCTCCTCAAATTTATTTTTCCGAGATCTTATTCCTATTATATAAATAATGCCTGAGCATTCACCTTGGCATTGCTACAAAAGGAATAATGTAGAGCTTTCACTAGATTAAAACATTTCAGAATATTAAATTATATAGGTTTTGTTGTTAACATGCTGTGTGTAATGTGAATAAAATTATTAGTAAATGCTTATGTTCAGAAGGAAACCCCACAAACAAATAAATAATGGAAAACTTATGTTAAGTAGGATTTTGCCGTTAATATGCTCTTGTAGGTTAGTATGGAAATATGTTGGGTGATTTCATAACTTAATGGATGTTTGTTTTCAGCTTCCCATAGGACATTTTGGAATATAAGTTTTTTTTTTTTTTTTTTTTTTTTTATGTTTTGTAAAGGTTACTTGCAAAACGGGTTAGACACATGAATATTGGATTAATATGAGTTACATTATACCTTTAAGCAAATATTACTGTCATTCATGTTAAAAGAAAAATACAATAAAATTATATGCAAACTATGTCTATTGGACGTATTATGCAGTAGAAATCAGTAGAACTTGAAGGAACCAGTGCAACTTTTGACAATGTGATAATGTTTATGAAACTCACCCTTGTCCCAATCCTGGAAATTACTTTTTCGGCAAGTCGTCCTCCATGGTGTAGTGGTTACCATGCTAGCCTCTAGTTCCCGAGATCGTGGTTTCAAACACGCCAGAGGGCGATGGATTTTTGTTTGGGGGGGGAGGGCATAAAAATCCTTAGCATGGCTTCCTTTGGAAGGGAAGTAAAGCCAATTGTCCTATGTCATAGATTTATGGTACGTAAAAGAACCTCAAGCCTGATAGAGAGGCCTCTGAGCAAAATTACCAGTCTTTCATGCCCAATGCAGAATGGGATGCTAAGAACCACAGCAGTTAAAGAGCATTCATACATGAAACTCAATTTCTTTTTCCTTTATTTTCTCCCCTCCACTCTTTTGGAAGTCTTATTTTAGCTTTCCTCCTGTTATATAAATATTGCTTTAATATTTTGCCTTGGAATCACTATCGACTATTAATTGAGGCCAAAGGTACACCATCTTTGTATGGTTACCGCCAAGTTAGTACCCTAATGGCTACCTGATGTGCGGTTAGTTCATTGCTAAGAGTAACTCCCGGTTAGCTGTTAACCGAAGGTTGTAATACAAAAATTCCCTGACTCCCAATTAAGATCTAACCACAACCTTAACTGGAAATTGTAATACAGGTCCTTGATCATCATTTTTATTCCTTGCCAAGTATGCAAATTAAGCCAAATCCTTTCCTTTTCATATTTTCTTATGTCATATTGTCAAACACAGGAATCACCTAATGAATTTTGAACTGCCGCCACCCAGCAGCCTTTGGAGGTTCATCAGCCCAGCACCAGAGAACACCACTAGCCACACACATCCCCCAGACAATGACCGGAAGCATCAGTTGAGAACATGCTGACGATGGGAACAAGCCGTCTCCCGAAACGCGTTCAAGTAAGAATATTTTAGTGATGTAGTGTAGCAACCCTCAACTCTCTTTATTTTAAATTATGACACATCACTGTTACTAGCTTCTAAATCTTCAAAATTAGTCAACTTGATATACACTTGTTTGACACTTTCCAAGGTCAATGACCTGATATAATATTAATGATGAGCGAAGTTTGCTCATTCACCATCACATTCACTATTAAGCATTTTATATGCTATACATTATACATAAAATTTAAATAGACATATTTACACTTGTTACCCTTTGTTTACAGTTTGTTTCCTAGACATTTTTAATATTTCTTACAATTTGTAGTTGCTGCTCAGTTTTTCTTACTAACAGTGGAGTTTTTTTATTATTTTTTTATTACTTCTTTGTATCTAAACTTTCCTTTGTTATTGACAGTTTTCTACATTTAGTAAAATATTATTTTAAATAGTAGTTTACAATTTTAAATTACACTGCTTTCCCCTTTTATGTTCCAGATACATTATTTTGTTTTTCTCTTGTGCCACACATAACCTGCATACTTTACTTTCCTTTTCGTTCCACAGATTGTTTACATTTATTTTCTCTTTCTTTTTGTTCCTCAGACTGTTTACATTTATTTTCTCTTTCTTTTTGTGCCACACATAACCTAAATACTTTATTTTCCCTTTCTTTTTGTTCTTATGGCATAGACTTTTTAGCTTTGCCCTAATTTTATGTTGCACAGAATAATAGTTTGGCATCTGGTTTGGTACATACATATGTGTGTCATCATTCTTGGTGTATGTTTGAGAGGCTGATGCTATGGAAAAAGCAGTAGCATCTCTTGTGGTGTTAGTTAATGCTGATACATTTCTTTCTGTACTTGCATTATTGACATGCATTTGGTTAGCATTTACAGAATTAGTTACATTTGCATTTACCCTTGGTACTGTTACATCTATTTGTATTTGCACAATGTTTACATTTGTTTTTTCTATTTTTTCAGTTTCCTGACTAGTTTCTTGTATTTTATTTAACTCTGTTTTCAGCTCTGTACCAGTTTCATTTAACTTATTAGTTTCCTTTCTCAGTTCTGTACTAGTTTCAGTTAATTTATTATTAGTTTCCTTTCTCAGTTCTGTATAGTTTCATTTGATTTGTTATTAGTTTCCTTTCTCAGCTCTACTAGTTTCAGTTAATTTATTACATTCAGTTATAGTTTTACTTAACCCTACTCTCATTTCTTTTATCTCTCTTTAGCTCTGCAGTACTTTCAGTTACATTATTATTTAAGTCATTTATTGCTTTTAGAATGCACATAAATTGTTGCTGAAAGAAGTTTTCTTGCTATTGTTTCCTAGATATGTGAGGGTTTCTTTTTTTTTTTGTTCCCTGCACTAACATATGTAAAGGTGATTGACCTTGCATACTACTGCTATCTCTTTCTACGTCTACCTCTGAATTTTCAGATAACTGCTCTTCTACATCTAACCTATCTGTTTTCTCTAGCTCTGATTGTAAATCTACATTACAATCTGTAATGGCTGACCTAACCTCTCCTACTTCCATTGTTTTCAGTTTCCATCTTACTTTGTATATTTGCCTTTGAATTGCTTAATTTTAGTTTTCCACTTCTTAATAACATGAATTTTGCTCAAAAATAACAATATATTTTTTCTAAACTTGACAATTATAATATACAATGGAATTTCCTGACCTTTTGTTCTGGCTGTTATTAAACTTTTATGCTCAGTGTTCCAACGCAGATTGTTGTCGAGTTGTTAACCGTGTGCCCCTTACTCCTGAAGAATTGTTGGTGTCCTTGGATATTGTTGATGATCTTGAATTTCTGAGATTTAGTCTTGTGGTTTCGTTGATTCTGGTCATTCTGCGTTGTTTCGTCGATCTTTTCTTCTTAGATGTCGTCACAAATTCTTGTCCATTCTCGCCACGCAGTTGGATGCCAACTTGAAGTAAAATTGTTGCTTTAATTTATCTGCCCCATGTATGGGAGCCAACTTGAAGGTGTTATGTTACGTAATTTATTAAGCTTCATGCATTGGAAGCTAACTTGAAGTATTGTTCTTGGAGTTACTTTGTTTAAGAAGTTTGCACCACGCTTTGGGTGTCGGTTTGAAGTTGTTGATTACGTAATAGTTACTGTTACGCAATATGCTGCTACATACGAGAAGCTGATTTTGAAGATGTAATTTTATTGTTACACTCCAAGTTTTACACTATAATATTTAACGTTATTAAAACTGCTTCTATATATTATTTATGTTTTAATTTGCCTCGGTTGCGTCAGTAATGTTTGTAGAGTCGTGTATCTCTTAGGTAAGGTGCAGTACGACAATAATTGTAGACATACACAGAATTTAAGTTTTTAAATTCACTTCTTTTATTTATCCTTTGCACATTTTATAAAGCACTACACTTTTTAAGAGCTGTGAGATTCTTTAATACTTTCACTTAGCGCGTATACATATTTTACTATTCACATGTAATATTTCTGTAGAGAACACATCTTCCATCTGGTCACTACCAAGGTTTGCCAGCAACTGAACATGGTTCAACCGTTAAACCTGTAAGCTTCAGTATTTCAAGTCTCTGATTGGCTAATTCTAGTCCAATAGAATATCTGCATTTTACTTAAAGCTTTTCTTTGCTGTTGATTGGCTAATTTTAACTGTTACTGAATTTACATTATCGTTGCTGTAATCATGACTAGTAACATTCAAACTCTTAAACTGATTATTGCTACAAGGTTACCTCATTGTTAGCAACTTAAAACTTATTATTCTCACAGCTCTTGCAATATTAAAGTATGTAATGTATTCACATAACATTTTTAAAACATGTTTACAATAAAAATAAGCATTTGCAATGACTTGCATACAATTTAAACAATTACATATATATTGTTTCAAGACGGGCTGTTATTGAATTTACTTATAAAATACAATTGAAATTATTCAGGTATTAAAATACTGCCTCATGGGAAGCATGCCATTTGCCAGTAGAGTAGGATACTCATAGCCCCTTAAATTTAAGATTTCTCATGGAAATTATAACTACAACAATAACAATAACCACATAAATTTGTTATAGAAGATATTGGAAATTATGTCCTGGTGACACATTATTACACCTTTTAAGAAACTTTGCATTAACACGCGTTAATTCTTCGTGGCGATGTGAATAAAACCATGCTTTGTTGTAAAAAAAAATTAAGCACCGTTCAATAGAGTAATTATTAACATTAACTGCACTGTGATAGCTCAGTGGTTTCATTCGTGGCTCTTGTGCTGAGGGTCCACGGTTCGATTCCTGGCTCTGGGATGTTAGTTTTAAGTTGGTCCTATCCAAGCATTCACCTTTGACTAGCTCATATGAAGTATCCTCAGGGACCAAGGTGGTTTGGAGTCCACGGTATGCTGTAGGTCCTGTTATTCCATCACCATTTACAATTATTACCCCCTCATAGGAAAATGAAACGAGTTTTATTTATGAACGCTCTTTAACTGCTATGTTTCTTAGCATCCCATTCTATAATGGGTGTGAAAGATAGCAACTATTTGCTCAGAGGCCTCTGATCAGGCTTGAGGTTCTTTTATGTGCTGTAAATCTACGACATGGGACCATCAGCTTTACTTCCCTTCCAAAGCAAGCCACGCTAAGGATTTTTACACCTGAAAAAATCTATCACACTCCACCTGGTTTGAACCTGTGACCTTGGAAACTAGAGGCTAGCATGGTACCCCTAGACCACAGAGGAGACCTCTCATCAGAGGAAATGATCTCTGCTCTCTGGGTATCTCCAGTTAATAAATGTACTCCATATATTGTGGTAACCTCTTTACTATTCTAGCTCAATGGGGGGTAGAGCAGGTACCGTGAAGAGATCGAGTATGCTATCACACATTATGCAAGGTCCGACGGGGGATGTAGCTAAATGAAATTATGAAAAATATACTAAAATGTCCCTAGCAATATCAGTAGTTCATGATGTGGATGAGGAAAGGGTCTATCTACTATAGAAATTCATGTCAGCATTGCCTGGATGGCAACTACATTTATTGATAAAAGGAAATGCAATACCTCCTTGCCTGTCGGTGGGGACGCCATGCTCTCGCATGGACAGCTGCGCACGCTACGAGCTTGCTCCTAGCAGTAACTTGACTGTGACTGAACCACGCTAACCTTGGCGTGGGTACGCTACGTTCAAACTGGTTTTTCCATCCCCTCCACTCTTGCGCAATATCCGATCTGGTCCACCAGGTCACATACGCAATAAAGCTCATACGTCACAATATTATCTAGTGGCACGTTTCCCAGAGGTCATTGACCGTATGGGATGTGTTGCAAAATGAGGAAAGTTTCATTCACACTGGAGAGTTCAATGTCCAAAATTGAGTGAATTTCTCGCCCAAAGTTTTCTTTTAGTTTTTCCATGGAATTTGTTGCATACACCTTATTTTTGATGTGATCATCAGTCAGGTAAGTTTCTGTAATTGGATTTTGCAAAATGATAGAATAATTGACTCTCACTTAATGTTCTTCTCTGATGAAGTATGGTTCCATTTATATGGTTATGTTTAGTCACAAAATAACAGATATTGGAGTACAGAGAAACCTGATCTTGCACATGAGATTCCCTCGCATGATGCAAAGATTGGTGCAGAGTAAATGCAAAATAACAGTACGTATAATTTTTGGACAAACAATAAATGCAGAGGTACAGGAGTGACCTAGTCACACCATCTATGGAACAGCTGACCAACGTTAAATGTCAGTCAGGACTTTTCCAACAAGTCTGCTATCGTGCACTCAGTTGATGAGTCATTAAATTTAATTCAGGAAATGTTTTTAAGATAGGGTAATTAGTAAAGGATTACGGTCCTCACGATCTCCTGATTTAATTGTATGTGATTTTTATCTATTAGGGAACTTGAAAAATAGGTGTATGTAATAAACTCCATATTATTGAAAGAACTAAAAGAAAAATCAGGTGAGAGGTTTACTCAGTTTCGGATATTGAACTCTCCAGTGTAAATGAAAATTTGCTGAGAAGATGCCAGAGATATTCGGATAGAGAATAACATTTCCAACATCTCTTATGGTAAGATATGTTGTTATCATTGTAATTGTAAGTTCTGTATATATGAAAATGCGAGGTGGTTGCAGGGATATTATAACTGTTTAGGCAGGAGCTCAAGCTGTGGTGGCCACAATGTGAAAGAAAGATAGCTAAATGAAATTTTGATATGATAAAAACATCTCAATTCTGTTACTCATCTACTCTGGTGTTCATAAGCGGGTTAGTTATATTTTAAAAAATTATTTGCCTGTAAATTTTAATGAAAAAAGTGTGAAATTATGAGAAAAGCCTTATCTTCCTTATACCACATTATTGTATGAAAGTACAGGGAGAGCCAAAAGACTACAAACCGGCTGTGCAGTGCTTTTCCTGTCTGCATCCTTGGCGCTCATTCACATCTGCCGCTATCGCTATCATAGAAAGGCACCGATGAAACGTTACAACATTTTTAAAACTACTTTTAAAGGCTTTACTTACCAACTTTATGAAAGGAGATGCTGATACTGGCCACCACCATTGTCCATACATTTTTGGCAACTCTTTAGGAAACTAATCATCACACTCTGTAGTTCATGTTGAGAAATGCTGGAAATTTCCTGGCAGATATTTTGTTTTAATTCTTCCGGGTTGTGTGGGTTTTGTTGTAAGTTACCCCAGAAATAAAACTCTCAGGGGGTTAGGTCGGGGGACTGAGGGTGCCACAAATCTCTACTAATAATTCTGTCCTCAAACACACTTTGATAAAGTTGTTAAGTAAAACCTTTAAAAGTAGTTTTAAAAATGTTGTATGGTTTCATCCGTGCTTTTCTATGATAGCAGCAGACGGCAACAAGTGCCAAGGATGCGGACAGATAAAACACTGCGCAGCTGGTTCATAGTCTTTTGGCTCTCCCTATAGATCAGTGAACTTAGAAGGTATGCATCTGTATGCTTTAAAAATTTCAGTCTGATATTATAAATAGTTTCTGGCTGCAACGCTTGTGCAGTCAGCACTGCTAGGCTAATGGTGATTGCACAGTGGCGCACGTTGATCATTGAAAGCATGAATATGTAGCATCTTTAGTTCTGATGCATATTTTTGGTGGAAAGGTTAAATCAGACTGAAAAATCCAATGCCATAACCGGGATTTAAAACCATAGATCTTCAGCTTTCCATGCCATTGCTCTGACCAACTGAGCTACAATGGCAACATGCCAGTTCGACATTAAATTCCCCAACTGACTGAAATTTTCTCCTGTACACCACAAGACATTCTCAAATTCATTTTGAGATAGCATTGTTAAGACTTAAGTGCTGGGATTCATATAAACCACTATTAGTTCAGAAAATGATAATTATGAGTGTTCAATAGTACTTAGGAAGTGCTTAAGATATTGTAAGTTGCTTTAGGGGTATATTATTTCCAAATGAATTTTTGAATGTCTTATGGTTTACTGGGAAATATTTGAGTCATACCGGCATGTTGCCATCATAGTTTGGCTATGCCTTTGAATTTTTCAGTCTGATTCTACCTTAACAACTTCAGCCTTCATGGATGTGTGGAAGAACAAACAATTATCCATATTTTCAGTGTTTTAATTTTATCCCCTCCTCCCCCATTCCTCAAAATCCTGAGAATTTTCAACCTTTTAAGTTTAATTTACAGTGTTGCCAAAATGAATTGTCATTAACTTAATGATGCAATTGATTGTTTCAGGATGCAAAAATAACTCAGAACCCTAAGGCCATGAGTACATCTGGACTCCGAAAAACCATACTGTCATCTCCAGGTTAGAGTGAACCCCAAACATCTGACCTGTACTAGCCCAGCAGTTTCTCCTATCATTGTAAGTTATCTCAGAGTTGATCATTCAGTTGTAACACTATTACAACTTAAAAAGGATGCCCATAGCAAGCGATTGAAAGCTTTGCAAAAAGAATTGGATTATCTCCAACCTACCACGGTTGGTAGGTACCATGTACCAACCCAGTGACGAGTAATCAAATGTTCAATGTTTCTGTTAAAATGCCATTTGAGGCAGTATTTTAATGCCTAAATGATATTAATTGTATTTTTTATTAATTAAATACAATAACAGCCCACCTAGAAAGTAATATGTATATAATTATTATATAAATTGTATGTAAAGTCATTGTAAATACTTATTTTTATTGTAAACGCATTTATTAGTGATATGTAAATGTTTATATACTCTAGTAGTGCCAAAAACTGTGAGAATACTATGTTTTAGGATGTTAATAATGAGGCAATAATGTAATTTTGGTGACAATGTGTTTGGAGTTTTAAAAGTACTGGTTATGAAAAAGATCGGTAATAACGTAATTTCGCTTACAGTTTGGAATTAGCCAATCAAAAGTAAAGAAAGATTTTTAGTTTGAATACTTAAATTCTATTGGACTAAAATTAGCCAATAAGAGAATGGCATTACCGATGCTAAAGGTTTTCACCGTTGAATCTATTCAGTCTCGGGCAAGATGTAGTACACAGAAGACGTGAAAGTCACGGACATGAAGTTGTGGAGAGCAGACGTGAAAGTCATGAGTAAAAATGTTATAAAGTGTAAATGATAAAATTTTTGTTCTCCGCCAAAAATGTATTAAGTGCTCACAGTTTTATTTATAAAGTGTTGTGTTTATAAAGTGTGCAAATATAAAGTGAAATAAAAAAGAAGTAAAAATTAAAAAGTAAATTGTGTGGCGTCTTGTAATTTGAGTCTTATCACAACCCTACAAGAAATTGTGTTTCTATAGTGCAACTGAAAGCAGCCGAGGCAAATAACTTTAATAATATTACGTAAAAACAAGCATCATCTTCACTATAAAGTTTGGCGTCCTAAACTTCAAATAACATCAAAGTGTATCTTCACTACGTAACCCACAACTTCTTCAAATTGGCTTCCATACGTGGGGCAGATAAACATAAAGCACCTCCATAACATAGAATATATATTCTTCACATTAGTCTTGTTTTTTTGGTAGCCAGTCAGAGGAATCCATAGAAAACTCTCAGCCATTGATATAAATGTACTAAGTGCAAAATATGAATCAAATGATATCAATCCTTATGGTTTGGAAACAAAAGATGAAGAAAAGGAAATGAAAATCTTTGTGAGGGGTGTCTTGGCAAAATAATGTAAGTAAACGAATTAACATGTTACTTGAAGGTGTGTTCTTCAACTGTTGAAGTATTGTTACATATTGTTTTTACGTAAACTTGAAGGTTATGTTGTGCTGCTTTTGTTTTGTTTGGTTACGTAATTTTAACTGCCCTACATATGGGAGCCAAACTTGTAGTAGAATTTGTTGTTGTGTAATGTTTAAACTTGAAGATAGTGTGTGCTTATGTAAATAATTAGTTGCTTTAAGGAGTTTGTAGCACGCTTTGGGCTTTGGTTTGAATTTGTTGATTACATAATAGTTACTGTTGTAACATAATGTGCTACTACGTATGAGAAGTTGATTTTAGGATGTGGTTTTGTTATTACAGAGATGCCGCGCTGCAACTCCAGTAGACCCGTTGACCTGCTCTGCGTCAGCACTGTCTTACTGCACCCCTGGTACATGTTAGACACCAAGGTTTGTAATTTTGCTCCAACGCCGTGGTGTCTGAGGCTTGTCTGGGATCGCCTGGTGCGGGAGGGATCCAAAGGCGTAAGAAAAGTTGATCCATGCCATTGATATAAATGTACTAAGTGCAAAATATGAATCAAATGATATCAATCCTTATGGTTTGGAAACAAAAGATGAAGAAAAGGAAATGAAAATCTTTGTGAGGGGTGTCTTGGCAAAATAATGTAAGTAAACGAATTAACATGTTACTTGAAGGTGTGTTCTTCAACTGTTGAAGTATTGTTACATATTGTTTTTACGTAAACTTGAAGGTTATGTTGTGCTGCTTTTGTTTTGTTTGGTTACGTAATTTTAACTGCCCTACATATGGGAGCCAAACTTGTAGTAGAATTTGTTGTTGTGTAATGTTTAAACTTGAAGATAGTGTGTGCTTATGTAAATAATTAGTTGCTTTAAGGAGTTTGTAGCACGCTTTGGGCTTTGGTTTGAATTTGTTGATTACATAATAGTTACTGTTGTAACATAATGTGCTACTACGTATGAGAAGTTGATTTTAGGATGTGGTTTTGTTATTACAGAGATGCCGCGCTGCAACTCCAGTAGACCCGTTGACCTGCTCTGCGTCAGCACTGTCTTACTGCACCCCTGGTACATGTTAGACACCAAGGTTTGTAATTTTGCTCCAACGCCGTGGTGTCTGAGGCTTGTCTGGGATCGCCTGGTGCGGGAGGGATCCAAAGGCGTAAGAAAAGTTGATCCATGCTATATAAATGTCCCCACCTCTGTTCCTGGCCCTCTCCATTTCGGTGGCTAGAACCCTGGCCTGGAATTTGGCTCCAACGCTGTGGTGTCTGAGCCTCGCCTCGATCGCCTGGTGCTGGAGGGACCCAAAGGCGTTGGAAAAGTCGAGACATGCAATGTAGATGTCCCCACCTCTGTTCCTGGCTATCTCCATTTTGGTGACTAAAGCGAAGTTGTGCTCTAGAACACCATCAAAGGCCATAAACCCCTTCTGCGAAGGGGACAGTACTCGGTTGTGGTGACCCGGCCCACCAGGACCCCAGTGAACAGCTTGTATACTGTCCTCATCAGGGCGATTGTTCCACAGCGTTTGATGACATCCCTGGGACCACCGTTATGTATAACGATAGTACTGCTCTCCTTCCATGTTGTGGGAATGTCGGACACGTTGAAGCTTGCCGTAAGAAGTCTGCAGCCGGTGTCAACCGCCTTCCAGTTATTGTACATGATCCTGTCATCCCCCGGCGCAGAATTCTCGGATCTCCTTAGCCTTTGCTGAATTTCCTCTTGCGTGATCCGGTGCATAGGGACCGGGTCCTCGGCAGTGCCAACATCGCGATACCAGTCACACACCAATGGCATTGCCCTACCCATGTTGCTGAAGTGCTCCTGGATGACGTCCCTCGGGATTTCCTCCCCCATGACCAGCCTCAGCATTCTCCGTCTTATGTCGGTATAAGCGCTGGATGTACTTCAGGTCATCCGCATCTGGTTGGCAAGCTCTGTCTCCTGCCCTCGGGGTGGACACCTTCAGGGACTCCTGGATCTCCCTTGTGACACCTCCAAGGTCTCCTGGAAGCACTGCCACCCTTCGTTGCTCTTGCCTTCAGCCAGGATCCTCTGGAGAGACGGAAGGTGCCTAGCGCACCACCATCTGGTCATTTTATTCAAGGACTGGTTCGTTGATTGGTTGGTGCCCCCGAAGATCCTCATCCTGGAGTACTCCAGCTTCGTCTTCACATTCCGGGGGTTCCTCCAGCGGGCTGGAGCTCGGCATCACCTCTTGCTCATCAGGGGCGTCATACTCTGCATCGTCCCTATAGGTCGGCAACCTGGTGCGCCGCAGAGGCAGACAGCGACCGGTTCACCACATCCTGGATCGCGTCTAAGGTCGCGGATCTCCTCCCATCCTCCTGCACACTTCGGTCACTCAGCCTCCGTAAAGGCGAGCTGCCTCGCGTGTCATCCTGCAAGGAGAGCACGGCACCTAAGTTCTCACCCTCTATTGAATTTCCCGATGTCCTCATCGACGCCGACGGCGAGGGGCTCTCCAAGTGTAGCTCCTACGCCACTGTGCCCGAGACGCTGGCCTCCTGCTGCTCCAGGATGGCTAGTTTCGGATGCACCTCTACCCTCCTGGTTTCCGGAGAGTCACGCTCCGGTGCCCTTACCCGAATGTCCTCCCTCTCTTGCCATATGTGTTTGGACAAGGCACGACGTGAAGGGAAGCTCCTCCCACACCTGCCGCAGCCGTTCTCAAGCTCCGCCTCCTGGGTGACTGGCTCCCTCTCTGAGAACCTGTGAGTAGTAGGCCGGAGCCCCAAGTCCCGGTTGCACATGTTGCAGATGTTTCTCGTGCTCACTATGGTTATCCTGTGTTCTCTGAAGAGACCTCTTTGGGCTTAAACTTCGCGCCACACCTGTCCTCGGTGCAGCGGAAAGAGTCAGGTGTAGGATGGTACACGACCAGCGTGTCCTTCCTGGTAATGTGGAGCTCCATTTCTGGAGACTGACCGGGTAGCAAGCTACCCAGTCTCAAAAATTGACGGCTTGCAGCTGAAATCCTAGTTCCCAGTTAACTCGGGGCATTAAGGCCAAGTCGTACCACCAGAGCAGGCCAGCTATTCTGGTGAACTTCCAACAAGCTCTGTGAATAAACTATATGATTAGTAGACAAATATATATTTAGACTATAATGTAAATAAATATAAATTTATAAATAAATAATTAGCTGTAAATCAACTCGAAAAAATAATTAAACTGATGATAAGAACAGATTTTGTGTATTAATGAAATGCTAAACTACTACATTGTGTATACATTTTCGTCGCAGTTTCTCTGTTCAGTCAATATACAAACATTGAGGTTACAGAGAGAATTCTCAAAGTACAATAAACATGTACGATTATTACATACAAATTCAATATGAATGTTGATATTGTCCAGTTTTCTTGAAGCACTAGCATAAGTCACAATTCACATCAATGTAGTGGTGCCATGGCCCACATATATATGATAGACATATATGTCAGGTATGTCTCTGTGTCAATTTGGCTGATCTATTACCTCGGCATTCGCCTTGAGAGGCTGGGGAAAACCACTCCAAACCCCAGTCAGGGTACTTGATCACTGTCGGACGCCAGTAATATGCGTGGCGTAGATGTTTCGGAGTACCTAATGACGTCCGAACACACAACTTATTGAACAGCGATAGGTACTTCCTCGAACACAACTTTTTCATGGTCTTGTCGTTCTCGGGATCCCAGGAACCTAATGACCCGAGAACGATGGCGTCCACCTCTGCCTTCTTGAATCTGGTGCTCAGAGCCTCGGCCAAGCCTCTATAATTTTCTTCCTTGGCTCTCCTTGCCTCATCAAAAGCCTCCATTTCATTGTCAAAAAGGATGGTAACCTCTATGATGACAGCATTACCATCCTTCACCAATATGAGGTCTGGCCTCAAGTTTCCTTCAACGACTTGATTCTCGGCCAGAATGGTGAACCTGCTACTAGCTGCCTTGTGGGCCCTGCTGATCACGGCGTTATGTCTCCGGGTGATGATGTCGGAGTACCTCATGCAATGATTGATCACATGAGGTAGGGTCTCGCTCTCGCATATCCACATCTTCTATAGCTCCTGTTGCATCATTGGTCGTGATGCCGGCATCCATTCAGGGGGCAATAAATTTAATCGTGCCCTATGGATAAAACTCCAATCAGGAAATCTGTTGTGGAGGCCCGTTCTATTGAAATGGCAGCTTGCAGGATCAGCGGATATGCAGTCAATGGCTTTATCTTGGCTGGGCAACTCTAAAAGACGAGTCAGGTGCTGATTTCTTCTGTTATCTCTTAATGTTCTAAGCTTGCTGCTGAAACCCCTATTATTAGTTTCAAATGGGAAGAGTTCTGAGCTACAGCGAATGAGGTGCATTTGCGTGCACAGCGTTGCCACCTCGTTACCCCCACTCTTTTCATATTTCCCTCTCACTCTCACATCTGCCTGTCGCTAGAATGGTCGACGTAAAGCAACCCAAACTGAATTATCTAAACTTTTATAATTCTCCTGGTGTTTAAATTCATAATTGGGAATATACTCGCATGCTACGTACGTATTTTTTAAGTGTTATATAATTATAGGTTATGAATTACCTTTGCTTTTAATCCAATGGAACTGCCAGTGGCTCATCCGTATCACTGTCATCAGTTACGTGAAGAGGTAATTCGTCACTGACACTGTCTTCATCGTCTTGAGTCTTGCAAATTTATGATGATAGGTTCCAAAATATCGTCACGGCCTATTTCTTTCCAAAAGTCGTCTTGTAGTTTTTCTGCATGTCTCACGCAGGCTTCCCAGTCTTGTTGAGTTACCTTGTCAATTTCTTCGTGAATAAGACGTTCAAGGTCAGTCAGTTTAAAAGTGTTATTTCTGTTTGCAACCCCTCGTTTTATTTGAGCCCATAGTAACTCAATTGGATTATACTGGCAGTGATAAGGGGGGAGGCGGATTATCTCGTGTCCCATTTCCATTGCAAGTTGATCCAGCTGATAGACTTTTCTCTGGTTTTTAAATGGAAGTACTCGTTGCAGTAACTCATTTTTAGTTTCTGTTGCCGAAAATTCAACCCCCTTTTTTTGCAACCATTCAACAATTTGGTTCTTTCTACTGGCAGTATTCGGTACTTTGTTTTCAATAACCGAATGATATGGTGCATTATCCATTATAATTATGCTTCCCTCTTCTAAATAATTTAGGAATCTGTTCAAAAACCATTCTTTAAACGTATCAGCTGTCATCTCTTCGTGATAATCTGAGGTGGTTTTGGACAGAAAAATCCATTTGTTTTCAGGTACAAATCCTGTCTTAGCGGACCCTACATGACAAATGATAAGTCGACTGCCTTTTCCAACAGGTACCTTCAGGCCACCCTTTTTTGAGGAATCTTGCCAGATTGAATTTTGAGTGTGGTTTTTATTTACCCATGTTTCATCTAAGTAAAATATAGGTCTCGTATCGCGAGAATTTCGAATTTCATGCATTTTGCGTAAGAATTTTATTCTTGCCGCAACAATGTCACTCCTCTCCATTAAAAATTGTCGCCCATCATTTGTCTTTCTGTACCTGAACCCTAATCCTCTCAAAATTCTATAAGTAGATGAATTTGAACCAGTGTATGATATTTTAGTTCTAAGGGCACAAGTTATTTTCTGTATTGTTGGGAATTCACCTTGGTCATAAAACTCGAACACAGTTCTGCGTACAACGTCCTTGTCAAAGTAAGTTAAATTTGTAATCCTCTTCGGAGGTCCAATGTGCTTTCTGGGCGATACAAACACTGGAGCATCACTGGGACCAGATTTTCTTGCCTCTCCGCAAATGCGAGACACACTTGCTTTACCGACACCACACGCTTTAGCAGTAAGCTGTTGAGGATATTTGAAATCAAGTTGATTTCTGTGTTCCTCATTGTTACATTTTTTAAAAAACGAGTAGACCCTAAATATAATACTTCGAGCCTGACTTCGCAATACCTGCCTCTTTGACTCGTCACTAAATTCTCCACAATAAGTCATTGCACTATTTTACTCTTGCTGCTTGCTCTCTGAACAACAACTGAATACTGATATTAACTGTGTAGGGTAAATAAACTCCAACCCAGATTTAAAAACAACACACAATCATAAACATGTGACGGCTCACGTTCTGCAGGTTCTAAAAGTAACACAAGTGAGCTGGGTGGACTGTTTGCTCTCTCAGCTTTAACAAACGCCTTGGTTTTACAACATAATTCTTTATCACCATCAAGTTCAGTAATTCTGTATAATTACAATAATATATATATATATATATATACATAATGTATACAATAATGCATACATACAAATAATGTGACCATTACAGTGTTTACGTGGTTATATTATAACATATGGGAATGTTTATTTGTTTGTATTATGAAAACTATTTGAGCTAAAAATATGTGGTTTTTACGGTTGTGTTACGAAAATTACTCCCTACCTTCTAGTTGGTTACTTTTTGCAAAATTTGAATTTTTGTCTTAGCGCAAATTATATTTATTAGAAACACATTCGCTTGTCACGCTTAGCTTACGGCGAATGCAATATGACAACACAGCGGAACTCCGATTGGTTGCCGCGCTCAAGGACAAACATCATCCCATTTGAAAAACACAGTAGTCTCCAGTATTATCGGTACATTCAGGTCATGTCGTACCACCAGAGCAGACCAGCTACCCTGGTGAACTTCCAACAAGCTCTGAAATAAACTATGTAATTATCAACAAATATATATATATATATATAAACACTCTGTAAATAAATATATATCTAAATAAATAGCTCGGAACTCAACACCAAAATTAAGCTGATAAGAACAGATACATTAGGTATAGTTACTATTTTCTATCTTTCAAAAGTACGTCAATTGTCTTTGGATGTTATGAATGTTTCAAATATTTACAGTATATACACTTTCAATTTTTTGTTTTTGTACACATTATTAAGTTTTTAGTAGTAGTTTATTTTAAGTGTTTCTGTCTTGCATTATACACATTTCACTTTCATAATCACTTTCACACTTGTCTTCGTCCTGTCACGTGTTCAATGTATATGTCTCGGGACCACCTGATGCAGTCCCAGACACACAGCTTCTTCATCCTTGCCAGGTTTTTCCTGGAACATAGTTTCTTCAGCACCCACGAACCCAAAGCCCCCACCACGATAGCTTCCACATTGATGTGGGGGGCTGCCATCTCCTCCGCCAAGGCTGCGTACTTCGCCTCCTTCCTTTCCCATGCCTGGTGTAGCGCTTCCACGGAGCTCTCAAAGGGCACCGTGACGTCGATGATAGGGTCGTTTTGGAGAACGAGATCCGGACGCAACCAGGCCCGCAGAGTGCGCGGTTCTTGTGGAGGACCCTGAACTTCTTCGTGGCAGCCTTCTTCACCCGCTCAACTATTATGTCGTGTTCTGGTGTAGATTGGTGCGTACTGCATGCAGTGGCACACCACATGCGGTAGCGTCTCGGTTAGGTATCCACACCTCCTGCAGGCCTTGTCCTCGGGACGTCTTTTGAGGACGTTGAGAGGAAGGAGGTCCAACCTCCAATCCTCAAATCGAGTGTACTTCCCGGTGTAGAGGAAGTGCGCTGAGTTTCGGTCCAGGGAGACACACTGGACCGCTTTGCCCTGTCTCACAAGGCCACAGAGCCGGACTTCATGTTCGTTTTGGAATTCGGCTTGGAGACACTGCAGGACTTTGCGCCTCTCTGCACAACTGATGGTGGTGTCCCCTTTCCTCAGACTCAGCGCATCACCGTCAACCTTCCACTCGACCCCCGCTCGTTTGGATGCTGCCCTCGCCCGTGTCCATGTGTTCTGGCTGGTGGAGGACGGGTTACCAAGCTCCCGCTGCATGTCTCCGGATAGGTATCGGGTGCAGTCGTCGCAGCTGGGCTCTGAATGTGTTCTGTCCTGGACCGCCGCCTTCAATTGGTTGCGGCCTAACTCGGCTATCCTCTGGTCAATGGATGATAGGATTTTGAATGCTGTGTCGACCAGGTGGATATCCGAGTTGGCCGCCGCACAGGGTATACCCAGTCCACCCTTCTTTCGGCTGCCATACACATAGTCCAGGGTTGAGTTCTTTGGCAGATACAGCACCTTCCAGAGCTTCACCAGTGCTTTGTCTATGCTGGCCCACCTGGGTTTTGCTGAACTGTCCCATCATTGGGAAGTTTAGCGCTGGGAAGAAAAACACTTTCAGAGTGTCAAGCTTTTGCCAGGGGGCAAGCCTGGAGTCCAGGATGTAGAGGCCTCTGTGTATGACCCCGGCCATGTCCTCCCTGCCAGAGATCAGGTTCAACCCCGTTGGCTTCCCCAGGAAGTTCACTGCCTCCCCATCCTTTAGTTTTCGGACTGCTCCACCGCCAACCAGGAATTCGGTCGGCCGGCAACCACTCGGCGTCTGTCCACTCAGGTGGAGACTTGAGCACTTTTCACTGTTGAGGAGCACCCCGATGTCCCCCGCCATCGCTTCCACGGTTTGGATATTCCGTTGCAGCCCAGCGCTGTCACCAGACAGCAGCACCACGTCATCTGTGAAGGCCAGGATCTTGATGTCTGCTTCTGCCCCCTGAACTTTTCGCAGAATTGGATCCACTCCCGGGTTAAACAGCAGACCGCTGAGAGGGCACCCCTGCTTGATGCTCCGGCGGATCTGGAGCTTCTCCGTTGGCCCGTCCTCTGTTATGTACTGGGTGCTGCAGCCGTCGTACATCTTAGCTACCAGGCAGCGAAACTTTGCCCCAGCACCGCAGTGCCTGAGGATTGCGGTGCGGCAGCGAACCAAAGGCGTTGGAGAAGTCCAACCACGCGATATGTATGTCCTTGTTGTTTCTGGCGTTGTCCATCTCTGTCGCTAGAGCGAAGTTGTGCTCTAGCACCCCATCGAAAGGCATGAAGCCCCTTTGTGCTGCTACCAGGACTGTTGTGTTCCGCCCACTGGGATAACCGGCCAGCCAGCACCCCAGTGAAGTTTGTAAATCGTCCTGGTCAGTGCGATGGGACTACAGTTCCTTAAGTCATCTGGATCTCTTTTCTTGTAGATGAGGATGGTCCGGGATTCCTTCCAAGACCCAGGAATGTCCCCGTATTTCAGGCAGATGTTAAATACTGAGGCGAGACGACTAAAACCGGGTTCAACCGCTCTCCAATTATATGTAATGCGGTCCTCCCTGGTGCAGAGCTCTTGCATCTGCGCAGCTGTCGCTGTACCTTCTCTGGGGTTATGCGGTACAGATCCTCTCCCTCGGAATGGTGCATCTCCCGGATTCCTCATCCAGCAACAGCCTCACAGCTCACCTCTTGTTGTGCCGGTAGAGCTGTTGTATAAATTTAGGATCCTCTGGGTCTGCGTGGCTCCCCGGCTGCGTCGATTTTGAGGTAGAGATCTTTAACAAGTCTCGTACCTCCACGGTGATCTCTTCCAGTAGGTCCTGGAATTGCTGCCATCTGGCGGCTGAAGTGCCCTCAGCCAGTGCTCTCTGCGGGGCAGGAAGGTGACGATGCACCAGGTTCTCATCGTTAGGAGCCAGCTCAGGGGCAACAACTGGTTCGTGCCCACGCTGGTCCTCTTCCTAGAACTCGCCCTCCTCGTCTCCTGATCCCGGTGCCCCTGCGCACAATGATCTACCCAGACCCTCGTCCCAGAGCTCGTCCATTTGTGGAGCAGTAGATCTGGGGAGCGAACGGTTCACCACCTGGAAAACCGCCTCCATCGAGGCTTCAATCCAGGCACCATCGTTCTCACCAAGGTCCTGGTCCTCCTCGGGTGCTGGTTGGCTACCAGGTGGCACCGGGGTAGCCGGAGATGCTTGGGTGACTTCCCCACCTCCAGATGCCGGGTTGCCACCAGGAACACCATCCCGGTCTTCAGGTTCCTGTGCAGGGCTCCCCGGATTCAGCGTCGAGGCTTCCGGAAGGGACACCACGGCCATGCCGTCCCCCTCCGTTGGAACCATCGCGCCCCTCTTGCGGATGTCCTCTGTCTGTGATGTCTCCGGTGGTTCATGAGGGCCCTCCGGTATGCGAAATCTGAGTTGCACCTTTCGCATCTGTGTTGTAAGTCGGTCTCCTGGTTGGCCGGTTCCGGGGTTGCTGAGCATCTGTTAAGCCTTGGCCTTATGCCCAGTACCCGGTTACAACCCCGGCAGATGTTTCGATTGGCTCGGGTGGGCACCTCGTGCTGATGAAAGTGACACTCTAGGGACCTCTTCGTCGCCGTCCACTTGCTTGCCTTAAACTTAGTACTGCAACCCTCTTCAGTACATCTAAAACAGTTGGGGGTAGAATGGTACACGACCAGCGTGTCCCCCTCCCTAAAAACTCTGTTTTCCATGCTGTGAGTATAGGGGCAGACCAGCCACCCCCCTCACCAAAAATTTACCGCTTGTGGCTGAAGCCCCTAGTCCCCAGTATTATCGGGGCATTCGGACCATGTCGTACCACCAGAGCAGACCAGCTACCCTGGTGAACAGCCAACAACCTCTAAAATAAAGTATATAATTAACAACAGACAAATATATATATATAAATAATAGCTCTGAACTCTCTCAACCACAAAATTAAGCTGATAAGAACAGAGTTTTTTATTTAACAATGCTCTAACGTACATATTATGCTGTCATATAAGACAGAGTTTCAGGAACATAGTTTACATCGCTAATTCAAAACATATTCGTAATGATTATCTTTTGTCCTTTTCTATGTCTCTCTTTGTCCTTAATTTTACAAATTAACAAATTAAATGGTGATACACATAATGCACATTTCTGACCAGGCTTTTCTTCAGTTTTTAAGTTAAAGTTTGCTGCTGGTCGTCATGTCACAGATACTTCACTTTCACACTTCCTGAACACATTTCACTTACACCTGTCGCTTTCCTGTTACGTGCTCCACGTATTTCCCTGGACCAGCGAATGCAGTCTGACAGAGTTTCTTAAGCTGGCCCAGGTTCCTCCGCGAGCACCTCTTCAGGATTGGGTCGTTCTTTGGGTCCCACGACCACAGTGCACCCACGATGGCCTCCACCGTCACGTTGTGGGTTGCTGACATCTCCTCTACGAGGTCCCGGTACTTTCCAACTTTCGGTCTCTGGCTGCTGCAGCTCCTCAGTGGAACTCTCAAATGGTTACTTCTATTATCACGGTCTGCTGGTCGTTTTGCAGCATGAGATCCGGGTGTAGCCCTGGCCCGCAGGGATCCCGGTTCTCGAACAGCAGCCGGAACTTTTGCTGTGCTGCTTTCTTACCTCTCTCTACTATGGCGTTGTGACGCCAGGTGAAGAGCTGCGAGACCGCATGCAGTGACATACCACATGCGGTAGAGTCTCCTTCACGTACCCACAGCGCCTACAGGCCTTGCTAGCTTGTGGGTTCCTGTTTCGTCCGTTCAGTGGCAGAAGGTCGAGTCGGGCCTTGTGAATAAATCTCCAGTCGGCGAACCTGGTGTACTCCCCTGTGAATGTGTAGTATGCCGAGCTCTTGTCTAGGAAGATGCATGGAGAGCCTTGCCCTGCCGCACTAAACCTCTGAGCCGCTCGTTGTGTTGGTTTCTCATTTCGGCTCTGAGGCAGCCCAGCACACAGCGTCTCCCACTCTTAGGCTCAGCGTGTCGCCGTCTGGTACCCACTCGACTCCGACTCTCCGAGAGGCTGCTCTTGCTCTTCACGTGGTTTTGCTTGTGGAGGACGGGTTGCCGAGCTCTTCCTCCAGGATGCTGGTTAGGTACCTGGTGGAGTCCGTCGTCGGCACCCTGTGGATTTTGCAACTGCCGTTGCCAGCTCCGCCCTCCCCAACTCGGACACTCTGTGGTCGATGGAATTAAGGATTTTAAAAGCTGAGTCGACCGCGGCGCAAGGTATGCCCAACTCTCCTTTGTGTCCACTCCCGTACAAGTAGTCGAGGGTTGCGTTCTTTGGCAGGTACAGGATCCTCTGGAGCTTGCTCGCCAGTGTCTTGTCCAACCTGGTCCACTGGGTTTTCCTGAACATCTCCAGCCTCATGGAGAAATTTAAGGCCGGGAAGAAAAATGCCTTAAAGGCATTCAACTGTTGCCAGGGGTCCAGTATTCTCAGCCCCCTGCGCCATATCTCCTCAAGGTCCTGTTTCTCCAGCAAATGTTGAAGCTTATTGGCTTGCCGAGGAACTTGGCCACTTCTCCGTCCCGCAATTGGCGAATAATCTCTCCATTGAGACGGAACTCTGTCGGGCGAGTGCCTCTCGGGGTCCTCCCGGTGATGTGGATGCTACAGCATTTGCTGTGGTTGACGGCAATGCCCACATCTGCTGCCATGGACTCTACGATTCGTATGTTTTCCTGGAGGAGCTCGTCTCTGCTGCCTGACAGTAGGACCACATCGTCGGCGAAGGTCAGGACCTTCACACTTGCCGCCTCCCCCTTAACCCTTCGCAAAATCGGGTCCACTGCCAGGTTGAACAGCATTCCGCTAAGTGGGCACCCCTGCTTGATGCCCCACCTAATCTCTAGGATGTCCATTGGCCCGTCCTTCGTCAGCACCCTGGTGGTGCAACCAGCTGGCGGAACTTCCCTCCTGCCCCGCGTAGTCTCAGACTTGCCTGGATCGCTCCGTGAGGCAGCGAACCAAAGGCATTGGAGAAGTCCAGCCAGGTTATGTATAGGTCGCCGGCATTGTTCCTAGTCCTGTTCATCTCCGTGTCCAGCACGAAGTTGTGTTCCAGGACCCCGTCAAACGGCATGAATCCTTTTTGAGCCGGCAACAGTTTCTGGTTTTGCTCTGCCTACTGGGCTACTCGGCTAGCCAGGATGCTCATGAATAGTTTGTGGAGTGTTCGGGTCAGAGCAATGGGATGCCAGTTAAACAGGTCGCCCCTTGACCCTCATCCTTTGTATATCAGGATGGTCCGGCTCTCCTTCCAGCAGCTCGGGATGTCCAGGTATTTCATGCAGACGTTGAATACCACTGCCAGAAGCTTACCCCCTGGGTCGACCGCCCTCCAGTGGCTACAGGTAAACCTGTTGTGTCTAGGAGCCGAGTTCTCGCATCACCAGTGCCTCGTCTCCTTCCTCATACCAAGTGTTGGCCAGGTCTGCTTGCAGACTGGTATTTGCGAATTGCTCCCGTTCCGTTTCCTTCGGGAGGGTACATACCTCCATCTCCTCCCCAGGATCATCCGTATCACCCTTCTATTGCGATGGTAGAGCCGCTGAATGTACTTTGGATCCTCAACATCCGGCTGCCTGTTGCTCTGCCGGTCTGGATGTGGGGATCTACATTGCCATGTCCGAGGGTGCCGAGGAAAGGGATCCACTGTCATCCGAATCTGCAGCTCCTCCACCTTCGTTGTCGCTTCCAGGCGGCGGCTGGGGCTCCTCTACTTGCGGCAACTCTGGCTGTTCCATCACGGTCTCGGCTACCTCTCTTTGATGTACAGCTACTGTCTCTTCATTCACCTCGATGTCCACAGGCATGAAGATGTCCGTACCTGCTCCGCAACCAGCTCCTCTACTTGTGGCAGATCTGGCTGTGCCATCACGGTCTCGGCTACCTCTCTTAAATGTACTGCTACTGTCTCTTCATTCACCTCGGTGTCCACAGGCAATGGGGATGTTCGGACCCGCTCCTCTACCAGCGGCATCTCTGGCTGTGCCACCACGGTCTCGGCTACCTCCCTTCAATGTAGTGGCAGCACAGCCTCCTCTGCTGCACCTTGCATCCGCCGATGGATGTCTTCTCTCCTGTGTCCCCTTTGGTGATTGGAGAGGGCACGCCGCATCGGAAACCCAATGTTGCACCTGTCACACAGGTGTCGCATTGCAGCTTCCCGAACACCCTCCTCTGGTTCCACAGAACATCTGTGGGCCCGTGGCCTCAGCCCTAGTTCCCTCCTGCAGCCATGGCAAAGATTTCTGGTCCCGGTAAGATGTCTTTCAAGGGACCTCTTTGTCGCCGTCCAGTCCTTGGTTTTGAACTGCGAACTGCAATCCTCTTCAGTGCACTTGAAGCACACCGGCGCTGGGTGGCACACGACCAGCATGTCCCCCTCCCTGAAAACTCTGTTTTCCATGCTGTGAGTATAGGGGCAGACCAGCCACCCCCCTCACCAAAAATTTACCGCTTGTGGCTGAAGCCCTAAGTCCCCAGTATTATCGGGGCATTCAGACCATGTCGTACCACCAGAGCAGACTAGCTACCCTGGTGAACTTCCAACAAGCTCTGAAATAGAATGTATATTTAACAACAAACAAAGAAATCTATATATAGATAAACTCTGTGTACATAAATATATGTAACTAAATAATAGCTCTGAACTCTCTCAACCGCAAAATTAAATTGATAAGAACAGAGTTTTTTATTGATTGAATGTTCTAATGTACAGAGTTACCAAATTGTTGTAATGACAGTTGTTGCAACATTGTTTTGTAACAGTCAAAAAAAGACAAGCATTAAATGAGAAAAGGGTATTTACATACATAGTATTAATTGTGTATTGTTCAGTTTGTACTCTTCACGAGCCATTCATATTACTATAAATTTTTCGCCTGTTTAAGACTTCGTTAGAGATTATAGTTTTCAGAGTCTATGACACTTATCTGCTTCACTTTCACTCTCACTTTTATATCTGCCGCTTTCCAGTTATGTGCTCAACGTATATGTCCCTGGACCAGCGAATGCAGTCTGAGACACATAGTTTCTTTAGCTAGCCCATGTACTTAGGTGAGCACATCTTCAGGATCAAGTCATTTTTAGGATCCTAGTGCCCCCACCACAATGGCCTCCACCGACACGTGGTGTGTCGTTGCCAGCGTGCTGTACTTCTCTAGCTTCCTCTGCCTGGCTTGGTCCAGGGCCTCTTGGGAGCACTCAAACGGTGTTGTCCAATCTATGATTATGGTGGCCTCATTTTGAATGATGAGATCCGGGCGCAGACCAGGTCCACAGGGTGCCTGGTTCTCAAAGATGACCCGAACTTTCTTCGCTGCCGTCTTCTTTATCCTCTCAACAATGGCGTTGTGGCGGTTCTGGTAGAGCTGAGCGTACTGCATACAGTGACACACCACATGCGGCAGCGTCTCAGCTTCATACCCGCATTGTCTGCAGGCCCTACTGATGTCCGCTGCCCTTCTCCTGGCATTCAGTGGCAGGAGGTCCAGACGGGCTTTGTGTATGAACCTCCAATCTGCAAATCTGGTATATGCCCCTGTGTACGTGAAGTGCGCCAAGCTCCTGTCGAGAGAGACGCATTGCAGCACCTTGCCCTGGCAGACAAGTCCTCCGAGCCGGTTGTCATGTGATTTTTGGTATTCAGCTCGGAGGTACTTCAGGACTTTACACCTGTCCCCCTGGTGCAGCACGTTCTCTCCCACCGTAAGGCTCAGCGCCTCTTCCTCGGCAAGCAACTGGATATCCTTCCTCCTCGAGGCCGCCCTTGTGCGTGTCCAAGCATTTTGGCTGCAAGACAATGGGTTGCTGAACTCTTCGCCCATATTCCCAGAGAGATATTTGGCGGTGTCTTTGTTTACTGGAACCCTCCTGATCTTGTCTCTCGCTGCGGCTTGTAGCTCGTCTCGTACTAAGAACAGATTTTGTTTATTGATCAAATGCTAAACTACTACATTGTGTATACATTTTCGTCGGAGATTTTCTGTGCAGTCATTATACAGAGATAATTCTCAAAGTCCAATAAATATATACAATTATGTACAAATTCAATATAAATGTTCATAAAGTCAAGTTCTCTTGATGCACTAGCACAAGTCACAATGCACACTAATGTGGTGGTGCCGTAGTCCACACACATATATATACAATAGACATATATGTCAGGTATGTCCCTGTGGCTATTTGGGTGATCTATTACCCCGGCATTCGCCTTGAGAGGCTAGGGAAAACCACAGCAACACCCCAGTCAGGGTACTTGATCACTGTCGGACGCCAGTAATATGCTCGGCGTAGATGTTTCTGGAGTACCTAATGACGTCCAACACGGACAACTTCTTAAACAGCGATAGGTACTTCTTGGAACATAACCGTTTCATGGTTTTGTCGTTCTCGGATCCCAGGAGCCTAATGACCCGAGAACGATAGCGTCCACTTTCTTGAATCTGGTGCTCAGAGCCTCGGCCAAGTCTCTGTATTTTTCTTCCTTGGCTCTCCTTGTCTCAGTGAAAGCCTCCATTTTGTTGTCAAATGGGATGGTAACGTCTATGATGACAGCATTACCATCCTTCACCAATATGAGATCTGGCCTCAAGTTTCCTTCAACGACTTGATTCTGGCTGCTGGCTTCCTTGCGGACCCTACTGACCACAGCGTTATGTCTCCGGGTGATGATGTCGGAGTACCTCGTGCAATGATTAATCACATGAGGGAGGGTCTCGCTCTCGTATCCACATCTTCTACAGCTCCTGTTGCATCGTTGGTTGTGATGCCGGCATCCATTCATGGCGCAATAAATTTAGTCGTGCCCTGTGGATAAACCTCCAATCAGCAAATCTGGTGTAGAGGCCCGTTATATTGAAATGGGAGCTTGCAGGATCAGCGGATACGCAGTCGATGGCTTTTCCTTGGCTGGGCAGCTCTAAAAGACGAGTCAGGTGCTGATTTCTTGTATTGTCTCTTAGTGTTCTAAGCACCTGATGTCTTTGGCTCGCACGCAGGATCTTGTCATCAATGGCAAAAACAATTAAGCTGATAAGAACAGATAATTTTTTTTTATTGATAAATGTTCTAACGTACAAGTTTAAAGAATATTTGTGTTTATACAGTTATTCCAACATGGTGTTACATGTTTTGTCAAGTAATTCTAACTGTAATATGGCTTAGTCTTTCATCATTGTCTCTATTCAATTGTCTTATATAAATATGTACACTTACAATTTCCATCATCACTATTGGCTCAATGCCCACTTGTCTCTTAAGTGTTTCTTGTTCCTTTCTTTGGTTATCACTGACACTGTCACACGCTTTCACTTATCTCCTACAGCTGTCTTCTTCCAGTTACGTGTTCCACGTAAATGTCCCTGAACCATCGGATACACTTAGTCTCTTGACTAGGCCCAGGTATTTACGGGAGCACATCTTCTTCAGGGCTTTGTCATTGCACGGATCCCAGGAACCCAGTGCTCCTACTACTATGGCCTCCACGGTCACGTTTTGGTGCGTCTGCCATCTCCGCCGCCAGGTCCTTGTGTTTGTCTTCTTTGCACTGCCTCGCCTGAAGCAGCGCTTCCCTGGTGCTCTCAAATGGGATGGTGATGTCGATAATGATGGTCTCCTTGTCCTGTAAGACGAGGTCAGGTCGCAGCCCGCCTCCGCTTTGGGGCTTGGTTCTCGAAGAGTACTCTAAACTTCCTCGAAGCCGCCTGTTTCACCCTCTTGACTATTGCGTTGTGCATACCGCATGCAGTGACAGACTACATGCGGCAGCGTCTCTCGTTCATAGCCACATCGCCTACACTTCTGGTCCCCATTGACAGTTCTCCTCCTTGTGTTGAGCGGTAGGAGGTCCAAACGTGCCTTATGAATGAATCTCCAGTCCGCGAACCGTGTAGGCTCCTGAGTGAATGAAGTGGGCCGAGCTTTTGTCAAGGGCCACACACTGCATCACCTTACCCTGACAGACGAGCCCATGGAGCCGAGTGTCGTGTTGCTTTTGGTACTCGGTTCTGAGGCTTCTGATTAGCTTTCGCCTGTCAGCATGGTGAAGGGTGCACTCCCCCTTCCTTAAGCCCAGCGCTTCCTCTGCCATCCACTGGACGCCCGTCCTCCTCGAGGCTGCCCTCATCCATATATTTGTGCTGGTGGTCGACAGGTTGGAGAATTCCTCGGCGATGTCACCAAACAGGTATCTGGCAATGTCATCCTGCATCAGGATCCTCCTAATCTTGTCCCGCACGGCGTCTTGCAGCTCTTCTCTTCCTAGTTCGGCAATCCTCTGGTCCCCCGATGTCAATATTTTGAATGGAGTCCTCCGCTGCTCTAGGGATCCCCAGTCCTCCATTCTGTTTACTTCCGTAGAAGTAGTCCTGCGTTGAATTGTTGGGCAGGTAAAGTACCTTCCTGAGCTTCAGCAGCTCTCCATCTGTCCTGGTCCATTGGGTTTTGCTGAACTGCCCCATTCTCATGGGGAAGTTCAGCGCAGGAAAGAAGAATGCCTTGAGGGCATCCAATTTCTGCCAAGGTGCCAACTTGGAGTCGAGGAGTGGCCCCTGCTTATGATGTCGTCCATGCTCCCGTGTATTAGGTTGAAGGCGGTAGGCTTTCCCAAGAAGGTTGTGGCTTCTCCATTCCTGAGGGCTCGGATGGGTTGCCCATTCACCGTGAACTCCGTCGCGCGGCAGCCTCTCGGTGTTTGACCGGACAGGTGAAGGCTGCAGCACTTTCGATGGTTCACAGCTATACCTATTGACCCCGCCATGGACTCCACCTCTCCTATGGAACGCTGTAGTACCTCTCCTCCCCTCGCAAGCAGCACCATATCGTCAGCAAAGGCCAGGACTTTAAGCTGCCCCTCTTTACCCTGGACCCTCCGCAGTACCGGGTCTATGGCCATGTTGAAGAGCAGCCGCTCAGGTGACACCCTTGCTTGATGCCGCGCCGCACCTCCAGCAGACCCGTCAAACCGCTCTCCGTCAGCACCGTTGTACTGTACCCCTGGTACATTTTGGACACCAGGGTTTGGAATTTGGCTCCAACGCCCTGGTGTCTGAGGCTCGCTTCGATCGCCTGGTGTGGGAGTGACCCAAAGGCGTTGGAAAAGTCGAGCCAAGCTATGTAGATGTCCCCACCTCTGTTTCTGGCCCTCTCCATTTCGGTGGCCAGAGCGAAATTGTGCTCTAGCACACCATTAAAGGGCATAAACCCCTTCTGTGGCGACGACAGCACTCGATGGTGTTCTGCCCACTGGGTGACCCGGCCTGCCAGGACCCCAGTGAACAGCATTTATATTGGTATCTTCAGAGCGATTGGTCGCCAGCTGGTGATGACATCCCTTGGACCGCCCTTGTGTATAAGGATGGTCCTGCTCTGTTTCCATGTTGTGGGTATGTCATACTTCATGCATATATTGAAGATCGCCATGAGAAGGCTGCAACCGGGGTCAACAGCCTTCCAGTTGTTGTATGTTATACTGTCATCCCCGGGCGCGAATTCTCGGATCCCCTGAGTCTTCGCTGGATTTCTTGCGGTGTTATTCTGTGCATCGGGACCGGGTCCTGTGCAGTGCCCCCGTCGCAATACCAGTCACTCTCCAGTGGCAGTTGCGACGGACCTCGTGGCGTCGTCTTCCTTCCTTCTTGGAGCTGTTGATGGCTGGTTCCTGTAATTCAAGCCTAGCACACTTGTGTTGTTCCCTATTTCTAAACTCTTTTCAGGGTGTGGTGATGGTAGATGAAATGAAACTCCATATGACTCGAACTTTACTTTATTGCATTGTAATGATACTGTTTTGTGTCGCCGCTAGCCGTGTTTTAAAACCTGTATGTACTGCAAAGGGGCCTATCTTCAACAATTTACCTCCCCAAGCTAGCTATGTCTCCTATATCTAACTTCACACGCATAGCCACAAATATGGCGTGAATGGTTATCTCTTCTTCGTGACCAGATGAAAACGAACAGACGCGTGAGCTCTGCACGTGTGCGCTTTTATATCCGCTTGGGGAACGCTAAGTTCGCCTAGCTCTTTTCTAATCTTTTCTGTTATTGGTTCTCCCCTAAGCGTGCTATGAGAACATTTGCCTCCAAATCTGCAGTCTTGACAAGTTTGGGATTTCCAAGGTGTCAAAATCTCTCTCCCTCTCTTTCCATCTTATTGCAATCTCTCTCCGTGCCTGTGACTGTTTAGCTGTGTTGCCAGCTTTAAACCCCTTTCTACCTGCCTGTTTCTCTTCTCACGGCTAGCTAGCTTCACATTTTACATATATGTTACAATCTTAGCTTATTCCTATTGTCGTAGCCTCTTCTTCTATTTGCTCAAAAATGATGGGAGCTACTCGCTTGTAAGAGAATGTACCGGGAAATTAATCAAGCCTCTAACACGACGAGGGACGCAGCTAAAGAAAATACAGAAAATATTACTAATTCGAAACGTTACATGGCTTAAAGGAAGGAAAGGACTCTACACTAACATAATTAAAACTTTCCGAAAATGGATGGCTCACAGTTTATTATATAAAGATAGATGCTTAGATAGCAGTGCTTACACTTCTTAGCCCAATGTCTCCGGCGAGGCCATCATGCCTTAGCACGGAGAAAGCGGTTGCACACCCTTACAGCTCGAAGGTTACCTCCTGACTCCCTTTCTCAAACGTCAGTCAAGCCAAACAAACTCATCCCCTCCTAAAGTGCCTAGTTCCCCCTACTCCAAACCAACTGCCATCTCAAATCCCAGTGACCAGAGAGACGTATGTCCTATAATCTCTGCATACGTCACATCATTACATTTGTGTTCCCGCTATACAGTGACCTACCTATGCCACTGAAGTGCTCCTGGACAACCTCCCTCGGGATTTGGACACCTCGGATTCCTCCCCCATGACCAGCCTCAGCGATCTCCGTCTGTTGTGCCGGTATAAGCGCTGAATGTATTTTGGATCATCCGCGTCTGGTTATCGAGCTCTGTTTCCTTCCCTCGGGGTGGGGAGCTTCAGGGTCTCTTGGATTTCCCTGGTGATCACCTACAATGTCTCCTGGAAGCGCAGCCACCCGCCGTTGCTCTTGCCTTCCGCCAGGATCCTCTGGAGAGACGGAAGGTGCCGGTGCACCACCGTCTCATCATTTGGCTCCAGGACTGGCTCATTGAAGGTTGGTGTCCCCAAAGATCCTCATCGTGGAGAACTCCAGCCTCGTCCTCAGATCCCGGGGGTTCCTCCGGCGGGCTGGAGCTCGACATCACTTCTTGCTCATCAGGGGCGTCATGTTCTGGGTCGTCCCATAGGTCGGCAACCTGGTGCGCCGCAGAGGCAGACAGCGACCGGTTCACCACCTCCTGGATCGCGTCCAAGCTCGCGGATCTCCTCCCATCCTCCGGCACACCTCGTTCACTCAGGCTCCGTAAAGGTGAGCTGCCGCGGACGTCATCCTCCTCCAAGGAGGGCGCGGCACCCAAGTTTTCTCCCTTGATTGAATTTCTCGACGTACTCGTCGACGACCCGGCCGCCGGCGAAGGGCCCTCCAGGTATACCTCCTCTGCCACAGCGTCCGAGAGGCCGGCCCCCGGGTCCTGCTGCTCCGGGAAATCTAGTTCTGTCACCGGGTCCCTGGCTACGGCCTGTGGTACAAAGGCTTCCCCCTGCTGCCGCTCATGGATATCCTCCCGTTTGTGCCACCTGTTATGATTGGACAGCGCAAGACGGGAGGGGAATGTGGCGCAACCCCAGCCGCAGACATGGTTGAAGTCAACCTCTTCGCTGACTGGCTCCGCTCAACTGCACACCGATGAGCCCGAGGTCTCAGGCCCAGGTCTCTGCTGCAGCCACTACAGATATTCCTGGTGCTCCTGATGCATAGATCATGTTCCCTGGTCAGGTGCCTTTCCAGAGACCTCTTCGTCGCGGTCCAATCCTTCGCTTTGGTGCAGCGGAAACAGTTGGTAGGATGGTACACGACCAGCGTGTCCTTCTCCCTCGTGATGCGTCGCTCAATGCTGATAGTATAGGGGCAGACCAGCCACCCCCCTCACCAAAAATTGACCGCTTGTGGCTGAAGCCCCTAGTCCCCAGTATTATCGGGGCATTCCGACCATGTCGTACCACCAGAGCAGACCAGCTATCCTGGTGAACTTCCAACAAGCTATGAAATAGAATGTATATATAACAACAAATGAGGAAATATAGATATATAAATAAACTCTGAGTAAATAAATATATATATATCTAAATAATAGTTCTGTCCTCTCTCAACCACAAAATTAAGCTGATAAGAACGGATTTTGTTTATTGATCAAATGCTAAACTACTACATTGTGTATACATTTTTGTCGGAGATTTTCTGTTCAGTCAATATACAGAGATAGAAGTTACAGAGATAATTCTCAAAGTCCTATATATATATAAATTCATTATGAATGTTCATAGAGTTAAGTTCTCTTGATGCACTAGCACAAGTCACAATGCACACTAATGTGGTGGTGCCGTGGTCCACACACACATATATACGATAGACATATATAAGTCAGGTATGTCTCTGTGGCAATTTGGGTGATCTGTTACCCCGGCAGTCGCCTTGGGAGGCTGGGGAAAACCACAGCAAAACCCCAGTCAGGGTACTTGATCACTGTCGGACGCCAGTAATATGCTCGGCGTAGATGTTTCTGGAGTACCTAATGACGTCCGACACGCACAACGTCTTAAACAGCGATAGATACTTCTTTGAACATAACTGTTTCATGGTTTTGTCGTTCTCGGGATCCCAGGAGCCTAATGACCCGAGAACGATAGCGTCCACCTCCACCTTCTGGAATCTGGTGCTCAGAGCCTTGGCCAAGTCTCTGTACTTTTCTTCCTTGGGTCTCCTTGTCTCAGTGAAAGCCTCCATTTTGTTGTCAAATGGGATGATAACGTCTATGATGACAGCATTACCATCCTTCACGAATATGAGATCTGGCCTCAAGTTTCCTTCAACGACTTGATTCTGGCTGCTGGCTGCCTTGCAGACCCTACTGACCACGGCGTTATGTCTCCGGGTGATAATGTCGGAGTACCTTGTGCAATGATTGATCACATGAGGGAGGGTCTCGCTCTCGTATCCACATCTTCTACAGCTCCTGTTGCATCGTTGGTTGTGATGCCGGCATCCATTCATGGTGCAATAAATTTAGTCATGCCCTGTGGATAAACCTCCAATCAGCAAATCTGGTGTAGAGGCCCGTTATATTGAAATGGGAGCTTGCAGGATCAGCGGATACGCAGTCGATGGCTTTTCCTTGGCTGGGCAGCTCTAAAAGACGAGTCAGGTGCTGATTTCTTCTATTGTCTCTTAGTGTTCTAAGCACCTGATGTCTTTGGCTTGCACGCAGGATCTTGTCATCAATGGCAAAAACAATTAAGCTGATAAGAACAGATAATTTTTTTTTATCGATAAATGTTCTAACGTACAAGTTTAAAGAATATTTGTGTTTATACAGTTATTCCAACATGGTGTTACATGTTTTGTCAAGTAATTCTAACTGTAATATGGCTTAGTCTTTCATCATTGTCTCTATTCAATTGTCTTATATAAATATGTACACTTACAATTTCCATCATCACTATTGGCTCAATGCCCACTTGTCTCTTAAGTGTTTCTTGTTCCTTTCTTTGGTTATCACTGACACTGTCACACGCTTTCACTTATCTCCTACAGCTGTCTTCTTCCAGTTACGTGTTCCACGTAAATGTCCCTGAACCATCGGATACACTTAGTCTCTTGACTAGGCCCAGGTATTTACGGGAGCACATCTTCTTCAGGGCTTTGTCATTGCACGGATCCCAGGAACCCAGTGCTCCTACTACTATGGCCTCCACGGTCACGTTTTGGTGCGTCTGCCATCTCCGCCGCCAGGTCCTTGTGTTTGTCTTCTTTGCACTGCCTCGCCTGAAGCAGCGCTTCCCTGGTGCTCTCAAATGGGATGGTGATGTCGATAATGATGGTCTCCTTGTCCTGTAAGACGAGGTCAGGTCGCAGCCCGCCTCCGCATTGGGGCTTGGTTCTCGAAGAGTACTCTAAACTTCCTCGAAGCCGCCTGTTTCACCCTCTTGACTATTGCGTTGTGCATACCGCATGCAGTGACAGACTACATGCGGCAGCGTCTCTCGTTCATAGCCACATCGCCTACACTTCTGGTCCCCATTGACAGTTCTCCTCCTTGTGTTGAGCGGTAGGAGGTCCAAACGTGCCTTATGAATGAATCTCCAGTCCGCGAACCGTGTAGGCTCCTGAGTGAATGAAGTGGGCCGAGCTTTTGTCAAGGGCCACACACTGCATCACCTTACCCTGACAGACGAGCCCATGGAGCCGAGTGTCGTGTTGCTTTTGGTACTCGGTTCTGAGGCTTCTGATTAGCTTTCGCCTGTCAGCATGGTGAAGGGTGCACTCCCCCTTCCTTAAGTCCAGCGCTTCCTCTGCCATCCACTGGACGCCCGTCCTCCTCGAGGCTGCCCTCATCCATATATTTGTGCTGGTGGTCGACAGGTTGGAGAATTCCTCGGCGATGTCACCAAACAGGTATCTGGCAATGTCATCCTGCATCAGGATCCTCCTAATCTTGTCCCGCACGGCGTCTTGCAGCTCTTCTCTTCCTAGTTCGGCAATCCTCTGGTCCCCCGATGTCAATATTTTGAATGGAGTCCTCCGCTGCTCTAGGGATCCCCAGTCCTCCATTCTGTTTACTTCCGTAGAAGTAGTCCTGCGTTGAATTGTTGGGCAGGTAAAGTACCTTCCTGAGCTTCTTCAGCAGCTCTCCATCTGTCCTGGTCCATTGGGTTTTGCTGAACTGCCCCATTCTCATGGGGAAAGTTCAGCGCAGGAAAGAAGAATGCCTTGAGGGCATCCAATTTCTGCCAAGGTGCCAACTTCGAGTCGAGGAGTGGCCCCTGCTTATGATGTCGTCCATGCTCCCGTGTATTAGGTTGAAGGCGGTAGGCTTTCCCAAGAAGGTTGTGGCTTCTCCATTCCTGAGGGCTCGGATGGGTTGCCCATTCACCGTGAACTCCGTCGCGCGGCAGCCTCTCGGTGTTTGACCAGACAGGTGAAGGCTGCAGCACTTTCGATGGTTCACAGCTATACCTATTGACCCCGCCATGGACTCCACCTCTCCTATGGAACGCTGTAGTACCTCTCCTCCCCTCGCAACCAGCACCATATCGTCAGCAAAGGCCAGGACTTTAAGCTGCCCCTCTTTACCCTGAACCCTCCGCAGTACCGGGTCTATGGCCATGTTGAAGAGCAGGCCGCTCAGGTGACACCCTTGCTTGATGCTGCGCCGCACCTCCAGCAGACCCGTCAAACCGCTCTCCGTCAGCACCGTTGTACTGTACCCCTGGTACATTTTGGACACCAGGGTTTGGAATTTGGCTCCAACGCCGTGGTGTCTGAGGCTCGCTTCGATCGCCTGGTGCGGGAGTGACCCAAAGGCGTTGGAAAAGTCGAGCCAAGCTATGTAGATGTCCCCACCTCTGTTTCTGGCCCTCTCCATTTCGGTGGCCAGAGCGAAATTGTGCTCTAGCACACCATTAAAGGGCATAAACCCCTTCTGTGGCGACGACAGCACTCGATGGTGTTCTGCCCACTGGGTGACCCGGCCTGCCAGGACCCCAGTGAACAGCATTTATATTGGTATCTTCAGAGCGATTGGTCGCCAGCTGGTGATGACATCCCTTGGACCGCCCTTGTGTATAAGGATGGTCCTGCTCTGTTTCCATGTTGTGGGTATGTCATACTTCATGCATATATTGAAGATCGCCATGAGAAGGCTGCAACCGGGGTCAACAGCCTTCCAGTTGTTGTATGTTATACTGTCATCCCCGGGCGCGAATTCTCGGATCCCCTGAGTCTTCGCTGGATTTCTTGCGGTGTTATCCTGTGCATCGGGACCGGGTCCTGTGCAGTGCCCCCGTCGCAATACCAGTCACTCTCCAGTGGCAGTTGCGACGGACCTCGTGGCGTCGTCTTCCTTCCTTCTTGGAGCTGTTGATGGCTGGTTCCTGTAATTCAAGCCTAGCACACTTGTGTTGTTCCCTATTTCTAAACTCTTTTCAGGGTGTGGTGATGGTAGATGAAATGAAACTCCATATGACTCGAACTTTACTTTATTGCATTGTAATGATACTGTTTTGTGTCGCCGCTAGCCGTGTTTTAAAACCTGTATGTACTGCAAAGGGGCCTATCTTCAACAATTTACCTCCCCAAGCTAGCTATGTCTCCTATATCTAACTTCACACGCATAGCCACAAATATGGCGTGAATGGTTATCTCTTCTTCGTGACCAGATGAAAACGAACAGACGCGTGAGCTCTGCACGTGTGCGCTTTTATATCCGCTTGGGGAACGCTAAGTTCGCCTAGCTCTTTTCTAATCTTTTCTGTTATTGGTTCTCCCCTAAGCGTGCTATGAGAACATTTGCCTCCAAATCTGCAGTCTTGACAAGTTTGGGATTTCCAAGGTGTCAAAATCTCTCTCCCTCTCTTTCCATCTTATTGCAATCTCTCTCCGTGCCTGTGACTGTTTAGCTGTGTTGCCAGCTTTAAACCCCTTTCTACCTGCCTGTTTCTCTTCTCACGGCTAGCTAGCTTCACATTTTACATATATGTTACAATCTTAGCTTATTCCTATTGTCGTAGCCTCTTCTTCTATTTGCTCAAAAATGATGGGAGCTACTCGCTTGTAAGAGAATGTACCGGGAAATTAATCAAGCCTCTAACACGACGAGGGACGCAGCTAAAGAAAATACAGAAAATATTACTAATTCGAAACGTTACATGGCTTAAAGGAAGGAAAGGACTCTACACTAACATAATTAAAACTTTCCGAAAATGGATGGCTCACAGTTTATTATCTAAGATAGATGCTTAGATAGCAGTGCTTACACTTCTTAGCCCAATGTCTCCGGCGAGGCCATCATGCCTTAGCACGGAGAAAGCGGTTGCACACCCTTACAGCTCGAAGGTTACCTCCTGACTCCCTTACTCAAACGTCAGTCAAGCCAAACAAACTCATCCCCTCCTAAAGTGCCTAGTTCCCCCTACTCCAAACCAACTGCCATCTCAAATCCCAGTGACCAGAGAGACGTATGTCCTATAATCTCTGCATACGTCACATCATTACATTTGTGTTCCCTATATATCATAGTTCCCGCTATACAGTGACCTACCTATGCCACTGAAGTGCTCCTGGACAACCTCCCTCGGGATTTGGACACCTCGGATTCCTCCCCCATGACCAGCCTCAGCGATCTCCGTCTGTTGTGACGGTATAAGCGCTGAATGTATTTTGGATCATCCGCGTCTGGTTATCGAGCTCTGTTTCCTTCCCTCGGGGTGGGGAGCTTCAGGGTCTCTTGGATTTCCCTGGTGATCACCTACAATGTCTCCTGGAAGCGCAGCCACCCGCCGTTGCTCTTGCCTTCCGCCAGGATCCTCTGGAGAGACGGAAGGTGCCGGTGCACCACCGTCTCATCATTTGGCTCCAGGACTGGCTCATTGAAGGTTGGTGTCCCCGAAGATCCTCATCGTGGAGAACTCCAGCCTCGTCCTCAGATCCCGGGGGTTCCTCCGGCGGGCTGGAGCTCGACATCACTTCTTGCTCATCAGGGGCGTCATGTTCTGGGTCGTCCCATAGGTCGGCAACCTGGTGCGCCGCAGAGGCAGACAGCGACCGGTTCACCACCTCCTGGATCGCGTCCAAGCTCGCGGATCTCCTCCCATCCTCCGGCACACCTCGTTCACTCAGGCTCCGTAAAGGTGAGCTGCCGCGGACGTCATCCTCCTCCAAGGAGGGCGCAGCACCCAAGTTTTCTCCCTTGATTGAATTTCTCGACGTACTCGTCGACGACCCGGCCGCCGGCGAAGGGCCCTCCAGGTATACCTCCTCTGCCACAGCGTCCGAGAGGCCGGCCCCCGGGTCCTGCTGCTCCGGGAAATCTAGTTCTGTCACCGGGTCCCTGGCTACGGCCTGTGGTACAAAGGCTTCCCCCTGCTGCCGCTCATGGAGCTTATTCCTATTACATTTGTGTTCCCTATATATCATAGTTCCCGCTATAAATGCCCCTCATTGTCATTCTAAAAATTTTTGGTGCTGTTGGCGGAGAAAGTTTTTCGAATAGCAATGACATGACCCAAAGAAGAATACAAAAAGAGAGTGACAGAGCCCTAAAATACACAATGCAATGCATAACACACCAATAATCTCAAAAAGAACACCATAGTACTCTACAATACAAATGTACCTAACTTCTATCCTACACAACAATGTAACTCTCAAATAACATACATCATGATATTTACAAATGTTTACGTAAATTTTCTTTTACGTCACATTGACATTGAGCGACATTTTGGTGATAATTACTGAGTAATCACACGCTTGTGGGCTAGGCAACATTTATTTCACAGAATGACTTTCACTTGTTTTCCCTTTAGCACATCACTATAGTTTATTTATAAACACTTCTGGGAACCTTTTCACTGCTCTATGCAAGAACACTTAAGTTGCCGTATGTCAGCCCATTTGACCTTGCACTGCTTAAACTAGTTTTCTTTACAATAGCATAGAATTGCCTGTAATTGCGGCAGGTTGGCTACCTGCTCTGAGTGGTCATTAGGTGTCTGGCCAGAAGCCCTTAACTGAAATAATTTTAATCCTGTTTTCTATATACATTATATTACTGAAGATAAAACACTTACATAGCACAATTACATGACTCATCAAGCCCGCGCAACAAGCAATCGTAAAATCATACAGGTGCAAATGTTAGCCTATGTCTTGAAAGGTTTCAGCAATTGTTTGTGATATTTGCCCCAGTTCTTGTTAGTAGTAACTTCCCTAACCTCAAAAGTGTGCGCCCCAAATTGAGCTACAATTACCGCCGGACCTTTTTGTGCTTTAATTAATTCTACCCAAAATGACTCCTCTAAAATTTGTTGTTCTTCCGCCGTCGGTTCATTGTCTACTGAATTGGTATCCACAAAAGGCATGCACACACCATCTTTTACTAAATTTAGGCATTTATTATCAAAGTTCGCTATTGCTTCCCATTTATGCAAGCAATCCGAACCAATAATCACTGGCTGTTGTAACCTCAGGATTACAAGAAAGATATCATGGAATGCTGTATTATTCATTCTTATCGTTAGCATTGCTTGTTGCCTAACTTTTTCTTTGCTCTTGGAAATCGCTACCGTGCAATACACATTCGAAATTGGCAGCGACATAATTTTAATTTTCTTTTCTTGCAACATCTTAAAAAATTCTTCCGAGCACGACGATATATTTGCCCCAGTATCAATTAAAATGTCAGTGTTTACTCCCATGATTTAAGCATTGATTCTGGGCGAGTCACGCATGTCTACATTCCTGCTCTTATTTTGGTGCTGCATGCTGCTCGGTGTGTTATCCCCCTGTACGTGCGTATTTATTAAAGCAATGGGCCCTGGTTGGGAAACTTGTAATCCACTGTTTCCCTCTGAGATGGATAATCGGCCGCAGTAGTCATCTACGTTTGGTTTCCCGATTGTTGCGAGTCTTGAGGTCTGTGCTGTCTGCTAGGTCCCGGGTTCGAATCCCATCTACTACTGTTACTGTTTACAGTTGTTTGTGTGTTCACTGGGCTGCTTCTACCAGAAAAATTCCCTTGTCTGTTGTTTGTATTTTCTTGTGCCCTAGCATAATTCCTGTTAAATTCCCTGACATATTCAAACCGGTTTTGTCGTGTGTTTGAAGCCTGGATGTGGTTAACATTAAAATTTCTTTGTTGGTCCCTATGTTGATGTTCCCTGGGGTAGTTTCTTAATCTGTCAGGCCGTGGTGTGGTTGTGTGTATCTGTCTCTAGGGTTTTCTGCGAATTGCCTGTATGCCCCTGACCCAAAAGAATGTGACCTATTTTCCGGCTGAAGTGATTGTCTCCGGTCTCTGAAATGATTACCCTGTGTTGGTCTCTGGTCAAATGCTGTGATTAACTCAATCATTTTCGCAATGTTGGGTGGCTCAGCTACTATCAGTCCATTCCTGATATGAGGTTCAAAGTGATTGGTGAGCAGTGCTATCACCTCCTTGTCTGATAATGGTGGTTCAATTTGTTTGCTTCGCTGTGCCAGATTTAGGACATAATCAACTAAGGTACAAGTATATTCGGGTTGTATCTGCCTTGGTTTAACTCAAGTCGAATTTTGTTAATTTCTTGTGGTCCCCAATATCTTAATAGGAATGCCTGTTTAAATTCCTCATATGTCAGAGAGTTACCCTGCGTTAATTTAAGCCAAGCTAGAGTACGACCTTTGAGGCATTTTCTAACTATAATGGGCTTGATGACCTCAGGAGTTGACTAACATAAAATATTGCTCTAACTCTTTTATAAACTCTTTCGCCTGATCTTTCGATTCCTCGAACACCGGAGGTGTGAGTTCATGCAAGAGGTGTGAATTAAAACTATTGTCTCCACTGTGGGAGCAAGGAGCCAACTGCGCTACATCACAAGCATGCACATTGTTTCTACAAGTGTTGGTCTCAAGGTTCCCGGCCTCACTGGGGAGTGAATGGTCACTACCGGAGTTGGCTGTACTTCCTTGAGTGATACTGGGAGTACTATTGGTGTTGTGCTGATCTAATTCTAACACATTCATATTGCGTTTTAAATCTCCAATTTCCCTATCATACACAGTGCTAATGGCCTGGATTGATGTTTTCAGTGTTTCAATCTCCTGACTAGTTTCTACTGAGATAACCTGTTTTACAGCCTGAAGAGATGACTAATGACTATCTCGTGGGTTGTTGCTACCTGGCTTGCGGTAATTACCTGCTTAAAAGCCTGAAGTTCCTTATCTACATTAACCTGTACATGTGCTTGCATTCTAACACTGTCCTGTTTTAAAGACTCGACAGCTGAGTTTACAGATTCTGTGAGACAAGCAATTTCACCCTTATTTACATTTATTTCCTGTCTAACATTAATTAATTCTGTTTGAATTTCTTCTTGCCCTGCCCTAATCTGCTCTATCTGCCTGCTGCTAGCTGCTAAGCTTTCTTCTATTTTCTTGCTGGTGGTCTCTAATCTAGCACTACTGTCCGTGAGGTTTAAGTTGTCGTGTCCCTTTTAGACAGAGAAAGGAATACTCACCATCTCGCTCTCGCTCTATGGTGACACAGGCAAAGCAGATACACCAGACAAACAAGCATCAGTGGTGGGATGCCCCTCCTCCTCTCCGACCGGTTGTTGTTCATTCTCCGATTCACCATCAGAGACTTCAAACGAATATTCGTACTCATCTACCAGACCGTCTTTCTCCCAGTAAAACTGTTCAGTGCTTTGTACATGCTCACACGCCCTTTTCCAGTTGTCTGGAGTCACTTTTGTAATCGCATTATCAAACAACGCTTTTACATCACCACTTTTAAATGAAATATTATGTTTGGCAACATCGTTCTTGACTTGTGCCCATATAAGTTCTATAGCGTTAAAATCACGTGATAAGGTGGCAACCGTACTATGGTATGTCCATGCATTTCTGCTAGTGTATCTATTTCATAAACTTTGAAATTGTCTTTTTTCAATTTAATTAGCTCATATAGCACTGGTTTTGTCGCTCGGGGATCAAACTCAATATTTCTATTATGGAGCCATTCCTGCATATGGGATTTGAGTGAAGATGAAGTGGGTGCTTTATTAATCTCTATGGAATGATAAGGAGCATTGTCCATAACGATGACACTATTAGAAGGAATGTTAAGTAGCAGTTTATTAACAAACCAATCCTTGAAAACGTTATCCATTTCTTCATGGTAGTCTTTACTGGATTTTGACTTAAAAGTTAGCAAGGCATTAGGAATGAACCCTGTTGAACATCCAGCATGTACAACTATAAATCGCTGTCCTTTGCCTATTGTGTTTTAAGAGGGAAATCATTCTCATCACCGTCACACTTCCACACCTTATTTCTCGTATGGTTTATATTTACCCACGTTTCGTCAAGGTACACTATAGACCTACCAGTAGCCCTCAGTTCCTTCATTCGTCTTAAAAACTGAAATCGTTTAGAAACAATATCCATTCGTTCCATTAAAAAACGTCTTCCTTGCGAATTTTTGCTATAACTGAAATTAAGCTTTCTAAGAATTTTTCTTACCGACCACACGTTTCCTTTCAGTAAGTCTTGAACTTTTAAAGCCTCATAAATGTCCTGCAAACTAGGCAGAAAGTCCGTACGATATAGCGAATAGATTGTTCGCTTAATAGCAGCTGTCGTGAATGAGTCTATTTCTGTTTTTTGCGATCTCCTATTCGAGCGCTTCTTGCCTGGAGTTTGCAATCTACCGCCACTAGCTTCAGTATTTTTGTGTTCTTTTAAAATTCGCTGGACGGAACGAGCAGAAATACCTGTAGCAGCAGCAGTTCTCTCAACTATACTAGTCACTGAAATAGTCGGCTTTCCACATTTCAATGCGTCACATTCATCACTGAAGAAACTGTGAACTTTCACTACCATTTCCCTACCATCTGATTTTAGAACTTTCCCTCGAGACCCAATTTGAAGCAATACAAATACAGCCAAAACTACTAGAAAATAATTCAACATTACATCCATATGCTGTAACACTGAAAACATCCTGCGTATCGTGTAAAACCACAAAACACCAAACTCACAATTCCACAGCTCATACGCCACTGTAAGATTCAGTCAGCATACAATAGAAGCGGGAGGGATGCGAGCTTCTGCGGGTCTGGAATTTCCACAAATCGCAAGAAAGAAGTGGTTGCTGTCCCACCCCCTGTGCTAGACAAGGACAGCACTCGGTGTGAGACAAAGACGGTAGAAAACCTGCCAAGTTAAACCTCACAGAGAGTAGTTTCTGCTAAACTACCTTCAAGTCTGTGAGTATTTTCTGCTAAACTGTTTTCTATTTTGTTGTTTAGGCTATTTTCAAGTCTTTGGTTATTTTCTGCTAGTAGCGTTTGCATCATTCTAATGAGCAAGGGTGCATCATCCTGAGACGCCTCCTGCTGCATACACGTGGCAGCATCTACGGTGCTCTCGTTAGAAAGCTCCATGTTGCTATCTGCCATGATAAGCCGGTTACTCCTGAGTAACATAAAAACACATAAACATGAGAATAATTTTTTGTCCTACTTTTAGTTGATTCTCTGCCTGCTGCGTTGCTCCTGCGCGTTGAAGTACTGGGTTCGTCTCCTTATTCGTGCGTGAACACTTGGGTGCCATATGCGACAGACCTCCTCGTGACGTCATCTTCCTTCCTTCTTGGAGCTGTTGATGGCTGGTTCCTGTAATTCAAGCCTAGCACACTTGTGTGTTCCCTATTTCTAAACTCTTTTCAGGGTGTGGTGACGGTAGACGAAATGAAACTCCATATGACTCGAACTTTACTTTATTGCATTGTAATGATACTGTTTTGTGTCGCCGCTAGCCGTGTTTTAAAACCTGTATGTACTGCAAAGGTGCCTATCTTCAACAATTTACCTCCCCAAGCTAGCTATGTCTCCTATATCTAACTTCACACGCATAGTCACAAATATGGCGTGAATGGTTATCTCTTCGTGACCAGATGAAAATGAACAGACACGTGAGCTCTGCACGTGTGCGCTTTTATACCCGCTTGGGGAACGCTAAGTTCGCCTAGCTCTTTTCTAATCTTTTCTGTTATTGGTTCTCCCCTAAGCGTGCTATGAGAACATTTGCCTCCAAATCTGCAGTCTTGACAAGTTTGGGATTTCCAAGGTGTCAAAATCTCTCTCCCTCTCTTTCCATCTTATTGCAATCTCTCTCCGTGCCTGTGACTGTTTAGCTGTGTTGCCAGCTCTAAACCCATTTCTACCTGCCTGTTTCTCTTCTCACGGCTAGCTAGCTTCACATTTTACATATATGTTACAATCTTAGCTTATTCCTATTGTCGTGGCCTCTTCTTATATTTGCTCAAAAATGATGGGAGCTACTCGCTTGTAAGAGAATGTACCGGGAAATTAATCAAGCTTCTAACACGACGAGGGACGCAGCTAAAGAAAATACAGAAAATATTACTAATTCGAAACGTTACATGGCTTAAAGGAAGGAAAGGACTCTACACTAACATAATTAAAACTTTCCGAAAATGGATGGCTCACAATTTATTATATAAAGATAGATGCTTAGATAGCAGTGCTTACACTTCTTAGCCCAATGTCTGTCGGCGAGACCATCATGCCTTAGCACGGAGAAAGCAGTTGCACACCCTTACAGCTCGAAGGTTACCTCCTGACTCCCTTACTCAAACGTCAGTCAAGCCAAACAAACTCATCCCCTCCTAAAGTGCCTAGTTCCCCCTACTCCAAACCAACTGCCATCTCAAATCCCGGTGACCAGAGAGACGTATGTCCTATAATCTCTGCATACGTCACATCATTACATTTGTGTTCCCTATATATCATAGTTCCCGCTATACAGTGACCTACCTATGCCACTGAAGTGCTCCTGGACAACCTCCCTCGGGATTTGGCACACCTCGGATTCCTCCCCCATGACCAGCCTCAGCGATCTCCGTCTGTTGTGCCGGTATAAGCGCTGAATGTATTTTGGGTCATCCGCGTCTGGTTATCGAGCTCTGTTTCCTTCCCTCGGGGTGGGGAGCTTCAGGGTCTCTTGGATTTCCCTGGTGATCACCTCCAATGTCTCCTGGAAGCGCAGCCACCCGCCGTTGCTCTTGCCTTCCGCCAGGATCCTCTGGAGAGACGGAAGGTGCCGGTGCACCACCATCTCGTCATTTGGCTCCAGGACTGGCTCATTGAAGGTTGGTGTCCCCGAAGATCCTCATCGTGGAGAACTCCAGCCTCGTCCTCAGATCCCGGGGCTGGAGCTCGGCATCACTTCTTGCTCATCAGGGGCGTCATGTTCTGGGTCGTCCCATAGGTCGGCAACCTGGTGCGCCGCAGAGGCGGACAGCGACCGGTTCACCACCTCTTGGATCGCGTCCAAGCTCGCGGATCTCCTCCCATCCTCCGGCACACCTCGTTCACTCAGGCTCCGTAAAGGTGAGCTGCCGCGGACGTCATCCTCCTCCAAGGAGGGCGCGGCACCCAAGTTTTCTCCCTTGATTGAATTTCTCGACGTACTCGTCGACGACCCGGCCGCCGGCGAAGCGCCCTCCAGGTATACCTCCTCTGCCACAGCGTCCGAGACGCCAGCCCCCGGGTCCTGCTGCTCCGGGAAAGCTAGTTCTGTCACCGGGTCCCGGGCTACGGCCTGTGGTACAAAGGCTTCCCCCTGCTGCCGCTCATGGATATCCTCCCGTTTGTGCCATCTGTTATGATTTGACAGCGCACGACGGGAGGGGAATGTGGCGCGACACCAGCCGCAGACATGGTTGAAGTCAATCTCTTCGCTGACTGGCTCTGCTCAACTGCACACCGATGAGCCCGAGGTCTCAGGCCCAGGTCTCTGCTGCAGCCACTACAGACATTCCTGGTGCTCCTGATGCGTAGATCATGTTCCCTGGTCAGGTGCCTTTCCAGAGACCTCTTCGTCGCGGTCCAATCCTTCGCTTTGGTGCAGCGGAAACAGTTGGTAGGATGGTACACAACCAGCGTGTCCTCCTCCCTCGTGATGTGTCGCTCCATGCTGATAGTATAGGGGCAGACCAGCCACCCCCCCTCACCAAAAATTGACCGCTTGTGGCTGAAGCCCCTAGTCCCCAGTATTATCGGGGCATTCCGACCATGTCGTACCACCAGAGCAGACCAGCTACCCTGGTGAACTTCCAACAAGCTATGAAATAGAATGTATATATAACAACAAACGAGGAAATATAGATATATAAATGAACTCTGAGTAAATAAATATATATATATCTAAATAATAGTTCTGTCCTCTCTCAACCACAAAATTAAGCTGATAAGAACGGATTTTGTTTATTGATCAAATGCTAAACTACTACATTGTGTATACATTTTCGTCGGAGATTTTCTGTTCAGTCAATATACAGAGATAGAAGTTACAGAGATAATTCTCAAAGTCCTATATATATATAAATTCATTATGAATGTTCATAGAGTTAAGTTCTCTTGATGCACTAGCACAAGTCACAATGCACACTAATGTGGTGGTGCCGTGGTCCACACACACATATATACGATAGACATATATAAGTCAGGTATGTCTCTGTGGCAATTTGGGTGATCTGTTACCCCGGCATTCGCCTTGGGAGGCTGGGGAAAACCACAGCAAAACCCCAGTCAGGGTACTTGATCACTGTCGGACGCCAGTAATATGCTCGGCGTAGATGTTTCTGGAGTACCTAATGACGTCCGACACGCACGTCTTAAACAGCGATAGATACTTCTTTGAACATAACTGTTTCATGGTTTTGTCGTTCTCGGGATCCCAGGATCCTAATGACCCGAGAACGATAGCGTCCACCTCCACCTTCTGGAATCTGGTGCTCAGAGCCTTGGCCAAGTCTCTGTACTTTTCTTCCTTGGCTCTCCTTGTCTCAGTGAAAGCCTCCATTTTGTTGTCAAATGGGATGATAACGTCTATGATGACAGCATTACCTATGAGATCTGGCCTCAAGTTTCCTTCAACGACTTGATTCTGGCTGCTGGCTGCCTTGCGGACCCTATTGACCACGGCGTTATGTCTCCGGGTGATAATGTCGGAGTACCTTGTGCAATGATTGATCACATGAGGGAGGGTCTCGCTCTCGTATCCACATCTTCTACAGCTCCTGTTGCATCGTTGGTTGTGATGCCGGCATCCATTCATGGTGCAATAAATTTAGTCATGCCCTGTGGATAAACCTCCAATCAGCAAATCTGGTGTAGAGGCCCGTTATATTGAAATGGGACCTTGCAGGATCAGCAGATACACAGTCGATGGCTTTTCCTTGGCTGGGCAGCTCTAAAAGACGAGTCAGGTGCTGATTTCTTCTATTGTCTCTTAGTGTTCTAAGCACCTGATGTCTTTGGCTCGCATGCAGGATCTTGTCATCAATGGTTATGGCAGGCTTGTAGTGCTCGAAAGATCATTTTACATCACACCTGACAGAAGATTTACGAGCTTGAGTCCAGGTCGAAAAAATGGCATTGGTGTTTCTCCTGAACTCGCCCTCATTCTCTCCAGTCAGGTAGGCGGCGACGTTATCGTGATCGACTAATCGTCCAAGCCTCTTTCTTACGACACACTGTATGTCGCCAAGACAGTGTACACATCTTTGGAGGAAAGGAGCTTAAAAGCATTGTCGATCAGATGGAAGTCTGAGTCGCTTGCTGCTACCGGAATTCCTATGCATCCGGACTTTGAAGGGCCATAGATGTAGTCATTTGCAGCTTCCTGTGGGACCTTCAGAACTTTCTTGATCTCAGCCCTGATGACGTCATCCAGCTTGGCCCAGTCACCCTTGGCAAATTGGGCAGTCCTCATCAGGAAGTTCAGAGATGCATAAAAGAATGTCTTGAGGGCATCCAGCTTCTGCCAGGGAGCTAGCTTGGACTGGAGAATTTTCCTTGCAGTGAGCATCAGGTCAGCTAGCTCTCTCAAGTTTGACGTGATGTGAAATCCAGCTGGCTTCCCAAGGAACTTGTCGAACTCACAGTCTTTTAGCTGTTTAACTTCTTGTTCTCCGACTTTGAACTTGGTGTCCCTCGTGCCAATTGGGGTCCTTCCAGAGAGTTGGAAAGTGAAGCATTTCCCTGGGTTTAACTTGATGTTAATTGATGCAGCCAAGGTATAGACTGAATCAATCATAGTTTGCAGTTCTTCAGGCTCTTTACCTAGCAACACCAGATCATCAGCATAGGCCAGGATTTTATGTTCGGCCTGTTGTCCTTGGATTTTCTTTATAATCGGGTCAATTGCGATGTTAAAAAGCAGGCCGCTGATGGGGCATCCTTGCTTAACCCCGGCATTCATGTCAATCGTGTCAGTGGCACTTTGACCCGTCAATATTCTGGTCAACGTATCAGTGTACATATCTTTCAGTTCTTGCGATGCCCAACTTTCTCTGGAGCGTGTAGTTATGTTTGAAGACTTCGTCATATGGCTTAAACCTCTTCTCTGCTCTATTCTCATTCATCAGCCAGGTGGTGACTCTCTTTGCCAACACACCTGTATATATGTTGTACATGTTCCGCATGATGGCTATAGATCATCAGTTTGCTATTTCATGCGAAGGATTAGTGACGTAATTGAGGTCTTCCATTCTTCAGATGTGTTCTCGTACTTCGGGCAGACATTAAAGATGCTAGGAAGTACAGAACATGATGGGTGGACCGACTTCCAGTGAATGTAAGTGATACGGTCGTCCCCAGGGGCAATATTCTCGCATATTTGCAGCCTGATCATTACTCCATTTGGCGTGCTTCCGTTGGTTCATCACGCCTGGTGTGCCTTGGATGGTTTTGTTCTCCTAATCTTCTGGAGTACACATGGACAGGTCACAATCTTTCCTTCTCTAAGATTTCCTGAAGAAGGTCGTCACTATGTCTTTTTCAATATCGCATCTGTTGCCTTTCTCCCCGAGGATCAAATATGAATTCTTTTTGTACCTTGGTGGACGGGGATCTTGACTATTTCTTTGACTTTATCGGTGATCCTCGCCATGATCCCTTCAAACCTCAACCAGTTGTCTTGAGAGGTTCCGGCCCTGAGGATGTCGTTTATCTAAGGAAGGAACTCGTGGATCTTAGATGTATCGTCCACGTCTATAAGAAAATTATCCTCGACGGGTTGCACCTGTGGATCACCGATGCCATCTACGCTCTCTTCCAAGTCAGGTGCAATAGATGTACCTTCAAGAACTGGAGCTGTCTCCAGTTGCGACACCCGCGAGTATAGGGGAGTCAGGTTTATAGGAGATGCTCCGCGCTACTCCATTTCTGGTAACACAGCTATTGGCATTTGCTGCGTACCAACACCGCCTCTGCTCCGTGAAAAAACCTTCTACTCCGTAGATAGAGACGGGTCGGGTAACTGGCTCAGGTCCTCCTCCTGTCCAGACACCGTAAGATTTGGATCCGCGGACAGTCCAGCTGTTAATGGCATCAGGTCATCAGCAAGACTTGCTGGCATGTCCTGCGCTGGATCTGCATGCTCGTAGCTCTTCCAGAAGAGTCTGACATCGAGATTGATGATCCTGGTGAGGCCACAGGAACCTCAGCCCTAGTCGGGGGCAGAGCTACCTCAGCCCCTCGTGCGGGCATAGCTACAACCTCAGCCCGATTACGAAGGGACATCTAGTGTCTGGATGAGGGAGCTCGACAGCGTTCCTAGCCCGGATGGTCTGGTCCCAATGCCACATCAGTTTCTCAGCCCCTGATTGGAGGCGAACGTCCTCCCACATTCCACACATGCATAGGCTAGGACGGTAGGAGCTCCTTGGTGCACACCTTGTGGAGTAGGCAAACCACAAGAATGATTACTCAGTCTTAGGCCAAGCTCAGAATTACACTTACAACACACATGCTCCTGGTCCCTAAGATCCTGATGCCGTGGTTCCTCTCCAGGTGACACTCCACAGATCTTCGCATTGCTGTCCATGAACTGGCTTTGAAGCAGGAACGGCAGCCTTCCTCTGTGCAGTAGAACACATCTGCAAGAGGGAAACAAACAAGCAACACAGTACCCTGCTGCCTCAAAGACTCCAGCGCCACAACTTTGGCAGGAGACGACATATTAATAAAACGAATAAAAAAGTAATTAAAACTTAAAATTAACTATGCACATAGCTGATCCCATAGTCCCCAGTTAACTCGGGGCATTCAAACCATGTCGTCCGCAAGCGAACCTCCATGTGCACCTCTCATTAGGAGAGCACTTAAACAACTTATATATGCCAAACAAGGCACTAAAAACACCCAAGTGTAGTATCTAAACTACACTTTGACCTTAGCCGGTAAAAGGCCGAGAAGCGACACCTTTTATTGCAAATGCATTGAATTTATTTACTTTTCATAACTCTTTGTTCTTGGGCAAAAGCATTCGCATCATTTGTAACATGAGTATATCGTAATTCCGCTCTATTTGCTAAGACAGAGTAAATAAACAGCTAAGTCTCTCTGAATAAAAATCTTTTTACATGTTTTAATTCATAAATACTACAATATGTTATTTTGAATTAAAAGGTATAAAAGTGATCTTAGCGCTATCTCTTCATGCTATAGAGAACAGCCTGTAATACTCCTACCAGCGATAATTTCTCCCCCTCCCCTGGAAATGTTTGATATCAGCACTGAACATGCGCCTCCCAACGGCATCACTCAGTACTAGAGAGCGTGTGTGTAAAACCGGTTACGCTCCCTTTTGCTCCAACATATGCTGTTTTCGACTGGGAGATTAAAATTCCCTCTATCTCTTTTACAGGAATAACTCGATATGTTGACAGCGGAAAGGTCAAATGTCCCTCGGATGTTCACATCTGAATCAGCCTCATAGCCATATTTTAACTCTGTATTGCAGAAGTTTGAACGGCACTAGAAATTGTTGATTCTTGCGAAGACATTTAAGAAATGTCTGGTAACCTTAGTCAACAGCTTTGGATTAGCACTGCGCTCCTTAGGGCTAACTGCAACACTGGAGCCTGTCTCCTTAAAAATAACTCAACTGCACACTCATGCTAAGGATGCCGCCGCGGTAACACATCCTCGAACACAATATTGTCGTTTTTTCCTCGTCGCTGATCATAGTACTGCTGCTATATATACCCTGAATGCCACTGATGGTAATATTACCGCTTTTGGATTTCCTTGGTCACCATATTACAACTGAATTATACATTCTGTCAGCCTTGATCACAAGACTATCGCCGTTAGGTATCCTTGGTCATCTGTAATCCTAATGCTACAGCTATCGCATATATGCGGTCATTTCTTATCATAACCTCTACAGCATATCCTTGGTGACTCTGATAATAATGTTACCACTATAGCATATCCTTGGTGATCTCTGATCATAATACTACGTCTAAAGCATACCCTTGGTCATCTCTGATCATAATACTATCACTATAGAATAGCCTTGATCATCTCTGATCATAATACTACCACTATAACATATCCTTGGTCATATCCGATCACAATACTACTTCTGTTGCATACCTTGTTCATCTCCGATCATATACTGATATAACATATCCTTGGTATCTCTGATCATAATGTTATCTTTATAGTATATCCTTGGTCATTTTCTATCATAATATAGCATACCCTTGGTCATCCTTATCATAATACTACCTCTATAGCATACCCTTGGTCATCTTCGATCATAATGCTACCTCTATAGCATACCCTTGGTCATCTTTTATCATAGCACTACCTCTCTAGCATTGCTTGGTCATCTTTGATCTTAATATCACCTCTATAGAGTATCCTTGGTCATAGTACTACAGCTATAACATATCCTTGGTATCTCTGATCATAATGTTATCTTTATAGTATATCCTTGGTCATTTTCTATCATAATATAGCATACCCTTGGTCATCCTTATCATAATACTACCTCTATAGCATACCCTTGGTCATCTTCGATCATAATGCTACCTCTATAGCATACCCTTGGTCATCTTCGATCATAATGCTACCTCTATAGCATTGCTTGGTCATCTTCGATCATAATGCTACCTCTATAGCATACCCTTGGTCATCTTTTATCATAGCACTACCTCTCTAGCATTGCTTGGTCATTTTTTATCTTAATATCACCTCTATAGAGTATCCTTGGTCATCTATGCTCATAGTACTACAGCTATAGGATATCCTTGGTCATTTAGATTAGGTTTGATTCTTTATTAACCATAGGATTTACATATAAATCATGGCTTCGTCAATATAATTAGATAACAAGTAACATTATTTACAATTATGTGGTATTATACAATAACAATATTTACAGATTAATACAATTTTGTAAAGAGTAACATGTTTACAAGTAGTGGTATTATACGATGAGTAAAACTATTTACAATTAAATGTCTTTATATTCCTGGGTGTTAAAAGGTATATGCTGTAACAGAACTTTGAATAATGATGCTAAAATTTGCTGTGGGGCAATGCTTTGAAGTGGTCAGGTAATGCATTGTATAAATAAGTTCCACTGTGGGTGATGCTATTGCGACTCTTATTTGTACAGCAGAATGTAGCAGGTATATGATGTGACGATCTGATGTCATGCGTATGACAAATACTATTTGTTTTGAAGAGATTGTTATTTTTGTGTATGAAGCAGAGTGTTTCAAGAATATATATATATATATATATATATATATATATATATATATATATATATATATATATATATATATATATAGAATGGAGAGGTAAGACTTTTAATTCTCCAAATACTGTTTTGCTACATGTTCTTATAGGGACTTGCTTTATGAATTTTAGTATTTTCTTTTGTAGTTTGAATATTACATATAGATTTGAAGACATGCCCATACTGGAATCCCATAGGTTAGAACTGAGTGAACATAACCAAAATACATGGGTTTTAATATGTCAGTGGTACAAACTTTACTTGCTACTCTGAATGCATAGCAGATTCGGGACAGTTTGCTAGCCAGATAATCAATATGTGCATTCCAGTTTAGCTCTGGGTCAATCCATACTCCTAGTAATTTGGTTACCTTTGTTTTATTTATGGGTTGGTTGTTAATGTTATCTCCAATTCTTTATGTATTTTACTGGGACTGAAATTTATAAAGGTTGTCTTAATAATATTTAAGTGCATCTAATTTCCTGTCAGCCATTTATACAATATTGCATTCTTTTGGTTTATTTCGTTTCCCAACTCGGTAAAATTGCTTTTTGTGTAAAAGATATTAGTATCATCAGCAAATAAAGTTATTTGTGCTTCTATGAGATTTGATGACAAATCATTTATATAAATTAGGAACAAAATGGATCCCAAAATTCATCCCTGCGGAACTCCATTTTTAGAGGGAAAATGAAAAAGGAGTTTTATTTATGGACGCTCTTTAACTGCTATGGTCCTTAGCGTCCCATTCTATATTGGGCGTGAAAGACCATAATTTTGTTCAGAGGCCTCTTTATCAGACTTGTGGTTCTTTTACACGCCGTAAATCTGCGTCACGGGACCACCGGCTTTACTTTCCTTCCGAAGGAAGCCATGCTAAGGATTTTTACGCCGGAAAAAATCCATCGCCCTCCGATTTTTTAGAGGGGCTGAGATAGAATGACTACCGTTAACTTCCACATACTGCATCCTTAGGTTAAGGTAAGGCTTGAACCAGTCATTTGCTATGCCTCTTATGCCTGCTTTACCCAGTTTGTATAATAGTATTTTATGATTTACTGTGCCAAACGCCTTCGAAAGATCTAAGAGGAAGCCGACGGCTCGCTGTTTATTGTAAGAATATTGTTTATAAATGAGTGTAGAGGATTAATAGTGGAGTTTCCCTTTTGGAAACCGAACTGCGAGTGGGTTATATCATATTTGTCAAGAAAGGGTACTATTCTTTTGTACATAATTCACTCTAGTATTTTTGAGAACACCGACACAATGTTTTATGTATTGGTTTAAATGCAATATCCTCCTTGACTAGAATGGCGGCTACCTTATTTTTATAAACCTTTATACAATATGCGCTCCCAATTTCAAAATCTTTGACTTTGTAAAAGGGAAGTTCTTGTTCATGCATCCAATGTTCTGTTAGGCATAGAAAGTTGACCTGGTTGAATTGTGAAGCTAACATTACATCTAATTCATTTAGTTTATTTTTTAAGCATTGCATATTTAAATGAAGGAGGACTAGTTTTTGGTGCACACTATCTACAGACAACGAATTTGAAGCATGAGTATAATTAACAGATGTTTGCTGATTATCTCTTTCTGTCTTACTCTTGTACCAGTTTGAGGTTTTGCCTAGCTTTTTGAGCTGGTTGTAATTTCACTGTTTTCACTTAAAATTTGCAGACTCACTTTGAGCCTTCACAGAAAAATTCGCCTGCATAATTCAGAAATAACTCTCGCATTGGTTTCACTCAGTAATCGCTCTCCTCTTCTGTTGAAGTGCATACCATGTTTTGTGTGAAACTTGCCAGGAACATTGAATGTGTTCATAAGTTTAACATGGCTGTATGGTTGGCACGTATTTTATAAATTTGAGTTCACATCCACTATCTGTTGGTTCATTCATGAGTGTAGAAGTTGATCGTGCCTACGTGGAGGTTTCGCCACAATCACATTCATATATTTTAGGTTACTAATCACCATTTTCAGCCCAAGTACCACATTTTCCGGTTCTCCATTTGCAATATCGTTGCTTCCTCCTATGAGAACCACAAAGTCGTTTCTGTCCAATTTGGCGCACTTAGCTTCGATTCTTTTTGTGATTTCGTCAGCTTATCAAGTTAACATAATACTACCTCTTCAGCATATCCTTGGTCATCTCTGATCATAGTACTGCCTCTGTAACAAACCCTTGGTCATCTCTGATCATAGTACTGCCTCTGTAACATATCCTTGGTCATCTCTGATCATAGTACTGTCTTTATAGCATATCCTTGGTTATCTCTGATCATAGTACTGTCTTTATAGCATATCCTTGGTTATCTCTGATCATAGTACTGCCTCTGTAGCATATCCTTGGTCATCTCTGATCATAGTACTGCCTCTGTAACATACCCTTGGTCATCTCTGATCATAGTACTGCCCCTGTAACATATCCTTGGTTATCTCTGATCATAGTACTGTCTTTATAGCATATCCTTGGTTATCTCTGATCATAGTACTGCCTCTGTAACATACCCTTGGTCATCTCTGATCATAGTACTGTCTTTATAACATATCCTTGGTTATCTCTGATCATAGTACTGCCTCTGTAGTATATCCTTGGTCATCTCTGGTCAAGGTAATACCTCTATAGGATATCCTTGTTCAATCTGATCATAGTACTACCACTATAGCATATCCTTGGTCAGCTCTGATCAATATAATACCGTTATAGTATATTCTTGGTCATTTCCGAACCAAGTGCTACCTCTATAGCATATCCTTGGTCATCTCTGATCATAGTACTGCCTCTATATCATATCATTAATCATCTCTGATCGTAGTACTATCTCTATACAATATCCTTGGTCATCTCTGATCATAGTACTACCGATATAGTTTATCCTTGGTCATCTCTGATCATAGTACTACCACTATAGCACATCCTTGGTTATCTCTGATCATAGTACTGCCTCTGTAACAGATCCTTGGTCATCTCTGATCATAGTACTGCCTCTGTAGCATATCCTTGGTCATCTCTGATCATAGTACTGCCTCTGTAGCATATCCTTGGTCATCTCTGATCATAATACTACCTCTATATTATATCCTTGGTCATCTCTGATCATAGTACTGCCTCTGTAACATATCCTTGGTCATCTCTGATCATAGTACTGTCTTTATAGCATATCCTTGGTTATCTCTGATCATAGTACTGTCTTTATAACATATCCTTGGTCATCTCTGGTCAAGGTAATACCTCTATAGGATATCGTTCACTCTGATCATAGTACTACCACTATAGCACATCCTTGGTCAGCTCTGATCAATATAATACCGTTATAGTATATTCTTGGTCATTTCCAAACCAAGTGCTACCTCTATAGCATATCCTTGGTCATATCCGACCGCAATACTACCTCTATAGCATATCCTTGGTCATCTCAGACCATAATGCTACTTCTATGGCATACCCTTGGTCATCTCTGATCATAGTACTGCCTCTATATCATATCATTAGTCATCTCTGATCATAGTACTATCTCTATAGGATATCCTTGGTCATCTCTGATCGTAGTACTACCGATATAGTTTATCCTTAGTGATCTTTTATCAATATACTACCGTTATATTGTAGCATGTGTATTGTCGCGTCGGACACATTATTGCTGTGTATAGTATTGTTGGGCTAATTGTTGTGTTTGTATGCTAAGTTCTTGTCCGGCGCGGCAATTACATCTTCCTAGTTGGGGATGGAGGCAATTGAGGGATTAGCTCTCTTTGTGTGGTGACTTGGCTTGGCTTGGTGTCAGTTGTAGCCAGTGTGTGTGAGTCTTCCATGTGTTGCTATGCGTGGGGCATCACCCCCAGTGTTTTGTCTGTAACCTTTTCGTGTACAATGTTAGCAACCTTAATTTATAATAAAACTGAGCAAAATGTGAATTTAAATGTAATTATTTATAAATATTCCACGCCCGCTTTAGCTTTGTGTAGCAAGTTCTTGGTATCTTTCGCCGTCTCTGTAGCTACGTCCCTCAATGTTTATGCCGAGTAACTAAATTTAATATTTTAGCTGCAAATCTGTTGGCCTCACCGCGGTGTATAATATTTTTGGTTTGTTGCTGGGTAATATTTGTGATCACATTGCTGCGAAGAAGAAAACATTTTCGGGTGATAGCCCGTGTGTAAAAAAATATTTTTTTTATGTGTGCACATGGTAGGTGTATCTGTGGTTTAAGGAAAGCTTTTTTTATATGCGAGTGTGTGAAGGGTTTATTTGTTTATCTGAATTTGCATAGTGAGTTGTGTTTTTATGTAGGATCGCAGCGGTGTGATACAGTTCTTTTTAAGGGTTGACATACCACGTGTAAGGCAGCACGTTTTGGCGTTACATAGAAATTCAAAATTATTCCAAAGTGTGGCGTGGCGATAATTTCTTTGGCATAGCAAAATTGTATTTTTTTCCCCTCTATTTCAGCCCAGAAAATGTTTCACATTTAGTAGACTTAATTTTTTTATGTGATGGTTACATAAATTCTTGGTGTCGCTACATTATCACTCCCTCCTCCTTTCTCTTTCTCTTCTCTTCCTTTTTATCCCATTCCCGGCCCCTAAGCTGTGTGTATGAGTGTGTGCATGTGTATTATGTATGTGAGAGTGTTTCAGGTTTTTCAGTGAAATTTCTGATTTTATATCTCTGATACAACTACATTAATCTTTCAAATGTGACTATTGCCTCCTGATATTGACATCTGTATGTGTGCTATACCACCTTGCTACTATATCTTATGCCTCCGTTAATAACTTGTGCTAGTGAAATTATTGAGGGTTATGAATCATGCTTTCTTATGACAAATTTGTCCCTGTAGTGCATTACAAATGTGTTGTATAACCTAACTTTTCTGACCAGTGCTCAGATTGAATTTTCTTTTCTTTACAGTCAATGTGCTTATTGTTTTTCATTTCAGATACTGTCAGCATTCATTTTTGTATGATTTTAACACAGGCATGACTAGTTTATGCTAAATACTAGGAACATTTCTTTGTTATTTACCTTGCTACCTAGATTTGATTCATAGCATTGCATTTAACTTTTTGAACTAATTTTTCAGCATCAAATTACTAATTTTAGCATACTGTCACTGAGTACAATTGTACTACTGAAATTGTGTTTATTTTAGCCTCATTAAGCTTATTTGCTTGTGGCTCCACAATATAACTATTTTGCTTTCATTACACTGTGATATGATACTATAATTCTTTGCCACTGTTATATATGTTTCTGTGAATGTTACTGCCCTATACTGTTTTATACCGAGTGATTAATTCTCACCAGTGTGTACCATTGACTTGCATATTTGATTTATTGTTAATTTCTGGCATTGTCTATGGACATTTATTTTTTTAACTGTGTTGTGTTATAAATGCAAACTCAACCTCTCTTACAGCATTGATATTTATGCATTTTGCTTATACCTACTTTTTTTCTGACACAATAATATTTTTACATGGTGCATGTATACTCAACTTTTTTCCACAGCTACTGTTTAATTGCATGCCTGCGTTTAATTCTTTTGCCTACCTTTCTGTGTTAATACTGTACTATATAGTTTCACCATGCCAAGGAGAAATAACAGACAACCCTCAGACATGACTGTGGAAGACCACCCTTCTACGCTTTCTACTGGTGCTGGGTCATCGATTCTGGTGGCCACCAATAATATTTAATTACACTGGTACAAGCGCTTGTTCAGGGTACTGTGTCTGCTAGTAGACCCTGTGTCGAACCCCATTTCTTTAATGCTGCAGTAGACTATCCTTTTGATTTTCTTAATACTTTTGAAAGAGCAGCTTATACTAATAACTGGTCAGATTTGCAAAAAGTGAAGTATTTGCCTTGTTACCTTAAAGATACTGCTATACAATAGTTTCAGACATTTTGTCACAGACATCCCTCTTATAATTGGGCTCTTTTAAAATCCTCTTTTATTACAGCTTTTCAGGTTGCTTACCAAGATGAATTGTTCAAAATCAAACTCTGACAAAGAATTCACTTAGATTCTGAACCTGTTTTGCATTATGTTTATGATGTACTGTCTTTATGTGATCAAGTTAATCCAAGTATGACTCAAACGGAGCAAATAAGTAATTTACTAAAAAGGTCTGAAACCTGAGTATGTCAACATTATCCTGCCAATGAACACTCTTACTGTAGATGATCTGTTACAGGCTCTTAAGCGGGTGGATAAAGCACAGTTTTATATGACACAAAGAGAGCACCTGGTCGCTGCACAGGTACAAACTACTGATCATGTTGTGGCTCCTCCACCTCGGGCTCTACCAGCTGGGACTACTAACCCTTCCCTTACAGGTCATTCACCTTTGCCTGCTCTTCTAGATCCTTCTACTAATGATGTCACTGAGTTAACTGCAAAGGTGGATCAGTTGACTAAACAGGTATATGCAATGAATACTTCTCATCCTAAGAGGAACAGACCATCTTCCACACAGAGAGGACAATGACAACCACATTCACCACCTCCAGATCGGCGCCAACTCCTGATTTGTTCTAGGTGTGGCAAACCAGGTCACAGAGCAAGATTTTGTTCACAGCAGGTTTCCCAGTCAAAGTAAAAAAGTTAATTTCTCTCTCTCTCTCTCAGATAATTTTTTTTGTTTTTGCTCATTTTTCTATGTATTTTGCTGTAACACTACATTTGGTTTGGGGATAAATTAACGTGTACTTGCCAAGATTCTTTAATATGATTCCTTACAGCTTTGTGAGGGTCTTTTGAGTGTTGTATGATTGTAGGGTGGTGTTTTTTCAGTTTTTTGTTTTATTGGTCATGTTCTTGCTGAGCAGCCGATATGTAATTAGCAAGGCATGTTCGTTGCTGTATGTCCACAGTAATGTCTGTTTGATGCACTGTTTGAGTTTGATTACAGTTGCTATAGATGCTTTGTGTGTTTCCTGCATGGAAAGAGGGAAATGGTCATTGAATCTTCCTTCTGTCCAGCAGCAATGTTATACCTGTCACTATATGTTTACTGGGTGAGTACATGTTTCCAAAATTTGCAGGTCGTGAAATCCGTAATATGTCATAATGTTTATCTACGATAATTTCTTTCTTTTGGTCAGCTCTAACTGTTTTCATTTTATTCATTTTGGTTGTGTCTGCTTTATGAATGTGTTTTTCAGAATCCCTTGACTGGGGCTTGGTCCACACTCCAACCATGACAGAATATAGGGGGCTATATGTATCTGTGAAAGCAAAAAAGTTCGAACCAGCCGCTTGCGAACTGCGCATAGAGCGTTCCTTGGGCAGTAGATCCTTAGCTTAGTTGGTGATAGTTCCTCTACTTATATTTGATCCTGTAGTTAGTATGTCTGTAGCTAAGTGGTAGTTTGCTAGTAGATTGAAGTAACAAAATGTTTTTTTCTTTGAGGATGATATTTTTTAATTTTTAGTACCAATGTCTCAATGTGTTTTGGTTCTTGTATTAATCTCATAGTAATATTGTCTATGGTCAGATTTCATTGTAAAGCATTAACAGCTCTAAATTTTATTGTCATGTTAAAACACTGAAAATTGTTGTCATTAAATTTTGACTTGGTGTCACTACTTTAAATGTATTCATGAATCGTTGTTAGTCATAGCCACAAATTGAGTGCTCAATCAATTTTTTTTTTTTTTTTTTTTTTTTTTTTTTTTTTTTTTTTTTTTTTTTTTTTTTTTTTTTTGTGTGCAAGGCCTTGCTCTAGATTTAAGTTTTATTATCTTTGTGTGTTCCCTGCCTTTTTGTTTTTGTAATATTTTGTGTATTTTTTCTTGTATATTGTGACCCTGATGCTTTCCCCAAATCTTGTTCCAGTCTGTTGGTAGCCCCAGGAAATGCTCCCCTCCACAGAAGAGGACAGCCTGATCATCAGGAGAATGGTGGTACTTCCCCGGCCGCACCCGCACAGCTTTCCAGCTGCACTTCTTCTTCGACCCTCTCACCATGGCAGTCTGCGGGGGTGTTCTCCCCTTGGGTTGTCTGTACCAGCAGGGCCCGCTGGTCACAGAACTATTTCTACAGTGTTGCAGCAAATTCATCTGTGGTGCCATGGTGATTGAGTGGTACAGTTATCCGTGTGCTTAAGTTTTTTCCATCTTTTCTTCGGTGGGTGTGGTTCAATAGTGGGAACAGTTACCAGACAAAGCAGTTTTGCTCCATTCTCAAACAGTATGTTGTGATACACTGTATACACACAGAAGAGGAGTTACGAGCTGGAGGGGGGGTTCCTGTGGGACTGCTTTATTGTCAGAGAATCATTGTCTATGTGGGGAGTCATCAGGTTTATATTTGTATGTTCACTATTGTATGTGTATGTTTTCTTTGTGCTATTCATTTTTTTTTCTTTTCTTTTTCGGCGGGGACGTCTCATTGTTGTGAGTGGGGGGAGATGTAGCGTATGTTTGTGTATTGTCAGGTTGGACACATTATTGCTGTGTATAATATTGTTGAGCTAATTGTTGTGTTTGTATGTTAAGTTCTTGTCTGGCACAGCAATTTCATCTTTCTAGTTGGTCTTCCATGTGTTAGCATGTTAATAAAAAAAGTTATTAAATAAGATTTTAAATCATTATATTGAAATCATTGATTAAAACCTGTAAGAGTGTGTGTTGCCATGTATTTGGGTGGGACATCTCCCCCCAGTTTTTGTAACCTTTTCATGTACAATGTAGGCCATCTTAATTTATAATAAACTTGAGCAAAATGTGAATTCAAATGTAATTATTTATAAATATTCCACGCCCGCTTTAGCTTTGTGTAGCAAGTTGTTGGTATCTTTCGCCGCCTCTGTAGCTACGTCCCTCAATGTTTATGCCAGGGTAACTAAATTTAATATGTTAGCTGCAAACCTTTTGGCCTCACCCCAGTGTATAACAATAGTACATCCTTGGTCGTCTCTGATCATAATACTATCTTTATAGTATATCCTTGTCTATTCCTGATTATAATACCAACAATGAAATATATTTTTCGTTATACTTTATCATATTACCGATATTGTATTAAACGTTGGTCATTCTTGATCAAAATATTACTGCTACAATACACTCTCTGGCATATTACTAACGCAGCAGTGCATTCTTAGTCATTGCTGAATATAGTATTATCTCTTGATATTGGTTATAATATCAAACTGTAGTGCACCCTTGGTTTCACCTGAATATATCACCGCTGTGGTACATCCTTTGTGTTTACGCATACGCACATTGAATGTCAAAGTATGCAATGCGTACTTGGTGCCAAAATATCTTTTTCTTCAAACATTTAGTGCAGATTAAATATGGAAGTGGAAGTTTGGCATTAATTTAAAGAGACTGTTCGAATATTTTATTTAAATTACTGAACGGACCTCAACGAAAAATTAGCTCTCTAATTAAAATTCCAAATAATACCATTCATCATTATTATGAAATAAAAATAGGTAAGGCTTTATAATGACGTTTTGTAACCAAATGCGATGAAACGAGTTTATAACTTGCAAACTGGATTGTATGCCTTGCAAATCATAAACATCCTCGTTTCCATTGTGCAAGCAAACTTTATTCAGAATATGGCCCCTGTCTCCACTCATGACGCCACTAATGATGTGCAAACCAGTCACAGTACTATGCCATTGCAATTAATGAGTTCCTCCCACGAGAATGTGTGTGTAAGGAATGTGTTGACACCAACAATTCTATCGCTATCTCATAAAGATTACGGCTTTACTTTCAACAAGACTTAAGGCCTCTCAGAAAACATACGCTCTTCTGCTAATAATGCTGAAGGCCAGTTGCTTTTGTTTGCTTTCCTCCTCACAAATTTTAATGTTTGCAGTAGAACACCCCGCAAATGTTTTCTCATCAGAGGCCTACAGTACTTGTGCACATATTCATTTTCATGTGGATATGTCATTTGTTGGTGGCATAATAATCCGAACTGAAATAAATATTGAAATTACAACAAACAAGCTGTAAGATCAATCTGCAATATAAACATGATAACCACCATAAGCCTTTATCCAGAAAACTGAACATTTTAACAGTTGTATCACATGTTATGGAATGCTCGATGCGTGTGTGAAAAGTGAATAGTTCATCTTACAATAAGACCAAACGATGTAATGATCATAAAAATTAACTTTTATAGAAACACAACATTTAAATTAAGTTTCAGTGAAATAGGCAGGAAATTGTACATGCAATATCTTAAAAAGTTCAAATCAAAGATATGAAATGTAATGCATTTGAAATAGTGATGGGCCGATACTACTATTTCTCGATACTGATACTGATTTTTGAGCACCGACACTCGATACCCACTTTATAAAAACTGCAAAGACTTGTTCACTGAATTATTTCTTATTAGTGATTTTCTGTGTATAAACGCATGTAACCAATTTTTGTATTGTATGCTAATTCCGAAATTGTTCCTGTTAAACATTCTTCAATTGCCAGCAAGTTTTTATCTTGATAATGCCTATTGTTAGTCGATGATGATAATAATTTGTTTGTTTTACTTTTTATGTAACTATATTTTGTGCAGAGCGTTTTCTTTTAAAGAATTTTCTATCCATAGAAAAACAAATACTGTTAATTCCTCTTTATTCTGCAATCTTGAAAATATAAACTAATAAATGTTTTAAATGAAACTCAAACAACTAAAAATGTCTGTGTTACACTATTCTGTCACTATTCACATCTATCACATAACATGTGTAATTTCTTTTCTTCCGGTAATAAGTAATTAGTCATGTAACACCCGGAAACATAATAAGTTTGTGGATTAAGTCTCTGTAATACCCATCCTCATATATTAGCATATACATGCTTAATACACAGATTTGACTGTCGTAAATACAAACAGCTGGAAAGAAAGAACAAATATTTCCATGCGCTGTATCTTCTTACGTCTTAAGTTCTGATTTGTTTCTGCTGGATTCAGAGATTTTGATCACCGGAGTAGTTAAATGTAATGGCTGACAGTGCATCACCAATCCAGACTATTGCAGAAACGTGATGTCGCTAAATCAGCTTATTCACAACTCATAATGTTGCATGTTAATGTGAGTACCTTACTCCTTACCCGATTGTTTTGCATGCTTTCATTCTAATGACACACGGCAATGAGACATAGAATGTTTCATTAATTCACCCACAGGAAACATAGGCAAGGTCTGTCAAGAACTATAGTCTGGCAACACTTTGGGGACACGTGCGAGGCAATAACGTGAAGTCTCAACTCCTTTCATTCTTTATCTAGCATAAAGTTAAATGCAACAACTTTCAATAACACAAAACTTAAAAATTTAAAAGTATCGAAGGTCTATCTCAAGTCTTAGACATACTTCAATATCACCCAGCAGGGCCATATTTAGAGGGGGGGGGGGTTAGGGTTCAAAACCCCCCCCCCCTTGGAAACTTTTGACAGCTTTATTTATTTAAATTTATATCAAACCAATATGGGAAAATGTGGTTGGATAACAGTAGGACTACTGCTAGTAGCACATTTACAAGAAAAGGGGAAACTTAATATTGTCAGCTTATATAGGTAAGGTGACCATACATTCTGTTTTTCGAAGCAGTCTATGTTTTGTGCTGTAAGGTGGAATATCTTCATTCTGGCAAGATTTTCCTGTCTCTATAATGTCTCCAAACAATTTTTTTATTGACATAACGTATATTTACTATGGAGTAGGTACATGGTAACTGTGTGGGGTACTGTTAAGTTTAGATCTAGTTATGGAAAACCCTCCCTGAAATTTTTTTCTGGGTACTGGCATGTCGCCCAGTATTGAGAATATCGAGCACGGTAACTATACTTCTAGTTACCATGGTATCGAGTGTCGACGTTACCGAATTCTCATCTGTAATTTAAAGAATCTATAAAGAAATTATTGCAGAATATTTCGAAATATTCAGGAGGTAAATATGAAAGCTGTGATTATACAAATGACTTTAATTTTTATTATTATTATATCTGGCAATGTAATGCGTATGCATTATCTTTGATATTATTACTATTATAGTTGTTGGGTGTTTATTTTGCAATATTTCCATATTTAGTAGTGTAAAAGATATGCATATTGTATCACATGCCACATTAAATAGTGCATCACCATTTTTTTTTTTGTGGGGGGGGGCCCTCAATGTCCAAACTTTGGAACCGTAAGAAAAGTTGGTATCACTATCCATTATAAAACTTCATACTCTCTCTCCATGTCTTTTTATTTAAATTTCTTCTTATGGCTGAGCACATTTTTATATGTTTAGTTTTATATCTAAATCTGGGTTTCCTCTGAGTGCAATATTACATCCTAAGCAATTAAATGCATTTACTTGTTTGATAATTTTATTATTGATTTTATTATTAAGCTAAAAGTTAAATTATTTATTCCTCCATGCACATTTTCTATAACAGAGGCAACAGTGTTATGTAGAACTACTTCCATTTTAAAACCTGTTATAAATGCTCATACACTGAACAAAATTAAATGTCGTAGTTGAGGTTATGAGACTCCTATAATGTATGGACGTCATTGTGGAAACATTCCATCTATTTAATAGATCTATAATATATTTCCACCTTCTACTAAATTCAATACCATGCCAATCATAATTATGTCATATTGTTTTACATACGTATTATAAGAATTAGTGTGTTAAGTCAATACTATAGCACTTAGTATATTGTGCAGAGAATCACATTTTGGCTCCCATTGTACCTCCACTATCAGCATTCTGGCTTCTCAACACAGTGGTCCCAGGTTCGATTTCTGGCTGGGGCGAGAGAATTCAGAATAATTTTCTACCCTCCGCAGTGTATGTAATATTATTGAAATCTGTCTTAAGGTAAGGAAGCTAGAAACTGGAATATGCAACAGAAAATTAAATGCTGTTGGAAAACTTGAACCATGGTTTTGGGCTTTCCGTGCCTACAATTGTGAAAGAACTATTAATGGATAATAATGTAACAGTTGAATACTGAGTTTTCTTTTTCACGGGTTTATCAACATCGAGAGAGAACTTTTAACAGCCGAACGATTGCCAAAATTGACCTTATTTTCAAGATATGGGAGATGGGTTGTCACTAGAATTCGACCTCAATTAGGGTGAAGTTTTTTCCGGGGTTTTGCCATTTCTGATATGACAAATTTCGGGTATTTCAAGCTCTGTGCATTCCGGGATTTGAGCTTCATTGCTCACACTTCATTCGTCATCTCTGTTGACCTGATTAGTTTAAGGATCATTACATTCTTAAAGTATAAATGAATAAAATAGCTGATGTGTAACATTCATATGATTTCTCTATACACTCTTATTTATTTTATGAGTTGCATTCATATGACTTTCTATACCCACTATTATTTATTTTTATGTGTGTGTTGCACTCATATGACTTTCTCTAACCACTTTTATTTATTGTTATATATGTTTGTGTGTGTTGCATTCACATGACTTTCTCTACCCACTTTTATTTATTATATTGTGTTACAACACTCGTATGACTTTCTCTAACCACTTTTATTTATTGTGTGTGTGTTAAATTTACATGGCTTTCTGTACCCACTTTTATTTATTGTTATAATTGTGTTACATTCATATGAGTTTCTCTACCCACTATTATTTATTTTTATATGTGTTGTTGTTCACCAGTGGCACTGGGGATTAATTGATCTGCATCATTTTTCGTCTTGCTTCACTATATAAAGTGTGTAAGTTATCACTTTTATGACCTTTGCATTTGCCGAGATGGTGTTTCTTCAGGATGATATCTTCACAGAGAGTACACTTGGTGTAGGTAGACATCTTATCTTGTAGAGGTGTTCTGCGAGGCAATTGTGGCCAGTTGCCATCCTAAATAAGACCATAACAACTATCTTTATTATTCTTATGATCTTTATCTTTTAATTTATCTTCATCAAGTCTCAGCTGTATTTTGAAGTGTTGTTTAATGTTATTTAATTGTTTATTTATTTCTATTTGTCTTACAGGTTTTATTGCACCTTTCTTTGCTAATTGATCTGCATGTTCATTGCCCAAAAGTCCAACATCAGCTGGGATCCATTGTAGAGTGACATGATTTCTAGTTTCTACTGCTTTAATTAGGCTTCTTATTTTTTTTAATATTTCTTGTTGTTTTATTATTGTAATTTATCATCCCATCTAAGGCTGATTTTGAGTCTGATAAGATGACTATTTTTTGTTTTATGTGTGGTCTATATAAAATGTTCTGTAATGCTGCTTTTATAGCTGTTCATTTTATTTTATGGTTTGACGTTTCATCTAATGTTAGATACTTGCAAAATGTTTACAGCATATTCCTGCACCGACATTTTTTTTTTAAAGATGAGGTATCCATCTGTATATATTCGGAGCCATTCTTTTTCTGGGTATCTTTCATTTTCCGTAGCTATTGTTCTGGCTCTCATTTCATCTGTTATATTGTTTGATATTGTATAAATCAGGTCTTTCTGATATTATATATCAATATATTCTATTGAACTTGTTACCTCCATTGCTATTATATTTGTTGTAATTATATTCTTGTATTTTAAGTTATTAATATATCTTTTGAAGCTTATTTAAGTTTTTGAATTACTCATAATGTCTGCTGTGACTTGCAGTTGGAAGCACTGTTCTAGAGCTTGGTTAGAGTGAAGAATATGAAAGCGACTGAGTTGTGTGCAGCCAAATACTGATCGAGTTAGATTATTTAATGCAATCATTAATTTTTTTTTCTCTTCTTTTGTAAGAGAAAAGAACGGCATATATTATAATGATAATTTTATAATGGTCAAATGCAAAGATTTGCTTTCCAGAAAAACGATATTTTATGTGCAACTTACTGCCATCTATCGGAATAATTCCTCATCAAGTTACAGTAGCCTCCGCCAGGTTGCAGAATATGCTCAGTGTACACTGAAAACCCTGCCATCTAGCAACCTTGGATGTCTGCAGATAGTGCATCCCGAAGTTCTCTGAATGTAACCGAGGTCAAAATCCACAAAGCAAAAAGTTAATGAACGAGACAACTGGGAGCAACAGGATTACATATAAAAATAGTTACAATATCGTGTTAATAACCTGTGATGCTTTTCACTCTGCAGTTCTGTGCATTCTCCATATATAGGGTTTGATTTTACATGGCTTTTCACTTTTATCACTCTCTCACGTAAATTAAGGATAGACTACTGTAGTATAATGAAACTCATAAAGTCAATGCTGTTTTAGGTGGATTAAATGGAAATGTAATAATAATAATAATAATCTTGCTGCCAGCCTCTCCCTTTGCTACATCACACCGCTAAACCACATGAATGTTACAGAACGAAATTTGCAGGGAAGATATGTGGAATTTTAAGTCCTAGTTCCCTTCCAGCATGTAGCGGAACGGAAGTGACGTAAGAGGGGAACTTGAGTTAGCGGAAAGAACCAGAATTAATCTGTGACCGGAATTGAAACGGATCATAGAGTAGGTGAAGTCACCAATTAAAATGCAGAGGCAAAAGGGGTGTATGATTTTGTTCTTACCTAAAAACTAGAACACATTAATAGTTATTGTGCATTTGCAATTCCCTTTTAATGCTCAATAATTTGCTGAAATTAATTTTGGTAATATAGGATATTTAAATCATACTAGTTCTCGATCACACTAGCAAATGAAACTACATGATGGTTGAATAAGCGTATATTACGAAATGTATTTACATATTAAGGTTACTTCCCTGTTGCGAAATTGTGCGAGGTAATGCTACATACATTAGCTTAATTTTATTTCATCAGAAATGAGGTAATTTTCATTACGACATGTATTCACATAGGTTATTTGGTAATGTTGTGTTTGCTGCATAGGTCTATGTCATTGCAGACACCACACAATGTCAGGCAGACTACTTTGTAAATATTAGCATTGCTAAAATTCCCGAAAGTATGGCATTTTTGCCTTAAGCGAAAGTTATTACACCACTTCCAATTACGTATTCTGGTGTGATTTATTGAATTTCAGTTATGGTATCTGGCATTATTTCAATGCCTGTCCTCTTCTCCAGAACTCCATATTTCTTCTACATACATCTTCCAGAACTCTTATCTTCCTTTCTTTTTTATGTACATTGATGCAAAACAGCCTTTACTAACATTAACAACTGCATCACAAAAAGCAAGTATATCCTTGAGCATACTTACAATAGTCTTTATTTTTTACTTTCTCTACTACGTATAGTAAGTAGGAGAAGTATTGCATTCCACCCAAAAATTCAATACCGAGATTTCGCCGGAAATACATGTTTTGAGACGACCTGAATCCAAAAAAAGCATTTTTGGAAACATGTCCGTGTGTGTGTGTGTGTGTGTGTGTGTGTCTGTGAACAGCATAACTCAAAAACGAACAGTCGGATAAGCACCAAACTTGGTATTTAGGTTCAGTATCTTCCAGAGATGTGACACGAAGGTTTTCAAGAAAATCCCCCTACCCCAGACTACCCTTTACATGGAACATTTTTCGAAAATTTTAATTTTCTCAAAAACGGCTCTAACGATTTTGATTAAAATATCATATGTTAAAGATATTGTCAAGACAAATAAAATGTATATCTCGAATTTTCTGGGAATGTCTCCAAAAGTATTCTTCATTATGAACGACTTTTTCATAACTGGTAAACCATAAGAGAGAGACAAAATTTTACCACACGAAAAATGTAGATCGCGTTAAAATACACAACTTATGTCATATACATTTCTTTTGTTGAGTGAACCGTTTTCGAGATATTGCTTGTTATTTCCTTAAATATTTCAATACTTATACTTATTCTCAAATTCGTTATTCATTTTTTTTATGTCCTGGACATGCAAAGAGAATGAAATGCGCCACATAGCAACCAGCGTTAAAATATTTGACTATCGCTTAAAACCTACCATATTCCCCTTGCATCTACAAGAAAATTATCAATAAGATTGACATCCCGATATCTCGATATATCCATTAACATGAAGCATATGGAGAATAAGCGTTTGTAAAAATAGTTTGTACAAGAGTAGAGAAAGTCATGTGAGTGTAACACATCAGATTTTATTCACTTGTATTACATTTGTTTACAACTTTGCGGTAATGATTTAGATGTATTACATTTACTTACAGCTTTGCGGTAATTATTTGAATGTATTATATTTGTTTACAACTTCGTGTAGTAATGTAGTTATACTACATTCGTTCACTTCGCTGTAATTATTTAGTTGTATTGCATTTGATTACAGCCTCTTGGTAGGTAATTATTTAGTTGTATTACATTTGTTTACTACTTCACGGTAATTATTTAATTGTAATTGTTTACTGCTTCGTGCTAATGGTTTTGTTGTATTACATAACTGTTTTCGCGCTTTTGTATTACCACAGCTTATAACATTTCACAATTCCACCAACTGTTTCCGTGTTTCACAAGGTCGCAGCGCTTTTTCTGCTTCACAGTTGGTACCTGACAGGGAAATTAACATCGTCCGCCCTGACATGTCGACCTCGGCAGCAACACTACCGGTTATGTTACTGCATAGTTTGATGTGTCATGGGGGAGTACCGCGCAACGTCAGGCAGGCTACCTTGTAGATATAAACATAGCTAACATTCCCGAATTTATGGCATTTTGGCCTTTTAAATAGTGAAAGTTGTTACATCACTTCCGATTACGTATTCTGGTGCGATTGATTGAATTCCAGTGTTATCTGGCATTACTTCTTCAAAGCCTGTCCTCTCCTCAAGAACTCCATCATTCTTCTACATATGTCTTCCAGAACTATCTTCCTTTATTTTTTATGTGCAATGATGCAAAACAGACTTTACAAAGATTAACAACTGCATCATAAAAGAGCATGTCCTTGCGCATAATTACAATAGCATTTATTTTTATTAACTTGTATTACATTTGTTTACAGCTTCGTGGTAATTATTTAGTTGTATTACATTTGTTTACAGCTTTGCTGTAATTATTTAGATCTACTACATTTGTTTACACTTCACGGTAATTATTAAATGTATTCCATTTGTTTACAACTTCGCGGTAATTATTTAGATGTATTACATTTGTTCACTACTTCACGGTAATTATTTAAATGCATTCCATTTGTTTACAACTTCGTGGTAATTATTTAGTTGTATTACATTTGTTTACAGCTTCGCTGTAATTACTTAGATCTACTACATTTGTTTACACTTCGCGGTAATTATTTAAATGTATTCCATTTGTTTACAACTTCGCGGTAATTATTTAAATGTATTCCATTTGTTTACAACTTCGCGGTAATTATTTAGATGTATTACATTTGTTCACTACTTCACGGTAATTATTTAAATGCATTCCATTTGTTTACAACTTTGCGGTAATTATTTAGTTGTATTACATTTCTTTACTGCTTCGCGGTAATGATTTAGTTGTATTACATGGTAGTTTCGCGCTTTTGTATTACTACAGCGTATAACATTTCGCAACTCGGTTGCTAAAGACCTAGAAGTTGAGCGCCCTTAAACAAAACCAAAATCGCAACTCGGTTTCTGTGTTTCATAAAGCAACGTTTTTTCTGCTTCACAGTTGGTACCTGACATTGCGCATTAACATAGTCCACCATGACACGTTGACTTCTGCAGCAATATTACCAGTTATTTACCTATGCGGAATTGCGCAAAGATATGATGTAATAGTTACCTGGTATACGCCTTAGCTTAAGTTTATTTCATCAGTTATGAGGTTATGTGGTACATGAACATGGATTTTCCCGTCTTCTTCCTCTCGCCGTCATGGCTGCGTATTGCCAACAACACTCATATTCCGTAATAAAACTTCTCGCTTAATTTCAGCGACTTTACATTCACAAGGGTTGACAGCGGTGACGTAGCCTAGGGAGAGGCTGGCAGCAAGAATACAATAATAATAATAATAGCTTCAACTGATAACCTTACCAAGTCGATATATCCTTGCTTTTCTTATTATGTGTAAAAGAATATACCACATTACATGGAACAAATAATTCTGTATATAAATAAAACACCAACAAGATCGTAAATATACACATAAAGATACATTTCATGTGCGTTCGCAACATTTTGTGTTTATTGGATATTTTAAGAAACTATATCAAAAATCGTATCCAGGTATCTTCCGACATAAACAATCCTTATATATAAATCGATTTCAAACAAGTTAGATCCATAAACTTTTGTTTTGCATTTGTTAACATTGTTTATGTAGCACCTGCACTTGTTTTGTTGCCGTTTAAAAAGCACCAACATAACCGATATCCTATTGTAGTTTCATTACCAACCATAGTGTGTAAATTTTGGAAGCTCACCCGGATGTGTCAGATTTTACCGTTACACTGTATGATAGGATGTTTTGTAAAGCTATGAAATTCCCCAGGGTTCATTTACTTTTAGCTGTAGCATTAATAGTTTTAATTTGTAAAATATCTTTGGGGATTCCAGGGAATACAAGGCATTTATGGAGCATACCAATCTATTCATGGCAATAAATTTAAAATAAAAGGCGTTATTTCCTTCAGGCAAGTTGCAAATGATAAAAAATGCATTCAACCCATTCAAGGTTTAATAAGGCGCAATAAAGTTAACCATGGTCTTCGGCATGCCATATGCATAGACATGCACAAGCCATTACACCACGAAGATATGAAGGAGTTTATAAATAAGTTAACTGCTATTGCACTGGACTGTATTATGGTGGTATTCTACTTCTAATAACAATAAATAGCAAATAAAACAACATATTTATTTCCTCCCGCTAGGCAATTCGGTATATATTTAATTGCAATATTTCTTGTAGGTATGATACTAAACTTATGAGACAATAGATTTATTAGAAATAGACTTTTGATGGAAAGTAATGTAAATTAGAAGCCGTGCAAAGGATATTTTTCGCATCAGAGGATAAGTATGCTGTGTCAGGGATATAACGAGGTGGGGGGGACTTGTATAAACTACATTTTAATTGGCTCTTACACCGTCACTGAGGGGCGACATAGCTCCTATTTTTCGTGGATTCTTCGTTTCGGTAGGCGAATCCTGTTGTTAAATTGAATTTTATTTGTGGACGCTCTTTAACTACTATGTTCCTTAGCGTCCCATTCTATATTGGGCGTGAAAGACAAGTAATTTTGCTCAGAGGCCTCTTTATCAGGCATGAGATTCTTTTACGTGTCGTAAATCTACGACACGGGACCAGCGGCTTTACTTCCCTTCCGGAGGAAGCCATGCTACGGATTTTTACGCCCCAAAAAATCCATCGCAATCCCGCGACCTTGGAAACTAGAGGCTAGCACGGTTCCACTAGTCCACGGAAGACAATGAATCCTGTTGTGATTGCCCTTCTACCACGAATTTCCTGACCCCATCATTTTCAGGTTTTCAGCGCAAATGAAACAGTTTGGGAGGTACGGTTTTTCTTTTATACTATTATAGTCATTATGCCTGTAGTCACAACCGGCTAATCTTTAATAATAATAATAAATGGGACAGCTCTATTTTAAAATAAAAAAGAACTGGACACTTTACATTTTAAAGATCAAATTCGGCCTAGCTTGTGCTTACGAGAGCGATACTGCATATTTTTAGAATGCTATGTTTCTAAAAACAGTTTATATTTGACAGTTATTTTCTAATGTTTTGCGAGTTGATTGCCGTATAGTTATTTTGATTTTCTCTAATAGTTTATTAATTATCATTTAAAGATTTTGTGTTCAACCAAAAATGAATTAGACTAGAGAACTTTTGCGGTCTATGATTTTCTTTACGATTTTGAATCGCTTAAACAATGTGAAGATCGGCTTAGAAATGCATTTGGCGAAGAATCCCTATCTAAGGCAACAATTTATAATTTGCACAGCCAATTCAAAAGAGATCGGTTTTTTCTTAGTGATGAATTTCACAAAGGACGCCCAAGAGCTGCCGTTACTGATGAAAATATTGGCACTGTTCGGGCAATCCTTTAAGAAGATCGACGGACATCTTATACATTTATTCCGGCGGCATTGGGCATTGGTATGAGTCCAATCCAAAAGATTTTACATCAACAGTTAGGCGTGAGAAAATTTTGTTATCGATGTATTCCGCATAAACTGCCTCCCAATCAAAAACAATAACGCATTGATTGGTGCAGGAAAACTCTGAAGAAAAATTGGTTTGCAATATCGTTAATGGTAATGAATCTTGGATTTATTGCCATGATCCAAAAAAGAAGTCAATCGGCTCAATGGGTCTTTCGAACAGAGCCTAAGCCTACAAAAGTCCGACGAATTCGCAGTGCTGGTAAGATGGTTGCTAGCTTTTTCTAAAACGACCATATTGCTATTATAGCATTAGACGATAGACGTACCGTTACTGCCGATTGGTACACAAATGTCTGTTTACATCAAAGTTTTGAAAAAGTTCGTGAAAACGCCCACAAGGAAAAATAATGTTGCATCATGACAACGCAACGTCGCATACAGCAAAACCAATAATTGAGTATCTGGATGCCCTAAAGATCAGCACCATGAACCGTCCACTACGCAGTTCTACCTAGCAACTTGTGATTTGATTTTGTTTCCAAAAGTTAAAGATAAAACGCGTGGAATCAATTTTTCGTCATCAGATGAAGCAGTGAACATTATAAAACGCTGGTTTCTGAAGTGCCTCAGGAAGAGTGGCATTATTGCGTTTAGCACTGGCTTCATGAAAGCAAAATGTATTTATATTAAAGGGAATATTTTTAAAAACTATAAAATCGTTTAAATTGTTTTAAAGCTAAATGTTTGATTCACTTTCTAAATATTTTCAGTGTCGCTCTCGTATTTAAATCTCGAAATTCATTCCCGTTTGTTAAGATTTCTAATGAACGCTATTTGATGCTGCTGAATGTTCCTACATAACAGCTATGTTCACGTTGCTATTGTGAAAATATGACACCAAGCACCAACATGGCACCTATTCGGCTCTTACCAAGCTACAAGAAATGCTTTCACCCAACACCTGACACAAACTGCTTTTCTGGAGATGATCTCCAAGAAATCTTTAGTGCCTGAGGTTTAAAGTGGTGGGGTTAAAACACGGTCGCGAACCTTTGTCTTATGAAATTCTTAAAAAACTGAGCATGGTTGCTAATCTACTTCCACAAGCCAGCATAACTATTATACCTGGAGTGGTTAAATACATCCCTTTCTTGGATAGTCACTTCCATGGGTTACCTGAGAATGACATGTTCGAGATATTCTCAGAGACCTGAAGGAACGGTGGAAGTAAAATGATAAAGAAGTAGTAGGATTAAGGTCAGTCCATAACCATGTATAAACTTAGCACTTAATAATTAAATATAAATAGCATTTAAGCACATGAACATATTCCTTTACATTCAACTCAAAGGTTATAACGAGAAAAAAACAAAACTTCTTGGTATTAGTCCGATCTTGAATTGTATACACTGCATTTTAATTGGCTCTTACACCGTCAGTGAGAGAGCGAAATGGCTCCGAGGTAACGTATAAGGCTCGTATTCGGGAGGTTCCAGCTTCGATTCCTGTCGGGGCGGTCACTGATTTTTTTTTTCGCGGTTTCTTCGAGTCGGTAGGCGAATCCATTGTGGTTGCCCTTCTACCACGAATTTCCCCATCCTTTTCAGATTTTCTGCGCAAATGAAAAAGCTCCGTGCATATGAGTTTTTCGTTTTTACTATTATAGTCATTATGCCTGTAGTTACAGCCTACTGTTCTTAAGGAATAGGTAATAATAATAAATTAATAATAATTAATGGGGTTGCTCTATTTTAAAATTGAAAATCCTGGACACATTGCATCTTAAATACCAAATTCGGCCTAACTTGTTTGTGCTTACGAGATTGATACTGAATATTTTTAGAATTTCACGTTTCTAAAACAGATGAAATTTGTTTTTAATTGACAGTTATTTTCTAATGTTTTGCGAGTTGATTGCCGTGTAGTTATTTCGATTTTCCCTGATAGTTTCTTAATTATTATAATAATAAAAGATTTGGTGTTCAACCAAAAATGAACTTGACTACAGAATATTTCCGGGCTATGATTTTTTACGATTTTAAATTGTAGTTAACCCCTAAACAATGTGAAGATAGGCTTATAAATATATTTAGGGAAGAAGCCCTATCTAAGGCAGAAATTTCTAATTTGTACAGCCAATTCAAAAGAGATCGATTTTTTTTCTTAGTGATGAATTTTATGAAGGACGCCCAAGAACTGCTGTTACTGATGAAAATATTGCCGCTGTTCGAGCAATCCTTGAAGAAAATCGACGGACATCTTATGAATTTATTCGGGTGACATCGGACGTTGGCATGAGTGCAATCCAAAGCATTTTATATCAACAGTTAGACGTGAGAAAACTTTTGTTATCGATGTATTCCACATAAACTGACTCCCGATCAAAAGCAACAAAGCAGGAAAACTCTGAAAAAATTCCAAGGCGGCATTTCAAATTTGCTTTGCAATATTGTTACTGGTTATGAATCTTAGATTTATTGTCATGATCCTGAAAGGAAAGACAATCGGCTCAATGGATGTTTTGGACAGAGCCTAAGCCTACCAAAGTCCGATGAATTTGCAGTGCTGGTAAGTAGATGGCTGCTAGCTTTTTCTAAAACGGGCCATATTGCTATTATATCATTAGAAGATAGACGTACCGTTACTGCCGATTGGTACACAAATGTCTGTTTACCGCAAAGCTTTGAAAACGTTGGTGAAAATGCCCAAAAGGAAAAATAATGTTACATCATGACAACGTATCGTCGCGTACAGCAAAACTAACAACTGAGAATTTGGATGCCCTAAAGGTCAGCGCCATGGACCCTCCACCATACAGCCCTGGCCTAGAATCTTATGAGTTCTTTTTGTTTCCAATAGTTAAAGATAAAATGCGTGGAATCATTTTTTCATCAGATGAAGAGTGGAATATTATAAATCCTGCTGAAGTGCCTTAAGAAGAGTGGCATCATTGCTTTAAGGACTGGTTTTATCCAAAGAAAAAATGAATTAATGTTATAGGGAATATTTTGAAAAACAATAAAATCATTTAAATTGCCTAAAGCTAATCCTTGATTGATTTTCTAAATATTTTCAGCGCCGATCTCGTATTTAAATCTCTGAAATTCATATCTGTTTGTTAAGATTTTTAAAGAGCGCTATTTGATGCTGTTGACTGTTCCTACATAACAGCCTATGTTCAAGTTGATATTGTTAAAAGATTACTTGTCAATCACCAATATGACACTAATTCCCTCTTACTAAGCTACAAGAGATGTTTTCATCTGACACAAACTGCCTTTTTGGGGATGATCTCCAAGAAATTCTTAATGAGTGAGGTTTAAAGTGGCGGAGGTAGAAACAGGTCGTGGACCTTTTGCCTTATGACATTCTTGGAAAATGAGCATGGTTGCTAATCTACCTACTCCGATAAGCCAGCATAATTATTATACCTGGAGTGGTTCAATACCATCCTTTCTTGAATAATCACTTTCTGAAAGGGTGGGCTACCTGAAAATCAGGACATGTCCGAGATACTCTCAGAGACGAAAAGAAACGGTGGAAGTAAAATAATAAAGAAATAGTAACAAGGGTTAAGGTCAGCCCATAACCATGTATGAACCTAGCATTTAAATAAATAAATAAATACCATTAAAGAACATAAACATGTTCTTTCACATTCAACTCAAGGGATATAAACGGGGGGGGAACAATCTTTTCGGTGTCAGTTCAATCTGTAATGTATACACTGCATTTTACTTGGCTATTACACCGTCATGGAGTAAGTGAAATGGCTCCGAGGTAACGCATGAGGCTCGCATTCTGGAGGTTCTGGGTTCCATACCTGTCGGACGGGTCACTCTGATCATTGTTTTTTTTTTCGTGGTTTCTCCGTGTCGGTAGGCGAATCCTGTGGTGGTTTCCCTTCTACCACGAATTTCCCCATCATTTGCAGATTTTCGGCGCAAATGAAAGAGCTGGGCGATATGAGTTTTTCGTTTATACTATTATAGTCATTATGCCTGTAGTCATAACCTGCTGCTCTTTAGTAATAGGTAATAATAATAAATAATAATTAATGGTGTTTCTCTATTTTAAAATTGAAAATTCTTGACACTTTTCATTTTAAAGACCAAATTCGGCCTAACCTACTTGTGCTTACGAGAGCGATGCTGAATATTTTTAGAATGCCACGTTTCTAAAACAGATGAAATTTGTTTATATTTGACAGTTATTTTCTAATGTTTTGCGAATTGATTGCCGTGTAGTTATTTCGATTTTCCTGATAACTGTTAATTATCACCATTTAAGATTTTGTGTTCAACTAAAAATTAATTTGACTAGAGAACATTTGCGGGCTATGATTTTTTTACGATTTTAAATTGTTTAAATAATGCTACACCATAGCAACATATCGTCGCATACAGCAAAACGAATAACTGAGTATCTGGATGACCTAAAGGTCAGCACCATGAACCCTCTACCATACACCCCTGCCTAGCACCTTGTGATTTCTTTTTGTTTCCAAAAGTTAAAGATAAAATGCATGGAATCATTTTTTCCTCATCAGATGAAGCAGTGGAAGATTATAAAACCTGGTTTCTGAAGTGCCCCCAGAAGAGTGGCATCATTGCTTTAAGGACCAGTTTCATCGAATGCAAAAATGTGTATGTTAAAGGGAATATCTTGAAAATCAATAAATTCGTTTAAATTGCCTAAAGCTAATCCTTGATTGATTTTCTAAATAGCTTCAGTGTCGCCCTCGTATTTAAATCTCTGAAACTCATACCGGTTTGTTAAGATTTCTAGGGAACGTTATTTGATACTGCTGAATGTTCCTACATAACAGCCTATGTTCAAGTCGGTATTGTGAAAAGATTACACTAATCCCTCTCTTACCAAGCTACAAGAGATGCTTTCACCCGACACCTGACACAAACTGTACTCTTGGGGATGTTATCCAAGACAACCTTAATGACTGAGGTTTAAAGTGGTGGGGTAGAAACACGGTCGCGGGTCATTGCCTTATGAAATTCTTGGAAAATGAACATGGTTGCTAATCTACTCCAACAAGTCAGCATAATTATTATACCTGGAGTGGTTCAATACCATCCCTTCCTGGATAACCAGCTTCTGAAAGGTGGGTTACCTGAGAATCAGTGACATGTCCCAGTTATTCTTAGAGACCAAACGGAACGGTCCATGTAAAATAGAAGTAGTAATTAGGATTAAGATCAGGCCATAACTATGTATGAACTTACCACTTAAATAAATATAAATAGCATTTAAGCACATAAATATATTGTTTCACATTCGACTCAAGGGTTATAACGGGAAAAAACTTTTTGGTATCTATCAGTCCGCTCCTGTATTGTATACACTACATTTTAATTGGCTCTTACACCGTCACTGAGAGAGCGAGATGGTTCCGAGGTAACGTATGAGGCTCGTATTCAGGCGGTTCCAGTTTCGATTCCTGTCGGGCCGGCCACACTGATCATTTTTTTTTCATGGTTTCTTCGGGTCGGTAGGCGAATCCTGGAATGGTTGCCATTCTACTACGACTTTCCTGACTCCAGGTTTTCAGCGCAAATGAAAAAGCTCTGGGGATACGAATTTTTCTTTTATACATTTTAGTAATTATGGTTGTAGTCACAACCTGTTGTTCTTTGGCAATAATAATAATAATGATAATAATATAATGGCGTTGTTCTATTTTAAAATTGAAAATCTACTTTCAAAAATTGCTGATATGACTTCTAAGGCTTATATTCCTGCAGCAATGGAGACACTCTTGAAACTGACTCCATTGCATTTAGTTGTAATGAAGGAGGCAAGAATGGCACACTATAGACTGCAACACGCTAAGTGTCGTTCTATGTGGTGCAGTGGTTACCATGCTAGCCTCTGGTTACCGAGGTCGCGCGTTCAAACCCGACGGAGGCCGATGGATTTTTTCGGACGTAAAAATCCTTAGCATAGCTTCCTTCGGAAGGGAAGTAAAGCCGGTGCTCCTGTGTCGTATATTTGCGGCACGTAAACGAACCTCAAGTCTAATAAAAAGCCCTCTGACTAAAATTACCGGTGTTTCTCGCCCAATATAAAATGGGACGCTAGAACCACAGCAGTTAGAGAGCGTCCATAAATAAAACTCAATTTAATTTAACACGCTAAGCAACTGAGAATTTCTGAAATAGACTCAGGTTTATTACGAATTAGGAGATGCATCTTTAGAAATGCCGTCAGACTGTATAATTCCAATTCTACACTTTATAAAGAACTTCAGGGTCAACGCTGATCCTGAATGTTGGACTAATAAAACTCTGGAAACTCCTGAGAAAACTTTGATGTGGTTTACAGACGGCTCAAAGGATGCCTCAGGGAATGTTAATTAATGAAATACTTTTAATAATATTGGTGGTGCTAATTTTAATTATTTTTGTTATAGTTGGGGTTGCTTTTTTTACTTTATTAGAACGTAGGGTTTTAAGTTATATCCATATTCGTAAGGACAAGTTCCAGAGTATACGGCATAAGACCAAAGTGCAATAAGCATTTCCCTTGGGTGAATATGCTACTATTTTTGAAACAGAAACTTGTGCTATTATTCAATGCATGCATGAAAACATACGGAGTTGAGTTGTACTCTTGAAGCACACACACGCACGTGGACCTTTTTCTAATTTTTTTTATTTTGGTTTCATTGTACTTCAAAACGTATTTCCGGTGAAATCTCTATACCGAATTTTTAGGGGTGGATAGGTAAAACTAAAGGTATGGACGAACGGAGGGATCCCCTCAAACAGAGCAGAACACAAGTAAGCCGAAACGCCCTTTTTGGTTCTACCTGGGGCAGAGAGAGATGAGAGGAGAGACCTGAAGAGCGATCAGATCTGGATGACTACGGGCGCAAGCATGGATGGGGTCCAACACATTTCCAGACCGTAGCATTCGCCGGCGCCCGGGCCCATCCACAAGCCATGGAACCCCCGGCGGGGTCCACTCGGAGGCGGGTCCTAACTGAGCATTCCCATAACGACGCCAGGGAAGAAATCTCTACAGATCGCACAGCCATCATCCAGCCGCAACCCGGTGAACGGTTCTAAAATCCTGAACATAGATGACCTGGAAGATAATGGGTAGGGAAAAAGGGGCGGGAGAGTCGTGGTAGAAGATGAACCACCCCAACATGCGCCTTTCGACCTGGGAAAACTACGAAAAACACATGGGTCAGAATGGGCGGTCGAACCCGGGACCTCCCGAATACGAGTCGAACATGTCACCGCGTCGCCACCTCGCTGGGTCCCTGCAAAATGTGATTAACTCTGTAAGCTTATTATTCTTGTGTTGTTCCACCTCATTAAGTCTAAACAAAGACAATTCGGAAATGCAACTCCCCAAAATAAAAGCTGCGGTTACAAGGTCCAGGGACAGATACATTTTCATTATTTTTCAGGCAGGTTGACGGTCAATGTCCTCATAGCGTGTACATGCAGTAAATGTTTCATTAGCTTATTCCTGGCAGGCTAATTCACGTCTACGTCTCCTGTCAAACATAACCTCAGATGAACTTTGGTCCCACCTCGTCCTAAGGTTAAGGATACACATTCGCTGCTCAAATCTAAATGGTCAGAAACTGTTTCTATGGATAAGGACTGAATCGGGTATCCTTTTACTTTCTGTGCCACGTATAGATATACGGAAATACATGTTTTGAGAACCCTTGAATGACAAGGAAACCCCCTACACCAGACCACCCTTTACATGGAAGATTTTCTAAAAAATGACTCAAACGATTTTGATTAAAATATTATATATTAAATATATTTTCATCACAAATAAAATGTATACCTTGAATTTTCTGGGAATAGCCTGAAATCCACTTCATTTGGAAGACATTTTGTATAAGTAAATCTTAAGCCATAGACGAAAACGCACTACACAAAAAATGTAGATCTCTTTAAAACACACAATATTTCCAATAAGTTTCTTTGTGACATAAGTTATTTCTGAGATATCCGTTATTAAAGGTTTGAATTGTCCATTTCTGGTCATTCTCTTAATTCTGTCAACATTCACTTGTTTCTCGCTATTGCATGGAAACAGTATGGAATTTTAAGGCAGCGTCCAGTTTCTAAATATTTTACTATCGCTGTTCTCTTTATATCTATTACGAAATGTGTAATGTAGCTTTTTAGATTAACATGTAGTAGGCACAAAAATAAGCTAGTAATAGTATTTTGTATACCGACTAATAAACGATAGAGGATAGAGAAAGTCATGTGTATGTATCACATCAGATTTTTATTTTCTCTACTACGTATAGTAAGTAGGGGAAGTATTGCAATCCACCCAAAAATTCGATACCGAAATTTCACCGAAAATACATGTTTTTTCAGGCGCCCAGAATCCAAATAAAGCAGTTTTGAAAACGTCCGTGTGTGTGTCTGTTTGTGAACAGCATAACTCAAAAACGAAAATTTGGGTAAATACAAAACTTGGTATTTGAGTTTAATATCTTCCAAGGGTGCGACGCAAAGATTTTCAAGAAAATCTCCCACCCCAAACACTCTTTTACATGAAACATTTTTCGAAAATTTTGATTTTCTAAAAAACGGCTCTAACGACTTAGATTGAAATATTATATATGGAAGATATTTACATGACAAATAAATGCATATCTTGAATTTTCTAGGAATAGCCTATAAAGTTCTCTTCATTTGGAAGGAATGTTTATAATCTTGTATAATTTCTAAACGTTAAGCTATAGACGAAAACGTACACACAAAAAATGTAGATCTCTTTAAAACACAATTTACTTAAAATAAGTTTTTTGTGGCATAAGCCGTTTCTGAGATATTCGTTATTAAGGTTTGAATTATTCAATATTTGTGATTCTTTTGAAGTCCTATTCATTTTCAGCTTCTCGCGATTGCATGGAAAAGGTATGGAGTTTTAAGGCCAGCATATAGCGTCAGTTCTTAAATATTTTGACTCTCGCTGTTCTCTTTGTATTTATAATGAAATGTGTAATGTAACTATTTTTGCAAAGGTTTGTTTGGATTAAAAGTAGCAAATAGGAAAATAAACTTTAGTCAGAATAGTTTGTATACCCGTTAATAAAAATAGAGGGTAGAGAAAATCATGTGAATATATCACATCACAACTTTTTTTTCGGTTTTACATACTGAATGTACATAAACTTCTGATTCATCACATTCTATTATTGGGGTTTCCAGGGTTTTAATTCTAGAATTTCAGCTATCGACTCCTATGACGCTCCAGCATTTTCCGGTTTAATTCCGGTGTCAGACTCTTGCGAATGTCTTTATGCATGGACGAAACCGGTGGCCGGCAGGAGACTAGAATAATAAACAGAATAATAGTAGGATGCGACGAGATTTTCAGGAAAATTCCCCTACCCAAGCTATCCGTATATATATGTATATGTCGATCTTTTTCCCTTTCTCAAAATAACGATAACGATTTGTATTAAAACATGTGTTTGACATAGTAACACGAGGAATAAAATGCACAGGTTTTAAACACCACGGACTTAAAAATTTGTCCGCCCGTTTTTACTTTCTCTACTACGTATAGTAAGTAGGGGAAGTATTGCATTCCACCCAAAAATTCGATACCGAGATTTAACCGGAAATACATGTTTTGAGACCTCCTGAATCCAAAAAAAGCATTTTTGGAAACATGTCCGTGTGTGTGTCTGTGTGTGTGTCTGTGTGTCTGTGTGTGTGTGTGTCTGTGTGTGTGTGTGTGTGTCTGTGAACAGCATAACTCAAAAACGAACAGTCGGATAAGCACCAAACTTGGTATTTAGGTTCAGTATCTTCCAGAGATGCGACACGAAGGTTTTCAAGAAAATCCCCCCACCCCAGACTACCCTTTACATGGAACATTTTTCGAAAATTTTAATTTTCTCAAAAATGGCTCTAACAATTTTGATGAAAATATCATATGTTTAAGATAATGTCATGAGAAATGAAATGTATATCTCGAATTTTCTGGGAATGTCTCCAAAAGTATTCTTCATTGTGAACGACTTTTGCATAACTGGTAAACCATAAGAGATAGACAAAATTTTACTGCACAAAAAATGTAGATCGCGTTAAAATACACAACTTATGTCATATACATTTCTTTTGTTGAGTGAACCGTTTTCGAGATATTGCTTGTTATTTCCTTAAATTTTACAATACTTATACTTTTTCTCACATTCGTTATTCATTTTTTTTATGTCCTGGACATGCAAAGAGAATGGAATGCGCCACATAGCAACCAGCGTTAAAATATTTGACTATCGCTTAAAAGCTACCATATTTCCCTTGCATCTACAAGAAAATTACCAATAAGATTGACATCTCGATATCTCGATTAACATGAACCATATGGAGAATAAGCGTTTGTAAAATTAGATTGTACAAGAGTAGAGAAAGTCATGTGAGTGTAACACATCAGATTTTTTGAAATGTATTCCCTGCTGTTCGTTGGAATTTCCAGCATTTCAGGTAGCCCATTTTTTAAATGTGGGCGCCGGGTGGTGCAATAGTTTCTTTCCGGCTCGTAATGAGAGTCGACGGTTCAATTCCCGGCTCTGGGGTAGCGATTTTCAGTCAGGCCTATTCTCTGAATTGTTCATATGAAGATGTAAGTGCATAGAACCGTCTGTCGCTTCTCCCCCGACCTCTTTTCCAGGAATCCCATTCGGTGTAATCGTATTGCGCTGATGGCCACTTTCCACTAACGACTCGGCTAATGAGGTCATTAGGAAGGAGCTGTCAATCAATGCGGTTTAAGGTAAAATTACCGGTTAGACAACTAAGACCACAGATAGAAGGAAGAAAAGGATTAAACAAATATTCACAAAGTATTAGTATAACTGTATATTTGTGCAAAGTAACAGTTTTATGCGTTATATTTGTATATGCATACTGACGTATAAAAGTACATGCAAGGAGAAATTGGGGAAAATAGTAAGTAAAAGATTTAAATTGATTTAGTTAATATTAATACTTATTATTTAGGCACAGTTTTGTGTAAAACAATTTACCTCGACGAATTTGAAATAACAATATCAAACATCTGTGATGGTGTTACTGAGAGACGTGGTAGGGAATTTGTACGTTTCTCGAAATCTCAACTCCTCATTTATCCCGCATTTGCTAAAAAAATGTTGCAAAGTTTCCTATTTGCATGTTGTATTGTTTATGGAAATACATAACTTAAAAACCAATGTTCTCAGAAATTGTATTTTATAATTTTTCGCACTTAAAATGTTCGTCACAATGCAGCATATCAGTGCGACATTTTAACTTCTCTGCAGCGTACCTATTGTTTTTAATAAAAGGGTCCACCAAATGTTTCAGATATTAGAATGGGAAATAAAATGTATGTCTTGAATTCTCTAGGAATAGCCTACAAAACCATCTTTACTTTATGTGAATTTCATGCAACTTAAAACCACAAAGAATAGGCAAAAACCTTTTATATAAAAAAAGGCTGATGTGTTACACCCACATGACTTTCTCTACTCTTGTACAAACTATTTTTACAAACTCTTATTCTCCATCTATTTCATATTAATCGAGATAAACATTTGCAGAAACGATCTTTTGACATGCAAAGGGAATTACATTTTACACATAACGACCAGTTCTAAAAATATTTCACTATCGCTTAAGGCGTACTATGTTCCCCTTGTTTTGTATTTGCAGTGGCCTTTAAGCATATACATATCTCTTAATAGCTGGTTGCTATGTGCAGCACCATTCTCTTTGCCTCAGATTAATACTCTTTGCATATACAAGACAAAAAAAATGAATAACGAATTCCCATTTGAGAAAATAAGTATTGAAAAATTTAAGGGAATAACAAGCAATATCACTAAAATGGTTCACTCAACAAAAAAATTGTATACGACATAAATTGAATATTTTAACGCGATCTACATTTTTTGTGTAGTAAAATTCTGTCTATCTCTTATGGTTTACCAGTTATGCAAAAGTCGTTCACAATGAAGAGTACTTTTGGAGACATTCCCAGAAAATTCGAGATATAAATTTCATTTGTCATGAAAATATCTTGAACATATGATATTTTAATCAAAATCGTTAGAGCCATTTTTGAGAAAATTAAAATTTTCGAAAAATGTTCTATGTAAAGGGTAGTCTGGGGGGGGGATTTTCTTGAAAACCTTCGTGTCGCATCTCTGGAAGATACTGAACCTAAATACCAAGTTTTGTGTTTATCTGACTTCGTTTCTGAGTTATGCTGTTCACAGACACACAAACGGACATGTTTCCAAAAATGCGTTTTTTGGATTTAGGGGGTCTCAAAACATGTATTTCCGGTGAAATCTCGGTTTGGAATTTTTGGGTGGAATACAATACTTCCCCTACTTACTATACGTAATAGAGAAAGTAAAAATGTAATCTCAAGAAAATGTTCAAAATAGTTTTTTTCCTAATGTATTATAGAAATAGTTTTTGTCGTATGTTTACAGTTCCCACTTGTAAGTATATCTGCACAGTATGCGATAATCTCATCAAAAACGAGAAATATGATGCCGTACACTTACATGACCTTCCCTATTCCTTGCAATTTCACAGGTATTTACTATTCATATAAAATGCAATTCTTCCTTTTCCTTACGTTTACTAGGATAAAATATTTGGGCGGAAATGATTTCAAGTTTAGCGGAATTAGTAGTTTCTGCATGTTCGTGTTCAAGGCAGTTACAACCCTCTGTGTGTGTGTGTGTGTGTGTGTGTGTGTGTGTGTTTTTCTGTCATGATATGGAGGTAAACAAATGAACAGTTCGCGAATTTTCAATCTATATCTGCCAAATGTGCTTAACTTGGCAAAATATAAATGTATTATAGCATGAAATATTTCCAAAACGGTTGGCACTAAGAGAAAAGTTATTTGGGCAAGGTAGGTATTTTAATGAGCTTCACGTTTTGCTGAAATTGTTTTTGCCTATCTCTAATGGTTTCTCAGTTAAATGTAATTTTGTAATATTCACAAACATATGGTACCTCGTACTTTAATCAAAATCGTTAACATCCGTTTTTAACAAAATGAAAAATAACAAAAAAAGTAGTTTGGGGTGGATACAATTTTGTGAAAATGTTCATGTCACATACTTGGAAGATATAGAATTTAATCGAATCAGGGACCTCAAAACATGTATTTTCGAGTGAAAACTCGCCTTAGGTAGGTTGTAGAGAAAGCAAGTCGACTTTCTTGCATAAGCAAGAGCATGGCGAAATAAACATAGCAAAGTCATGCAGCTTCATTTGAAATCACTTCTAGCCAAACATTTTGAGCATTATTAAGGCAGGATTTGAGGCATCGCTTTTGAGACGAATACTATAATATGCAAGGGCAATGCAACGTTTGGTTGGAATACAATACTTTCTTACCTACCATCTAGAGGAAGTAAAACCGGGAATGTTAACTTTGTAAGAATTCCTAAGTTTTGCTGAAAGTTTAATTCAAGTGGTCAAACATATGTAAGCTGTCGAAAATATATTCCCTGACAATTTTTTTGCTGAATCGTGATTATGTTCCCCAAAAAGTCTGTAATTCACGTCTTTATGTACCTCAGAGAAGAAATGTGCGTTTTAGTTTTTACGTATACACCGCCATTTCTGAGCGGCCAGTGTAAGCTGCAATTTGCGATATTTGAAAATGTCAATAAGCCGCAACTCGCGGTTCCATTTGCTGTACATGGAATAGATATTCATTAGTAAACACAGTATAAAAAGCAAGATGAAGTATGAGAACGTCTTGAGCGTCGGCGCAATGCGAATACCTAGTTGAATATAAATTTAAAATGTTAGCGAAAATCTTTCCTGCAAATTAAGTTTTAAGATTTTCATCGACAAGAGAAAAGTTGGATATAAATTTAACACTTTAACGAGAACCTTTCCTGCAAATAAACTTTTTAACCGCCAGTAAAGCTCTATAGGAGAGCTGCCAGTCCCAAGCCTGGGTAAAAATGTGAGGGAAAGTTTATTTTTAGATAATGCTTCTATGAGTAACATTCTCCATTTGATATGCTTTTTTTTATTCTGATGTACCAAAGCCTGTCCTCTTTCTTGTACCTGTGGTCCCATTTGAGTAACCAGTTTTTCCTTAAACCGCGGTGATTGATAGGTCCTTCCTAACGACCCTTTTGACTTCGCCTAAATGCAACAACACCGATATGAAGTATCCCCAAGGCCCAATGTGGTTGGAGTCTACGGTAAAAGCTGTAGGTCCTCTCATTTCACCGCCATCTTCATCAACGGATGCAACGGATGCCGTCCACTCGGTGCCCCCAACTTAGAAATCGATCCAGTCATGGCTTGTTGGAATGCTTTATCCGAAGGTCATAGGCCATAAGGGAAGATCGTTAGAAAGGACGACTAATTACTTTCTCTATCACATATCTAATAGCTAAAGATATTCATTCCATCCAAAAATTCGATACCGAGATTTCACCGGAAATACATGTTTCGAGGCCCCTGAATACAAAACAAAAGCATTTTTAGAAGAAAAAAAAAGGTCCTTGTGTGTGCCTATGAACAGCGTAACTCAAAAACGAAAAGTTGGATTAACACAAAACTTGGTATTTAAGTTCAGTACTTTCCAAAATAGCGACACGAAGATTTTCAAGATGTTTAAATGGAACATTTATCGAAATTTTTGATTTTCCAAAATATGGCTCAAACATTTTAATTAAAATAGCATAATTTTAAAAATATTTACATGACAAATAAATCTACATCTATCTTGAATTTTCTGGGAGTAGTCTTTGAATACCTCTTCATTTAGAAAGAATTTTGTATAACAACTGGTAAACGTTAAGCGATAGACGAAAATGCATTACAAAAGGAATTAGATTTCTTTAAACACACAATTTATTTCAAATAACTTTTTTGTGGCATAAGTCATTTCCTAGAATGGTTCGAATTGATCAATAATTAACCATTCTTTTTAAGTCCTGTCACCATGCAGTTGTTTCTCGCGATTCCAATGAAACAGTCTGGAATTTTAACGCAGTGTTTAGCGTCCAGTTCTTAAAAATTTGACTATCACTGTTCCCTTTGTATCCATAACGAAATATGCAATATAGCTATTTCTGCAAAAGTTTATTTGGATTGAAATGAACTAAAAGTAAGCGTTAGTAAGAACAGTTTGTATACCCACCAATAAACGATAGAGGCTAGAGAATGTCATGTGAATGTATCACATCAGATTTTTTTTAAACATCACGTATGTTCTTTTGTTTACTTCATGCAAAGAGTATTTAAAATGTACATCCAGAATATTTATAGTGAGCGTTTTTTTTAAACATTTGCCTATCGTGCTTGCGTCAACAGTATGCTTATAGTAAAATGTACATCGAGCACATTTCGGAAAACACTTATCAGGATTAATAAGAAGTAGAAAAACGAGTCTTTTTATGACTAATTTGCAGAATATACGTACAAATAAATTACAGTAAGTAGAGAAAGTCATTTTTCCCTGTTAGATGATATAATTCATCCCCTATTTCCGTGTTCTTTACCTTATCCAAGATTAGCCTGTCAGCGATCTAAGAAATCTGGTTTCAACAGCTGAAATTCTTCTTGTCCTGTTCTTTTCATAATGCAGTTACCATATTCCTAAGTAATTAATGAGACTGCCTTTCTTTGTAGTATTAAAGATACCTTTCCTGGCTTGTTACGTATAAGTAGGGGAAGTATTGTGCTCCATCCAAAAATTCGATGTCGAGATATCACCGGAAATGTACGTTTTGGGGCCTTTTGAACCCCAAAAAAGACATTTTAGAAAAAGTTACGTGTGTTGTGCGCGTGAACAGCATAACTCTAAAACGTAAAGTGGGTTAAAAACCAAACTTGGTATTTAAGTTCAGCAACTTCCAAGGATGCGACACGAATCTTTTTAAGAAAATCCCCAATCCTAAACTACCCTTTACATGGAACATTTTTCAAAAATGTTGATTTTCTCAAAAATGATTCTTACAATCTTGATTAAAATATTTTATCACAAATGAAACTATCTTGAATTTTCTGGAAATGGCCTCTGAAGTCTGCATTCGGATGACGTTTGCACAACTGATAAACGTAAGAGTTAAACAGTGTCTTACTACATAAAAAATCTGATGTGTTACACTCACATGACTTTCTCTACTCTTGTACAACCTATTTTATAAACACTTATTCTCCATATGCTTCATGTTAATCGAGATGTCAATCTTATTGCTAATTTTCTTGTAGATGGAAGCAGAATATGGTAGGTTTTAAGCGATAGTCAAATATTTTAACGCTGGTTGCTATGTGGCGCATTCCATTCTCTTTGCATGTCCAGGACATAAAAAAAATTAATAACTAATTTGAGATAAAGTATAAGTATTGGAAAATTTAAGGGAATAATAAGCAATATCTCGAAAACGGTTCACTCAACAAAAGAAATGTATATGACATAAATTGTGTATTTTAACGCGATCTACATTTTTGTGTAGTAAAATTTTGTCTATCTCTTATGGTTTACCATTTATGCAAAAGTCGTTAACAATGAAGAATACTTTTGGAGACATTCCCAGAAAATTCGAGATATACATTTTATTTGTCATAAAAATATCTTAAACATATGATATTTTAATCAAAATCGCTTGAGCCATTTTTAAGAAAATTAAAATTTTCGAAAAATGTTCCATGTAAAGGGTAGTCTGGGGTGGGGGGATTTTCCTGAAAACCTTTGTGTCGCATCTCTGGAAGATACTGAACCTAAATACCAAGTTTGGTGTTTATCCGACTGTTCGTTTCTGAGTTATGCTGTTCACAGACACACAGACACACACACGGACATGTTTCCAAAAATCCTTTTTTTGGATTCAGGGAGTCTCAAAACATGTATTTCCGGTGAAATCTCGGTATCGAATTTTTGGGTGAACTGCAATACTTCCCCTACTTACTATACGTAGTAGAGAAAGTAAAAATGTAGATCTCATTAAAGCACATTATTTATGTCAAATACATTTTTTGTGGAGTTAACCACTTCCAAACACTCCTTCATATTGGTTTGAATTTTCCTTTAGTTATACTTTTCTCAAATGGGAAGTCGTTATCCCATTCACCTACAAGGAATATGTAATTAATCCATTTTAACAAACGTTTATCTCGATTAACATGAAGAAGATGGAAGAATAAGCTTGCTGAAGAATGCGTCGAGAAAGTCATGTAAATGTAACACAATATTTGTTTTACTCTCAATGTGTCTCTATCCTGCTCAAAAATGACCATTCTAATTGCCAACTACAAGCCCATCTTAATATAGATTCAAAGAAACCTGATCCCATATCGGGCAACGATTCACGTTTTACAATATTTCGTCATCTTTCGAGTGTCTCCGCGCTATGTTACATAAAAGAAGACAACTTCATAAAATATGTAGTATGAGTTTTCAATTTTTACTCGCGTTACTGTAACTTGATACGTTAATAAATAACAGTAATAACCATTCTTGAGTTATGGAAACAATGGATCGCTAATTTTTGTTTGCAGAGCAACAATGTAAGTATTCATTTTAACACTGTAGAAGCAGGAAAGACGAAATATGTTACCCGTCAATTTGATTTTTAAGCATAGCAGTGTACATTAAAGCATTTATAAGTCATATTTCAAGATTAAAACTTAAGTTCTATTTATATCCCGCCTTTAACTGCAGTGGTGTAATCGGCGGCCTTTGCTTTGTAACATATTACCTATTGCTTATAGGTACTTGTATATCGTTGGATTTCTGATAAACTTTGGGTTTTGTTCATTAGTTCACACGCATTCATACTTCCAGAGTTTGGGGAGGATAGAGAACAATCTTGGCTAGAGACAAATTCCGACCTCCCAGCCGGGAATCGAACACGGGACCGCTCGCACAGCAGGCAGGTGCTCTACCAACTGAGCTTTGAGGCCAGCCAAGGTTAAAACTTGAAAGGGGTCTACAGTTACTATAAATCATCAGAATTTAAAAAGTTCCAGTTCAATACTGTCTTACATGAACATGATTACACATTTTTAACTGTTAAACTTAGGTCTCAGAATTCTCGTACATTCTGCATACGAGAGATTTACCGTCCCGAATTGATGCTAAATGGACCGGTTCCGGAAAGTTCTGATACCGTAACTATTGGCGGGAAGATATAAATAATTAATTAAAGAAATGATAGTAAAATACAGGAATAACTACAGTAAATAATTTTTGTATATCAAATCATTGTATAATGTATTAAGGTTGAGTTGAAAATATTTGTCCGAGGAAATGGTAATTAGCGAGCGAAGTCATTAGTAATAGCTGAGGAGCGGACGTGATTCCTGGAATGCAGTTAAGATTATAAGTTCAGTACGTTTGCCAGTTCGGAAGATTGAGAAGGTGAAAGGATTCGTAGAATTTGGCAGTCAAAGAATAAAAGTTGTGTTTCGGATGCGTAAGATTTGGCAACGTATAATGTAGCAGTCTTTTACGGTGATCGGCAGTTCGTAGCGTATAAGACCGCGCTGGGTTATCAGTTACTTAGCGGTAGCCGCGAGGGGTTTTGTCGGTAAGCGACTCTCGGCAATTTACGCTTCTAGTTTCTTTTATTGCGCAAAACAGTTACTCCAAACCGTAAAACTGGTACTGCAGAAGTTACTAGTTGCGGTGGTTTATTTTATATTTGTTAGCCCCACGTTTGGGCGCCAGTTTGAAGTGGTGTAATGTTATATTTAATTTGTTTATTGTTGTTGAGCCCCACATTTGGGAGCCAATTTGCGATGGTAAATTTATAATGTTATTTGTGTATGTGTGTTTACTTCCTGCGGTGAAGCCATTTTGTGACGTGATTCTTTGTTAGGTTTGTAGCTCCATCTGGTGTTAGCAATTTGCGGTAGTATTAGTGTTTGTTTGAAAGAATGCTACTGTTATTTTATTTAATTTTGGTTTACTGTCCTCCGGCTAGCTATTATCCTTTTGGGTCGAGCACTTCTCTTTATACAGGTTGTGTAAACGGAAAGGAATCTTTTATCTAAAGATAACACTGATGAAGGAATTTGTTTTACACTTTTATTGTCGAAACACAGTCACTATCACATTTACACATTGATCTAGACACTCGCCAAACTGAAACTGTTATAACAACTTCTTACTGATCACTTTTAATCCACGTACTTCAACCTTTTGTATAATTAACTTTACCATACTTGAGATTTTTCATAACTCTTATACGCGTAACTTGCGAATCGATAGCCGACGTGTAATATTTCTGCTGGATTGAAGGCGACGTGTATCATACAAAATATTTTTGACGAACTGACGGACTGAAGGCGACGTGTAATGTATAAAGATTTTTGATGAACTGACGGGCTCTACCTCTAACCTAGCTCTTTTATACTCATACACCCCGATATGCCTAAAGATTATAACTGAGTTGCAATTGGCTAATAAAACGCGCCAAAGTTAGCGTCTATTTTTATATCCAATGAAAATTATGAATACATATGCTCTAGGGAAATGTTCCAGCAATTTCTACAGAAAAACGCGCCAACATTACGTAACTTCCTCGTTTCCAATAATGATAAAAAGCTCACCCCCTCGCTGCATTATTGCACGCTATTATTGTCAGTTTCAGTAAGGCAGTATAAACTTACTTCCCAGCAATAATTACTATCAACAAACATCTCAAATCAATGTCACATAATAATGCATATTAGTAGGTAAATATAGAGAGAGCTGGCGTAGTTTTTTGGGCATATATGGGAAAGGATAGGGAAAACGAGGCTAGATGCGGAAGTTCAAGGAGGAAAATGGGTTTATATGGGAGAGATAGGGAATACGACGACCGATACTATGCTAAACAGGGTTGAAGGAGGGAAATGCGTTTATATGGAAGGAATAGTAGAGAGGTGTTAGGCTAGACAGAGGTCGAGGAGTAGAGTAGGGTTTATATGAAAGGTATAGGAAAACGAGGAGGGGTGTTAGGCTAGACAGAGTTGAAGGGCAGAGCATGTCTTGTATATGAGAGAGGTAGGGAACAGGAGCAGGGGTGTTAGGCTAGGCAGAGGTCAAGAAGTAGAGTATGGTTTATATGAAAGGTATAGGAAAACGAGGAGGGGTGTTAGGCTAGACAGAGTTGAAGGGCAGAGCATGTCTTGTATATGAGAGAGGTAGGGAACAGGAGCAGGGGTGTTAGGCTAGGCAGAGGTCAAGAAGTAGAGTATGGTTTATATGAAAGGTATAGGAAAACGAGGAGGGGTGTTAGGCTAGACAGAGTTGAAGGGCAGAGCATGTCTTGTATATGAGAGAGGTAGGGAACAGGAGCAGGGGTGTTAGGCTAGGCAGAGGTCATGAAGTAGAGTATGGTTTATATGAAAGGTATAGGAAAACGAGGAGGGGTGTTAGGCTAGACAGAGTTGAAGGGCAGAGCATGTCTTGTATATGAGAGAGGTAGGGAACAGGAGCAGGGGTGTTAGGCTAGGCAGAGGTCAAGAAGTAGAGTATGGTTTATATGAAAGGTATAGGAAAACGAGGAGGGGTGTTAGGCTAGACAGAGTTGAAGGGTAGAGCATGTCTTGTATATGAGAGAGGTAGGGAACAGGAGCAGGGGTGTTAGGCTAGGCAGAGGTCAAGAAGTAGAGTATAGGAAAGGTATAGGAAAACGAGGTGGACTGTTAGGCTAGACAGAGTTGAAGGGTAGAGTATGTCCTTTATATGAGAGAGGTTGGGAACAGGAGGAAGGGTGTTAGGTTGGGAGAATTGAGTATGTATTTATAAGGAGAGACGAGAAAACGGAGAGAGATCCTATGCTAGGATAGACAGGTGTTAAAGTTAGGTTAGATAGGAAACCAAGGAGTGATACTCAGCTAGAGGGGGGGCAGGAGGAATGCGCTTTATGAGAGGTAGGGGATACGGGGAGTGGTGTTAGGATAGACAGAGGTTGAGAGTAGAGTAGGCGTTTATATGTATGAGAAGTATAGAACAGGAGGAGGGGTGTTAGGCTAGACAGAGGTTGAGGAGTAGAGTATAGTTTATATAAGGGTATAGGAAAACGCGGAGAGGTGTTAGGCTAGACAGAGGTCGAGGAGTAGAGTATGGTTTATATGCGAGGTACAGGGAAACAAGGAGAGTTGCTAGGCTAGACAGATAGTGAAGCAGTAGGAATATGGACTTATATACAGGAGAGATAGGGAATAGGAGGGGAGGTGCTAGACCTTGAAAGCGACTTTAGACGTGAACTTCGTGGAAAACTGTTTCATGTCAATGTTCTAGACATGCCCATCACGTAACCCATTCAGGGAAAAGGTGACTAGCAAAGGGAAAAAGGTGACCATCAAAGGGAAAAACGTGACCAGCAAAGGGAAAAAGGTGACCAGCAAAAGGAAAAAGGTGACCAGCAAAGGGAAAAAAGGTGACCAGTAAAGGGAAAAATGTGACCAGCAAAGAGAAAAACGTTACCACCAAAGGGAAAAACGTGACCAGCAAAGGGAAAATTGTGACCAGCAAAGGGAAAAAGGTGACCAGCAAAGGGAGAAACTTGACCAGCAAAGGGAAAAACGTGACCAGCAAAGGGAAAAAAGGTGACCAGCAAAGGGAAAAACGTGACCAGCAAAGGGAAAAAGGTGACCAGCAAAGGGAAAAAGGTGACCAGCAAAGGGAAAAATGTGACCAGCAAAAGGAAAAATGTGATCAGCAAAGGGAAAAATGTGACCAGTAAAGGGAAAAATGTGACCAGCAAACGGAAAAAAGGTAACCAGCAAAGGGAAAAGCTAACCCACTCACACTAGCAGGTAAGTAATTCAGTTAGTATCACAGGGTAGGGAAGAGGATATAGCATAGTTCCGTATGATGTTACAGGTAATTTAGAGAGTATTGTAGGTATTTAGGATAATTCAAGTAACATAGCTGTTTAGAGTCACTCAGCTAGTATCACAAGAGGCTAGTTTCCAGGGGCAGCGCGTATCATAGATGCATATTTTTCACAGGCAATTCAGCTAGTATCGGAGGGTATTTAAGCTAATTCAGCTGGTATTACAAGAGGCGGACTGCATCATAGCAGTGTATGACTTCACAGGTAATTCAGTTAGTATCGTAGGTATTTAGGCTAATTCATCTAGTATCACAGGAGGATAGATTCCAGGGGTTGGGTATAGCATAGTTTCGTATTTCACAGGTAACTCAGCTAGTATCGTAGGTATTTAGCATAATTCAAGTGTGATAGGTGTTTAGAGTAATTAAGCTAGCATTACAGGAGGGTAGGTTCCAGGGTCGGTTATAACGTAGTTTCGTATTTTACAGTTAGTTCAGGTAATATCGTAAGTATTTGGGTAATCAGCATAGTTTCACAGATACTCGTGATACTTTCGATCAGAGATTTGTATCACAGCTATTTAAGCTAATGCAGGTGATTCAGGTTATATCAATGGTATTTGAGTCATTTTAACAGGTAATTCATCTAGCATCATTGATATTTGGGCGGCAAACCACATAGTATCACAGGTGATCGTGCTAATTTAGAACAGGAATTCGTATCAGAGCTAGTTAAGGTAATTTCACATGATTCGGGTAGTATCACAGGTATTTAAGTCATTTTAACAAGTAATTCAACTGGTATCACAGCTAATCATGGTAATATAGAGAGTAATTAGATTATAAACATTTCTCATCCAACGTTACAACAATTTATATACTTTTTTCTAAATCTTACAAACTTATTATATGTTAAACAGTTATTGTACGATGCGGAGAGGGATAAACTGCATATTGGTTCACAAATTGACAATCTTTACGTCAATATACCTTTATTTTAGCTCGTTGTAGATGTCTCTCCCCTTTTATCTAGGCTTGAGACTAGCACTAGGATTGCTCCTAATGGCAGGGTTACCACCTTCCCTTCCATCTTCTTCTTTCTTCATCAGGCGTCTGCTAGTTGCATACACAGCACACGGATAAACTTCATTTTTAAGATTGTAGACTCACGAGAAAATCTTCATCTTCGACTTACATTCTCTTAAGCACTGTTTGTAATACTGTAATGTCCATATGCATAGGTAGTTATTCCATCCTCAGCAATAATTCTTTTATCATCAAAGGGATTCAATGCAATTTTATTCACTTGCACTGTGGTAACATCATGCTTTCGTGATAGGATTAGATTCATGGGCGTTCTGATGATTTCACAGGTTTTAAGACAGTCTGTATAGCTGTCAAACGAAATGTACTGCTTAATAGCGCTACGTTTTATACCTTTAATCTTTTTTATCATTGAGCCTTGAATATCTAAGGCATTCATCTTAGGACGTAGTCCAACAAAGCGTAGGATGATTTTGCTATTAGCCTCATCTTTAAATTTTCCCAATACCTTCTTGTTCTGAGTAGAGTGGCATATATGATTGACAGGGTAATCAGCTGTATCCAGATGCTCAAGAAAACGTAACTTGTCCTGGTACACATCTTCAGTTGTTACACGATGAATGAATGAATCAGTGTCCATATACATAAGCTTCAGGTGTTCAGCTGCATAATAAGGCAACAACACGTCGTAATGGTAGTTATACATTAATGTCTTGGAGATGTCCAACACACTCATTCCAATGTATATAGGCTTGTTGAACACAATCTGACGAGAGGCCATATGTACAGCAGCTAGATTAGCAGCATATATCGTCCTGTCGATAAACGTAGGCTTGGCGATCAACTTTTCTAGAGTCTTCTCATTGGTCACCAGTCGTATATCCACACGGCTACGCAGGTTCTCCATAGTTTTTCCAAACATGGCGTTAAAGAGCTTATAGAGATCCTTCTCGAAGTCATTTGCAGCTTGTTGTCGTAGCCTGTTGTTAAATTCTACATAAGGTTTCAACCACCGAGACTGTCGGAATTGTAGCACACGATGGATTTTTGTTAGTCGTAGTCCATGACTAAGAGCTTGCTTCAAAGCCATGTAATGCACTACATACTTCTTTCGTGGTCCAAGATGAGGTATCAGTTTCTTTGTAGATGCTTCCAATGGCTTCATACACTCAGGCAGGAAAGGTAGATCGTTGTTTAGATCGTGAAGTTCTACAGGATATTCGATATCAACTTCTAATATGTACCCATGAGGATCATCTTCTTGTAGTGTTTCTAAGTTGATTTCTTCAGACGAAACACACTGAAATCCACCAAAAGGAAGGGCGTGACACATCGCCCACCCATATTGGTTATTGGCGTCCTCATATGTGATAAATTGGGTTGGTCTCGACGGATCAAACTTCTCCATATACGCGTTATTAGCTTCTGCATACCGATGGGAAACTTGACATAAACCTCCTCTTATACCTGATTCCACCATGAGTAGTTGATCGTAATCTTGTAACAGCTCCAGCTTAATTCCTGTATACAACAACATGGCGTCCCATGTAAGTCCTGGAGAGGTAAAATAATGCGCGGGGTCAACTTTGTGTGTTTTGAGGGTTTGCTCTCTGAACGTCTCAAAGACATCGGCTAGGAGTAGTACATCTGAGGTTAAGTACAGGTCGCTGTACTCGCCCAGGTTTCTCACATTAAACAGCTCCCACACATTTCTAGCATGATCATAGTCATCATCACGAATTTCTTCTTCATTTAATCTATTGTAGAAGGTGTGCTTAGGAGGCAAGCAGGTCTCGTTCAAAACATCCCAGGAAGTGACGTAATCATAGGGAAATACCCCCTTACGAGTCATCAACTTCAATTTGTCTTCTCCAAAGTACTTTAGTGTTTCAGGATATGAGGTTAGATTTTTTACCAACTTATCCAAGCTTGTACTGAGGAAACGGAAGCTGTCCACAAATCGAAGCTTTATATCTCCTACATACTTGGTGAATGAGATATAGCTTTCTTCAGAGTTAGGAATTACCTCCACACGTTCACTTGTACAACCCAGCTCCTTAACAATGAAATGAGAGTCATATCCGCTAAGGTTATGCATGAAGACTGGTATATATTTAGGTGTTTTACATGCTAAATTACATTCATTATGAAGACTTCCACGATATTCACCGCTGATGTGATCATGGTCGCGTACTTTGTAGTTGTAGAGATATAAGCGATTAATCAGTAGGGTAGAAATGAGAGAGCTGTATCACTTAATATGCATGGAATGCAATTAATATGCTAATTAGCCCCACCCCACTAATTAGCCCACTCTCATTTCCCCCCTTCTGATTAATCGCTTATATCTCGTGAATGAAAAGAGATAGAACAGTGGGATAAAAGTAATCAATTCTTTGGTATGCGCCGCGTCCTTGAGATATTAATCCGAGTTGGCCGGGATGCCTGGGTTCGAATCCTACGAGTAATTACAAATTCAACTTCTAATAACTCGGAGACTAATTAAGATAAAGACGCCAAATAAATTTTATTACATTAATGTCATTAGGTAGTTTCTTCTGAATGTATATTTGGGTACCTGGTGTCCTGGGTTCGATCCTTAATTTTTAAATCTTCATTATCTCGGAAACTAAGAGAGGTAGAGGGATGGACCAAAGCATGTTTGATAGCTGTTATAATGTGTAATTAATACTGTATATAATTTTCAATCAGTTGTCCCTAGTTCGAATCCCGATTTTTAAATGATTTCCTTAATTTTTCTCTGTATACTAGAATATATCACTTAGATTGATTGCGTAACTGCATACAACTCTTTTTAACATATAAAACTAATTTTATAAATAATTTTGTTTCTAGTGTTCTGGGTTCGAATACCGATAAAATGTAATTTACTTATAAATTTAATAACTCCTAAACTACTTAAGATAAAGACGTCGAATAAACTTTATTAAATTTATATCTATAGGTAGTTTCTTGTAGATGTATAATTAGATACCTGATGTCCTGGGTTCGATCCTTAATTTTAAATATTCATTATCTCGGAAACTAAGAGAGATAAAGGGATGAACCAAAGCATGATTGATAGCTCTTATAATAGGTAATTAATGCTGTTTATAATTGTCAATCAGTTGTGCTTGGTTCGATTCCCCATCTTTTAATGAGTTCCTTAATTTTCCTCTGTACACTAGAATATATCACTTAGATCGATGATGTAACTGCATGCAGCTTTGTTTAACATGTCAAGCTAATATTATAAATTATTTTGTTCCTGGTGTTCTGGGTTCGAATACCGATTTAATGAAATTTACTTATAAATTTAATAACTCGTAATCTAACTTAAATAGACACGTCAAGTAAACCGTAAACAGAGTACCTAGTCCCTAAATATCGTCATTACTATAAAAAGTACTTTAAAGTACTTAGATCGAATCCCTAAGGGGTGATTTCATATATCTTCAAGCCTATGAATCCTATCAGGTTCGAGTAAAGATTAAATGCTTGATGCTGATGCGGGGAACTAAATTACTAAAATACATTTATTAAAAGTATTAGCGGGTTCGATTCTAGAAGCTTAGAATCTCTGTAACTCTGGAAAAATTGCTTTTCTCGTGATTGTAGTGAAATGTAATGGTCTTTCTGAAAGAAGATGGAAAGGAAGAATTGAAAAGGGAATGAAAACATGAAATAATGTAGTATATACATACATTTAAGTAAATGAGGGGGAAAATCCTCTACGCTACCTTTTAAGCCTTTGAGATTGTGCTAGCTTTGGTGTAATGGGTGTTGGTAGGCTTTGAATGGAACATCTGACTGAATGAGCGTGTGGGAATACTTCTCTTGTTGGTGTGACAGCATATACAGGTAGTTACGAGACGAGTTTAAACGTGTTTGATACTGCCAGACATCCTGTCTCTGGGTGTGACGTCATAAACATCCTGACTCTGGGCGTGAGGTTAATACGCGTGGAGCAAACATATACAGGTAGCTATGGAGCGAGTTTATGATTGATCTAAAAGGCTCGTGCTCCCTCTATAAATACGGTGATCTAGGGCATTGGAGTTCATTGTGCTAATTAGTCTTGAGGTGTTAACATTGTGTTCTCTCCAAGAATAATCAGCTTTCTAAGTGATATCAAGGTGAAGAGGTCTACATTTCCCTTGAAGAAGGATTAATACGTTATTACATCAAGAATAAAGATGAATAACTCAGCGTATAAGGATATTATTCCAAGCGCTACTGGATATGCGTGCGGAAAATGTGGGAAGAAGTTCCTCCGAGGTTATCACAAGAGAAGACACGAGATGACTTGTAAGAAGCTCTTCAAATGTAAACATTGTAGCTTGACCTTCAATGATGGTTATAAGGGCCAGCGGCACGAAGATGTATGTGAAATAAGCAGTCCTCAGAAGAAAAGCAGATTGGAGCCTACTAAACACCATTTATTATCAACAATGGAGGACTGTGATATGAAAGAATATGAAACTTCATTCGAAGGACGATTGAAATCGTATTTTATACGATGTGAATCACCTAAGGACCTGAATATGTATCTGCATGAGGCGAAACAACGCATAATCCAGGCTGTGCATAAAGAGCTTGGTATTCACAAGAGTGTTAAAATTAATCTGCTGCCGGAGTGTCGATTTGTTAACAGTATTGGAGAAACCTGCGACAAAACATTTAAAACGAGGAATCATCCTGTTTTCCTAGAAACAGATCTGGACTCAACACTGGAAGCGAAATTCAAGAAATTGGTGACTGAAATGGAGGAGTCTCAGCTTAAGGGTAGCAACTGGGCTTTGCTTGCAGTAGAAGGACTTCGACTTCGTATCAACAAGTACAATCCGTTGCGAGGAAGTAGCTACATACCACTACCGTCATCTGTTGAAGCAAGGAAAGCGTGTATAAACATTCAGAACTTTAGTGATGAGAAATGCTACATGTATTCTGTACGAGCTAAATTCGTTGAGAAGGATGGGCAACGTGTGAGCAAATACAAGCAGCTTCAAGATAAGTACGACTTCAGCTGTGTTTCCTATCCTACTCCACTTTCTCAAATACCTAAATTTGAGAAGCTTAACAAGATATCTATTAACGTTTTCGGGTTGGATGAGAAGCCTGAAGTGTATCCGATAAAGGTTGCTGATATTGAACTACCTGAACATCGCGACCTACTACTATTGAATGACAGCAGTGGAAAACATCATTACGTGTATATAAAGAATTTTGAGAAACTCGTTCGACGTCAGAAAACTAACCATAATGGACGGGTTTATACTTGTAAGCGATGCTTTACACATTTTGATGACCAGAGCGGACGCAGTGGACTGGAAAAACTACAAGAACATACATCAATCTGTAATCAACATGGTGTTGCGAGGGTAGTTATGCCTACCAAGGAGAAATCGATTGTACAGTTTAAAAATGTTGAGAGGATGTTGAAAGTACCTTATGTCATCTATGCTGATTTTGAGAGTATTCTCACTCCATGTCATACGTGTATACCCAATCCTGAAACTTCCTATACAACCCCTTATAAGAGCACACACCAATGAGCTTCTGTGTTTACGTTAAACCATCAAGCAACGTTGAACATCTCGAAACTGGTCTTCCTAAGCAACCCTATGTGTATCGTGGTGCTGATGCTGCTCAGAAGTTTATGCTGTACCTGACATCTCTTGCAAAAATGATTGATGCGGTATACAAATCTGCTAAGCCTCTGAAACTTACGGATCAACAGCAAAAGGATTTTGAGTCTTCTACGACATGCTACTTGTGTGGAAAAGGCTTTACAGAAGAGAACTACAAAGTACGCGACCATGATCACATCAGCGGTGAATATCGTGGAAGTCTTCATAATGAATGTAATTTAGCCTGTAAAACACCTAAATATATACCAGTCTTCATGCATAACCTTAGCGGATATGACTCTCATTTCATTGTTAAGGAGCTGGGTTGTACAAGTGAACGTGTGGAGGTAATTCCTAACTCTGAAGAAAGCTATATCTCATTCACCAAGTATGTAGGAGATATAAAGCTTCGATTTGTGGACAGCTTCCGTTTCCTCAGTACAAGCTTGGATAAGTTGGTAAAAAATCTAACCTCATATCCTGAAACACTAAAGTACTTTGGAGAAGACAAATTGAAGTTGATGACTCGTAAGGGGGTATTTCCCTATGATTACGTCACTTCCTGGGATGTTTTGAACGAGACCTGCTTGCCTCCTAAGCACACTTTCTACAATAGATTAAATGAAGAAGAAATTGGTGATGCTGGCTATGATCATGCTAGAAATGTGTGGGAGCTGTTTAATGTGAGAAACCTGGGCGAGTACAGCGACCTGTACTTAACCTCAGATGTACTACTCCTAGCCGATGTCTTTGAGACGTTCAGAGAGCAAACCCTCAAAACACACAAAGTTGACCCCGCGCATTATTTTACCTCTCCAGGACTTACATGGGACGCCATGTTGTTGTATACAGGAATTAAGCTGGAGCTGTTACAAGATTACGATCAACTACTCATGGTGGAATCAGGTATAAGAGGAGGTTTATGTCAAGTTTCCCATCGGTATGCAGAAGCTAATAACGCGTATATGGAGAAGTTTGATCCGTCGAGACCAACCCAATTTATCACATATGAGGACGCCAATAACCAATATGGGTGGGCGATGTGTCACGCCCTTCCTTTTGGTGGATTTCAGTGTGTTTCGTCTGAAGAAATCAACTTAGAAACACTACAAGAAGATGATCCTCATGGGTACATATTAGAAGTTGATATCGAATATCCTGTAGAACTTCACGATCTACACAACGATCTACCTTTCCTGCCTGAGTGTATGAAGCCATTGGAAGCATCTACAAAGAAACTGATACCTCATCTTGGACCACGAAAGAAGTATGTAGTGCATTACATGGCTTTGAAGCAAGCTCTTAGTCATGGACTACGACTAACAAAAATCCATCGTGTGCTACAATTCCGACAGTCTCGGTGGTTGAAACCTTATGTAGAATTTAACAACAGGCTACGACAACAAGCTGCAAATGACTTCGAGAAGGATCTCTATAAGCTCTTTAACAACGCCATGTTTGGAAAAACTATGGAGAACCTGCGTAGCCGTGTGGATATACGACTGGTGACCAATGAGAAGACTCTAGAAAAGTTGATCGCCAAGCCTACGTTTATCGACAGGACGATATATGCTGCTAATCTAGCTGCTGTACATATGGCCTCTCGTCAGATTGTGTTCAACAAGCCTATATACATTGGAATGAGTGTGTTGGACATCTCCAAGACATTAATGTATAACTACCATTACGACGTGTTGTTGCCTTATTATGGAGCTGAAAACCTGAAGCTTATGTATATGGACACTGATTCATTCATTCATCGTGTAACAACTGAAGATGTGTACCAGGACAAGTTACGTTTTCTTGAGCATCTGAATACAGCTGATTACCCTGTCAATCATATATGCCACTCTACTCAGAACAAGAAGGTATTGGGAAAATTTAAAGATGAGGCTAATAGCAAAATCATCCTACGCTTTGTTGGACTACGTCCTAAGATGTATGCCTTAGATATTCAAGGCTCAATGATAAAAAAGATTAAAGGTATAAAACGTAGCGCTATTAAGCAGTACATTTCGTTTGACAGCTATACAGACTGTCTTAAAACCTGTGAAATCATCAGAACGCCCATGAATCTAATCCTATCACGAAAGCATGATGTTACCATAGTGCAAGTGAATAAAATTGCATTGAATCCCTTTGATGATAAAAGAATTATTGCTGAGGATGGAATAACTACCTATGCATATGGACATTACAGTATTACAAACAGTGCTTAAGAGAATGTAAGTCGAAGATGAAGATTTTCTCGTGAGTCTACAATCTTAAAAATGAAGTTTATCCGTGTGCTGTGTATGCAACTGGCAGACGCCTGATGAAGAAAGAAGAAGATGGAAGGGAAGGTGGTAACCCTGCCATTAGGAGCAATCCTAGTGCTAGTCTCAAGCCTAGATAAAAGGGGAGACATCTACAACGAGCTAAAATAAAGGTATGTTGACGTAAAGATTTTCAATTTGTGAACCAATATGCAGTTTATCCCTCTCCGCATCGTACAATAACTGTTTAACATATAATAAGTTTGTAAGATTTAGAAAAAAGTATATAAATTGTTGTAACGTTGGATGAGAAATGTTTATAATCTCATTACTCTCTATATTACCATGAGTAGCTGTGATACTAGTTGAATTACTTGTTAAAATGACTTAAATACCTGTGATACTACCCGAATCATGTGAAATTACCTTAACTAGCTCTGATACGAATTCCTGTTCTAAATTAGCACGATCACCTGTGATACTATCTGGTTTGCCGCCCAAATATCAATGATACTAGATGAATTACCTGTTAAAATGACTCAAATACCATTGATACAACCTGAATCACCTGCATTAGCTTAAATAGCTGTGATACAAATCTCTGATCGAAATTATCACGAGTATCTGTGAAACTATGCTGATTACCCAAATACTTACGATATTACCTGAACTAACTGTAAAATACGAAACTACGTTATAACCGACCCTGGAACCTACCCTCCTGTAATGCTAGCTTAATTACTCTAAACACCTATCACACTTGAATTATGCTAAATACCTACGATACTAGCTGAGTTACCTGTGAAATACGAAACTATGCTATACCCAACCCCTGGAATCTATCCTCCTGTGATACTAGATGAATTACCCTAAATACCTACGATACTAACTGAATTACCTGTGAAGTCATACACTGCTATGATGCAGTCCGCCTCTTGTAATACCAGCTGAATTAGCTTAAATACCCTCCGATACTAGCTGAATTGCCTGTGAAAAATATGCATCTATGATACGTCCTGCCCCTGGAAACTAGCCTCTTGTGATACTAGCTGAGTGACTCTAAACAGCTATGTTACTTGAATTATCCTAAATACCTACAATACTCTCTGAATTACCTGTAACATCATACGGAACTATGCTATATCCGCTTCCCTACCCTGTGATACTAACTGAATTACCTGCTAGTGTGAGTGGGTTAGCTTTTCCCTTTGCTGGTTACCTTTTTTTCCCTTTACTGGTCACATTTTTCGCATTGCTGATCACATTTTTCCTTTTGCTGGTCACATTTTTCCCTTTGCTGGTCACGTTTTTCCCTTTGCTGGTCACCTTTTTCCCTTTGCTGGTCACCTTGTTCCCTTTGCTGGTCACGTTTTTCCCTTTGCTGGTCACCTTTCTTCCCTTTGCTGGTCACGTGTTTCCCTTTGCTGGTAACGTTTCTCCCTTTGCTGGTCACGTGTTTCCCTTTGCTGGTAACGTTTCTCCCTTTGCTGGTCACCTTTTTCCCTTTGCTGGTCACATTTTTCCCTTTGCTGGTCACCTTTTTCCCTTTGCTGGTCACCTTTTTCCCTTTGCTGGTCACCTTTTTCCCTTTGCTGGTCACCTTTTTCCCTTTGCTGGTCACGTTTTTCCCTTTGCTGGTCACCTTTTTCCCTTTGCTGGTCACCTTTTTCCCTTTGCTGGTAACGTTTCTCCCTTTGCTGGTCACCTTTTTCCCTTTGCTGGTCACATTTTTCCCTTTGCTGGTCACCTTTTTCCCTTTGCTGGTCACCTTTTTCCCTTTGCTGGTCACCTTTTTCCCTTTGCTGGTCACCTTTTTCCCTTTGCTGGTCACGTTTTTCCCTTTGCTGGTCACCTTTTTCCCTTTGCTGGTCACCTTTTTCCCTTTGCTGGTCACGTTTTTCCCTTTGCTGGTCACCTTTCTTCCCTTTGCTGGTCACGTTTTTCCCTTTGCTGGTCACGTTTCTCCCTTTGCTGGTCACCTTTTTCCCTTTGCTGGTCACATTTTTCCCTTTGCTGGTCACCTTTTTCCCTTTGCTGGTCACATTTTTCCCTTTACTGGTCACCTTTTTTTCCCTTTGCTGGTCACCTTTTTCCCTTTGCTGGTCACCTTTTTCCCTTTGCTGGTCACGTTTTTCCCTTTGCTGGTCACCTTTTTCCCTTTGCTGGTCACCTTTTCCCTGAATGGGTTACGTGATGGGCATGTCTAGAACATTGACATGAAACAGTTTTCCACGAAGTTCGCGTCTAAAGTCGCTTTCAAGGTCTAGCACCTCCCCTCCTATTCCCTATCTCTCCTGTATATAAGTCCATATTCCTACTACTTCACTATCTGTCTAGCCTAGCAACTCTCCTCGTTTCCCTGTACCTTTAATATAAACCATACTCTACTCCTCGACCTCTGTCTAGCCTAACACCTCTCCGCGTTTTCCTATACCCTTATATAAACTATACTCTACTCCTCAACCTCTGTCTAGTCTAACACCCCTCCTCCTGTTCTATACTTCTCATACATATAAACGCCTACTCTACTCTCAACCTCTGTCTAGCCTAATACCACTCCCCGTATCCCCTACCTCTCATAAAGCGCATTCCTCCTGCCCCCCCTCTAGCTGAGTATCACTCCTTGGTTTCCTATCTAACCTAACTTTAACACCTGTCTATCCTAGCATAGGATCTCTCTCCGTTTTCTCGTCTCTCCTTATAAATACATACTCAATTCTCCTAACCTAACACCCCTCCTCCTGTTCCCAACCTCTCTCATATAAAGGACATACTCTACCCTTCAACTCTGTCTAGCCTAACACCACTCCTCGTTTTCCTATACCTTTCATATAAACCATACTCTACTTCTTGACCTCTGCCTAGCCTAACACCCCTGCTCCTGTTCCCTACCTCTCTCATATACAAGACATGCTCTACCCTTCAACTCTGTCTAGCCTAACACCCCTCCTCGTTTTCCTATACCTTTCATATAAACCATACTCTACTTCTTGACCTCTGCCTAGCCTAACACCCCTGCTCCTGTTCCCTACCTCTCTCATATACAAGACATGCTCTACCCTTCAACTCTGTCTAGCCTAACACCCCTCCTCGTTTTCCTATACCTTTCAGATAAACCATACTCTACTTCTTGACCTCTGCCTAGCCTAACACCCCTGCTCCTGTTCCCTACCTCTCTCATATACAAGACATGCTCTGCCCTTCAACTCTGTCTAGCCTAACACCCCTCCTCGTTTTCCTATACCTTTCATATAAACCATACTCTACTTCTTGACCTCTGCCTAGCCTAACACCCCTGCTCCTGTTCCCTACCTCTCTCATATACAAGACATGCTCTACCCTTCAACTCTGTCTAGCCTAACACCCCTCCTCGTTTTCCTATACCTTTCAGATAAACCATACTCTACTTCTTGACCTCTGCCTAGCCTAACACCCCTGCTCCTGTTCCCTACCTCTCTCATATACAAGACATGCTCTGCCCTTCAACTCTGTCTAGCCTAACACCCCTCCTCGTTTTCCTATACCTTTCATATAAACCATACTCTACTTCTTGACCTCTGCCTAGCCTAACACCCCTGCTCCTGTTCCCTACCTCTCTCATATACAAGACATGCTCTACCCTTCAACTCTGTCTAGCCTAACACCCCTCCTCGTTTTCCTATACCTTTCATATAAACCATACTCTACTTCTTGACCTCTGCCTAACCTAACACCCCTGCTCCTGTGTCCTACCTCTCTCATATACAAGACATGCTCTACCCTTCAACTTTGTCTAGCCTAACACCCCTCGTCGTTTTGCTATACCTTTCATATAAACCATACTCTACTTCTTGACCTCTGCCTAGCCTAACACCCCTGCTCCTGTTCCCTACCTCTCTCATATACAAGACATGCTCTGCCCTTCAACTCTGTCTAGCCTAACACCCCTCCTCGTTTTCCTATACCTTTCATATAAACCATACTCTACTTCTTGACCTCTGCCTAGCCTAACACCCCTGCTCCTGTTCCCTACCTCTCTCATATACAAGACATGCTCTGCCCTTCAACTCTGTCTAGCCTAACACCCCTCCTCGTTTTCCTATACCTTTCATATAAACCATACTCTACTTCTTGACCTCTGCCTAGCCTAACACCCCTGCTCCTGTTCCCTACCTCTCTCATATACAAGACATGCTCTGCCCTTCAACTCTGTCTAGCCTAACACCCCTCCTCGTTTTCCTATACCTTTCATATAAACCATACTCTACTTCTTGACCTCTGCCTAGCCTAACACCCCTGCTCCTGTTCCCTACCTCTCTCATATACAAGACATGCTCTGCCCTTCAACTCTGTCTAGCCTAACACCCCTCCTCGTTTTCCTATACCTTTCATATAAACCCTACTCTACTCCTCGACCTCTGTCTAGCCTAACACCTCTCTACTATTCCTTCCATATAAACGCATTTCCCTCCTTCAACCCTGTTTAGCATAGTATCGGTCGTCGTATTCCCTATCTCTCCCATATAAACCCATTTTCCTCCTTGAACTTCCGCATCTAGCCTCGTTTTCCCTATCCTTTCCCATATATGCCCAAAAAACTGCGCCAGCTCTCTCTATATTTACCTACTCATATTCATACTATAATCACTCTTTACATTTAAATAATTTGTGATACAAATTACTGCATCATAGTAATAAGTCAATTGTTATGGTTTCGAGTGCTACGATTCTTAATCAGTTTAATTCTTTATCTTCAAACACTCGATAACTCGCATTCAGAGCTCGAGTATTACCCTGAGAGAAAGACCTCATAGCCAATCACTGTAGCAGGCCGGTAGCAGAATCAACAGCAGATATTGAAGCAAAGGATACGTCTTAAAAAGTTAAGACAATCGCCGGGTTTCAGTTCCTATCCGCGATGTTAAGTGTTCCTTTTTTTTTTATAGTATTTTGAAACTTGAAAGAAGAAGGAAAAAAAACAGTTTTCACCTAGAGTTGGTAAAACCAACCGCTATATTTATTTATACTTAAGAAGTAATTCCTGATAAGTTTTACTCTGTTGAAACAGTTGGTGGTGTCATCCTCCGTGTGGTGTAGTGGTTACCATACTAGCCTCTAATCCCTGAGGTTGCGGGCTCAAACCCGGCGATGGATTTTTTCGGGTCTAAAAATCCTTAGCATGGCTCCCTTCGGAAGGGAAGTAAAGCCGGTGGTCCCGTGTCGTAGATTTCTGGCACGTAAAAGAACCTCAAGCTTGATAAAGAGGCCTCTGAGCAAAATTTCTGGTCTTTCACGCCCAGGATCACAGCAGTTAAAGAACGTCCATAAATAAAACTCATTTAATTTAATTTCAGTTGTTGGTGTTGGTACTGATCCACTTACAGTTGGTTCATTGTCTACAAGTTTGGCGATTATTGAGAACTGACCAGCCTGGCGGATATGATGCCTAATAATACTAACAACTGCTGCACTGCTTATTTTACCCTTTTGTTTGATACCCGTCAACAATGAGTGTTTGTTCGAAGTTTGTGAAGTGAACAAGAACACGTAGTTGTTTTGTTGGAAAACAGAAAGTAAATTAATAATGCAAATGAATAGGAATTTGAAACGCAAAGGTGATCGTGTTAAAAATTTCTGATGTTTTACACTCACATGACTTTCTCTACTCTTGTACAAACTATTTTTACAAACTCTTATTCTCCATCTACTTCATGTTAATCGAGATAAACATTTGTAGATTCTATCTTATTGCTAAGTTTCTTGTACATGTAAGGGGAATATATATTTACAAGGGCAATATAGAAATACAGTAGCCGTTAAACATAGACATTACTCTTAATAGCTGGTTGCTAAGTGCAAAACCATTCTCCTCTTTGCATATCCAAGACAAAAAAATGAATAACGAATTCCCATTTGAGAAAATTGTGGCAGTATTTTATATCACAACAATGTAAATGCCAGAGTGATTATAGTGTAAATAAGCATTATTGTATGACATTGATTTGAGATGTTTGTTAATTATAAGCATTGTTAGGAAATAAGTTTACATGGTCTCACTGAAACTGACAATAAGAGCGGGCAACAATGAGCGAGGGGGTGAGTTGTTTATTAATTAGAAGAGACAAGCAAATGACGTCAGATTAGCGCGCTTTTCTTAGAAATGGAGGAAATATCTTCCCTAGAGCATTTGTGTTCGTAATTTTGATTGAATATAAAAATAGACGCTAATGTTGGCGCGTTTTATTAACCAATAGCAGCTCGATTATAATTTTTAGGCATATCGGGGTGTGGGAGTATAAATTCCGTGCCAGAGACAGGTTTCGTTCTGTCCAACAGAAGGATTCGCGGGTAATACGTCTTTCAGTCCAACAGAATCATACAAAGGTTATACGTCGCACAGTTTAAGAGAATCGTTCACGCGTTATACGTCGCGCAATTCTACAAAATCTCTGGCGTTGTAAAGTTAGTTATAAATGTGAAATACGCGAATTAATAATATGCTGCAAATAAGTGATTATAGTGATATTAGAAAATATAACAGTTTCAGTCTGGCGTGTATCAAGAGTCAATATGTGAAATTAATTAATTGTGACGGTAATAAAAGTGTAAAAACAATTTCTTTTATAAGTGTTATCTTTCAGTAACAAATCCTTTCCGTTTACACACCCTGTTCAAGAGATATGCTTGACTGAGTGGTAATAATAGCTAGCCGGAGGACAAAGAACCCAAAATTCGAACTAGTAATACAATAACAGGCGCTCAGCAAAAAAGATAACACGAGTTACCGCGACAAATTGGCTCCCATACGTGGGGCAGATAAACATGAAGCATCTTCCAACTACCAACAAATAGACCGCGACAAAATAAGTATTGAAAAATTTAAGGTAATAACAAGCAATATCTCGAAAATGGTTCACTCAACAAAACAAAATGTATGACATAAATTGTGTATTTTAACGCGATCTACATTTTTTGTGTAGTAACATTTTGTCTATCTCTTATGGTTTACCAGTTATGCAAAAGTCGCTCACAATGAAGAATACTTTTGGAGACATTCCCAGAAAACTAAACAGAATTTAACAATTGGTTAGTATGCAATGGCGACGATAAAAGCTTTTTGTAAATTTGACCTAAGTGTTTATGAATTACACATGGGTGGAGAGGGGAATGCGCATCTGTCTCCTATTTTGATTTCAGCAATCCTGCTCGTACATGCAGCAAGCATAAGGTTACGCGCACCAACAAATGAAAAACTCTGGCATCAGGTATCTATTGCCGCGTGCAGCATCGCTTAGTCAGCGTGATCATGTCTTATCTGGTTTCGAACAATAATAATATGATCGCCTTGTGACGAAGTCTTGCAGAAGTCAGCATTAGTAACCTGGCTCGTTCTTATAATAGAAGCTTCATTCAGTCGAAACTTAGGCATTATAGAGCACGGACTGCAGTGATACAGAAAGGTAACTACAATAATTGTTATTAATACCTATAAGATAGTAATTAGTAATTACACTGGAACACATTTATACGTCTTTCGCAGATATACGCGAGTGTATTTAGCACGGAAATTTGTCCATTAATAAATCTAAGGCTTTCGGTTATACTTTTCTCATCAATACGTAACATTTTTTTCTGTTCCCCATATATGAAATATATTAATTTACGTATTTATACACGTTACGTTATGTTAATGCTATGTTAAGATATTATGCATGGTTTTTTTGTATATAGTGTGCATGTTTAGGGCGAGGTAACAATATTTTCGGAAAACATTCATTACTACGCACGTGTTAACAATATGACCAGGCAAGATCATTCTTTCCTGGGTTTTATCTGATGATACTGGTGGAAAACTTGGCCTAAGGTTTCCAGTGTGCTTCAGAAATTACACAGCTCTGTCATCGTAAAGCATAATTATGACAGCATTTCTATGATTTAGTGCATATACACCTCCACAAGAAAGTAATCGTCTGCACTTTAAAAATTTCTAGGAACCAAATTAATGAGGGCAAAATCTAGCTTTCTTTACTTTCTCTACTACGTATAGTAAGTAGGGGAAGTATTGCATTCCACCCAAAAATTCGATACCGAGATTTCACCCGAAATACGTGTTTTGAGACCCACTGAATCCAAAAAAAGCATTTTTGGAAACATGTCCGTGTGTGTGTGTGTGTGTGTGTGTGTGTGTGTGTGTGTGTGTGTGTGTGTGTGAGAGAACAGCATAACTCAAAAAACGAACAGTCGGATAAACACCAAACTTGGTATTTAGGTTCAGTATCTTCCAGAGATGCGACACGAAGGTTTTCAAGAAAATCCCCCCACCCCAGACTACCCTTTACATGGAACATTTTTCGAAAATTTTAATTTTCTCAAAAATGGCTTTAACGATTTTGATGAAAATATCATATGTTTAAGATAATGTCATGAGAAATGAAATGTATATCTCGAATTTTCTGGGAATGCCTCCAAAAGTATTCTTCATTGTGAACGACTTTTGCATAACTGGTAAACCGTAAGAGATAGACAGAATTTTACTACACAAAAAGTGTAGATCGCGTTAAAATACACAACTTATGTCATATACATTTCTTTTGTTGAGTGAACCGTTTTCGAGATATTGCTTGTTATTTCCTTAAATATTTCAATACTTATACTTATTCTCAAATTCGTTATTCATTTTTTTTATGTCCTGGACATGCAAAGAGAATGAAATGCGCCACATAGCAACCAGCGTTAAAATATTTGACTATCGCTTATAACCTACCATATTCCCCTTGCATCTACAAGAAAATTACCAATAAGATTGTTATCTCGATATCTCGATTAACATGAAGCATATGGAGAATAAGCGTTTGTAAAAATAGTGTGTACAAGAGTAGAGAAAGTCATGTGAGTGTAACACATCAGATTTTTACTTTCTCTACTACGTATAGTAAGTAGGGGAAGTATTGTATTCCACCCAAAAATTCGATACCGAGATTTCACCGGAAATACATGTTTTGAGACTCCCTGAATCCAAAAAAAGCATTTTTGGAAACATGTCCGTGTGTGTGTGTGTGTGTGTCTGTGTGTGTGTGAACAGCATAACTCAGAAACGAACAGTCGGATAAACACCAAACTTGGTATTTAGGTTTAGTATCTTCCAGAGATGCGACACGAAGGTTTTCAAGAAAATCCCCCCACCCCAGACTACCCTTTACAAGGAACATTTTTCGAAAATTTTAATTTTCTCAAAAATGGCTCTAACGATTTTATTTAAAATATCATATGTATAAGGTATTTTCATGACAAATGAAATGTATATCTCGAATTTTCTGGGAATGTCTCCAAAAGTGTTCTTCATTCTGAACGATTTTTGCATAACTGGTAAACCACAAGAGATATACAAAATGTTACTACACAAAAAAATGTAGATCGCTTTAAAATACACAGTTTACGTTATATGCATATTTTTCGTTGAGTGAACCGTTTTCGAGATATTGCTCGTTATTCCCTTAAATTTTCCAATACTTATACTTTTTCTCAAATTCGTTATTCATTTTTTTATGTCCTGGACATGCAAAGAGAATGGAATGCGCCACATAGCAACCAGCGATAAAATATTTGACTATCGCTTAAAAGCTACCATATTCCCCTTGCATCTACAAGAAAATTACAAATAAGATTGACATCTCGATATCTCGATTAATATGAAGCATATGGAGAATAGGCGTTTGTAAAATAGATTGTACAAGAGTAGAGAAAGTCATGTGAGTGTAACACATCAGATTTTTTAATATAAATATCAAAGGTTAATGCACTTTACGTGTTTTTGGCGATTTTTCAGATCATTCATTTAATCAGTTTTATTATTTTTGAAAAATATGCCAACATTGCATCTCTTTTGCACCTGTTTTTAAAATTATCTTACATGGAGCAATTTTTACTTTCTCTACTACGCATAGTAAGTAGGGGAAGTATTGTATTCCACCCAAAATTTCGATACCGAGATTTCACCGGAAATACATGTTTTGAGACCCCCTGAATCCAAAAAAAAGCATTTTTGGAAACATGTCCGTGTGTGTGTGTCTGTGTGTCTATCTGTGTGTCTGTGAACAGCATAACTCAGAAACGAACAGTCGAATAAACACCAAACTTAGTATTTGGGTTCAGTATCTTCCAAGGATGCGACACGAAGGTTTTCAAGAAAATCCCCCCACCCCAGAGTACCCTTTACATGGAATATTTTTCGAAAATTTTAATTTTCTCAAAAATGGCTCTAACGATTTTGATTAAAATATCATATGTTTAAGATATTCTTATGACAAATAAAATGTATATCTTGAATTTCCTGGGAATGTCTCCAAAAGTATTCTTTATTGTGAACGACTTTTGCATAACTGGTAAACCATAAGAGATAGACAAAATTTTACTACACAAAAAATGTAGATCGCGTTAAAATACACAATCTATGTCATATACATTTTTTTAGTTGAGTGAACCACTTTCGAGATGTTGCTTGTTATTTCCTTAAATTTTCCAATACTTATACTTTTTCTCAAATTCGTTATTCAATTTTTTATGTCCTGGATATGCAAACAGAATAGAATGCGCCACATAGCAACCTGCGCTTAAAAGATTTGACTATCGCTTATAACCTACCATGTTCCCCTTGCATCTACAAGAAAATTAGCAATAAGATTGACATCTCGATATCTCGATTAACATGAAGCATATGGAGAATAAAGTTTGTAAAAATAGTTAGTACAAGAGTAGAGAAAGTCATGTGAGTGTAGCACATCAGATTTTTTCTTGTGTATTGATTTTGCGGGAAAATAGGATTTTATTTGGCGGAGGAATAAAATATCGAAGTTGGGAATTTTCAAATTTTTTGCCTTAATTCCTCATTTTCAGCTCACTTGTTACGACTTTACGAATTTATATTTCCACCAATTTAAGTCTCATGTCGATAAAAGTGCGTGGATGCATGCACAAAAAATAATGTATGAAAGAATTTTGAAAACACCACGCACCAAAAAGTTGGTATTTTGGCATTTTTTTCAAAATGTTATAAAACTGTTAATATGTATTATATATACAGGGTCGACAATTTAAGTTGAGACTGTGCAATATCTCCAAAACTAAGTGACTAAGTGTTGTAGAAAGAAATGGCTTTAATAAAAGTTGCTTGATAATATGGAGTAAAGTAAATGCCATTAGTCGTGTTTTGTTTGAAAGATGTTATGATGGTTATTTTAGGGTCAATTTATTTTTTTTAAAATGGGAACCTACATTTTGTATGTTGTTTACTCATTAGAAAATAGTTTATAAAAATCTGTTTATTTTGTGATGAGGAATAAGGAAACAAAATAAATAATTTGGTTTCCAATTACGAAACGTAACTTGACCTTCAAATGACCATTAATGGATGGTCCAACCATTCATTGCGCTCTTCGTATACAGCCATTCAGTTTTTCGTAGTTATTTACGTTGATGTAAAAGCAATATAAAAAAGGAAGGTTCCCATTTAAAAAAGAATTAAATTGGCCCCAAAATGGTCATCACAACGTCCTCCAAATAAAACACGATTAATGGCATTTACTTTCCCCCATAATATCAAGCAACGTTTATTCAAGACATTTCTTACTACAACGCTTAATTTTGGAGATATTGTACAGTCTCAACTTAAATGGTCCACCCTGTATATTAGGGTGGCGAATTACTGGCTCCAAATAAGCGATGAGATTGGTACAGGGACTTGCCACAGTGCATTAACCAAGTATTTACTACAATGACATTGCTATTACCAGGAATGTAATTACCAAAGTACATTAATCAGGGATGTACTACAACGGCTTTCCTTTTTCCAGGAATGTACCACAGTACCTTAACCAGGTATGCACCACAATGACGTTACTATGACCAGGGATATACCATAGTGTATTATTCGGGGGCTTACTACAATGCCATTATTATGAACGAGGGAAGTATCACAATACATTAACTAGGGATATAGTGCAACGGCATTATTAGGACAAGAGATATACTACAATGACAGACGAGTAATTTACAATAACCATGAATATACCACCGTGGCCTTCAGCCAGGGATGCACTACGATGGCATTATTACGAGGGATGTACCAATATGGCACTTGACCAGGGATGTACTAATTACACTAGACCAAGGATGTACTGTAGAAGCACCATTTTGACCAGAGGATACTCCAATGACAACATTGTGACCAAAGATGTATTACTGTAGCAGCACTAAGTTTAGGGATGCATTGTTATAGTGATGGTCATTATTGTGGGAATATTCTCTAGTTTGAACATAGGTGCTAGAATGATGCAGTTAGGATACGTGACAGCGACAATGTAATGAATTTATTGATGGAGCTTGTCAAACGCACTTGTACGGTTCATGGTAACCACCAAACCATTTCCACTAGCAGATTTTAAAAACTAAATGCACAGCCAGAAATTCAACTACAGATCCTTGACTTTCAGTAGTGTTCCCCCATCCTTGGTATGGAAGTGTTTTAAAATCTGATGCAACTTTTCAACTTATGCCTACACAAGAGTGCGAACGAACCATTACCGGACTATTTCCTGTAACTTTCTCAGATCTGCAATACACAGTTAATATTCTATTTTAGAGAGGCTGCTTTGTTGTTTTGCAATGAGCACATGCAATGGGCCTATTACAAATGGTTATATCTCTTTCCTACGAAAGCTGTTTCAGGAATTTGAAGCGTGCGGTCGACCGCAGTACTGATGGAATGTAAGATGGGAGGAAGTAAACCTGTTTTGCCGGTCACATGTAGTACTCTGTGATTCCACTAGGAGGCGTTGATGCATTACCAACATTGATCGATGCTGCTACTGAGGGGTGAGACATTCTACAAGCCGTATATCCAGCGGCTGTACCGGTATAACCGGAGGCGGGCGATGAGACTTCTCATGGAGGAAGAGATGCGCCATCCCGAAGGAGAGAATCCTGGAGCACTTCCGGGTGGCAGGCACACCTGATGCACAAGAAGGGAGCCCGGGACGACGTGAGGAACTGGCGCCCCATCGCGCTAACCAGGACGATATACAAACTGTTCACTGGGATTCTGGCAGGCCGACTATCCCAGTGGGCGGAACACAGCCAAGTCCTGGCAGCAGCACAAAAAGGCTTCATGCCCTTCGATGGGGTGCTAGAACACAACTTCGCCCTGGCGACGGAGATGGACAACGCCATGAATAACAACAGGGGCATTCATATCGCGTGGTTGGACTTCTCCAACGCCTTTGGGTCGCTGCCGCACCAGGCCATCCAGGCAAGCATCAGGCACTATGGTGCTGGGGCAAAGTTTTGCCGCCTGGTGGCTAAACTATACAACGGCTGCAGCACCCAGTACATAACGGAGGACGGGCCGACGGAGAAGCTCCAGATCCGCCGGGGCATCAGGCAGGGGTGTCCGCTCAGCGGCCTGCTGTTCAATTTGGCAGTGGACCCAATCCTGCGAAGGGTCCAGGGAGAGGAAACAGGAATTAAGATCCTGGCCTTCGCGGATGACGTGGTGCTGCTGTCGGGAGGCAGAGAAGACCTACAAACGAACATCCGGACCGTAGAGGCAATGGCGGGGGAGATAGGGGTTCGCCTAAACAGCAAGAAGTGTGTCAGCCTCCACCTGAGCGGGCAGACACCTAGAGGATGCCGGCCGACCGAATTCCTGGTTGGCGGGCAGGCAATCCGGAAGCTGAAGGATGGGGAGGCAGTGAGATTCCTGGGGAAACCCACGGATTTCAACATGCTCTCCGACAGGGAGGACCTTTCCGGGATTACACGAAGAGGCCTCCGCATCCTGGAATCCAAGTTGGCCCCCTGGCAAAAGCTGAATGCCCTCAAGGGATTTTTCTTCCCCGCACTGAACTTTCCAATGCGGATGGGGCAGTTCAGCAAGGCCCAGTGGGCCACAATTGACAAGACGCTGGTAGAGAAGCTGCGGAAGGTGCTCTACATACCAAACAACTCAACGCTAGACTACATGTATGGCAGCCGGCAGAAGGGTGGACTGGGGCTACCCTGTGCGGCGGCTGACTCGGACATCCATCTGGTCGACTCAGCCTTCAAGATCCTATCATCGATCGACCAGAGGATAGCCGAGTTAGGCCGCGACCAGCTGAAGGCGGCGGTCCAGGACCGGACACATGCACCACCCAGTAGCGACGACTGCGCACGGTACCTCTCCGGCGACACGCAGGGGGAACTCGGCAACCCGTCCTCGACCAACCAGAACACCTGGACTCGGGCGAGGGCAGCATCGAGACGAGCGGGTATCGAATGGGCGGTGGACGGCGAAGCGCTGAGCCTCAGGAAAGGTGACACCACAATCAGCCATGCAGAGAGACGCAAGGTCTTGAGGTGCCTCCGAGCCGAATACCAAAAAGAACACGATGATCGGCTTGGGGGTCTTGTGAGGCAAGGCAAAGCGCTGCAGTGTGTCGCTCTGGATCAAAGCTCGGCGCACTTCCTGTACACCGGGGAGTACACAAGGTTTGCAGACTGGAGGTTCCTGCACAAGGCGAGGCTGGACCTCCTCCCCCTGAACGGCCGGAAACGTAATCCCCAGGACAACAAGGCCTGCAGGAGGTGCGGCTATCCTCAGGAGACGCTACCGCATGTCGTGTGCCATTGCATGCGGTACGCGCAACTCTTCACGAGGAGGCACGACGCGATCGTCGAGAGAGTTAAGAGGGCTGCCGCCAAGAAATGTCACATCCTCCACGAGAACCGTGCGCCATGCGGGCCAGAGCTACGCCCCGACCTCGTACTACAGAACGACGAACAGACAGTGATAGTAGACATAACGGTGCCCTTCGAAAGCTCTCCGGAGGCACTGCAGCAGGCGAGGGAGAGAAAGCTCGAGAAGTACCAGCCACTAGCAGAGGAGATGGCAGCGACCCTCCACAACATATCAGTAGAAGCGATAGTGGTGGGTGCGCTGGGACCCGAGAAATGACAGACTCCTAAAGAAGATGTGCTCGCGGAAGTACCTGGGCCAGCTGAAAAAACTGTCTCTGACTGCATTCGCTGGTCCAGGGACATCTACGTGGAACACGTGACAGGAAAGAGACAAGTGTGAGAAGTGAAAGTGACAGTGAAAGTGGCAGTGTGAAATATAAAAACAACAACAGCATTAAAAACCCCATAACTGTACGACAAAAAGAAAATGAAAGTGTAAAAGTCTCACTGTAAATAGTGTAAATAATTGTTGAACACGAGGAACTTTCATAAAGACTGACGAACTTGTGAAAGAAGAATTTAACAATGTATGCTTGTATATCCGACATGTTGCTAAAGCTTTGTAGCTGCTTATCAAAAATGTACCTTAGAAACATTACTCAATAAAAAATCATCTGTTCTTATCAGCTTAATATCTTATACGTCCTCCATTGGGGGACCAGAATATTAAACTGATTTTTGGAATATGACGGAGTGCTAGGGGCTTGCTCCACCTCTGTCACGGGTTGGCCTGGCATTGCAGTACCGCCAGGATCGGCCCACCTAATCGAAACCAACCATAGTCCTTACGTACAAGTTACGTTATCCCAATATCATTCCAATTTTCAGGTGATGTGTCATATTAACTATGACATTACCAATCAGATTGCCTCTTGTCTGTGGAAACTATTATTATGATAGAGTTATGTTGGGCTTGTTCCATTTTAGTAACAATTTTTATCCCTTCCACTCCCCAGTTGGATGTCTTTTTCAGAGAAATGGTTTCTTTGGAATTACTACTGCAGACACACGGTTGTTTTAAATCAAACATAACCGCAACTGTATGGCTATCATAGGGGTGGGACGATATGAGTAAACCGGTTTTTCTGGTTCTGAAGCCTCTACACGGCATACCGAGAAAACCGCGGTTGTACCCAAACGTGTAAAACCATCTTTTCCGGTTCTGGTGCCTCTATACGGTAAACCGCGGTTATACCCAAACGAGTAAAACCGTCTTTTCCGGTTCTGGCGCCTCTATACGGTATACCGAGTAAAACCAGGACCCTCTAGAAACATCCTGGTAAAACCAATGGGTAAACCGGCTTTTCCGGTTCTGGCACCTCTATAAGGTATACGACTAAAACGCGGTTGTACCCAAACGAAGGATGAATTACATGGCGTTGCTGAATATAGGCCCTGCTTTTGAATACTTTCTCTTTGTTTTCTAGTATTTCGGTACTACAAGTACCCACATTAAACATTATGTTTGTAATGCACTTCTGTGGAGTATTCTTTAGGTGAAAACTTCACATAAATATGTAAAATTATACCTATTCAATCAATACTGTACCTCCATGTCAGCTGAGGAAGCATTTTCTGCAGCAGGGCAGATAATCTCTGAGAGATACATCTCTCAGCCCAAGTCGGACAGAAATGCTTACAATTTTAAATAAAGTTCTTATTTTTAGATTTTTTTTTGTTTTTACTTTTGCTTTGTACGAAGGAATTTGTTTTAATAGGATTATATTTTATATACCTATATACTTCCTGTATGATAGTACGACTTTTTGAGAAATTGGTTTCTTTTTGGAAGAATAAAATTTGCTTTTAACTTCATGTAAGTCATCACACCAACAGCCTTTCCAAACCTGCCTCCAAATAACAGCTTACAGCAGAAAACAGCGGTGCAGCAGGAAAAATTTTTCGGGAGTGATAAACGGTTTAATTCAATATTACTCTTTTTATTATTGTTACTATTTGCTGATGTAGCGATGGTGATGTAATGACTGTTAATTGTCCACTAACTCACCATTTATCCTTTATCTTAGTATGTTAATTATGAAATCTACGTAAATATGCTGGGGTTTTGTTAGCAAATACAGCTCAAAATTTTAACCATTATGTAATAATTACCCCCTAAACGAGAGTCAACTAGTGTGATATTCTAGAGAATAGCAGAAACTTATAGGAAAACCTTTTGAAGCAACATTAAAAGACATACCCGTAACGTAAGCACTAGAACACATTCTATTCTCTTTGAACGTGAAGCAACTTGGTATGTTTCACTTGGTAGGCAACAAGGAAATTATTCCGTATGCGGGTAGGAGGTATGAAATTTTAAGAAACTTAAGGAATCTGGGATTTTTTTAATACGTAGAGTTGATTGTATAGTATCCTGGGTTCTCATTCGAGTTTAGACGCGCAGATCCCTCGGCTACGCTTTGAGACTGAGGGTCCTCAATCCCTCGGCTACCCTTGCGGCTAGGCCTTCGATATTACAATGTTGAAACCCCGATTTTGCAAGTTTCTTAACATTTCATACCTCCTACCCGCATACGGAATAATGTCGTTATTTCTATCTAGAAGTGAGGTTATATCCTGCTCTTTGAAGACTTGTAGAGCAGATCCAGAATCAGGCACTGAACAAGCAATTGCTTGTTCTGCGTCGATGTGACATTAGATGTGATCCTTAAGATGTGATTGTACTACTAAGTATAGATGATACAACTCTTGCAGAGAACAGTAAGGTGTATCTACAGAAACTGTTGCACTACAAAACTGCTTTTTCAGCATATTTGAATACATGTAATAAATATTTGACTCATGTTCTTACCATTCTCTCTATGTTCAGTGAACAGCGAAAGGTTTGAGGCTGAAAATAATCGATTTCAATAATTTCGTTGGTAAAAAATATCGTTTATTCTACTGCTTGAGTAGTGTTTTGGCTACACGCGTATTTGAATACATGCAATAAATATTTGACTCGTGTTCTTACCATTCTCTCTATGTTCAGTGAACAGCGAAAGATTTGAGGCTGAAAAGAATCGATTTCAATAATTTCGTTGGCAAAAATATCGTTTATTCTACTGCTTGAGTAGTGTTTTGGCTACACCTCATATTGTCAGTTATTTTGATTTAAAACCCTGCTTGGATACGAATTAGAAAAATTGTCTGATCCGATTCGTATTCAGTTGTTAAAATCATAAGTACATGGAGTTCACAGAACAACGAAACTAACTCACCTTAAAATCATTAAAACTACAAACCTCAAAATAATTTTCAAGTGGTGCAAAAAATGTCCCTGTTATCTAACCAGGTAAATGTCGAAAAGTCGTGATAGATCTCACTGTTGATTTCTCGAATAAGTGGCCCGCCTGGGATCTTATAAAATGGCAAAACATTACCAGCACAGTAGACTTATTGCTACAAAGTTTAGGTGGCCAAATCCCTATAAAGAACTCAGATTTTGCAATAGCAATTCTTTCCTTTCCAAATATCAATGGTTTTTAATTTTATTTAGCGACTTCCTGGCGGCTTTTAATTCAGAATTCGTAGACTTGGCATCGCTGCAAGTTCGTTTTTCTCTGGGATTCTGGACGGAACTATTTCAGATTGTAATGAAACACACTTGTCTTCCCATACGAGGCGGAGTCCCCGAAGGCTCTGTACTATCTACCATACTGTTTAGTCTGTACATGGCAGATTTTTCAGTGGTGCAGGGCGTCAATATGGTCCAGTTTGCTGATGACGTCCTGCTGTACACTACCAACAAACACATCCTCACAGCCTTCAACCCTATACAAAGACATCTCCGTCTCGTCGAACTCTGGTGCAGGCAGTGGCGGATGTCCGTGAATACGGGCAAAAGCCAAGCAGTCCTGCTCGCCAAGAGACGAATCCCCACTGCAGACAGACCAACCTTCACCTATCGGGGCCAAAGGATAGATACGCTACTTGGGTGTTACTCTGGATAAGGGCCTAACCTTTCGTGAACACGTGCGGGGAACAACGAACAGGGCTAAGGGGACGGTAGCTGCCTTATACCCGGTTCTAGCTTCCAACATGCCGGTTCACTTAAAGCTACGTCTTTATAAAGCTGTGATGCTCTACGCCTGTGAGATGTGGGGTATGGCAGCAGATTCCTGGTTTCTCTGGCTACAGCGGATTGAGAATAGAGGACTTCGGTCCATCTATTCTGTCGTCGCTTTCCAGTCAGGCTACTACATGAGACCTCGGCCCTCCCATATGTGGAGGACGTGATTAGACACCGGGCAACAAAATTCTACGGCAAATTGATTTACCATGTCAGATCCCTGGGGGACTACTTACCTCAAGAACGTCAATACAGACGCTACCGGGTTACTCTCATGGCTTGCGGGCACCCCGGTAACGAAGGCTGTAAACCTACCAACAGCAATAACGTGCTGTCTCTAAGTACTCCCCCCTCCCCGTGGGAATGGTTAACAAAATTCAATCAATCAAAATTTAAACAAAAATAAATATCAGCGGAGCTCCTGAAAAGGCAGCCACTGAGGAGCCTATAAAAACATAGAGCTACCTCCCATCACACCCCCAACATCAAAACCAAACCGTCACCCTATAACAATCCATCCTACCTATGGTAAAGCCCTTCCAAGGGTGGGTACATAGGAAAACTCACTTAGGTTCACCACGAGCCTACCAGATTCGAGTACGAGTAATTGTCTAGAGTATTACCTAGACATCTCATCAATGCAAGATGAATCTGATCCACTTTAAACCGTGACTTAGATGACTGGTATTTTCTCTTCCACACGTCGTATAGACGCAGACATCGATTAGTTTATTAATGATCGAGATAGTGCTTTTAACATGTACCTTATAGGCTTAGAAACTACTGTTTGTTTCCTACAATATAATAAGTAGAGTAGAGGGAGTTTCCTATACCAACCACCACCACCTACTTTTCAGAGCAACACGTGCTTAGCTGACGTGCATACATCAGGATGTGATAATGAAATAACCCACACAGAGACAGCAGAAATAATAAGAATTAACTAATAAGAAGTAACAAATAACTGAAAACGGTGGGAAAATGACACACTAACTGCAAACTGAAGCAGAGAGTGAATATAAGCAATGAATGACCACGTGGGAACACCAAAGTGGTAACTGGTAAACTCTGGCAACTAGGCAGCTGTTATCATAGCAACGGGTCTGCCACGCTTATTTTTTTTTTCTCCCGACTGCAGTGCTTATGTCAGAAACCACTTTAGAAAAATAGAGCTTTAGACCAATGTGTATCAACTGGAATAGTAATTTTGGTTGCAACATCCACATTCCCGTATCCACCAATCCAAAATATTGCATATCTGAGATTGAGCGCTGCACATGCAGGACCGTCTAGAATGAACGGACCTGACACTGGGTTCGAGATTGAGAAAAATGGCGGCGGTAGTTGGTGGTGATCCCTGAGGTGTTTACACTCGCCAACTGCCGTGTTGTGTTTCCGATGCCTGTGATTTATAGTATTTTAGTAACTGCGGCAGTTTGTAATCACATTAGCGAAGCAATAGTGTTTGAAAACCTTTATTTGAGCAATTTGGGAAACGGGAATAATCCCAGGCATTCGTTTTCATTGCCTTGTGCTTTCCAAGTGTTACTTATGTTTACTAATATATTACATGTAGGTTATGGCTAAATTAAATGTATAATTATACATTTTTTAATTTACCTAATTGAGAATATAGTTTGTGTCACGGTTACTGTGGTGAAATAAAGAAATTGTTACAGTTTGGACGTATTGGTTGTAAATATACTTAACCTAAAACATTACAACGCCATTATGTTTCCGGATGTAAATCGAACTTTGATTATAATGAATAGAGGTGCAAATAATTGTGATAAATATTTTAAAATATGCTATATACAGTGTTAATTTGAGTTATAAAATATATTAAATTATGTATATTTGTGAGATACAATAAAACAATTATTAAGTATTTGAGAGTGTATCTATGTGTATAATGAATTCCAGTTATTCTCATATACCGGAGTATTGCCATTCATATTTCCAAAAGATAAAGATTTAAAACAAAACGGTTAATATTCATAATTCGTAAACACTTTACGCCTTCGAAGGATTCACCTGTATGCATACATCATTGTTTCCGACTTCGTTATAAGAAAGGATAAATTCCGTTACGGTGGGTCTTTTATAACGGTTCCAAGAAGGTGGTTAAACTGCAGAATGGTGCATTTCTGACAGTTTGTTTTAATTCAGCCATCGTATTTATACTGTTACGTTGTTGCATGCAGTACTGTAGATTGCATGAATGCTGTTTTGCAATGCTATTTAAGGTTATGTATTTCATATATTTCACTTGCAGTGCTGGTTTAATACTACTTATTTGTTATATTTTAGTCTGTCGGTGTGGTCTCTCTGCAAAAACTAGTAAAGGATGCTATAAGTCGCTAAGTGGTATAGTTTTGAATAATTATTGCAAACTTATAAATGAAAAGCGTTCAGTGAAAGCAAAAGTAACTATAAAGCTTCTAAATTTAATAGCTAATTACTGTAAACAACGCCATTTCGTGCCATCCAGTGTATATTTTGTGCATATAATATTGTGTACGTACAGTGTGATTAACAGTGTAAATAGTGAGACGTAATTTTGAGTGAACTCAATCAGTGTCAACCTCAATATCAACAGTTCTGTTTCATGCAAGTATTACAGTGTTTGCAGTTTATAAACCTATGTCCTTTGTAATGTAAATAAGTAGCTGTAGTTTAGAAATTCTGTTAAGTTATAGCATACAAAACTGTAGACTGCATGAATGTTGTTTGAGGTTGCATATTTCATTTAATGTTAAAATGCATTTAGTTTACTTAAAAGACAGCGTTTTTGTGCACAAAAGCATATATCTACACAAAAGACATGTCACTGCACCTTATTAATTGTATTTTACTGTGGAGAAGTCATAACTTGTAGACAAGAACTGATTACGGCATTTCCCAAATTCCCGCCACATATGGCAGCCACAGAACACCAAAGTATAAGAAGTGCTACACTAGTGTTAAATTGGTGGAAACACGAAGGCGATCGCAGCGTGAGTAGTCATCGGGGATGGAACCAAACTATGAAAAATCGCGCCCTCGGAATAGTGACGTCACTGCTAGCTTCTGCAGCCGTAATTTTCATACTGCCTAGCTGTCAAGTCTCAGCTGATCGTACGTTCTAATACCGCATTGCTACTGATGACGGCCAAAGTTAATCACGTGAGCTTCGGTAGTTACGATTGCATCCATTCAAATTATTTGTAATGCATTTTATTAAAGCTCACGTAAAAATATTTTTGTCATCTGTAGCAATACAGTATTAGAACATAAAATCAGCTGAATACCTGACGGCTAGGCTAGTATGAAAAACACTGCAGTTTATTTTGTATAATTTATTTTTATTTAAATTTTCCAATAGTCTGCACATAAACTATACTTATATATAGCATTAATGGGCTCTGTAGTGGTTGCAGGTTCAAGTAACTATTTTTGTTGATAACAATGAATGTTTCTATGCCATAATACATGAATTCAACAATTATATTACTAATTCTCAGGCTAAATAAGTGTAAGCGCCTTGCAATGATAATGTGCATGGTAGTAAAATGCTTTGTACTGCAATGAACTGTTTCAAAGTTTTGCGTGAACTTGCAACCAACTGTAGGATGTGGCTTTTGATAGGATATTGGAAGAACAATACTGTTTTAACAGTTACTTAATTTTATTGTTCTCTTGGAAAAGCACAACATAAATCATATTTATGTGAATAACATGAGTAAGATATTTCCATTTATGACAAAGAAAGTTTAGCATATTATTATCTACGATATTACAATGTAGCTATTGTTTAAGATTTTCAAGTGATGTAAATAACAATTTCCATTGATTACAAGAAAATTTTAGCATAACATTATGTATGGTATTACACTGTAGCTTTTGCTCAAGAATTTCAAGCGATGAAAGCGCGATTTCAAGCGTAAATGTATGATTACCGTCTCTGCTTTGTTCCTGTTGAAAAAACTTCGGACGAAAACTTCCAGAATAAAAATCCAAGATGGTCCCTTTCTTCTTTATCTACACCAAAGCCTCCTCTGGTGTTCTGTGCCTGCCATTCAGTTCATTACTAACTTCGAAACTTGAAACAGTCAATCAGAAAATTCGCCTTTCCCGCAAACGTACAACTAGTGACACACCGTGTTCATGTGGGGAGTTAGTGCCCTTGGTTTCCACTTCTCCAATACAAGTTTCACCCCTATGATGGCAGCCACTGAGGAGCCTATAAAAACATAGAGCTACCTCCCATCACACCCCCAACATCAAAACCAAACCGTCACCATTTGAATGACATTTTGAATGTCTGTCAGGTCCGGTATCCAGAGGGTCCTGGCACATGCCTATTGCTTTCAAATGCACACGCTAGATGGCACCCTCAGCCCGCACGCATAATATTCAAGACTGCCAACACAGTCTAGACTGCTGTGTTGCATATTAAATCGTTTTAAAAATAACATATATTTAGTCCAAAATTTGATGTAATATACCATTTTACTACGTTTAAAGTCGTTTTAATAATATTAGAGGATTAGCTGTGCTGTATTTGAACTCAGTGCACGATGCGAGAAAAATGCTAAGGTTGGCTAACTGTATCCGATTTGAAACTTAAATTTTAAAGTTGCGAAGAGTATTTGAACGTGATTTGAACCACAGATTTGATCGTTAACGCAGAATTCTCTCTTCCGCTTTCGTCGTAGGAGCACGTTGTTTTAGTTCATCATGTCTTTTTGTAATTACTAACCTTTGATGTGTTTGTTATATGTATAGTTTCATTGCGTGATGTATCGACTATTATCAATGCCATCTTCGAATTATATTGTTATTTTTACTCTTTTTCGTGTTGTATCGTTATATTCTGCATGTGGCGTTCTTTGCAACTATGCAGTAGATAACTACAGTTATATTCGTATACTACACTTTTATTGAGACGCAGTAGCCAACCTTACTGGTGGGGCAGTAGCGTCTATAAATAATCCTATAACATACCATACCAACGTTAGCGAAAGCAACTCTGGACAGTAAATGTTTCGATTTAGTAAAACTGACAAGATTGAAACACAACACAGCAGCAAGAGAAGAACGAATCTGTTTTCTCAAAGACCTGTTGGTAAGGATTATGAATGTAATACGTAAGGTAGAATACTCAAAATTTTATTCATGACTCGTATGTGCTTGGCTAATATCTTTTGCAAGTCAGCTGTAGTTCAATAGTTTGCTTATGCATGATAACAGTAATAATAAATCAAGTGGTAACTGTGAGTGAAAAATACAAAGTGCGTTTGGTATCCTAGTTAGCCGTTACATAGCTAGAATTAAAAGACTTTTCGGCTCTTCTTTAGATTACGTCCCGCAACTTCTTCCCGTATAAAATCAAAGTCCAAAGGTACTTACTGCGCATGCGCTGAGATGAGTAGCAGACAATCTTCATTGCTACCAACATTGCTCCTGCAATCACACTAGTTTTTGCTGCCTAGTATCTAATCTAATCCAAAGTTTTGTCCTGATCTAAAACTAATATCTAATCCAAAGTTTCATTTAGAGTTTGGAACTGATGCACTAAACAACAGGATAAACTTTTCGAATATCCTCGATCAGTTCTTGGAAGGGGTCTGCTAATCTGTTTTTTACGTCTTGCCGCCACAGGTATTCTGACAAATGGACATCCATTTGCGCGTTTCTGATGCCGCCCCTGGATAGGCGATGCCGGAGAGATCGCCATCGCGACTCGATATTGTTCGTGTGGACATTCGTTACCGGGTCCTCAAAATGCTCGCTGTGGTTCACCGTCAGGTGCGCTGCAAAACCCCCAGCCATTAATCCATTATATCCGCCCCAACAGTCGGTGTGAATTGTGCTGGCGAATTCCACGTGTTCCTCAATTAATGCGAAGAGGGTGGCACCATCTCTTCTATTGTTGGGACACACTGTCATTCGCACTTCATTGGTGACCACGTCAATCATCCCTAGGATCCAGTTTCCTTCCACGATACGGCCGCGATGGTATTTTCTTCTCCCGATCTTGCATTCGTCGATTTGTACGACGTGGCCGGCACCGCCTATTTTACCCCTGTTGGCGTACTTGTCATCCATTGAGGAGATACAGACCTCTCGGCAGTAACTAAACCAATCGGCTATTGTTGCGTGGCTTATGTTACTATCACCGAGAGAACCTTGAATTACAGTTTGTCCTAAGATAACTTACTTGCGAAACTGTAAGTAAGAAGCAGCACTTGGGCAGGTGGCAGTCTTGAATTTTCGAACCACGTGCCTTTTGCCACGGACTCTGAAAACTGCTCTGCATGTCCTCTCCTACATGAAAATATTTGAAATTTTCGACCACGTTTTGTTACGGGATGTAGGACGGCATCACATTCCCGACATAACATTCGGGTTCTAAGCAAGCTTTCGTCGTATAGAAACTGCATACACTCTTGCTCATTGTTGCACAAAGGTGCTAGGTCAATAAAATTTATAAACCTTGTCATTGCTCGTACGAAACTTCCACCTAGTAAGTTTATATACTGACTGCCAAGAGCCAGGTAGGATACCCATTTTCAGATTTAACAGTAAAACTGCTTCCTTTCTAACAATAGTACATCTGTTGCGCACATGTGAAGTTTCAAACATCTGCGAAACAGATGCTTGGGGTGATTGTGCAGAAGTTGGTAGGAGATGTATTCACAACTAACGATGTTTGTAGCGCTGCAATTACACGGAAACTTCGGGAGGTTTCGGCAGCTCTCGTACGCCTATCCCGTGTCGGACTTTGCCAGAATTCTTGCGGGACGTAATCTAAAGAATATCCGACTTTTACTTCCATTTCATCATTATATTCACTTTTGCATTCTTTGAATTTCAGAATTCTTTATCTCGCATATGGCCTACTGCAGTGCATTATCCTGCTCAACACTTTTAGAGGAAGTCTGTTAAGGATAATAGCACGGATTGCCTTCATCATTTGAAGTGAGTTCTATTTAATAGGTTTTTCAGTTTGCTCCCATAAGCTAATAGCTACTATTGTCACATCTTTAGTAAACTTTCTTTTGATCTTTTCGTTCTTTCTTCATTGTGAGAGCATTAGTTGGTAGAACTATGGACACTTTTGGGACAGTAGGCATAGGCTACGGAGATTCTGCTCTTAGTTCTCTTGCTTGGTGATGAAAATGTGTTATATGGGCTAATTTGTCATACTTTTGCCCAGCTATTATACGTGAAATGAAATGAGAAGTAAAGAAATGAAATACCTTAGTAAGTAGGGGTTGGGCTATTAGGTCAAGCTGTTATTCTAAGTCCTGGCGCATGCGCACAGGGTAAAACATCCTCGTGACGTCGTCTGGTAAGATGCGGGACGGGGAAAAGCAGGGTGACCATACGCGCGAAATAAGCATTAAAAGCACTAGAGGAGACCGTATAACAGTCACACTATATATGCTTTAAACACATGTTTATTTGTACACCAAATAAAACGCGGCGTAACAGTCACATGAAGTACGTTTTTATAGCCTGTTTAGCTGTCCACTTAATACGTGCGTACGTTTTTAATACTATATCTTAATTATAGTACCAAAAACAGTAGATAACACCAGAAAATTGCGCGCAAAATGCGAAAATAGAGATTGAAGGACAAAATATTCATGAACTTCCAGCATAATAGCACTAGATCTTAAATTAGGTCTATCGGAAAAATGCTAAGCAACTGGCGAATTTAATGCCGTACTTGCATGTTGTCATGGTAGCTCAATGGTTACAAAACTGGACACAAACTGGGAGGTTCGTGGTTCAAATCCCGCCAATGGCATTGGATTTTTCAGTCGTCTGATTCTACCTTTTCTATTCTAACTAAAGATTCTTACTTTCTCTATTACGTATAGTAAGCAGAGGAAGTATTGCATTCCACCCAAAATTTCGATAATGAGATTCCACTGGAAATGCATTTTTGAGGTGCCCTGAATCCAAATAAAGCATTTTTGAAACGTGTCTGTCAGGTTGCGACCAGCATAACTCTAAAACGAAAAGTCGGATAAATGCGGAACTTGGTACTTGAGTTTACTATCATATCTTTCAAGGATGCGACACGAAGGTTTTAAAGGAAATCCCCCACCCCAGACTACCCTTTACATGGAACATTTTTCAAACATTTTGCTTTTCTCAAACACACACTTTGTCATATACCTTTTTTTTTCTTTTTTTTTTTTTTTGGTCGAGTGAACCATTTCCGAGGTATTCCTTGTTATTTGTTTGAATTTTTCTAATACTTATACTTTTTCTCAAATGAAAATTCGTTATTCGTTTTTTTGACCTGGACATACAAAGAATATGAAATGCTCCACATAGCAACCAGCTCTTAAAACATTTGACTATCGCTTAAAGCCTATCATATTCCCCTTGCACCTACAAGAAAATTAGCAATCGGATTAACATGAAGTAGACGGAAAATAAGCATTTGTACAAAAATGTGTACAAGAGTAGAGAAAGTCATGTGAGTGCAATACATCAGATTATTTTTCTGTCTATACACTGAAATCCAAATAAACTTTGTAGAAATAGCTACATTACACATTAAGTTATAATGGGAACAGCGATAGTCAAATGTTTTAAAACTGGACGCCACACACTGGCGTTAAAGTTGCATACTGTTTCCATGCAATCGCCAGAAACATCGAAAATCTATGGGACTTAAAAAGAAACGACAAAGCACTGAACAAATAGAACAATTAATAACGAATATGTCGGAAGTGGTGATGCCACCAAAAAAAAAAAAAAATCTGATGTGTTACACTCACATGACTTTCTCTACTCTTGTACAAACTATTTTTACAAACGCTTATTCTCCATATGCTTCATGTTAATGGATATATCGAGATATCGGGATGTCAATCTTATTGATAATTTTCTTGTAGATGCAAGGGGAATATGGTAGGTTTTAAGCGATAGTCAAATATTTTAACGCTGGTTGCTATGTGGCGCATTTCATTCTCTTTGCATGTCCAGGACATAAAAAAAATGAATAACGAATTTGAGAATAAGTATAAGTATTGAAATATTTAAGGAAATAACAAGCAATATCTCGAAAACGATTCACTGAACAAAAGAAATGTATATGACATAAATTGTGAATTTTAACGCGTTCTACATTTTTCGTATAGTAAACTTTTGTCTATCTCTTATGGTTTACCAGTTATGAAAAAGTCGTTCATAATGAAGAACACTTTTGGAGACATTGCCAGAAAATTCGAGATATACATTTTATTTGTCATGACAATATCTTAAACATATGATAGTTTAATCAAAATCGTTAGAGCCATTTTTGAGAAAATTAAAATTTTCGAAAAATGTTCCATGTAAAGGGTAGTCTGGGGTGGGGGGATTTTCTTGAAAACCTTTGTGTCGCATCTCTGGAAGATACTGAACCTAAATACCAAGTTTGGTGTTTATCCCACTGCTCGTTTCTGAGTTATGCTGTTCACAGATACACAGACAGACACACACACGGACATGTTTCCAAAAATTCTCTTTTTGGATTCAGGGGATCTCAAAACATATATTTCCGGTGAAATCTCGGTATCGAATTTTTGGGTGGAATACAATACTTCCCCTACTTACTATACGTAGTAGAGAAAGTAAAAAGTATTTGAAATAAATTGGTTATAAAGCAGTATACATTTGTTGTGCAGTACATTTTCGTCTAACGCCTAACGTTTACCAGTTATACAAGATTATACAAAATTCCTTCCAAATGAAGTACACTTCACGACTATTCCCAGAAAATTCAAGGCATACGTTGTATTTGTCATGTAAATATGTTTAATACATGGCGTTTTCATAAAAATAGTTATAGCCATTTTTTAGAAAATGAAGAATTGGAAAATGTTCCATGAAAACAGTAGTTTGGGGTGGAGGAATTTTCTTGAAAATCTTCGTGTCATATCTTTGGAAGTTACTGAGCCTAAATATAATGTTTGGTATTTATCTGACTTTACGGTTTTGAGTTATTCTGTTAAAACACACAGATGCACGCGAGTGCACGGACCTTTTTCCTAAACATGCCATTTTTACTTTCTCTACTACGTATAGTAAGTAGGGGAAGTATTGTATTCCACCCAAAAATTCGATATCGAGATTTCACCGGAAATACATGTTTTGAGACCTCCTGAATCCAAAAAAAAGCATTTTTGGAAACATGTCCGTCTGTGTGTGTGTGTCTGTGAACAGCATAACTCAAAAACTAACAGTCGGATAAACACCAAACTTGGTATTTACGTTCAGTATCTTCCAGAGATGCGACACGAAGATTTTCAAGAAAATCCCCACACCCCAGACTACCCTTTACATGGAACATTTTTCGAAAATTTTAATTTTCTCAAAAATGGCTCTAACGATTTTGATGAAAATATCATACGTTTAAGATAATGTCATGAGAAATGAAATGTTTATCTCGAATTTTCTGGGAATGTCTCCAAAAGTATTCTTCATTGTGAACGCCATTTGCATAACTGGTAAACCAAAAGAGATAGACAAAATTTTACTACACAAAAAATGTAGATCGCGTTAAAATACACAACTTATGTCATATACATTTCTTTTGTTGAGTGAACCGTTTTCGTGATATTGCTTGTTATTTCCTTAAATTTTCCAATGCTTATACTTTTTCTCAAATACGTTATTCATTTTTTTATGTCCTGACATGCAAAGAGAATGGAATGCGCCACATAGCAACCAGCGTTAAAATATTTGACTATCGCTTAAAAGCTACCAAGTTCCCCTTGCATCTACAAGAAAATTACCAATAAGATTGACATCTCGATATCTCGATTAACATGAAGCATATGGAGAATAGGCGTTTGTAAAATTAGATTGTACAAGAGTAGAGAAAGTCATGTGAGTGTAACACATCAGATTTTTGGAAACATGTCCGTGTGTGTGTCTGTGTGTCTATCTGTGTGTCTGTGAACAGCATAACTCAGAAACGAACAGTCGGATAAACACCAAACTTAGTATTTGGGTTCAGTATCTTCCAAGGATGTGACACGAAGGTTTACAAGAAAATCCCCCCACCCCAGAGTACCCTTTACATGGAATATTTTTCGAAAATTTTAATTTTCTTAAAAATGGCTCTAACGATTTTGATTAAAATATCATATGTTTAAGATATTCTTAGGACAAATAAAATGTATATCTTGAATTTCCTGGGAATGTCTCCAAAAGTATTCTTTATTGTGAACGACTTTTGCATAACTGGTAAACCATAAGAGATAGACAAAATTTTACTACACATAAAATGTAGATCGCGTTAAAATACACAATCTATGTCATATACATTTTTTTAGTTGAGTGAACCATTTTCGAGATATTGCTTGTTATTTCCTTAAATTTTCCAATACTTATACTTTTTCTCAAATTCGTTATTGAATTTTTTATGTCCTGGATATGCAAACAGAATAGAATGCGCCACATAGCAACCTGCGCTTAAAAGATTTGACTATCGCTTATAACCTACCATGTTCCCCTTGCATCTACAAGAAAATTAGCAATAAGATTGACATCTCGATATCTCGATTAACATGAAGCATATGGAGAATAAACGTTTGTAAAAATAGTTCGTACAAGAGTAGAGCAAGTCATGTGAGTGTAGCACATCAGATTTTTTCTTGTGTATTGATTTTGCGGGAAAATAGGATTTTATTTGGCGGAGGAATAAAATATCGAAGTTGGGAATTTTCAAATTTTTTGCCTTAATTCCTCATTTTCAGCTCACTTGTTACAACTTTACGAATTTATATTTCCACCAATTTAAGTCTCATGTCGATAAAAGTGCGTGGATGCATGCACAAAAAATAATGTATGAAAGAATTTTGAAAACACCACGCACCAAAAAGTTGGTATTTTGGCATTTTTTTCAAAATGTTATAAAACTGTTAATATGTATTATATATACAGGGTCGACAATTTAAGTTGAGACTGTGCAATATCTCCAAAACTAAGTGACTAAGTGTTGTAGAAAGAAATGGCTTTAATAAAAGTTGCTTGATAATATGGAGTAAAGTAAATGCCATTAGTCGTGTTTTGTTTGAAAGATGTTATGATGGTTATTTTAGGGTCAATTTATTTTTTTTAAAATGGGAACCTACATTTTGTATGTTGTTTACTCATTAGAAAATAGTTTATAAAAATCTGTTTATTTTGTGATGAGGAATAAGGAAACAAAATAAATAATTTGGTTTCCAATTACGAAACGTAACTTGACCTTCAAATGACCATTAATGGATGGTCCAACCATTCATTGCGCTCTTCGTATACAGCCATTCAGTTTTTCGTAGTTATTTACGTTGATGTAAAAGCAATATAAAAAAGGAAGGTTCCCATTTAAAAAAAAAATTAAATTGGCCCCAAAATGGTCATCACAACGTCCTCCAAATAAAACACGATTAATGGCATTTACTTTCCCCCATAATATCAAGCAACGTTTATTCAAGACATTTCTTACTACAACGCTTAGTTTTGGAGATATTGTACAGTCTCAACTTAAATGGTCCACCCTGTATATTAGGGTGGCGAATTACTGGCTCCAAATAAGCGATGAGATTGGTACAGGGACTTGCCACAGTGCATTAACCAAGTATTTACTACAATGACATTGCTATTACCAGGAATGTAATTACCAAGTACATTAATCAGGGATGTACTACAACGGCTTTCCTTTTTCCAGGAATGTACCACAGTACCTTAACCAGGTATGCACCACAATGACGTTACTATGACCAGGGATATACCATAGTGTATTATTCGGGGGTTTACTACAATGCCACTATTATGAACGAGGGAAGTATCACAATACATTAACTAGGGATATAGTGCAACGGCATTATTAGGACAAGAGATATACTACAATGACAGACGAGTAATTTACAATAACCATGAATATACCACCGTGGCCTTCAGCCAGGGATGCACTACGATGGCATTATTACGAGGGATGTACCAATATGGCACTTGACCAGGGATGTACTAATTACACTAGACCAAGGATGTACTGTAGAAGCACCATTTTGACCAGAGGATACTCCAATGACAACATTGTGACCAAAGATGTATTACTGTAGCAGCACTAAGTTTAGGGATGCATTGTTATAGTGATGGTCATTATTGTGGAAATATTCTCTAGTTTGAACATAGGTGCTAGAATGATGCAGTTAGGATACGTGACAGCGACAATGTAATGAATTTATTGATGGAGCTTGTCAAACGCACTTGTACGGTTCATGGTAACCACCAAGCCATTTCCACTAGCAGATTTTAAAAACTAAATGCACAGCCAGAAATTCAACTACAGATCCTTGACTTTCAGTAGTGTTCCCACATCCTTGGTATGGAAGTGTTTTAAAATCTGATGCAACTTTTCAACTTATGCCTACACAAGAGTGCGAACGAACCATTACCGGACTATTTCCTGTAACTTTCTCAGATCTGCAATACACAGTTAATATTCTATTTTAGAGAGGCTGCTTTGTTGTTTTGCAATGAGCACATGCAATGGGCCTATTACAAATGGTTATATCTCTTTCCTACGAAAACTGTTTCAGGAATTTGAAGCGTGCGGTCGACCGCAGTACTGATGGAATGTAAGATGGGAGGAAGTAAACCTGTTTTGCCGGTCACATGTAGTACTCTGTGATTCCACTAGGAGGCGTTGATGCATTACCAACATTGATCGATGCTGCTACTGAGGGGTGAGACATTCTACAAGCCGTATATCCAGCGGCTGTACCGATAAAACCGGAGGCGGGCGATGAGACTTCTCATGGAGGAAGAGATGCGCCATCCCGAAGGAGAGAATCCTGGAGCACTTCCGGGTGGCAGGCACACCTGATGCACAAGAAGGGAGCCCGGGACGACGTGAGGAACTGGCGCCCCATCGCGCTAACCAGGACGATATACAAACTGTTCACTGGGATTCTGGCAGGCCGGCTATCCCAGTGGGCGGAGCACAACCAAGTCCTGGCAGCAGCACAAAAAGGCTTCATGCCCTTCGATGGGGTGCTAGAACACAACTTCGCCCTGGCGACGGAGATGGACAACGCCAGGAATAACAACAGGGGCATTCATATCGCGTGGTTGGACTTCTCCAACGCCTTTGGGTCGCTGCCGCACCAGGCCATACAGGCAAGCATCAGGCACTATGTTGCTGGGGCAAAGTTTTGCCGCCTGGTAGCTAAACTATACAACGGCTGCAGCACCCAGTACATAACGGAGGACGGGCCGACGGAGAAGCTCCAGATCCGCCGGGGCATCAGGCAGGGGTGTCCGCTCAGCGGCCTGCTGTTCAATTTGGCAGTGGACCCAATCCTGCGAAGGGTCCAGGGAGAGGAAACAGGAATTAAGATCCTGGCCTTCGCGGATGACGTGGTGCTGCTGTCGGGAGGCAGAGAAGACCTACAAACAAACATCCGCACCGTAGAGGCAATGGCGGGGGAGATAGGGGTTCGCCTAAACAGCAAGAAGTGTGTCAGCCTCCACCTGAGCGGGCAGACACCTAGAGGATGCCGGCCGACCGAATTCCTGATTGGCGGGCAGGCAATCTGGAAGCTGAAGGATGGGGAGGCAGTGAGCTTCCTGGGGAAACCCACGGGTTTCAACATGCTCTCCGACAGGGAGGACCTTTCCGGGATTACACGAAGAGGCCTCCGTATCCTGGAATCCAAGTTGGCCCCCTGGCAAAAGCTGAATGCCATCAAGGGATTTTTCTTCCCCGCACTGAACTTTCCAATGCAGATGGGGCAGTTCAGCAAGGCCCAGTGGGCCACAATTGACAAGACGCTGGTAGAGAAGCTGCGGAAGGTGCTCTACATACCAAACAACTCAACGCTAGACTACATGTATAGCAGCCGGCAGAAGGGTGGACTGGGGCTACCCTGTGCGGCGGCTGACTTGGACATCCATCTGGTCGACTCAGCCTTCAAGATCCTATCATCGATCGACCAGAGGATAGCCGAGTTAGGCCGCGACCAGCTGAAGGCGGCGGTCCAGGACCGGACACATGCACCGCCCAGTAGCGACGACTGCGCACGGTACCTCTCCGGCGACACGCAGGGGGAACTCGGCAACCCGTCCTCGACCAACCAGAACACCTGGACTCGGGCGAGGGCAGCATCGAGACGAGCGGGTATCGAATGGGCGGTGGACGGCGAAGCGCTGAGCCTCAGGAAAGGTGACACCACAATCAGCTATGCAGAGAGATGCAAGGTCTTGAGGTGCCTCCGAGCCGAATACCAAAAAGAACACGATGATCGGCTTGGGGGTCTTGTGAGGCAAGGCAAAGCGCTGCAGTGTGTCGCTCTGGATCAAAGCTCGGCGCACTTCCTGTACACCGGGGAGTACACAAGGTTTGCAGACTGGAGGTTCCTGCACAAGGCGAGGCTGGACCTCCTCCCCCTGAACGGCCGGAAACGTAATCCCCAGGACAACAAGGCCTGTAGGAGGTGCGGCTATCCTCAGGAGACGCTACCGCATGTCGTGTGCCATTGCATGCGGTACGCGCAACTCTTCACGAGGAGGCACGACGCGATCGTCGAGAGAGTTAAGAGGGCTGCTGCCAAGTAATGTCACATCCTCCACGAGAACCGTGCGCCATGCGGGCCAGAGCTACGCCCCGACCTCGTACTACAGATCGACGAACAGACAGTGATAGTAGACATAACGGTGCCCTTAGAAAGCTCTCCGGAGGCACTGCAGCAGGCGAGGGAGAGAGAGCTCGAGAAGTACCAGCCACTAGCAGAGGAGATGACAGCGACCCTCCACAACATATCAGTAGAAGCGATAGTGGTGGGTGCGCTGGGACCCGAGAAATGACAGGCTCCTAAAGAAGATGTGCTCGCGGAAGTACCTGGGCCAGCTGAAAAAACTATGTCTCTGACTGCATTCGCTGGTCCAGGGACATCTACGTGGAACACGTGACAGGAGAGAGACAAGTGTGAGAAGTGAAAGTGACAGTGAAAGTGGCAGTGTGAAATATAAAAACAACAGCAGCATTAAAAACCCCATAACTGTACGACAAAAAGAAAATGAAATTGTAAAAGTCTCACTGTAAATAGTGTAAATAATTGTTGAACACGAGGAACTTTCATAAAGACTGACGAACTTGTGAAAGAAGAATTTAACAATGTATGCTTGTATATCCGACATGTTGCTAAAGCTTTGTAACTGCTTATCAAAAATGTACCTTAGAAACATTACTCAATAAAAAATCATCTGTTCTTATCAGCTTAATATCTTATACGTCCTCCATTGGGGGACCAGAATATTAAACTGATTTTTGGAATATGACGGAGTGCTAGGGGCTTGCTCCACCTCTGTCACGGGTTGGCCTGGCATTGCAGTACCGCCAGGATCGGCCCACCTAATCGAAACCAACCATAGTCCTTACGTACAAGTTACGTTATCCCAATATCATTCCAATTTTCAGGTGATGTGTCATATTAACTATGACATTACCAATCAGATTGCCTCTTGTCTGTGGAAACTATTATTATGATAGAGTTATGTTGGGCTTGTTCCATTTTAGTAACAATTTTTGCCCCTTCCACTCCCCAGTTGGATGTCTTTTTCAGAGAAATGGTTTCTTTGGAATTACTACTGCAGACACACGGTTGTTTTAAATCAAACATAACCGCAACTGTATGGCTATCATAGGGGTGGGACGATATGAGTAAACCGGTTTTTCTGGTTCTGAAGCCTCTACACGGCATACCGAGAAAACCCAAACGTGTAAAACCGTCTTTTCCGGTTCTGGTGCCTCTATACGGTAAACCGCGGTTATACCCAAACGAGTAAAACCGTCTTTTCCGGTTCTGGCGCCTCTATACGGTATACCGAGTAAAACCAGGACCCTCTAGAAACATCCTGGTAAAACCAATGAGTAAACCGGCTTTTCCGGTTCTGGCGCCTCTATAAGGTATACGACTAAAACGCGGTTGTACCCAAACGAAGGATGAATTACATGGCGTTGCTGAATATAGGCCCTGCTTTTGAATACTTTCTCTTTGTTTTCTAGTATTTCGGTACTACAAGTACCCACATTAAACATTATGTTTGTAATGCACTTCTGTGGAGTATTCTTTAGGTGAAAACTTCACATAAATATGTAAAATTATACCTATTCAATCAATACTGTACCTCCATGTCAGCTGAGGAAGCATTTTCTGCAGCAGGGCAGATAATCTCTGAGAGATACATCTCTCAGCCCAAGTCGGGCAGAAATGCTTACAATTTTATATAAAGTTCTTATTTTTAGATTTTTTTTGTTTTTACTTTTGCTTTGTACGAAGGCATTTGTTTTAATAGGATTATATTTTATATACCTATATACTTCCTGTATGATAGTACGACTTTTTGAGAAATTGGTTTCTTTTTGGAAGAATAAAATTTGCTTTTAACTTCATGTAAGTCATCACACCAACAGCCTTTCCAAACCTGCCTCCAAATAACAGCTTATAGCAGAAAACAGCGGTGCAGCAGGAAAAATTTTTCGGGAGTGATAAACGGTTTAATTCAATATTACTCTTTTTATTATTGTTACTATTTGCTGATGTAGCGATGGTGATGTAATGACTGTTAATTGTCCACTAACTCACCATTTATCCTTTATCTTAGTATGTTAATTATGAAATCTACGTAAATATGCTGGGGTTTTGTTAGCAAATACAGCTCAAAATTTTAACCATTGTGTAATAATTACCCCCTAAACGAGAGTCCACTAGTGTGATATTCTAGAGAATAGCAGAAACTTATAGGAAAACCTTTTGAAGCAACATTAAAAGACATACCCATAACGTAAGCACTAGAACACATTCTATTCTCTTTGAACGTGAAGCAACTTGGTATGTTTCACTTGGTAGGCAACGAGGAAATTATTCCGTATGCGGGTAGGAGGTATGAAATTTTAAGAAACATAAGGAATCTGGGTTTTTTTTAATACGTAGAGTTGATTGTATAGTATCCTGGGTTCTCATTCGAGTTTAGACGCGCAGATCCCTCGGCTACGCTTTGAGACTGAGGGTCCTCAATCCCTCGGCTACCCTTGCGGCTAGGGCCTTCGATGTTACAATGTTGAAACCCCGATTTTGCAAGTTTCTTAACATTTCATACCTCCTACCCGCATACGGAATAATGTCGTTATTTCTATCTAGAAGTGAGGTTATATCCTGCTCTTTGAAGACTTGTAGAGCAGATCCAGAATCAGGCACTGAACAAGCAATTGCTTGTTCTGCGTCAATGTGACATTAGATGTGATCCTTAAGATGTGATTGTACTACTAAGTATAGATGATGCAACTCTTCCATAGAACAGTAAGGTGTATCTACAGAAACTGTTGCACTACAAAACTGCTTTTTCAGCATATTTGAATACATGCAATAAATATTTGACTCATGTTCTTACCATTCTCTCTATGTTCAGTGAACAGCGAAAGGTTTGAGGCTGAAAATAATCGATTTCAATAATTTCGTTGGTAAAAAATATCTTTTATTCTACTGCTTGAGTAGTGTTTTGGCTACACGCGTATTTGAATACATGCAATAAATATTTGACTCGTGTTCTTACCATTCTCTCTATGTTCAGTGAACAGCGAAAGATTTGAGGCTGAAAAGAATCGATTTCAATAATTTCGTTGGCAAAAATATCGTTTATTCTACTGCTTGAGTAGTGTTTTGGCTACACCTCATATTGCCAGTTATTTTGATTTAAAACCCTGCTTGGATACGAATTAGAAAAATTGTCTGATCCGATTCGTATTCAGTTGTTAAAATCATAAGTACATGGAGTTCACAGAACAACGAAACTAACTCACCTTAAAATCATTAAAACTACAAACCTCAAAATAATTTTCAAGTGGTGCAAAAAATGTCCCTGTTATCTAACCAGGTAAATGTCGAAAAGTCGTGATAGATCTCACTGTTGATTTCTCGAATAAGTGGCCCGCCTGGGATCTTATAAAATGGCAAAACATTACCAGCACAGTAGACTTATTGCTACAAAGTTTAGGTGGCCAAATCCCTATAAAGAACTCAGATTTTGCAATAGCAATTCTTTCCTTTCCAAATATCAATGGTTTTTAATTTTATTTAGCGACTTCCTGGCGGCTTTTAATTCAGAATTCGTAGACTTGGCATCGCTGCAAGTTCGTTTTTCTCTGGGATTCTGGACGGAACTATTTCAGATTGTAATGAAACACACTTGTCTTCCCATACGAGGCGGAGTCCCCGAAGGCTCTGTACTATCTACCATACTGTTTAGTCTGTACATGGCAGATTTTCCAGTGGTGCAGGGCGTCAATATGGTCCAGTTTGCTGATGACGTCCTGCTGTACACTACCAACAAACACATCCTCACAGCCTTCAACCCTATACAAAGACATCTCCGTCTCGTCGAACTCTGGTGCAGGCAGTGGCGGATGTCCGTGAATACGGGCAAAAGCCAAGCAGTCCTGCTCGCCAAGAGACGAATCCCCACTGCAGACAGACCAACCTTCACCTATCGGGGCCAAAGGATAGATACGCTACTTGGGTGTTACTCTGGATAAGGGCCTAACCTTTCGTGAACACGTGCGGGGAACAACGAACAGGGCTAAGGGGACGGTAGCTGCCTTATACCCGGTTCTAGCTTCCAACATGCCGGTTCACTTAAAGCTACGTCTTTATAAAGCTGTGATGCTCTACGCCTGTGAGATGTGGGGTATGGCAGCAGATTCCTGGTTTCTCTGGCTACAGCGGATTGAGAATAGAGGACTTCGGTCCATCTATTCTGTCGTCGCTTTCCAGTCAGGCTACTACATGAGACCTCGGCCCTCCCATATGTGGAGGACGTGATTAGACACCGGGCAACAAAATTCTACGGCAAATTGATTTACCATGTCAGATCCCTGGGGGACTACTTACCTCAAGAACGTCAATACAGACGCTACCGGGTTTCTCTCATGGCTGGCGGGCACCCCGGTAACGAAGGCTGTAAACCTACCAACAGCAATAACGTGCTGTCACTAAGTACTCCCCCCTCCCCGTGGGAATGGTTAACAAAATTCAATCAATCAAAATTTAAACAAAAATAAATATCAGCGGAGCTCCTGAAAAGGCAGCCACTGAGGAGCCTATAAAAACATAGAGCTACCTCCCATCACACCCCCAACATCAAAACCAAACCGTCACCCTACAACAATCCATCCTACCTATGGTAAAGCCCTTCCAAGGGTGGGTACATAGGAAAACTCACTTAGGTTCACCACGAGCCTACCAGATTCGAGTACGAGTACTTGTCTAGAGTATTACCTAGACATCTCATCAATGCAAGATGAAACTGATCCACTTTAAACCGTGACTTAGATGACTGGTATTTTCTCTTCCACACCTCGTATAGACGCAGACATCGATTAGTTTATTACTGATCGAGATAGTGCTTTTAACATGTACCTTATAGGCTTAGAAACTACTGTTTGTTTCCTACAATATAATAAGTAGAGTAGAGGGAGTTTCCTATACCAACCACCACCACCACCTATTTTTCAGAGCAACACGTGCTTAGCTGACGTGCATACATCAGGATGTGATAATGAAATAACCCACACAGAGACAGCAGAAATAATAAGAATTAACTAATAAGAAGTAACAAATAACTGAAAACGGTGGGAAAATGACACACTAACTGCAAACTGAAGCAGAGAGTGAATATAAGCAATGAATGACCACGTGGGAACACCAAAGTGGTAACTGGTAAACTCTGGCAACTAGGCAGCTGTTATCATAGCAACGGGTCTGCCACGCTTATTTTTTTTTCTCCCGACTGCAGCGCTTATGTCAGAAACCACTTTAGAAAAATAGAGCTTTAGACCAATGTGTATCAACTGGAATAGTAATTTTGGTTGCAACATCCACATTCCCGTATCCACCAATCCAAAATATTGCATATCTGAGATTGAGCGCTGCACATGCAGGACCGTCTAGAATGAACGGACCTGACACTGGGTTCGAGATTGAGAAAAATGGCGGCGGTAGTTGGTGGTGATCCCTGAGGTGTTTACACTCGCCAACTGCCGTGTTGTGTTTCCGATGCCTGTGATTTATAGTATTTTAGTAACTGCGGCAGTTTGTAATCACATTAGCGAAGCAATAGTGTTTGAAAACCTTTATTTGAGCAATTTGGGAAACGGGAATAATCCCAGTCATTCGTTTTCATTGCCTTGTGCTTTCCAAGTGTTACTTATGTTTACTAATATATTACATGTAGGTTATGGCTACATTAAATGTATAATTATACATTTTTTAATTTACCTAATTGAGAATATAGTTTGTGTCACGGTTACTGTGGTGAAATAAAGAAATTGTTACAGTTTGGACGTATTGGTTGTAAATATACTTAACCTAAAACATTACAACGTCATTATGTTTCCGGATGTAAATCGAACTTTGATTATAATGAATAGAGGTGCAAATAATTGTGATAAATATTTTAAAATATGCTATATACAGTGTTAATTTGAGTTATAAAATATATTAAATTATGTATATTTGTGAGATACAATAAAACAATTATTAAGTATTTGAGAGTGTATCTATGTGTATAATGAATTCCAGTTATTCTCATATACCGGAGTATTGCCATTCATATTTCCAAAAGATAAAGATTTAAAACAAAACGGTTAATATTCATAATTCGTAAACACTTTACGCCTTCGAAGGATTCACCTGTATGCATACATCATTGTTTCCGACTTAGTTATAAGAAAGGATAAATTCCGTTACGGTGGGTCTTTTATAACGGTTCCAAGAAGGTGGTTAAATTGCAGAATGGTGCATTTCTGACAGTTTGTTTTAATTCAGCCATCGTATTTATACTGTTACGTTGTTGCATGCAGTACTGTAGATTGCATGAATGCTGTTTTGCAATGCTATTTAAGGTTATGTATTTCATATATTTCACTTGCAGTGCTGGTTTAATACTACTTATTTGTTATATTTTAGTCTGTCGGTGTGGTCTCTCTGCAAAAACTAGTAAAGGATGCTATAAGTCGCTAAGTGGTATAGTTTTGAATAATTATTGCAAACTTATAAATGAAAAGCGTTCAGTGAAAGCAAAAGTAACTATAAAGCTTCTAAATTTAATAGCTAATTACTGTAAACAACGCCATTTCGTGCCATCCAGTGTATATTTTGTGCATATAATATTGTGTACGTACAGTGTGATTAACAGTGTAAATAGTGAGACGTAATTTTGAGTGAACTCAATCAGTGTCAACCTCAATATCAACAGTTCTGTTTCATGCAAGTATTACAGTGTTTGCAGTTTATAAACCTATGTCCTTTGTAATGTAAATAAGTAGCTGTAGTTTAGAAATTCTGTTAAGTTATAGCATACAAAACTGTAGACTGCATGAATGTTGTTTGAGGTTGCATATTTCATTTAATGTTAAAATGCATTTAGTTTACTTAAAAGACAGCGTTTTTGTGCACAAAAGCATATATCTACACAAAAGACATGTCACTGCACCTTATTAATTGTATTTTACTGTGGAGAAGTCATAACTTGTAGACAAGAACTGATTACGGCATTTCCCAAATTCCCGCCACATATGGCAGCCACAGAACACCAAAGTATAAGAAGTGCTACACTAGTGTTAAATTGGTGGAAACACGAAGGCGATCGCAGCGTGAGTAGTGATCGGGGATGGAACCAAACTATGAAAAATCGCGCTCTCGGAATAGTGACGTCACTGCTAGCTTCTGCAGCCGTAATTTTCATACCGCCTAGCTGTCAAGTCTCAGCTGATCGTACGTTCTAATACCGCATTGCTACTGATGACGGCCAAAGTTAATCACGTGAGCTTCGGTAGTTACGATTGCATCCATTCAAATTATTTGTAATGCATTTTATTAAAGCTCACGTAAAAATATTTTTGTCATCTGTAGCAATACAGTATTAGAACATAAAATCAGCTGAATACCTGACGGCTAGGCTAGTATGAAAAACACTGCAGTTTATTTTGTATAATTTATTTTTATTTAAATTTTCCAATAGTCTGCACATAAACTATACTTATATATAGCATTAATGGGCTCTGTAGTGGTTGCAGGTTCAAGTAACTATTTTTGTTGATAACAATGAATGTTTCTATGCCATAATACATGAATTCAACAATTATATTACTAATTCTCAGGCTAAATAAGTGTAAGCGCCTTGCAATGATGATGTGCATGGTAGTAAAATGCTTTGTACTGCAATGAACTGTTTCAAAGTTTTGCGTGAACTTGCAACCAACTGTAGGATGTGGCTTTTGATAGGATATTGGAAGCACAATACTGTTTTAACAGTTACTTAATTTTATTGTTCTCTTGGAAAAGCACAACATAAATCATATTTATGTGAATAACATGAGTAAGATATTTCCATTTATGACAAAGAAAGTTTAGCATATTATTATCTACGATATTACAATGTAGCTATTGTTTAAGATTTTCAAGTGATGTAAATAACAATTTCCATTGATTACAAGAAACTTTTAGCATAACATTATGTATGGTATTACACTGTAGCTTTTGCTCAAGAATTTCAAGCGATGAAATTAACAATTTTAATTTATTACAAGAAAACTTTGGCATGAGATTATGTATGGTATTACACTGTAGCTTTTGCTCAAGAATTTCAAGCGATGAAATTAACAATTTTAATTTATTACAAGAAAACTTTGGCATAAGATTATGTATGGTATTACACTGTAGCGTTTGCTCAAGAATTTCAAGCGATGAAATTAACAATTTTAATTTATTACAAGCAAACTACAATATTACACTAGCTGTTGTTCAAGAATTTCAAGTGATGTAAATAACATGAATAACACATTTCCATTCATTACAAAGAAACATATGCATAAAGCACCATAGGTATTGCTCATTTAAACTCGTAAGCATAAATGAGGTTAGTTCGTCCATGGAAATATACCTGCAAGTAGCGGAACATTTTGACTGTGATGTCCAATTTTCAATTATGAAGTGCAAACAAGAAAATTAATCGTATATTCCACTGTCTGGATGACTCACAATATCTGAAAAGTAAATCAGACAATATAACATTCAGCAACACTAAGAAGCTCTGAAAAACTTAACCTTTCATCCAGCACTGTAATGCTGGAAACTTAATAACTTGCTCAAACTTAATAACATACCTTCAGATTCTGTCACCATTCGGGACTCGAACCACAGCACTGGATGGGAATGTAAATCGTAGGCGTATCCCCTCTGTCTGGACGGCTCAATGTATCTGAAAATTAATTTTATATAAAAATGTGTAACACACAATAAACTAGCAAAGTTTTCTACCTCATTCTACGAATATCACTGAAGTTAATAGAAAATACCAATATTACAACAAATATACATTCAATCAGAAATACCGTAAATGTATGATTACCGTTGAAAAAACTTCGGACGAAAACTTCCAGAATAAAAATCCAAGATGGTCCCTTTCTTCTTTATCTACACCAAAGCCTACTCTGGTGTTCTGTGCCTGCCATTCAGTTCATTACTAACTTCGAAACTTGAAACAGTCAATCAGAAAATTCGCCTTTCCCGCAAACGTACAACTAGTGACACACCGTGTTCATGTGGGGAGTTAGTGCCCTTGGTTTCCACTTTTTCCAATACAAGTTTCACCCCTATGATGGCAGCCACTGAGGAGCCTATAAAAACATAGAGTTACCTCCCATCACACCCCCAACATCAAAACCAAACCGTCACCATTTGAATGACATTTTGAATGTCTGTCAGGTCCGGTATCCAGAGGTAGTGATGGGTCGAAGGAGTCGGAGTCGTTTCAAAGGAACGGTTCCTCCTTTGGAAGTGTGAAGTAACCATTCCACTATTCGGAACTGGCACTTCCTTACTTCCAATCACTTCCAACTCCGTCGGAGTTACTTCCAGAACAGTTTTACTTCCACTCCGCCAGAGTACTTCCAAGGCATTTACTTCCATCTCCGTCGGAGTTACTTCCACAACAGTTTTACTTCCATTCCGCCGGAGTACTTCCAAGACATTTACTTCCAACTCCGTCGGAGTTACTTCCACTTCCAATTGCATCATTCCATCAATTCCATTGGCAGTACAATACCTAACCAGTATTGCGTTATGCGTAGGTATTATTTAGAAGTCGCCATGACATTGGATATCATTTCCTTTATGGTAAATGAGATGGTATTAATGCAGCCTGCGTCACGTTGCAATTTGAGAAAAAATGTTTAAGTAAATTAAGTCAATTCTGACTCAAGTATTGATGAATTCGGGTTTGTGTCATTTATGCAAAATTGATGTTAAATGCCCTATTGAATATGACAAATGCAATGAACCTCTTTAGTTGAACGTTAATACAGACTTCTATAAAATACGCATAAACTTTCTCCCCTCCCCCGATGTATGGTTCAATACCAATAATGCTTCCACGAGAAAAAACATTTTTTTTTAGTTATATTTCATCTGCTCGTACTTTCCACGTCATGTAGTCGTGATTTTAATAAGGGAATATTGCAGTAAGTTGAACGTTATGTACAGAATTTCAAAAGCACGCAGAAGCCTGTTTTTTTTTCTGGTGTAATCATTTAATTCCGATTATGCTTCTATGAGAGAATTCCAATTTCTAGTTACATGTGCGCTTACTACTTAGCACGTATGTAGCAGTTATAATAATATAATTTTGCAGTATGTCTGTAGTCAAATATTGCATTTTAACTCCCTAAAGCAACATTTTATGTTGATTGCTAGTTTTAGCCTTAAAATTAATAGTGAGCCCTTTACGTGAACAGCACGAATTATGCTTAATTAGCCATTTAAAACATATTTTTCATTTGTTACATTGTCGCTGTGAGCAAAATAACTTTTTGAAACAAGAAAAAACTTGAAAGCACCATAATTAGGACAAAGCTACAATAGTATTTAATTATGAATTGCCATACGTCACATAACCTCATTTTAAATCAGCTGATAAATTACTTCCAGTTTCGCCAACCTCATTTCTGTTGAAAATGTTGGTACTCTACATTGCGCATTTTCCTTATCCGCTTCGTTGTTGGCTGTGTGCCATGACGTAGTTAGTAGTCGCTAACAGCAAAATAGCTGATAATTCTGCATATACAGCTGTAGCTAAGACGAACAATTTTTAATTTAACCGGACGGAGACCGGGAGATCCGTGGTTCAAATCCCGGCTTGGCATTGAATGTTTCAGTCATCTGATTCTACCTTTCCAACCCTGTCCAACACACGGCTTGTGTGAAAGAACAATTAATTCCAATTTGTAATTTGCATTATTCTGTATTTGATAACCTAGTTTTTTTCATCACAAAGTTAGAGTAATACCTTAAGAATTTAAACTATTAAACTGCCTTAAGGCAGTAAACTTTGTCCCGCAGACTTACGGTTCAGAAGGATAAATAAAATAAATGTAAATCGGAGCATACCACTTTTTATTAAATTCTCAAAATGTTCCGCTTCACAATAACATAAAAAGCAGCCCCTAAAGATTATGAGTATATTTAAATTAATTTCCCAAAAGTAATGTTTTATATTTGCTGAAACTACATTTATTGCAAAAGAATTTACCTCCACACTGTTCATAACCTAAATGTTTAACACGCAATACAACAATATTTTACTAAGTATCTAGGCATAAGTTTCAGTCTTAAAGCCAGTGTAGCGTTCCGTTAATTATATTTGCTTTACAGCAAATGGAATTACAAATTATTCAAGTACGTTGGGTCTACATCACTACATATGATATTACCAATATTACTTTGTAGTTCATTATACAACGGGGATAAAAACACAACATACTAGCGTAGAACTACAAGCCATTAAATCACAAACAATTGCTCATGTGACAGGAGACATTAATTGTTAAAGACATGTGTGGTATCCCGTTGAATATATTTGAAAAGCTTCCTCTTCATAGACTAGGGGAAGTCATTCCGGAGTAAAACAGTGGAAGTATTTTCACCAATACTCCGGAATGAGGAAGTGGAAGTACTTCCAATGGAACTAGTTCCACCAGAGGCCGGAACTACTTCCTCGGAGAGGAACTGGAACTACTTCCTTGAAACGACTCCGACTGCGGAGTGGAAGTGTTGGAAGTAGTTCCGGTAAAGTAACGCACTCGACCCATCACTAAGAGTAGTGATGGGTCGAGTGCGTTACTTTACCGGAACTACTTCCAACACTTCCACTCCGCAGTCGGAGTCGTTTCAAGGAAGTAGTTCCAGTTCCTCTCCGAGGAAGTAGTTCCGGCCTCTGGTGGAACTAGTTCCATTGGAAGTACTTCCACTTCCTCATTCCGGAGTATTGGTGAAAATACTTCCACTGTTTTACTCCGGAATGACTTCCCCTAGTCTATGAAGAGGAAGCTTTTCAAATATATTCAACGGGATACCACACATGTCTTTAACAATTAATGTCTCCTGTCACATGAGCAATTGTTTGTGATTTAATGGCTTGTAGTTCTACGCTAGTATGTTGTGTTTTTATCCCCGTTGTATAATGAACTACAAAGTAATATTGGTAATATCATATGTAGTGATGTAGACCCAACGTACTTGAATAATTTGTAATTCCATTTGCTGTAAAGCAAATATAATTAACGGAACGCTACACTGGCTTTAAGACTGAAACTTATGCCTAGATACTTAGTAAAATATTGTTGTATTGCGTGTTAAACATTTAGGTTATGAACAGTGTGGAGGTAAATTCTTTTGCAATAAATGTAGTTTCAGCAAATATAAAACATTACTTTTGGGAAATTAATTTAAATATACTCATAATCTTTAGGGGCTGCTTTTTATGTTATTGTGAAGCGGAACATTTTGAGAATTTAATAAAAAGTGGTATGCTCCGATTTACATTTATTTTATTTATCCTTCTGAACCGTAAGTCTGCGGGACAAAGTTTACTGCCTTAAGGCAGTTTAATAGTTTAAATTCTTAAGGTATTACTCTAACTTTGTGATGAAAAAAACTAGGTTATCAAATACAGAATAATGCAAATTACAAATTGGAATTAATTGTTCTTTCACACAAGCCGTGTGTTGGACAGGGTTGGAAAGGTAGAATCAGATGACTGAAACATTCAATACCAAGCCGGGATTTGAACCACGGATCTCCCGGTCTCCGTCCGGTTAAATTAAAAATTGTTCGTCTTAGCTACAGCTGTATATGCAGAATTATCAGCTATTTTGCTGTTAGCGACTACTAACTACGTCATGGCACACAGCCAACAACGAAGCGGATAAGGAAAATGCGCAATGTAGAGTACCAACATTTTCAACAGAAATGAGGTTGGCGAAACTGGAAGTAATTTATCAGCTGATTTAAAATGAGGTTATGTGACGTATGGCAATTCATAATTAAATACTATTGTAGCTTTGTCCTAATTATGGTGCTTTCAAGTTTTTTCTTGTTTCAAAAAGTTATTTTGCTCACAGCGACAATGTAACAAATGAAAAATATGTTTTAAATGGCTAATTAAGCATAATTCGTGCTGTTCACGTAAAGGGCTCACTATTAATTTTAAGGCTAAAACTAGCAATCAACATAAAATGTTGCTTTAGGGAGTTAAAATGCAATATTTGACTACAGACATACTGCAAAATTATATTATTATAACTGCTACATACGTGCTAAGTAGTAAGCGCACATGTAACTAGAAATTGGAATTCTCTCATAGAAGCATAATCGGAATTAAATGATTACACCAGAAAAAAAAACAGGCTTCTGCGTGCTTTTGAAATTCTGTACATAACGTTCAACTTACTGCAATATTCCCTTATTAAAATCACGACTACATGACGTGGAAAGTACGAGCAGATGAAATATAACTAAAAAAAATGTTTTTTCTCGTGGAAGCATTATTGGTATTGAACCATACATCGGGGGAGGGGAGAAAGTTTATGCGTATTTTATAGAAGTCTGTATTAACGTTCAACTAAAGAGGTTCATTGCATTTGTCATATTCAATAGGGCATTTAACATCAATTTTGCATAAATGACACAAACCCGAATTCATCAATACTTGAGTCAGAATTGACTTAATTTACTTAAACATTTTTTCTCAAATTGCAACGTGACGCAGGCTGCATTAATACCATCTCATTTACCATAAAGGAAATGATATCCAATGTCATGGCGACTTCTAAATAATACCTACGCATAACGCAATACTGGTTAGGTATTGTACTGCCAATGGAATTGATGGAATGATGCAATTGGAAGTGGAAGTAACTCCGACGGAGTTGGAAGTAAATGTCTTGGAAGTACTCCGGCGGAATGGAAGTAAAACTGTTGTGGAAGTAACTCCGACGGAGATGGAAGTAAATGCCTTGGAAGTACTCTGGCGGAGTGGAAGTAAAACTGTTCTGGAAGTAACTCCGACGGAGTTGGAAGTGATTGGAAGTAAGGAAGTGCCAGTTCCGAATAGTGGAATGGTTACTTCACACTTCCAAAGGAGGAACCGTTCCTTTGAAACGACTCCGACTCCTTCGACCCATCACTAATCCAGAGGGTCCTGGCACATGCCTATTGCTTTCAAATGCACACGCTAGATGGCACCCTCAGCCCGCACGCATAATATTCAAGACTGCCAACACAGTCTAGACTGCTGTGTTGCATATTAAATAGTTTTAAAAATAACATATATTTAGTCCAAAATTTGATGTAATATACCATTTTACTACGTTTAAAGTCGTTTTAATAATATTAGAGGATTAGCTGTGCTGTATTTGAACTCAGTGCACGATGCGAGAAAAATGCTAAGGTTGGCTAACTGTATCCGATTTGAAACACTAGCGCTTGCAGAAAGCCACCCGAAGTTGCCCGACGAAGTTCGAGCGAATGCCGAAAATGAACGAAAGGGAACGATCTTCCAGCAAGGGAAAAGGTAGTCCATTCCGGCACATTTTGCTCCCATTGGCTGTGGTCAAATACGTAACAACGTTGGCGCGCGCATTTCGACTGGCAATTGAAAGTGAATGCATAAAACCATGCGCTTCAAAGCATGAATTTGTACATACATAGTACAAATCGTTTTAAGTTCAGTACCTTCCAAAGATGCAACACAAAGATTTTCAGGAAAATTCCCCACCCAAAATAACCATTATACTCCTCCCCATTCCTGATATTGTCATCTTGCTACAGTGCCAGTCTCTATAGACATAGCAGGTTTGATATTGGACTTTAAATACTTAAGCTACCATGTAAATATTATTGCTGGATAGAAAGTAGTAGGAATACCGGTAGCACACAGTGATTGTATAATTGTTAGTCAATGGAATAGATGGATCTGTTGCATCCCAGTTTTATATGTTATAATGTGTTATGTATATGCAAACTTCACCATTTTCTAAATGTTTTCTTATACAGGGTGAAAGGTATTGCTTGAACTGTAATAAAATGGCTAATAGAAACAGGCACAAGGAACATCACTATGTTTCATTTTTGTAGGTTTAATGACAAAAATTGTATTGGACATATTTGCACTAATCATTATATAGAATCCATGATTAACGTACAGTACAAGCAGTAACTTCCACCCTGTGTACTGTCTTCCCAAATAATACCCATGCAGTAATAATGAGTATTTCTCGTTTCAAGTGATGTCTTTCTCAAACATGTCTTCAAGGTAATAGAAATTACATGGGAAATTGAAATTTAAGCATAACATAAGTATAAAGTTATAATTTCGAGCTTATTCAAAGTGAATTAATCATCATAATAGTATCAACCTCATGTAAGCACTTTATGTAGGGCAGATTGCATGTGATGGTGATTAACACTTATTTGCTATTGCTGTCCTACTGTAATGCGTGTCGAGAAGTTTACTGTTGAAATGGTGATGGTTTACAAATATTTCTCTCTTAGATAATGCATGATGGGGAGGGGAGCATCCCCCCCCCAAAGGCTGTTCTTGGCTTTGGGTATATTCCTACTTACTCTGTATACTTCATAATTGTATGATGTGTTCAATTTCCCTGAGCATTGCTCACAGTGGAGCCAAATGAACAAACACAAACAAACATCACTGTATGGGCTCAATTTGCTTTTTTCCCATATGACCTGTCAATATATTTAAAGTTCCCATGTACTGTAGGACCTCCACTGTGTTATACCAAATGTTATATATAGAACCTTTCCCAGGAAAAGGAATCAAAGTGTATTTTCTATTCAATAACTGTAAGTTTTATTAACTAGAACTGGCTTTGTGTATGCATAAGTGACTAAGTGCAATTACCTATAAGATCATTCCAATAGATTGTAATAACAGACATTCAAGAGGTTAGAATTTAATGGACATTTTAATTGGGTAGGCCATTCAAATGTATATTAATGTAGGCACATGTTCCTTAAAATACCATACAAATGTATTATACAGTATTATTAAATATGAATGTGAATGCAATGTCTCTAAATAATAACAATGTCTCTTTGTGTTTAGCCATATCACACCCATCCTTCATAATTGTCAATCACTTTAACATGTAGTTTAGTGTGCCAGTATTAATTGTTTATTCATATGTTGACTGCAGAAAGAATGTAACAGCACATGCTGGTTTATAAATTTGGGTGGCTGGATGAGACACTCGTTCATTACTATTGCTCTCTGTCCTCCATAGTATTTTTAATTTTAATGTCCCTTTTAACTTCACAGGTTTACAGAGATTCGAGACTGGTGGGAGGGGGATGACAATGATGAAGATGGTGCAATTGATGGAATAATGGTGGGGAAAACCAGACAACATTCATTCTAAGTGCCATTTTATCTACCACAAAATCCCACCTCTGATCCCTAGGATTGAATCCAGGCTTTTTTGTGAGAGGCCATAGTGCTGCCCAATTAGAAGTATAATGAGACAACATTTAAAACAGAGATAGCATTACTCAATACTATCAAGTAATGAAACCAAGAAGTTGTTTTACAAGGCAGCTCCCACTATGACTTCACAAATGAGAGAATAACTATTTCAGCAGATATTTTGCCATGCAATATATATTATACATTTATATAATTTAAGTTGGGTGTTTTGTCATAAATATGGTAGCTGACATTTTGATATGTAGAAATCATTCAGCAATAATGTGGTAATACACAAGTTTTATGTAACTATTTGTGCTTCCAAGGCCAGCGCTTAACCGAGTTACCCAGATTGACAAAAAATTCCCAAAGATATACAGTACATATGGAGAATTTCCTGTTTATGAAATGCTTTAAGTTATTTTGCAATGAAAAGAACATTATGTCCTAATTTATTTATTTGGTATAACGGCAGGAAATAGTGTTTGAGCACAACACTAATACACATCCAAAATCAAACTATGGATCCCAAACTATTATCATTACATCACATTCAAAATTGAAATAGGTATCAGACATAACCTTTGAGCACGAGTTCTCTTGTTCGTTTTACGATATTAGTGTGCAATCCATAAAAATAAACTTTTCGAAATACAGTCCCTAATTCGAACACATTTTAACACCTTAAGATACTAAGTTATAGTTTATATTTAAGGTTAGCTTGTTTTCGCTATATATATATTTCAATTCTTCATTAAAACCAACTGAACTTTCGATTCATAACCTGTCTTCCACCTTACTAGGTTTTCAGGTCATGTTCCAGTTTTAAACATCGAATGCGCGTTATTTGGTACTCAATATTAAATAAGGTATCACTATAAACTCCTACATTTACACAATTGCTCGTTGATACGAAAATTCTGCTTTATTTTTATATTTTCGGCATTGCTATTTTATCAGCTGACTTCCATATCTTAGTTTAGTTTCAGCAATCAGCATGGCAGAGGTCGCGACATTCGCTTTGGAAGCGTGGTGTTCGTACACCTTCGGGTGGCTTTCTGCAAGCGCTTGTATTTGAAACTTAAATTTTAAAGTTGCGAAGAGTATTTGAACGTTAACGCAGAATTCGCTCTTCCGCTTTCGGTAATAGTGATAAAGTCGGGCCCGTGCGCTTACCCGTCATTCTCCTCGCACGAACGGTAAGAGTGCCCCCACTACTCTTAACCACGTGATAGCCCCCACCATAATGATCACGTGATTACCTTTTCCCCTAATTTAGTTCTCCACCTCTGCGTTTGAAAACTTTAGCGCGAATGCCTCATTCTGCTAGCACATTTAGACCTGTTCGTTCGACATGAATTTTTTCGAAGTTACAAGTCAATTTGCTACCATAGAAGGTGCAGTCAATCAATTAGATTTCTTTTGCGTGGAAACTATTCCTTCTTTGCCCCAATTCTTTGAAATAAAATCAATTAGATTTCTTTTGCGTGCAAACTATTCCTTCTTTGCCCCAATTCTTTGAAATAAAATAAATTGCATGTCATTCACGTGGATATGGCAGGCAAGCACAGGGTCCCGACAATTTCACGTATCAGTGCGTGGTGCTCCTACACACCGATATGCCTAAAGATTATAACTGAACTGCAATTGGCTAATAAAACGCGCCAACATTAGCGTCTATTTTTATATCCAATGAAAATTATGAATACGTTTCCAATAATGATAAACAGCTCACCCCCTCGCTGCATTATTGCACGCTATTATTGTCAGTATAAGGCAGTATAAGGCAGTGGTGGGGGAACCATGTTGCGTGTATAAGGCAGTGGTGGGGGAACCATGTTGCGTGGAGGGGAAGGTGGAATTTGGTGGATATGGAAGGTAAGCGCAGGGACCCGACTTTATCACGTATTCCCGCTTTCGTCGTAGGAGCACGTTGTTTTAGTTCATCATGTCTTTTTGTAATTCCTAACCTTTGATGTGTTTGTTATATGTCTAGTTTCATTGCGTGATGTATCGACTATTATCAATGCCATCTTCGAATTATATTGTTATTTTTACTCTTTTTCGTGTTGTATCGTTATATTCTGCATGTGGCGTTCTTTGCAACTATGCAGTAGATAACTACAGTTATATTCGTATACTACACTTTTATTGAGACGCAGTAGCCAACCCCAACCTTACTGGTGGGGCAGTAGCGTCTATAAATAATCCTATAACATACCATACCAACGTTAGCGAAAGCAACTCTGGACAGTAAATGTTTCGATTTAGTAAAACTGACAAGATTGAAACACAACACAGCAGCAAGAGAAGAACGAATCTGTTTTCTCAAAGACCTGTTGGTAAGGATTATGAATGTAATACGTAAGGTAGAATACTCAAAATTTTATTCATGATTCGTATGTGCTTGGCTAATATCTTTTGCAAGTCAGCTGTAGTTCAATAGTTTGCTTATGCATGATAACAGTAATAATAAATCAAGTGGTAACTGTGAGTGAAAAATACAAAGTGCGTTTGGTATCCTAGTTAGCCGTTACATAGCTAGAATTAAAAGACTTTTCCTTCCATTTCATCATTATATTCACTTTTGCATTCTTTGAATTTCAGAATTCTTTATCTCGCATATGGCCTACTGCAGTGCATTATCCTGCTCAACACTTTTAGAGGAAGTCTGTTAAGGATAATAGCACGGATTGCCTTCATCATTTGAAGTGAGTTCTATTTAATAGGTTTTCCAGTTTGCTCCCATAAGCTAATAGCTACTATTGTCACATCTTTAGTAAACTTTCTTTTGATCTTTTCGTTCTTTCTTCATTGTGAGAGCATTAGTTGGTAAAACTATGGACACTTTTGGGACAGTAAGCATAGGCTACGGAGATTCTGCTCTTAGTTCTCTTGCTTGGTGATGAAAATGTGTTATATGGGCTAATTTGTCATACTTTTGCCCAGCTATTATACGTGAAATGAAATGAGAAGTAAAGAAATGAAATACCTTAGTAAGTAGGGGTTGGGCTATTGGGTCAAGCTGTTATTCTAAGTCCTGGCGCATGCGCACAGGGTAAAACATGCTCGTGACGTCGTCTGGAAAGATGCGGGACGGGGAAAAGCAGGGTGACCATACGCGCCAAATAAGCATTAAAAGCACTAGAGGAGACCGTATAACAGTCACACTATATATGCTTTAAACACGTGTTTATTTGTACACCAAATAAAACGCGGCGTGACAGTCACATGAAGTACGTTTTTATAGCCTGTTTAGCTGTCCACTTAATACGTGCGTACGTTTTTAATACTATATCTTAATTATAGTACCAAAAACAGTAGATAACACCAGAAAATTGCGCGCAAAATGCGAAAATAGAGATTGAAGGACAAAATATTCATGAACTTTCAGCATAATAGCACTAGATCTTAAATTAGGTCTATCGGAAAAATGCTAAGCAATTGACGAATTTAATGCCGTACTTGCATGTTGTCATGGTAGCTCAATGGTTACAAAACTGGACAAAAACTGGGAGGTTCGTGGTTCAAATCCCGCCAATGGCATTGGATTTTTCAGTCGTCTGATTCTACCTTTTCTATTCTAACTAAAGATTCTTACTTTCTCTATTACGTATAGTAAGCAGAGGAAGTATTGCATTCCACCCAAAATTTCGATATTGAGATTCCACTGGAAATGCATTTTTGAGGTGCCCTGAATCCAAATAAAGCATTTTTGAAACGTGTCTGTCAGGTTGCGACCAGCATAACTCTAAAACGAAAAGTCTGATAAATGCGGAACTTGGTACTTGAGTTTACTATCATATCTTTCAAGGATGCGACACGAAGGTTTTAAAGGAAATCCCCCACCCCAGACTACCCTTTACATGGAACATTTTTCGAACATTTTGGTTTTCTCAAACACACACTTTGTCATATACCTTTTTTTTTTTTTTTTCTTTTTTTTTTTTTTGGTCGAGTGAACCATTTCCGAGGTATTCCTTGTTATTTGTTTGAATTTTTCTAATACTTATATTTTTTCTCAAATGAAAATTCGTTATTCGTTTTTTTGTCCTGGACATACAAAGAATATGAAATGCTCCACATAGCAACCAGCTCTTAAAACATTTGACTATCGCTTAAAGCCTATCATATTCCCCTTGCACCTACAAGAAAATTAGCAATCGGATTAACATGAAGTAGACGGAAAATAAGCATTTGTACAAAAATGTTTACAAGAGTAGAGAAAGTCATGTGAGTGCAATACATCAGATTATTTTTCTGTCTATACACTGAAATCCAAATAAACTTTGTAGAAATAGCTACATTACACATTAAGTTATAATGGGAACAGCGATAGTCAAATGTTTTAAAACTGGACGCCACACACTGGCATTAAAGTTGCATACTGTTTCCATGCAATCACCAGAAACATCGAAAATCTATGGGACTTAAAAAGAAACGACAAAGCACTGAACAAATAGAACAATTAATAACGAATATGTCGGAAGTGGTGATGCCACCAAAAAAAAAAAAAATCTGATGTGTTACACTCACATGACTTTCTCTACTCTTGTACAAACTATTTTTACAAACGCTTAATCTCCATATGCTTCATGTTAATCGAGATATCGAGATGTCAATCTTATTGATAATTTTCTTGTAGATGCAAGGGGAATATGGTAAGGTTTAAGCGATAGTCAAATATTTTAACGTTGGTTGCTATGTGGCGCATTCCATTCTCTTTGCATGTCCAGGACATAAAAAAATGAATAACGAATTTGAGAAAAAGTATAAGTATTGGAAAATTTAAGGTAATAACAAGCAATATCTCGCAAACGGTTCACTGAACAAAAGAAATGTATATGACATAAATTGTGAATTTTAACGCGTTCTACATTTTTCGTATAGTAAACTTTTGTCTATCTCTTATGGTTTACCAGTTATGAAAAAGTCGTTCATAATGAAGAACACTTTTGGAGACATTGCCAGAAAATTCAAGATATACATTTTATTTGTCATGACAATATCTTAAACATATGATAGTTTAATCAAAATCGTTAGAGCCATTTTTGAGAAAATTAAAATTTTCGAAAAATGTTCCATGTAAAGGGTAGTCTGGGGTGGGGGGATTTTCTTGAAAACCTTCGTGTCGCATCTCTGGAAGATACTGAACCTAAATACCAAGTTTGGTGTTTATCCCACTGTTCGTTTCTGAGTTATGCTGTTCACAGATACACAGACAGACACACACACGGACATGTTTCCAAAAATTCTCTTTTTGGATTCAGGGGATCTCAAAACATATATTTCCGGTGAAATCTCGGTATGGAATTTTTGGGTGGAATACAATACTTCCCCTACTTACTATACGTAGTAGAGAAAGTAAAAAGTATTTGAAATAAATTGGTTATAAAGCAGTATACATTTGTTGTGCAGTACATTTTCGTCTAACGCCTAACGTTCACCAGTTATACAAGATTATACAAAATTCCTTCCAAATGAAGTACACTTCACGACTATTCCCAGAAAATTCAAGGCATACGTTGTATTTGTCATGTAAATATGTTTAATACATGGCGTTTTCATAAAAATAGTTATAGCCATTTTTTAGAAAATGAAGAATTGGAAAATGTTCCATGAAAACAGTAGTTTGGGGTGGAGGAATTTTCTTGAAAATCTTCGTGTCATATCTTTGGAAGTTACTGAGCCTAAATATAATGTTTGGTATTTATCTGACTTTACGGTTTTGAGTTATTCTGTTAAAACACACAGATGCACGCGAGTATACGTTCCTTTTCCTAAACATGCCATTTTTACTTTCTCTACTACGTATAGTAAGTAGGGGAAGTATTGTATTCCACCCAAAAATTCGATACCGAGATTTCACCGGAAATACATGTTTTGAGACCTCCTGAATCCAAAAAAAGCATTTTTGGAAACATGTCCGTCCGTGTGTGTGTGTGTGTGTGTGTGTCTGTGAACAGCATAACTCAGAAACGAACAGTCGGATAAACACCAAACTTGGTATTTAGGTTCAGTATCTTCCAGAGATGCGACACGAAGGTTTTCAGGAAAATCCCCCCACCCCAGACTACCCTTTACATGGAACATTTTTCGAAAATTTTAATTTTCTCAAAAATGGCTCTAACGATTTTGATTAAAATATCATATGTTTAAGATATTGTCATGACAAATAAAATGTATATCTCAAATTTTCTGGGAATGTCTCCAAAAGTATTCTTCATTGTGAACAACTTTTTTATAACTGGTAAACCATAAGAGATAGACAAAATGTAGATCGCGTTAAAATACACAATTTATGTCTTATACATTTCTTTTGTTGAGTGAACCGTTTGCAAGATATTGCTTGTTATTCTGTTAAATTTTCCAATACTTATACTTTTTCTCAAATTCGTTATTCATATTTTTTATGTCCTGGACATGCAAAGAGAATGAAATGCACCACATAGCAACCAGCGCTTAAAAATTGACTATCGCTTAAAACCTACGATATTCCCCTTGCATCTACAAGAAAATTAGCAAAAGATTGATATTTCGATATCTCGATTAACATGAAGCATATGGAGAATAAGCGTTTGTAAAAATAGTTTGTACAAGAGTAGAGAAAGTCATGTGAGTGTAACACATCAGATTTTCTCATTCAGGGGCTCTCTAAACATGTTTTCCTGTGAAATCTCGGTATTGAATTTTTGGGTGGAATGCAATACCTTCTCTACCTACCAGGTACGTGGTAGAGAAAGTAAAAACTGAACTTCGAAATCTACCTCCACTTACAGGCTGAATAGAAAACCATCCCCCCTTCCCATAGAATATTCATACAACTTTTGCATTAAACCACTTTTAAAATTGAACCAAATATTTTCTGGAGCAATGTGCATAATTATGTGAAACCTGGCCAACGACTAGTTCCTTACATTTGTGGTCCATTGATATGATTAAAACATATTTTATACCCAAGTGCCCAACTCCGCGACGACTGTGCACTACCTTGCTAGCAAATGTTCAAGTCCCAGCGCATGCGCTCTGGCTTGACCCAAGTGCCCAACCTCGCAAATACGGTGCTCTGCCTTGCTGGCAAATGTAAAGTCCCAGCGCATGCGCTCTGGCTTGACCCAAGTGCCCAACTCCGGATGTGAGCTCTGTTTACCAACGGATATGTTTGAAGTTTCTGCACACTACCGTTTTACTTCATGTGTTGAAACCCAGCACCTTAATAGAAATTCAATTTTTTGTTTATTGTCGCCCAATGAAACATGCCTACAATGTAGGTTTTTCTTTTTATATTTAAATAATGGGGGGGATATTTACTGCGTTTAATATGGATTTTATATAGGGATGGAGATGTATTACGCACTTAATATAGATTTTATATGGGGATGGAGAGGAATTATGTATGTTTAATATAGATTTATATGGGGATGGAGAGGAACTGTGCGCTTAGTATGGATTTATATCGGGATGGAGAGGAATTATGCATGTTTAATATAGATTTATATGGGGATGGAGAGGAATTATGTGCTTAATATGGATTTATATGGGGATGGAAAGGAATTATGCATGTTTAATATAAATTTTATATGGGGATGGAGAGGAATTATGCATGTTTAATATGGATTTATATGGGGATGGAGAGGAATTGTGTGCTTAGTGTGGATTTATATGGGGATGGAGAGGAATTATGCATGTTTAATATAGATTTATATGGGGATGGAGAGGAATTATGTGCTTAATATGGATTTATATGGGGATGGAAAGGAATTATGCATGTTTAATATAAATTTTATATGGGGATGGAGAGGAATTATGCATGTTTAATATAGATTTATATGGGGATGGAGAGGAATTATGTGCTTAATATGGATTTATATGGGGATGGAAAGGAATTATGCATGTTTAATATAAATTTTATATGGGGATGGAGAGGAATTATGCATGTTTAATTTAGATTTATATGGGGATGGAGAGGAATTGTGTGCTTAGTGTGGATTTAAATGGGGATGGAGAGGAATTATGCATGTTTAATATAGATTCATATGGGGATGGAGAGGAATTGTGTGCTTAGTGTGGATTTATATGGGGATGGAGAGGAATTGTAGTATGGATTTATATGGGGATGGAGAGGAATTGTGTGCTTAGTATGGATTTATATCGGGATGGAGAGGAATTATGCATGTTTAATATAGATTTATATGGGGATGGAGAGGAATTGTGTGCTTAGTGTGGATTTATATGGGGATGGAGAGGAATTGTAGTATGGATTTATATGGGGATGGAGAGGAATTGTGTGCTTAATATGGATTTATATGGGGATGGAGAGGAATTGTGTGCTTAGTGTGGATTTATATGGGGATGGAGAGGAATTGTGCGCTTAGTATGGATTTATATGGGGATGGAGAGGAATTATGTGCTTAGTGTGGATTTATATGGGGATGGAGAGGAATTATGTGCTTAGTGTTGATTTATATGGGGATGGAGAGGAATTGTGTGCTTAGTATGGATTTATATGGGGATGGAGAGGAATTATGTGCTTAGTGTGGATTTATATGGGGATGGAGAGGAATTATGTGCTTAGTGTGGATTTATATGGGGATGGAGAGGAATTATGTGCTTAGTGTGGATTTATATGGGGATGGAGAGGAATTATGCATGTTTAATATAGATTTATATGGGGATGGAGAGGAATTATGCATGTTTAATATAGAGTTATATGGGGATGGAGAGGAATTGTGTGCTTAGTGTGGATTTATATGGGGATGGAGAGCAATTGTGCGCTTAGTATAGATTTATATGGGGATGGAGAGGAATTATGCATGTTTAATATAGATTTATATGGGGATGGCGAGGAATTGTGTGCTTAGTATGGATTTATATGGGGATGGAGAGGAATTATGCATGTTTAATATAGATTTATATGGGGATGGCGAGGAATTGTGTGCTTAGTATGGTTTTATATGGGGATGGAGAGGAATTATGCATGTTTAATATAGATTTATATGGGGATGGCGAGGAATTGTGTGCTTAGTATGGATTTATATGCGGATGGAGAGGAATTATGCATGTTTAATATAGATTTATATGGGGATGGCGAGGAATTGTGTGCTTAGTATGGATTTATATGGGGATGGCGAGGAATTGTGTGCTTAGTATGGATTTATATGGGGATGGCGAGGAATTGTGTGCTTAGTGTGGATTTATATGGGGATGGAGAGGAATTGTGCGCTTAGTATGGATTTATATGGGGATGGAGAGGAATTATGCATGTTTAATATAGATTTATATGGGGATGGAGAGGAATTATGTGCTTAATATGGATTTATATGGGGATGGAGAGGAATTATGCATGTTTAATATAGATTTATATGGGAATGGCGAGGAATTGTGTGCTTAATATGGATTTATATGGGGATGGAGAGGAATTATGCATGTTTAATATAGATTTATATGGGGATGGAAAGGAATTATGTGCTTAGTGTGGATTTATATGGGGATGGAGAGGAATTATGCATGTTTAATATAGATTTATATGGGGATGGCGAGGAATTGTGTGCTTAATATGGATTTATATGGGGATGGAGAGGAATTATGCATGTTTAATATAGATTTATATGGGGATGGCGAGGAATTGTGTGCTTAGTGTGGATTTATATGGGGATGGAGAGGAATTATGCATGTTAATGCGATATATTTGGAAATAGAGATGTGTATTTAGAAGGGGTTGGGATTTTCAATGTTTTTTTCAGTTGGGAAAACATGTGGCATAAGCAGTTGTGGAGGTCAGAAGACATGGCTATCTTCCCTACACCTGGATAGGCCATGGAGATATCCTGTAGAAATTTTTCAAAGCGCTGGGTGTCGCTCTGGAGACGATTCAATTTGTTCTGCCGGTACATCCATTTTCCAACGTAACCGGTAGCACGCTCTACACTGGTACATGAAGAGAGTACCTGCTTTAAAGTTCTCCATGACCTTTCTTTGTTTTGCGTGTGATATCGCAGCGGGCTTACGTTAGGGGCTGGTGCAGGTCCTACCCATTGTTTATCTAGGCATTCGGGATTAAATTGCCCTTCTGGCACCCAGAAAGGATCCCTATTTCTGGGAGGATTTATGAAGTTTTTACTATGGTTTACCGTCCCGTGGCCACTGAATACAGTATCACATACTCTGTATGCCCTCCATTCGTCCGTTACAAGAAACTCTCCTCATCAATGTAATCCTGAAGAATGGGCAGCAGAGTTGCTCTGGACCGGTTGGGCACCAGGAGTCCAAAGCGCAGCTTAGTTGTTCGGCTTAGCCCTCCGACCAACCAGTGATTCCGCCACATCACCTGCCATCCAACATTATACTTTCTCTTGAAGAGGTGAGTCTCGTCCACTTCAACAATGTCATTGCGACCACCAAGTTGACGAAAATAGTGCCAGGCTATCTTGGTGGCCACATCGCGGAAGTAGCCGCTCCAGGCTACGGCGGTATCATGTGCTACTCCCAGTTCTTTCTCAATATAAGTTAAGGGACACTTCTGCAGCCACATAAATGCGAACTGAACAATGACATTAGTACCCAGTTCGCCATTAAACCTTACACGCTGGAGAAAGGTATTGCTGGTAGCTTCCAGTCGGTGGCCGTTTGGACATCTAAACCTCCAACCAACGCCTCGATTGGCCGATGCTACAGTACTCATCTGGGCATTGCACTGAGGGCACCTGCGGCCTCGGTTGGCACGACAGTTTTGCATTTCTGCATTCCTATCTGGTACAACTCCATACAATACCAGAAACTCCATACCTTTCTGGTTTGCCTGTCTTTTCTGCTCAGCTGTTAAACAGTACCCAAAATGAGCATTTAAAAGTCTGCTGCATAGAGCGCCGTTGGCAATAAGTTCACGTGCGTCCATCCTGAAGGCAAGCTGAAGACAATGAATGGCACTGAACATTTGCAATGCGATAAATACCCAAAACAGGGGTGTTTCTGTGTTTACCGGAAATGGTCAGGTACTATTGCATCTTATTGTTAATGGGTTGCACGAGGTGGTGGATGGGGGAAGGGCAAGATAAGGAGAGGAGACAAGAATTAAAGCTGACGCAAAACTTCTGGAATCGTGACCCTGATTGCCACCCGAGCTGCCGAGCCTAGGAATGGTTTATGTGTAGCTTAATCAACGAAAGCGATATAATACCTTTGTTTACTCACAGTGCGTAACACATACAGTCTGCGTAGAAAGTGTCCGCATCTAGTTGTAATTTCAAAGAGAATAGTACCTAAATAGTGCTTATTGTATATTTGTAACATTTATAACCATGGCTCCTACGTTTTCAAAGTTAAGTGTACGGTATTATATAGTCAAAGCAGAGAAATAATTGCAAATGTCCTCGACTTCATGAAGCAAGAAGCAGAGATGAAGGAAGAAAATATATGTTCACCCGAGTTCCACAAAAGCCTTAAAGTTCTCAAAGATAAGAAAAAATCGTACTGATGAAAGAGTATAATTGGTCACAGTTAGGAAGAAACATAAGGTCCCTAAACGTATTACAGAAATAGACGATTTCGAAAAAGGCGTCATTCAGCGCACGATTCACAATTTCTATGTGGAAGAAAATAACAATAAGCAGATAGCTCATCAAGCTGAAAGACAGCATAAATTTTCAAGGTGGTATTACAAGTCTCAGAAAAATTATAAAAGATTTAGGGTTCAAGTGGAAGAAAACGAAATCAAATAGAAGAGTTCTAATAGAAAATATATAGATAGATATAGAATAGAAACATACAATCCCAGCTGGAAGAGTACTGTTCTCAGAGGTACAAATTAGAGGTCAAACTTTAGTGTATGAAGATGAGTCATACTTTCACAGCAGTCATACAGCATCTAAAAGTTAAGAGTGATAGCGAATTAGGTTTGCAGGCACCTGTTGCCAAAGGGCAAATACTTATTATCGTTCATGCTGTTGGAAAGATCGGCTTTGTTTCAAATCCCTTCTTTTACAAGTCGCGACAAAAAACAGATTTTCATTAAGAAATGAATACAGAAAATTACATGAAGTGAATTAACACCATGTTGATACCTAATATGCTTACTGGGTCTGTTCTGGTTATCAACAATGCTTCACGATTAAAAAAATCGATCGTTAAATGTATGGAAAACGTACGTTATATCATGAAGCTATTCATTGTTAACCATGTTTAAGACTATCATTACTACCTAACTCTGATTCTCGCCGTAGCCTATCTTTATTTATTTCTACATTTTCATATAAGGGAAAATGTATCAGTAAATTTAACTTAATTTAAAACCTTAAACCTCAACTATTGTTGAGGAACAAATAATTGTCGGTGCGGTAGTCTGTGTGCGTGAACAGTGGTAAACATAACGAAACCAATATTTCCTTAAATGTTAAACTTTTTATTAAACCATTATACCACAATTAAATATTTTGCAACTGTTTTATTCATGATTTTGCATTATGTTTCTTAATATGAAAAAATTCTCCTAAATGCTTTCTAGTATTATCAACCATGGCGCTGCATTAGGAAGATTGCTAATAATATTAGACCATTGTTGCAGTTGTACATTTTGTAATGCCATACTGACAAAAGTCGCAATATATTTAAATGTTACTTACCTCAATCTCTTCATATACACCGTTTAAATTTAAATATATGTGCAATTAACCTATTTTGATTTTCAACATGTACTTGCTACACATCATAGCTTATGCTTCAACATATAATTTACGCAGTGTCTCAATTTCGCCGAAAAGGGGACACTATCTCATCCTTTCCCTGTGAAATTCATATGTTAAAATTTAAACATTTATGACGTACATTCACAAGACTTTCTGTAACCCTTTCTATTTCACAAGTATATATAATACACGGGAGAGGAATAAAATGTCCTCCGTGGTGTAGTGGTTACCATGCTAGCCTCTAGTTCCCGAGATCGTGGGTTCAAACCCGGACGGAGGGCGATGGACTTTTTTCGGGCATAAAAATCCTTAGCATGTTTTCCTTCGGAAGGGAAGTAAAGCCGGTGGTCCCGTGTCGTAGATTTATCGTAAAAGAACCTCAACCCTGATAAAGAGGCCCCTGAGCAAAATTTCCGGTTTTTCACCCCAATATAGAATGGGACGCTAAGGACCACAGCAATTAAACAGCGTCAATAAATAAAACTCAATTTCAATTTGAGAAATAAAATGGCAGTGAATGACTCAGAAATGTACACAGAGAGCGAGGGAAGGAAAGAGTGGATGTGACACACCTTTGTAAGCAATCTGTACACAAAATGATGCTAAGTTCTGAAAAGCATACAGCCAAAATAATTTTGGGGTGAAAAATTCTGATACATTACATTCACATTACTTTTTTCTTACCCTCTATCGCTTATTAGTTTGTATACAAATATTCTTACGATAGCTTATTTTTCTATTTAATTCATTTTAATCTAGATAAATCTTTGCAGCAATAGCTACATTACATTACAGTTACAAAGGGGACAGCGATAGTCAAATGTTGGAGAACTGGACGCTATACGATGACCTTAAAATCGTTAGTTCAAACAGAAGTATCCGTTTATTTTCTATCGTTGATTTACCCTGTAGCTTTGGACCTCCCTAAATGCCCCCTAAAATGCCATGTAATCGCGAGAAACAACTGAATTTTGACAGGACTTCAAGTGAACGACCAAGTGATGAATAATTCCAACCTTTAATAACCAATATCTCGGAAATGGCTTATGAAAAATAAAGAACAACAAAAAAACTCATTTGAAATAAATCGTGTGGTTTACATGAATCTCCTTTTTTTTTTTGGTAGTACGTTTTTGTATTATATTCTTGAACACTTACAACTTCTACAACATTATACAACATTCATTCCGAATGTCTTAACAGGCTATTCTCAGAAAATTACAGATAAACCTGGCATTTGACATGTAAATATCTTATGGTATTTTAATCAAAATCGTTAGAGCCATTTTTAAAAAATAAAACATCTCGAAAAATGTTCCATGCAAAGTATAGTTTGGAATGGAGGAATTTTCTTGAAATTCTTCGTGCCGCATCTTGGAAAACATACAACATGCCAGGTATTTGTCCAACGTTTCGTTTTTGACTTATGCTGTTGACGGACACACACACACACACACAGGCCTTTTTCTAAAAATGCCTTTTTGGGGGGTTCAGGGGTCTCAAAACAGATACATTTCCGGTGAAATCTCAGTACGGAATATTTGGTTGTACACAATACTTTCTATACTTACTATACGTAGCAGAGAAAGTAAGAATGAAAGAAGATATATTGTCAAAAAGGATAATAATTTTGGACAACTTGGACTTCCGTCTCCCTTTGACTTACTCCTGCTGCGAAAAATAAGATCTCTGTTTGCTGACGTTTTTTGGATAAAGGCATTTACTTTTAGGGAATGAAAAATAAATGTATAAGAGGAGCAACCATAGTTGATACTTATGCACTCTAATTGAAAGCGTGGGAACTTTATCTGATTTACCAGAGAGAGAGAGAGAGAGAGAGAGAGAGAGAGAGAGAGAGAGAGAGAGAGAGAGAGAAACTTCGATATGTATAAAAGAGTAATTTAAAACCTTAGGGAATTTCCATTGTAGGGCATTGACACAACACAAGAAGGCGTGTTTGGACATTCTTGGCTGCCTAACTAGCAAAGACTGCTGTAATGGTTTTCTTACCTGGACTCTAAATCCTTTTTACCTACCCATTAACCGCGGCAGGTTAATTTTGAAAAAAATCAAAATATACGCTTGAGATTACAATTTCCATCTGCTGCTTATGCGAGTGCAACGGATTTTCTGAATAAGACGTACGCAAATTGAGCAAAGGTTCAATGACAAGACAGTGAAAGTGATAGAACTAAGTGCATATTTCGAAAGTTTTTAACATTTCAAGAATTTTATGATAATAGCTGTAAAGAACTATGCTTGATGTTAGGACTTAAATATGTTGACGCTGTTATTGCAGACTTTCCTTCTTCTAAGCATGTGCAGAAGCACAATTTATGTCTTCTGATGTTGCTTCTTTTATCTTAACTATTAGGTAGTCGCGTGCAGGTCATAATGACCCCACTGTTAATATAACTACTGATATTTATTTAATGCTGTTGGTCACACTATTCTTTCTCCCAGTACCTTCCCTGAATTGTATTGTCGTCCTGCTGCAATTATTACTGACAGTGCTCGTTTGTGAGTAGAGACGTTTGTTTGTCTCGGGGTCAATTTGTACCCCACGCGACTAGTAGTGTAACTTAAAAATCACGGTGTAAAGTGCATTGAAGAAGTGAAAAAAATTACATATCAAAATAATAAGATGAATAAAGTTTAGAATTGCAATATTAAAAGAAATTCCATTTCATAATCATATATTTTTATGTTTATTTTAGAAGCAGGATCCATGTAGATATCTGCTAGCATGTATGTAATTTACGGAATTTTGCCATGTAATTTGTTTTGGAATATTTATTACTCACAGAATTAACATTGATTCCTGAATTGTATTTAACAATCGTGTAATAATGTGAATACTTGGATAAAAAAAATTAACAAATGCATGGAGTGCATAATGACCCCACGCGACTACTTAACGGTAAAGGTCCGGCATTAGCTATGAAGCACCAAGGACACTAGCTGAAAGTTTGTACTCTACATCCCCGTTTCCACTGCCAGTGCAGAAATGACATTCAGCACAATGAATAGGGTAATGACAAAATTAAGAAAATGGGTGGGTCAGGATACGTTTCAAACCTGTGTGAAGGTGTCAGCAGAAGGGGACGAGGAACCTACAGAACCTTTCATTGATGATGTCATCAACAGATTACCTGTAAAAAAAAAAAAAAGGTCTCGACGCAAAAGTTTGCTGTAAATGTAAGTTATTGCATGCAATAATATTATTTTATCGATTCTCATAATTTTATTCATTATGATAATGAATTAACTGAGGTTATTTTTACTCAGTACTTACACATAATTTAATGAAATATAAGCTTTATTGATACTGTTGTTTTTTTTAATACGGTATGACTAAAATTTGTAGCCTAATAACATTTCCTCCCCCTCCTCTCATCAAGCTTCCCGCCAAAAGAAAGTGGTTGTATTCACTACTGAGGTCAATACGCCTAGTCGCTTTGCGGGTAGTACCATTATAATCCCTCTTTTGTGTCGTAATGTGCAGAATTTCCCCAAGGACAAGGCGACGAATACCTGCATAGCAGTATATCGCATGCTTACCAGTTGTGAACAAATGTTAAAAGTAGTTTGCTGTTCTGTGGTTAAAAGCTTACATTTCAAGTACTGTCTTCCACAGCAAAGAAATTTCAGGGAATGAAGGCAGGGGGGAAATTGCTGATTAGACGTGGTCCGAACGCTGCCTATTTGCTTATTGTACCCTTATTTATGACACACATGACAGCTCAGTTACAGCTCATTGAATATTTTTACTCCTTGCGTAACATGCATTCTCCGTCACATACATTCACTGTCCTTGTCGCATTGTTTCCAGATAAGGATAGCACATTCCTGTCAGGGAGTTTTTCTCCGTTGGCGAACAGTAAACATTTACTTTTTGAGTTCATTAAAAAAAACAAACAAACAAAACTTTTTCATGATTATTACTGAAGAGAAGGTTTTCGCGCGAAAACATAAAATTCGCGTTAAATCGCCTACCAATATCATGAAATATTGAGATACTTTTACCGGAGCTATAAAACATTTTTCACGTTAATCTTTTAATAACAAAAAAAGACGGCTCTATCCATGAGCTCTCCAGGTGTAGGGAAGATACACATGTCTATTTACCTGCTCAAATCTTTATGCCACATATCTTTTCCTAATTGACATAAATATGGAAAATATCATCTTCTACATAAACAACTCCATTTGCACATACATCCCATAAACACATGTAATTCCTCTCCATCCCCATATAAAATCCATAATAACACACAATTCCCCTCCACCCCATATAAAATCCACATTTAAAACACATAATTCCTCTTCATCACCATATAAAATCCATATTAAATACATAATTTCTCCCCATCACCATATAAAATCCATATTAAACATGCACAATTCCTCTCCATCCCCATGTAAAATTTATATTAAACATGCATAATTCCTTTCCATCCCCATATAAATCTATATTAAACATGCATAATTCCTCTCCATCCCCATATAAATCCATACTAAGCACACAATTCCTCTCCATCCCCATATAAATCTATATTAAACATGCATAATTCCTCTCCATCCCCATATAAATCCATACTAAGCGCACAATTCCTCTCCATCCCCATATAAATCTATATTAAACATGCATAATTCCTCTCCATCCCCATATAAAATCTGTATTAAACATGCACAATTCCTCTCCATCCCCATATAAATCTATATTAAACATGCATAATTCCTCTCCATCCCCATGTAAAATTTATATTAAACATGCACAATTCCTCTCCATCCCCATGTAAAATTTATATTAAACATGCATAATTCCTTTCCATCCCCATATAAATCCATATTAAGCACACAATTCCTCTCCATCCCCATATAAATCTATATTAAACATGCATAATTCCTCTCCATCCCCATATAAATCCATACTAAGCGCACAATTCCTCTCCATCCCCATATAAATCTATATTAAACATGCATAATTCCTCTCCATCCCCATATAAAATCTATATTAAGCGCGTAATACATTTCCATCCCTATATAAAATCCATATTAAACGCAGTAAATATCCCCCCCATTATTTAAATATAAAAAGAAAAACCTACATTGTAGGCATGTTTCATTGGGCGACAATAAACAAAAAATTGAATTTCTATTAAGGTGCTGGGTTTCAACACATGAAGTAAAACGGTAGTGTGCAGAAACTTCAAACATATCCGTTGGTAAACAGAGCTCACATCCGGAGTTGGGCACTTGGTTCAAGCCAGAGCGCATGCGCTGGGACTTTACATTTGCCAGCAAGGCAGAGCACCGTATTTGCGAGGTTGGACACTTGGGTCAAGCCAGAGCGCATGCGCTGGGACTGAACATTTGCTAGCAAGGTAGTGCACAGTCGTCGCGGAGTTGGGCACTTGGGTATAAAATATGTTTTAATCATATCAATGGACGACAAATGTAAGGAACTAGTCGTTGGCCAGGTTTCACATTATTACGCACATTGCTCCCGAAAATATTTGGTTCAGTTTTAAAAGTGGTTTAATGCTAAAGTTGTATGAATATTCTATGGGAAGGGGGGACGTTTTCTATTCAGCCTGTAAGTGAAGGTAGATTTCGAAGTTCAGTTTTTACTTTCTCTACCACATACCTGGTAGGTAGAGAAGGTATTGCATTCCACCCAAAAATTCAATACCGAGATTTCACAGGAAAACATGTTTAGAGAGCCCCTGAATGAAAAAATGGCATGTTTAGGAAAAGGTCCGTGCACTCGCGTGCATCTGTGTGTTTTAACAGCATAACTCAAAACCGAAAAGTCAGATAAATACCAAATATATATATACCATTATATTTAGGCTCAGTAACTTCCAAAGATACGACACGAAGATTTTCAAGAAAATTCCTCCACCCCAAACTGTTTTCATGGAACATTTTCCAATTCTTCATTTTCTAAAAAATGGCTATAACTATTTTTATGAAAACGCCATGTATTAAACATATTTACATGACAAATATAACGTATGCCTTGAATTTTCTGGGAATAGTCGTGAAGTGTACTTCATTTGGAAAGAATTTTGTATAATCTTGTATAACTGGTAAACGTTAGGCATTAGACGAAAATGTACTGCACAACAAATGTATACTACTTTATAACCAATTTATTTCAAATACTCTTTTTTTTTTTTTTTTTTTTTTTTATTTTTTTTGGTGGCATCATCACTTCCGACATATTTGTTATTAATGGTTCGATTTGTTCAGTGCCTTGTCGTTTCTTTTTAAGTCCCATAGATTTTCGATGTTTCTGGCGATTGCATGGAAACAGTATGCAACTTTAAGGCTAGTGTGTGGTGTCCAGTTTTAAAACATTTGACTATCGTTGTTCCCATTATAACTTAATGTGTAATGTAGCTATTTCTACAACAGTTTATTTGGATTTCAGTGTATAGACAGAAAAATAATCTGATGTATTGCACTCACATGACTTTCTCTACTCTTGTACACATTTTTGTACAAATGCTTATTTTCCGTCTACTTCATGTTAATCCGATTGCTAATTTTCTTGTAGGTGCAAGGGGAATATGATAGGCTTTAAGCGATAGTCAAATGTTTTAAGAGCTGGTTGCTATGTGGAGCATTTCATATTCTTTGTATGTCCAGGACAAAAAAACGAATAACGAATTTTCATTTGAGAAAAAGTATAAGTATTAGAAAAATTCAAACAAATAACAAGGAATACTTCGGAAATGGTTCACTCGACCAAAAAAAAAAAAAAGAGAGAGAAAAAAAAAGATATATGACAAAGTGTGTGTTTGAGAAAAGCAAAATGTTCGAAAAATGTTCCATGTAAAGGGTAGTCTGGGGTGGGGGATTTCCTTTAAAACCTTCGTGTCGCATCCTTGAAAGATATGATAGTAAACTCAAGTACCAAGTTCCGTATTTATCGGACTTTTCGTTTTTGAGTTATGCTGTTCGCAGCCTGACAGACACGTTTCAAAAATGCTTTATTTGCATTCAGGTCACCTCAAAAACATGCATTTCCGGTGGAATCTCGATATCGAAATTTTGGGTGGAATGCAATACTTCCTCTTCTTCTATACATAATAGAGAAAGTAAGAAGGTTTAGTTAGAATAGGAAAGGTAGAATCAGACGACTGAAAAATCCAATGCCATCGGCGGGATTTGAACCACGAACCTTCCAGTTTTTGTCCAGTTGTTCTAACCATTGTGCTACCATGGCAACATGCAAGTACGGCATTAAATTTTCTAGTGTTATCTACTGTTTTTGGTACTATTAATAAGATATAGTATTAAAAACGTACGCACGTCGAGTAACTGACACAGCGTTTCTTAAGTATTAAGTGGAGAGATAAACAGGCTATAAAAACGTACGTCATGTGACTGTTACGCCGTGTTTTAAACACGTCATAAATACGTACGTTGTGCGACTGTTACGCAGCGTTTTATTTGGTGTACAAATAAACACGTGTTTAAAGCGTACATCGTGTGACTGTTACACGGTCTCCTCTAGTGCCTTTAATGCTTATTTCGCGCGTATGGTCACCTTGCTTCTCCCCGTCCCGATTCTTACCAGACGACGTCATGTAGATGTTTTACCCTGTGCGCATGCGCTGGGACTTGGAATAACAGCTTGACCCGATAGACCAACACCTACCCCTTAGTATTGAATGCAGATGTAGTTGTCATCGTTTGTGAAGAAATCGCCGATCCGAACGCGAATTATTTGTGCCCTACTGAAATGGGGTAATTGGGAAAGTTACTAGAGAAAACGCGGCCATGTTCACGGCAATACTGACGCTGATTCGGAAGTGCCAACTGCAGTACGAATCTGTGAATCCGCTAAGTAAAGGATGTGTTTGTAGTGCTGCTTCTTATTATTCATGTCATATGTCATAGCCGCTTAAAATAAGAATGTGTGAATGTGTTTAGATGTGAAAGTTTAAATAGGATGTTATTAAAGTTTTAATAAAAAAGTTCATTTACCATAACACTGGCAGATAGTTAACGTAACCTCATATATAAAAAAAAAAAACCTAACATTGCATGAATTCAGAAACCTAAGCTTATATAAAAAATCTGATGTGTTACACTCACATGACTTTCTCTACTCTTGAACGAACTATTTTTACAAACGCTTATTTTCCATATGCTTCATGTTAATCGGGATGTTAATCTTATTGCTAATTTTGTTGTAGATGCAAGCGGAATTGGTAGGCTTTTAATTGTTTAATAAAATGTTCTGTGCAAAGGGTAATCTGGGGTGGGAGGATTTCATTGAAAACCTTTGTGTCGCATCTCTGGGAGATACATAACCTAAATACCAAGTTTTGTGTATATCGGACTGTTCGTTTCTGAGTTATGCTGTTCACAGATGGACATGTTTCCCAAGAGAAATGGCTGACGACGTTCCGTGAATTCAGACACGTAAGCTTATATACCAAAAAACCCCAAACGGAGAAATTTGGGGATATATCTGTGCCTTTGGTGGCATTACTTTTTCATATGTTGGTTGCATTGCGTTGCAGCCAGAGAATGACATACAGTGCCATCTGTATGAGACACAGTGACATCTGTTGGACTTGTAACATACAACTTCAGTCGCTAATGCAGGCAAAAGTATGACAATTTACCCGTTATATGTCCAACAGACGAATATTTAATGCCGCCAAAGCCGGTAAGATACTTAGCCTCAAGGTGTAGCCGAGGGATTGAGGGCCACTACCATATGCTAAGATTAATTTTTGCAAACTGCACAAAATAATTTCAGAACTCTGCACCTCTTGCATATGGTCTACTGCAGTACTATATTCTCCTGCTCAACACTTCTAGCAGTATTATCTTAAAGGTCATAGCACAGATTGTCTGTATTCATCATTTGAAGTGGGTTCTATTTAACAGGTTTTTCATTGGCTGCATTGCCACGTATCTCTTGCAAATTGTTTTTTCTTTTTCACTGTGAGAGCATTAGTTTGCACAACCATGAACACTTTTGGGACAGTTTTATGGCATTGACTAGTACCATATGCTAAGATTACACACTTTTGCATACTGCACAAAACAATACTGCTATTTTATCTAAAAATCATTTAAATTTTCAGACTTCAGTAAAGAAAGATGTAAAACATTTGGTATTGGATACTTCATAAGGGAGAAATGCAAATAAAGAATGTTGAATACCTGCAAAATAAAAAATATGGAATACATGAATACTAATTGTAAGAACTATCAAACAATGAGAAATTAATCGCATTATTGCAAATTTCAATGGTTTCAAAATTTTCTACCTCCACCTGTGCCCCCACTATTTCCTATAACCAAGCGGCTGCTCCTTCCCCTGCCCATGTATTTTCTTTTCCATAGTGCCACAAAACACCATTGGGGGCATTGATGTGTTTAGAGGGGAAAATTGTGGATAATTGGTGGGTTCCAGAATGTCCACTATTCCCAAATGCTCTTCCAGGGGAGCATGACTTGTGAAGAAAGTAGTGGAAAATCTTTAATACTTCAAGGAAAATGTCTTAATTCTCCTACAAATGGTACCCTATGTCATTCTCTAGCTGTGTGCGGTTTCAAATGTACAAACAAATTGCTGGCAACATATGAATAACAAATACTGCCAATGCCGGCTAGTGAAGCAAGCGTGCAGGTTTCTCATTTACGGTAGGTTAAGGTTCGGTTAGACTTTTTATATATAAGCATTACCTATATGCAGAGTAAGCCAAAAAATTACGAACCGGCTGCGCAGTGTTTTTCCTGTCTGCATCCTTGGCACTCGTTGCGCTATCATTAAAGGGCGTGGATGAAACCATACAACATTTTTAAAACTACTTGTAAAGGCTTTACTTACCAACTATGAAAGGAGATGCTGAAACTGGCCACCGTCGTCCATACATTTTTGACACCTCTTTAGGAAACTATCTCTCACCGTAGTTCACATTGGGAAATGCTGACAATTTCCTGGCAGATATTTTGTTTAGACGAGGGTGGTCAGTTTCAGCACCTCCTTTCATAAAGTTGGTAAGTAAAGCCTTTAAAAGTAATTTTAAAAATGTTGTATGGTTTCATCCGTGCCCTTCTAAGATAACTGCAACGAGCACTGAGGATGTGAACAGGAAAAACACAGTGCAGGCCAGTTCGTAGTTTTTTGGCTTACTCTGTATATGCAGGAAGCAAAAATGAAGACAAAGAAATAACACATTGCTAATCTTGGAGACTTTGCTTCTCATTTAGATTGGTGCATGTGCAGTAGCGACAAGATGGCCATCTTTTTCTTTACAATGTAACTCTGCTATAAAAAGTTAAGCACCTAAAAAGGGTAAGCTGGTGGGCACTAGGTCTGGGACAGACATTAGCTACAAACAACGCTCCTAAGGTAATAACTTAATTATCTTCCTTTCATCTCTTAGGGCTTGTATTATGATCTCTGGTTAAAAACTGTGGTTTTCTAACTTAGTTATTGTTACCTGTTGTTTAAATGCAAGGTAACTGTGGAGTAGTTAACCTGGAGTTTAACAATTTGGTATGATTGGCAACATTTTCTTGTGTGTTTTCACACCACCTAGGTGTAAACTTGTAACATTAGATCTTTAAAATACGCTTTCTGCTGTAATTCTCTTGAGTTTGCTATCTGATTTGTGTGTATAAAAAGGTCTATAGTTACTATTCAATTAGTTTGAGGAAATTCTTGATTTATATGTATCGTGGCTGGATGCATACAGGAACGTAATAAAGCATATTTGTTAATTTTATGATTTGTATAGGTTAGTTGGCACATTTCTAAGGGTTATGCCGTTAGTTCAGTGTGCATTAGAATAGGTTAAGTGCGTTTCGGTATGTCGAAAAAAAATGATTTTCCATTAATATATTTCTTGGAGGTAGTGTAAAATAGGATAGTTATATGTGTAGCGTAGTTTGAAAATAAATTAAGCATTTTGGAATATTAGGTTATGTGGGATTTCATTCTCAATATGATTTAGGTTAATGCAAAAAATAGATTTTGCATATAAGAACGTGGTGGTAGCAGGAATGCTATTAGTCCCTCTTGATTTTCTAACATATGCTAACATGTATTGTATTAGTGTTGCTGTTAAAACCTTTCAAACTGATTCGAGCAGGAATGAAATGCTAGTGTACATTAGTGTTGTACTTTACTTCTGCCACGTGCTTGATGGCACGGAGGTATTAACTGTAAGGCTTACTCTGCTACATTGAAATTTGTGATGCTTTGTTCAAGAAACAATTTCGACAGGTGTGTTGAGTTAAAAAAAGACTAAAAACTCAGGAAGAGGTTGTGACGCTGCTACAAATTGTTACAGAACTCAAGTGTGATAGAAAATAGAGCTATAGTGCAATTTTTGTTAGCCTGAATCATTTCCCAGCTTCCTTGCCCCTCTCCTCAAATTTATTTTTCCGAGAACTTATTCCTATTATATAAATAATGCCTGAGCATTCACCTTGGCATTGCTACAAAAGGAATAATGTAGAGCTTTCACTAGATTAAAACATTTCAGAATATTAAATTATATAGGTTTTGTTGTTAACATGCTGTGTGTAATGTGAATAAAATTATTAGTAAATGCTTATGTTCAGAAGGAAACCCCACAAACAAATAAATAATGGAAAACTTATGTTAAGTAGGATTTTGCCGTTAATATGCTCTTGTAGGTTAGTATGGAAATATGTTGGGTGATTTCATAACTTAATGGATGTTTGTTTTCAGCTTCCCATAGGACATTTTGGAATATAAGTTTTTTTTTATGTTTTGTAAAGGTTACTTGCAAAACGGGTTAGACACATGAATATTGGATTAATATGAGTTACATTATACCTTTAAGCAAATATTACTGTCATTCATGTTAAAAGAAAAATACAATAAAATTATATGCAAACTATGTCTATTGGACGTATTATGCAGTAGAAATCAGTAACACTTGAAGGAACCAGTGCAACTTTTGACAATGTGATAATGTTTATGAAACTCACCCTTGTCCCAATCCTGGAAATTACTTTTTCGGCAAGTCGTCCTCCATGGTGTAGTGGTTACCATGCTAGCCTCTAGTTCCCGAGATCGCGGTTTCAAACACGCCAGAGGGCGATGGATTTTTGTTTGGGGGGGGGCATAAAAATCCTTAGCATGGCTTCCTTTGGAAGGGAAGTAAAGCCAATTGTCCTATGTCATAGATTTATGGTACGTAAAAGAACCTCAAGCCTGATAGAGAGGCCTCTGAGCAAAATTACCAGTCTTTCATGCCCAATGCAGAATGGGATGCTAAGAACCACAGCAGTTAAAGAGCATTCATACATGAAACTCAATTTCTTTTTCCTTTTTTTTCTCCCCTCCACTCTTTTGGAAGTCTTATTTTAGCTTTCCTCCTGTTATATAAATATTGCTTTAATATTTTGCGTTGGAATCACTATTGACTATTAATTGAGGCCAAAGGTACACCATCTTTGTATGGTTACCGCGAAGTTAGTACCCTAATGGCTACCTGATGTGCGGTTAGTTCATTGCTAAGAGTAACTTCTGGTTAGCTGTTTAACTGAAGGTTGTAATATGAAAATTCCCTGACTCCCAATTAAGATCTAACCACAACCTTAACTGGAAATTGTAATGCAGGTCCTTGATCATCATTTTTATTCCTTGCCAAGTATGCAAATTAAGCCAAATCCTTACCTTTTCATATTTTCTTATGTCATATTGTCAAACACAGGAATCACCTAATGAATTTCGAACTGCCGCCACCCAGCAGCCTTTGGAGGTTCATCAGGCCAGCACCAGAGAACACCACTAGCCACACACATCCCCCAGACAATGACCGGAAGCATCAGTTGAGAACATGCTGACGATGGGAACAAGCCGTCTCCCGAAACGCGTTCAAGTAAGAATATTTTAGTGATGTAGTGTAACAACCCTCAACTCTCTTTATTTTAAATTATGACACATCACTGTTACTAGCTTCTAAATCTTCAAAATTAGTCAACTTGATATACACTTGTTTGACACTTTCCAAGGTCAATGACCTGATATAATATTAATGATGAGCGAAGTTTGCTCATTAACCATCACATTCACTATTAAGCATGTTATATGCTATACATTATACATAAAATTTAAATAGACATATTTACACTTGTTACCCTTTGTTTACAGTTTGTTTCCTAGACATTTTTAATATTTCTTACAATTTGTAGTTGCTACTCAGTTTTTCTTACTAACAATGGAGTTTTTTTATTATTTTTTTTATTACTTCTTTTTATCTAAACTTTCCTTTGTTATTGATAGTTTTCTACATTTAGTAAAATATTATTTTAAATAGTACTTTATAATTTTAAATTACACTGCTTTCCCCTTTTATGTTCCAGATACATTATTTTGTTTTTCTCTTGTGCCACACATAACCTGCATACTTTACTTTCCTTTTCGTTCCACAGATTGTTTACATTTATTTTCTCTTTCTTTTTGTTCCACACACAACGTAAATACTTTATTTTCCCTTTCTTGTTGTTCTTATGGCATAGACTTTTTAGCTTTGCCCTAATTTTATGTTGCACAGAATAATAGTTTGGCATCTGGTTTGGTACATGCATATGTGTGTCATCATTCTTGGTGTATGTTTGAGAGGCTGATGCTATGGAAAAAGCAGTAGCATCTCTTGTGGTGTTAGTTAACAATGGTGATACATTTCTTTCTGTACTTGCATTATTGACATGCGTTTGGTTAGCATTTACAGAATTAGTTACATTTGCATTTACCCTTGGTACTGTTACATCTATTTGTATTTGCACAATGTTTACATTTGTTTTTTCTATTTTTTCAGTTTCCTGACTAGTTTCTCGTATTTTATTTAACTCTGTTTTCAGCTCTGTACCAGTTTCATTTAACTTGTTATTAGTTTCCTTTCTCAGTTCTGTACTAGTTTCAGTTAATTTATTATTAGTTTCCTTTCTCAGTTCTGTACTAGTTTCATTTGATTTATTATTAGTTTCCTTTCTCAGCTCTACTAGTCTCAGTTAATTTATTACATTCAGTTATAGTTTTACTTAACCCTACTCTCATTTCTTTTATCTCTCTCTTTAGCTCTGCAGTACTTTCAGTTACATTATTATTTGTCATTTATTGCTTTTAGAATGCACATAAATTGTTGCTGAAAGAAGTTTTCTTGCTATTGTTTCCTAGATATGTGAGGGTTTCTTTCTTTTGTTGTTCCCTGCACTAACATATGTAAAGGTGATTGACCTTGCATACTACTGCTATCTCTTTCTACGTCTACCTCTGAATTTTCAGATAACTGCTCTTCTACATCTAACCTATCTGTTTTCTCTAGCTCTGATTGTAAATCTACATTACAATCTGTAATGGCTGACCTAACCTCTCCTACTTCCATTGTTTTCAGTTTCCATCTTACTTTGTATATTTGCCTTTGAATTGCTTAATTTTAGTTTTCCACTTCTTAATAACATGAATTTTGCTCAAAAATAACAATATATTTTTTCTAAACTTGACAATTATAATATACAATGGAATTTCCTGACCTTTTGTTCTGGCTGTTATTAAACTTTTATGCTCAGTGTTCCAACGCAGATTGTTGTTGCGTTGTTAACTGTGTGCCCCTTACTCCTGAAGAATTGTTGCTGTCCTTGGATATTGTTGATGATCTTGAATTTCTGAGATGTAGTCTTGTGGTTTCGTTGATTCTGGTCATTCTGCGTTGTTTTGTCGATCTTTTCTTCTTAGATGTCGTCACAAATTCTTGTCCATTCTCGCCACGCAGTTGGACGCCAACTTGAAGTAAAATTGTTGCTTTAATTTATCTGCCCCATGTATGGGAGCCAACTTGAAGGTGTTATGTTACGTAATATCTTTTTACGTAATTTATTAAGCTTCATGCATTGGAAGCTAACTTGAAGTATTGTTCTTGGAGTTACTTTGTTTAAGAAGTTTGCAACACGCTTTGGGTGTCGGTTTGAAGTTGTTGATTACGTAATAGTTACTGTTAATGCAATATGGTGCTACATACGAGAAGCTGATTTTGAAGATGTAATTTTGTTGTTACACTCCAAGTTTTACACTATAATATTTAACGTTGTTATTAAAACTGCTTCTATATATTATTTATGTTTTAATTTGCCTCGGTTGCGTCAGTAATGTTTGTAGAGTCGTGTATCTCTTAGGTAAGGTGCAGTACGACAATAATTGTAGACATACACAGAATTTATGTTTTTAAATTCACTTCTTTTATTTATCCTTTGCACATTTTATAAAGCACTACACTTTTTAAGAGCTGTGAGATTCTTTAATACTTTCACTTAGCGCGTATACATATTTTACTATTCACATGTAATATTTCTGTAGAGAACACATCTTCCATCTGGTCACTACCAAGGTTTGCCAGCAACTGAACATGTTTCAACCATTAAACCTGTAAGTTTCAGTATTTCAAGTCTCTGATTGGCTAATTCTAGTCCAATAGAATATCTGCATTTTACTTAAAGTTTTTCTTTGCTGTTGATTGGCTAATTTTAACTGTTACTGAATTTACATTATCGTTGCTGTAATCATGACTAGTAACATTCAAACTCTTAAACTGATTATTGCTACAAGGTTACCTCATTGTTAGCAACTTAAAACTTATTATTCTCACAGCTCTTGCAATATTAAAGTATGTAATGTATTCACATAACATTTTTAAAACATGTTTACAATAAAAATAAGCATTTGCAATGACTTGCATACAATTTAAACAATTATTACATATATATTGTTTCAAGATGGGCTGTTATTGAATTTACTTATAAAATACAATTGAAATTATTCAGGTATTAAAATACTGCCTCATGGGAAGCATGCCATTTGCCAGTAGAGTAGGATACTCATAGCCCCTTAAATTTAAGATTTCTCATGGAAATTATAACTACAACAATAACAATAACCACATAAATTTGTTATAGAAGATATTGGAAATTATGTCCTGGTGACACATTATTACACCTTTTAAGAAACTTTGCATTAACACGCGTTAATTCTTCGTGGCGATGTGAATAAAACCATGCTTTGTTGTAAAAAAAAATTAAGCACCGTTCAATAGAGTTATTATTAACATTAACTGCACTGTGATAGCTCAGTGGTTTCATTCGTGGCTCTTGTGCTGAGGGTCCACGGTTCGATTCCTGGCTCTGGGATGTTAGTTTTAAGTTGGTCCTATCCAAACATTCACCTTTGACTAGCTCATATGAAGTATCCTCAGGGACCAAGGTGGTTTGGAGTCCACGGTATGCTGTAGGTCCTGCTATTCCATCACCATTTACAATTATTACCCCCTCATAGGAAAATGAAACGAGTTTTATTTATGAACGCTCTTTAACTGCTATGTTTCTTAGCATCCCATTCTATAATGGGTGTGAAAGATAGCAACTATTTGCTCAGAGGCCTCTAATCAGGCTTGAGGTTCTTTTATGTGCTGTAAATCTACGACACGGGACCATCAGCTTTACTTCCCTTCCAAAGCAAGCCACGCTAAGGATTTTTACACCTGAAAAAATCTATCACACTCCACCTGGTTTGAACCTGTGACCTTGGAAACTAGAGGCTAGCATGGTACCCCTAGACCACAGAGGAGACCTCTCATCAGAGGAAATGAACTCTGCTCTCTGGGTATCTCCAGTTAATAAATGTACTCCATATATTGTCGTAACCTCTTTACTATTCTAGCTCAATGGGGGGTAGAGCAGGTACCGTGAAGAGATCGAGTATGCTATCACACATTATGCGAGGTCCGACGGGGGATGTAGCTAAATGAAATTATGAAAAATATACTAAAATGTCCCTAGCAATATCAGTAGTTCATGATGTGGATGAGGAAAGGGTCTATCTAGTATAGAAATTCATGTCAGCATTGCCTGGATGGCAACTACATTTATTGATAAAAGGAAATGCAATACCTCCTTGCCTGTCGGTGGGGACGCCATGCTCTTGCATGGACAGCTGCGCACGCTACGAGCTTGCTCCTAGCAGTAACTCGACTCGACTGTGACTGAACCACGCTAACCTTGGCGTGGGTACGCTACGTTCAAACTGGTTTTTCAATCCCCTCCACTCTTGCGCAATATCCGATCTGGTCCACCAGGTCACATACGCAATAATGCTCATACGTCACAATATTATCTAGTGGCACGTTTCCCAGAGGTCATTGACCGTATGGGATGTGTTGCAAAATGAGGAAAGTTTCATTCACACTGGAGAGTTCAATGTCCAAAATTGAGTGAATTTCTCGCCCAAAGTTTTCTTTTAGTTCTTCCATGGAATTTGTTGCATACACCTTATTTTTGATGTGATCATCAGTCAGGTAAGTTTCTGTAATTGGATTTTGCAAAATGATAGAATAATTGACTCTCACTTAATGTTCTTCTCTGATGAAGTATTGTTCCATTTATATGGTTATGTTTAGTCACAAAATAACAGATATTGGAGTACAGAGAAACCTGATCTTGCACATGAGATTCCCTCGCATGATGCAAAGATTGGTGCAGAGTAAATGCAAAATAACAGTACGTATAATTTTTGGACAAACAATAAATGCAGAGGTACAGGAGTGACCTAGTCACACCATCTATGGAACAGCTGACCAACGTTAAATGTCAGTCAGGACTTTTCCAACAAGTCTGCTATCGTGCACTCAGTTGATGAGTCATTAAATTTAATTCAGGAAATGTTTTTAAGATAGGGTAATTAGTAAAGGATTACGGTCCTCACGATCTCCTGATTTAATTGTATTTGATTTTTATCTATTAGGGAACTTGAAAAATAGGTGTATGTAATAAACTCCATATTATTGAAAGAACTAAAAGAAAAATCAGGTGAGAAGTTTACTCAGTTTCGGTTATTGAACTCTCCAGTGTAAATGAAAATTTGCTGAGAAGATGCCAGAGATATTCGGATAGAGAAGAACATTTCCAACATCTCTTATGGTAAGATATGTTGTTATCGTTGTAATTGTAAGTTCTGTATATATGAAAATGCGAGGTGGTTGCAGGGATATTATAACTGTTTAGGCAGGAGCTCAAGCTGTGGTGGCCACAATGTGAAAGAAAGATAGCTAAATGAAATTTTGATATGATAAAAACATCTCAATTCTGTTTTTCATCTACTCTGGTGTTTATAAGCGGGTTAGTTATATTTTAAAAAATTATTTGCCTGTAAATTTTAATGAAAAAAGTGTGAAATTATGAGAAAAGCCTTATCTTCCTTATACCACATTATCGTATGAAAGTACAGGGAGAGCCAAAAGACTACAAACTGGCTGTGCAGTGCTTTTCCTGTCCGCATCCTTGGCGCTCATTCACATCTGCCGCTATCGCTATCATAGAAAGGCACCGATGAAACGTTACAACATTTTTAAAACTACTTTTAAAGGCTTTACTTACCAACTTTATGAAAGGAGATGCTGATACTGGCCACCACCATTGTCCATACATTTTTGGCAACTCTTTAGGAAACTAATCATCACACTCTGTAGTTCATGTTGAGAAATGCTGGAAATTTCCTGGCGGATATTTTGTTTTAATTCTTCCGGGTTGTGTGGGTTTGTCTTTTACATGTAAGTTACCCCAGAAATAAAACTCTCAGGGGATTAGGTCGGGGGACTGAGGGCGCCACAAATCTCTACTAATAATTCTGTCCTCAAACACACTTTGATAAAGTTGTTAAGTAAAGCCTTTAAAAGTAGTTTTAAAAATGTTGTATGGTTTCATCCGTGCTTTTCTATGATAGCAGCAGACGGCAACAAGTGCCAAGGACGCGGACAGATAAAACACTGCGCAGTCGGTTCGTAGTCTTTTGGCTCTCCCTATAGATCAGTGAACTTAGAAGGTATGCATCTGTATGCTGTAAAAATTTCAGTCTGATATTATAAATAGTTTCTGGCTGCAACACTTGTGCAGTCAGCACTGATAAGCTAATGGTGCTTGCACAGTGGCGCACGTTAATTATTGAAAGCATGAATATTTTTAGTTCTGATGCATATTTTTGGTGGAAAGGTTAAATCAGACTAAAAAATCCAATGCCATAACCGGGATTCAAACCACAGATCTTCAGCTTTCCATGCCATTGCTCTGACCAACTGAGCTACAATGGCAACATGCCATTTCGACATTAAATTCCCCAACTTATCAAATTTTCTCCTGTACACCACAAGACATTCTCAAATTTATTTTGAGATAACATTGTTAAGACTTAAGTGCTGGGATTCATATTAACCACTATTAGTTCAGAAAATGATAATTATGAGTATTCAATAGTACTGAGTAAGTGCTTAAGATATTGTAAGTTGCTTTAGGGGTATATTATTTCCAAATGAATTTGTGAATGTCTTATGGTTTACTGGGAAATATTTGAGTCATACCGGCATGTTGCCATCATAGTTTTGCTATGCCTTTGAATTTTTCAGTCTGATTCTACCTTAACAACTTCAGCCTTCATGGACGTGTGGAAGAACAAACAATTATCCATATTTTCAGTGTTTTAGTTGTATCTCCTCCTCCCCCATTCCTCAAAATCCTGAGAATTTTCAACCTTTTAAGTTTAACTTACAGTGTTGCCAAAATGAATTGTCATTAACTTAGATGATGCACTTGATTGTTTCAGGATACAAAAATAACTCAGAACCCTAAGGCCATGAGTACATCTGACCTGTACTAGCCCAGCAGTTTCTCCTATCATTGTAAGTTATCTCAGAGTTGATCATTCAGTTGTAACACTATTACAACTTAAAAAAGGATGCCCATAGCAAGCGATTGAAAGCTTTGCAAAAAGAATTGGATTATCTCCAACCTACCACGGTTGGTAGGTACCACGTACCAACCCAGTGACGAGTAATCAATGCTCAATGTTTCCGTTAAAATGCCATTTGAGGCAGTATTTTAATGCCTAAATGATATTAATTGTATTTTTTATTAATTAAATTCAATAACAGCCCACCTAGAAAGCAATATGTATATAATTATTATATAAATTGTATGTAAAGTCATTGTAAATACTTATTTTTATTGTAAACGTATTTATTAGTGATATGTAAATGTTTATATACTCTAATAGTGCCAAAAACTGTGAGAATACTATGTTTTAGGATGTTAATAATGAGGCAATAATGTAATTTTGGTGGCAATAATGTAATTTGGTGACAATGTGTTTGGAGTTTTAAAAGTACTGGTTATGAAAAAGATCGGTAATAACGTAATTTCGCTTAGTTTGGAATTAGCCAATCAAAAGTAAATAAGATTTTTAGTTTGAACACTTAAATTCTATTGGACTAGAATTAGCCAATAAGAGAATGGCATTACCGATGCTAAAGGTTTTCACCATTGAATCTATTCAGTCTCGGGCAAGATGTAGTACACAGAAGACGTGAAAGTCACGGACATGAAGTTGTGGAGAGCAGACGTGAAAGTCATGAGTAAAAATGTTATAAAGTATAAATGATAAAAAAATTTTGTTCTCCGCCAAAAAATGTATTAAGTGCTCACAGTTTTATTTATAAAGTGTTGTGTTTATTAAATGTGCAAATATAAAGTGAAATAAAAAAGAAGTAAAAATTAAAAAGTAAATTGTGTGGCGTCTTGTAATTTGAGTCTTATCACAACCCTACAAGACATTGTGTTTCTATAATGCGACTGAAAGCAGCCGAGGCAAATAACTTATAATATTACGTAAAAACAAGCATCATCTTCACTATAAAGTTTGGGGTCCTAAACTTCAAATAACATCAAAGTGTATCTTCACTACGTAACCCACAACTTCTTCAAATTGGCTTCCATACGTGGGGCAGATAAACATAAAGCAACTCCATAACATAGAATATATATTCTTCACATTAGAGTCGTTGTTTTTTTGGTAGCCAGCCAGAGGAATCCATAGAAAACTCTCAGCCATTGATATAAATGTACTAAGTGCAAAATATGAATCAAATGATATCAATCCTTATGGTTTGGAAACAAAAGATGAAGAAAAGGAAATGAAAATCTTTGTGAGGGGTGTCTTGGCAAAATAATGTAAGTAAACGAATTAACATGTTACTTGAAGGTGTGTTCTTCAACTGTTGAAGTATTGTTACATATTGTTTTTACGTAAACTTGAAGATTATGTTGTGCTGCTTTTGTTTTGTTTGGTTACGTAATTTTAACTGCCCCACATATGGGAGCCAAACTTTAGTAGAATTTGTTGTTGCGTAATGTTTAAACTTGAAGATAGTGTGTGCATACGTAAATAATTAGTTGCTTTAAGGAGTTTGCAACACGCTTTGAGCTTCGGTTTGAATTTGTTGATTACATAATGTGCTACTACGTATGAGAAGTTGATTTTAGGATGTGTTTTTGTTATTACACTCAAAGTTTTACCTATAATAATTAACTTTGTTATTAACACTGCTTTTATATATTACTTATGTTTGAATTTGCCTCGGCTGCGTCAGTCTTACTTTAGAGACATGTTTCTCCTAATCAGGGTGTGGTGCAACAAGAATGTAGACATCACAGAATTTAACTTGTTTTTTTAATTCACTTCTTTATTTAATCCTTGCACATTTTTATAAAGCACTACACTTTTTAAGAACTGCGAAATCTTCAGTACTTTTACTTAGCACATATACATATTTTTACTATTCTCATGTAGAGAACACCACTACCAAGATTCGCCAGCAACTGAGCAACTTTCAACGGTAAAAAACCCGTAACCTTCAGTATTTCAAGTCTCTGATTGGCTAATTCTAGTCCAATAAAATATCTGCATTTAACTTAAAACTTTTCTTTGCTGTTGATTGGCTAATTTAAAACTGTCACAGAAATTATGTTATCGTTGCTCTAATCATGACTAGTAATATTCAAACTTTTAAACTCATTATTGCCACAAGGTTACCTCATTATTACCTTAACACTCACTGGTTTTTCACTACACTCGTGTATAGCTGAATACTTCATATACACTTGTTTGACACTTTCCAAGGTTAATGACCTGGTATAAGATTAATGATCTGAGCGAAGTTTGCTCATTCACCATCACATTCACTATCAAGTATTTTATATGCTATACATTTTACATAAAATTAGACATATTTACACTTACGTATATATTGTAATGAAAAGAAGCTAGAAACAGTGATGTGTATTGAATTTATTTAAAGGTGAGTCGGAATTGTTACACTAACATCACTTAAGTTTACTCACTTAACATGTTTCGGGAAACAGTTGTTCCCATCCTCAGAAGGTTAATTCGACGTGACCAGTCGAATTAACCTTCTGAGGATGGGAACAACTTTTTCAGAAACATGTTAAGTGAGTAAACTTAAGTGATGTTAGTGTAACAATTCCGACTCACCTTTAAATAAATATTTACACTTGTTACCCTTTCTTTATAATTTATTTCTTAAATATTTTAACATTTCTTACAATTTCTAACTTATACAATATAAATGTAGTTGCTACTCAGTTTTTCTTACTAACAATGGATTTTTATTACTTTTCTTTATCTAAACTTTGCTTTATTATTAACCAGTTGCTACATTTAGTAAAATATTATTTTAAATAGTACTTCACAATTTTAAATTACATTGCTTTCCCCTTTTATGTTCCTGATACATTATTTTGTTTTTCTCTTGTGCCACATATAACCTAAATACTTTGTTTTCTTTTTGTTTCTCGGACTGTTTACATTTATTTTCTGTTTCTTTTTGTGTCACACATACCCTACATACTTTACTTTGCCTCTCTTTTTGTTCCTCAGACTGTTTACATTTATTTTCTGTTTCTTTTTGTTCCTCGGCCACAGACTTTTTAGCTTTGTCCTAGTTTTATGTTGCACAGTTGTTTTTTACATCAAATTTGGTACATGTACGTCATCATTATTGTTGTGTGTTTGAGAAGCTGATGCTATGGAAAAAGCAATAGCATCTCTTGTTTTGTTAGTTAACAAAGGTGATACATTTCTTTCTGTACTTGCATTATTGACATGCATTTGGTTAGCCATTTACAGAACTAGTTGAACTTGCATTTACCTTTGGTACTGTTACATCTATTTATATTTGCACAATGTTTACATTTGTGTTTTCTACTTCTTCAGTTTCCTGACTAGTTTCTTGTACTTTATTTAACTCTGTTTTCAACTCTGTACTAGTTTCATTTAACTTATTATTAGTTTCCTTTCCCAGTTCTGTACTAGTTTCATTTGACTTATTATAATATACAATGGAATTTCCTGACCTTTTGTTCTGGCTATTAAACTTTTATACTCAGTGTTCCCGCGTAGTTTGTTGTTGAGATGTTAACCATGTGCCCCTTATTCCTGGAGAATTGCTGCTGTCTTTGGACTTTGTTGACGATCTTGAAATTCTGAGATGTAGTCTCGTGGTTTCGTTGATTCTGGTTGTGTTGTTTCGTCGAACTTTTCTTCTCTGATGTCGCAAATTCCTGTTGATTGTCACTGTCTATTCGTGCCCCACGTTGGGCGCCAACTTGAAGGTGTGTTCTTTAACTGTTGAAGTTTATTGTTATGTATTATTTTTACGTAAACTTGAAGATTATGTTGTGCTGCTTTTGTTTTGTTTGGTTACGTAATTTTAACTGCCCTACATATGGGAGCCAAACTTGTAGTAGAATTTGTTGTTGTGTAATGTTTAAACTTGAAGATAGTGTGTGCTTACGTAAATAATTAGTTGCTTTAAGGAGTTTGTAGCACGCTTTGGGCTTCGGTTTGAATTTGTTGATTACATAATAGTTACTGTTGTTACATAATGTGCTACTACGTATGAGAAGTTGATTTTAGGATGTGGCTTTGTTATTACAGAGATGCCGCGCGGCAACTCCAGTAGACCCGTTGACCTGCTCTGCGTCAGCACTGTCTTGCTGCACCCCTGGTACATGTTAGACACCAAGGTTTGTAATTTTGCTCCAACGCCGTGGTGTCTGAACCTCGCCTCGATCGCCTGGTGCCGGAGGGACCCAAAGGCGTTGGAAAAGTCGAGACATGCAATGTAGATGTCCCCAACTCTGTTCCTGGCTATCTCCATTTCGGTGGCTAAAGCGAAGTTGTGCTCTAGAACACCATCAAAGGCCATAAACCCCTTCTGCGAAGGGGACAATACTCGGTTGTGGTGACCCGGCCAACCAGGACCCCAGTGAACAGCTTGTATACTGTCCTCATCAGGGCAATTGGTCGCCAGCGTTTGATGACATCCCTGGGACCACCGTTATGTATAACGATAGTACTGCTCTCCTTCCATGTTTTGGGAATGTTGGCGTACGTCGGACATGTTGAAGCTCGCCGTGAGAAGTCTGCAGCCGGTGTCAACCGCCTTCCAGTTATAGTACATGATCCTGTCATCCCCTGGCGCAGAATTCTCGGATCTCCTTAGCCTTCGCTGAATTTCCTCTTGCGTGATCCGGTGCATAGGGACCGGGTCCTCGGCGGTGCCAACGTCACGATACCAGTTACACACCAATGGCATTGCCCTACCCATGTTGCTGAAGTGCTCCTGGATGACGTCCCTCGGGATTTCCTCCCCCATGACCAGCCTCAGCATTCTCCGTCTTATGTCGGTATAAGCGCTGGATGTACTTCGGGTCATCCGCATCTGGTTGGCGAGCTCTGTCTCCTGCCCTTGGGGTGGACACCTTCAGGGACTCCTGGATCTCCCTTGTGACACCTCCAAGGTCTCCTGGAAGCGCTGCCACCCTTCGTTGCTCTTGCCTTCAGCCAGGATCCTCTGGAGAGACGGAAGGTGCCTAGTGCACCACCATCTGGTCATTTTATTCCAGGACTGGTTCGTTGATTGGTTGGTGCCCCCGAAGATCCTCATCCTGGAGCACTCCAGCTTCATCTTCACATTCCGGGGGTTCCTCCGGCGGGCTGGAGCTCGGCATCACCTCTTCCTTATCAGGGGCGTCATACTCTGCATCGTCCCTATAGGTCGGCAACCTGGTGCGCCGCAGAGGCGGACAGCGACCGGTTCACCACATCCTGGATCGCGTCTAAGGTCGCAGATCTCCTCCCATCCTCTTGCACACTTCGGTCACTCAGCCTCCGTAAAGGCGAGCTGCCTCGCGTGTCATGCAAGGAGGGCGCGGCACCCAAGTTCTCACCCTCTATTGAATTTCCCGATGTCCTCATCGACGACCACGCTGACGGCGAGGGGCTCTCCAAGTGTAGCTCCTACGCCACTGTGCCGGAGATGCTGGCCTCCTGCTGCTCCAGGATGGCTAGTTTCGGATGCACCTCTACCCTCCTGGTTTCCGGAGAGTCACGCTCCGGTGCCCTTACCCGAATGTCCTCCCTCTCGTGCCATATGTGTTTGGACAAGGCACGACGTGAAGGGAAGCTCCTCCAACACCTGCTGCAGCCGTTCTCAAGCTCCGCCTCCTGGTGACTGGCTCCCTCTCTGAGAACCTGTGAGTAGTAGGCCTGAGCCCCAACTCCCGGTTGCACCCGTTGCAGATGTTTCTCGTGCTCACTATGGTTATCCTGTGTTGTCTGAAAAGGTGCCTCTGAAGAGACCTCTTTGTGGCTTAAACTTCGCGCCACACCTGTCCTCGGTGCAGCTGAAAGAGTCAGGTGTAGGATGCTACACGACCAGCGTGTCCTCCTCCCTGGTAATGTGGAGCTCCATTTCTGGAGACTGACCGGGTAGCAAGCTACCCAGTCTCAAAAATTGACAGCTTGCGGCTGAACTCCTAGTTCCCAATTAACTCGGGTCATTAAGGCCATGTCGTACCGCCAGAGCAGGCCAACTACTCTGGTGAAATTCCAACAATCTCTCTGAATAAACTATATAATTAGTAGACAAGTATATATAGACTATAATGTAAATAAATATAAATTTATAAATAAATAATTAGCTTTAAATCAACCGAAAAAATAATTAAACTGATGATAAGAACAGATTTTGTTTATTAATGAAATGCTAAACTACTACATTGTGTATACATTTTCGTCGGAGTTTCTCTGTTCAGTCAATATACAAACATTGCGGTTACAGAGAGAATTCTCAAAGTACAATAAACATGTACGATTATTATATACAAATTCAATATGAATGTTGATATTGTCCAGTTTTCTTGAAGCACTAGCATAAGTCACAATTCACATCAATGTAGTGGTGCCATGGCCCACATATATATGATAGACATATATGTCAGGTATGTCTCTGTGTCAATTTGGCTGATCTATTACCACGGCATTCGCCTTGAGAGGCTGGGGAAAACCACTCCAAACCCCAATCAGGGTACTTGGTCACTGTCGGACGCCAGTAATCTGCCCGGCGTAGATGTTTCTGGAGTACCTAATGACGTCCGACACACACAACTTATTGAACAGCGTTAGGTACTTCCTCGAACACAACTTTTTCATGGTCTTGTCGTTCTCGGGATCCCAGGAACCTAATGACCCGAGAAAGATGGCGTCCACCTCTGCCTTCTTGAATCTGGTGCTCAGAGCCTCGGCCAAGCCTCTCTAATTTTCTTCCTTGGCTCTCCTTGCCTCATCAAAAGCCTCCATTTCATTGTCAAAAAGGATGGTAACCTCTATGATGACAGCATTACCATCCTTCACCAATATGAGGTCTGACCTCAAGTTTCCTTCAACGACTTGATTCTCGGCCAGAATGGTGAACCTGCTACTAGCTGATTTGCGGGCCCTGCTGATCACGGCGTTATGTCTCCGGGTGATGTCGGAGTACCTCATGCAATAATTGATCACATGAGGTAGGGTCTCGCTCTCGTATATCCACATCTTCTATAGCTCCTGTTGCATCGTTGGTCGTGATGCCGGCATCCATTCAGGGGGGCAATAAATTTAATCGTGCCCTATGGATAAAACTCCAATCAGGAAATCTGTTGTGGAGGCCCGTTCTATTGAAATGGCAGCTTGCAGGATCAGCGGATACGCAGTCGATGGCTTTATCTTGGCTGGGCAGCTCTAAAAGACGAGTCAGGTGCTCATTTCTTCTGTTCTCTCTTAATGTTCTAAGCTTGCTGCTGAAACCCCTAGTCTCCAGTATTATCGGTGCATTCAGGTCATGTCCTACCACCAGAGCAGACCAGCTACCCTGGTGAACTTCCAACAAGCTCTTCAACAAATAAATATCTAAACACTCTGTAAATAACTATATATCTAAATAAATAGCTCGGAACTCAACACCAAAATTAAGCTGATAAGAACAGATACATTAGGTATAGTTACTATTTTCTTTCTTTCAAAAGTTCGTCAATTGTCTTTGGATGTTATGGATGTTTCAAATATTTATGTATATTTACAGTATTTACACTTTCAATTTTGGTTTTTTGTACACATTAAGTTTTTAGTAGTAGTTTATTTTAAGTGTTTCTGTCTTGCATTATACACATTTCACTTTCATAATCACTTTCACACTTGTCTTCGTCCTGTCACATGTTCAATGTATGTGTCTCGGCACCACCTGATGCAGTCCCAGACACAGCTTCTTTATCATTGCCAGGTATTTCCTGGAACATAGCTTCTTCAGCACCCGGTCGTTTTTTGGGTCCCACGAACCCAAAGCCCCCACCACGATAGCTTCCACGTTGATGTTGTGGTGGGGGGCTGCCATCTCCTCCGCCAAGGCCGCGTACTTTGCCTCCTTCCTTTCCTGTGCCTGGTGTAGCGCTTCCACGGAGCTCTCGAAGGGCACCATGACATCGATGATAGGGTCTCCTTGTCATTTTGGAGAACGAGATCCGGATGCAACCCCGGCCCGCAGGGTGCGCGGTTCTCGTGGAGGACCCTGAACTTCGTGGCAGCCTTCTTCACCCGCTCAACTATTATATCGTGTCTTCTGGTGTAGAGTGGTGCATACCGCATGCAGTGGCACACCACATGCGGTAGCGTCTCGGTTAGGTATCCACACCTCCATCAGGCCTTGTCCTCGGGACGTCTTTTGAGGACGTTGAGAGGAAGGAGGTCCAACCTCCAATCCGCAAATCGAGTGTACTCCCCGGTGTAGAGGAAGTGCACTGAGTTTCGGTCCAGGGAGACACACTGGAGCGCTTTGCCCTGCCTCACAAGGCCCCCGAGCCAGACGTCATGTTCGTTTTGGAATTCGGCTCGGAGACACCGCAGGACTTTGCGCCTCTTCACAACTGATGGTGGTGTCCCTTTCCTCAGACTCAGCGCGTCACCGTCAACCTTCCACTCGACCCCCGCTCGTTTGGATGCTGCCCTCGCCCGTGTCCATGTGTTCTGGCTGGTGGAGGATGGGTTGCCAAGCTCCTGCTGCATGTCTCCAGATAGGTATCGGGCGCAGCTGGGCTCTGAATGAGTTCTGTCCTGGACCACCACCTTCAATTGGTTGCAGCCTAACTCGGCTATCCTCTGGTTGATGGATGATAGGATTTTGAATGCTGTGTCGACCAGGTGGATATCCGAGTCGGCCGCCGCACAGGGTATACCCAGTCCACCCTTCTTTTGGCTGCCATACACATAGTCCAGGGTTGAGTTCCTTTGGCAGATACAGCACCTTCCAGAGCTTCACCAGTGCTTTGTCTATGTTGGCCCACTGGGTTTTGCTGAACTGTCCCATCCTCATTGGGAAGTTTAGCGCTGGGAAGAAAAACACTTTCAGAGCGTCAAGCTTTTGCCAGGGGCAAGCCTGGAGTCCAGGATGCGGAGGTCTCTGTGTATGACCCCGGCCATGTCCTCCCTGCCGGAGATCAGGTTCAACCCCGTTGGCTTCCCCAGGAAGCCAACTCCCCATCCTTCAGTTTTCAGACTGCTCTACTGCCAACCAGGAATTCGGTCGGCCGGCAACCTCTCGGCGTCTGTCCACTCAGGTGGAGACTCGAGCACTTTTCACTGTTGAGGAGCACCCCGATGTCCCCCACCATTGCTTCCACGGTTTGGATATTCCGTTGCAGCCCAGCGCTGTCACCAGGCAGCAGCACCATGTCATCTGCGAAGGCCAGGATCTTGATGTCTGCTTCTGCCCCCTGAACCTTTCGCAGAATCGGATCCATTGCCAGGTTAAACAGCAGACCGCTGAGAGGGCACCCCTGCTTGATGCCCCGGCGGATCTGGAGCTTCTCCGTTGGCCCGTCCTCTGTTATGTACTGGGTGCTGCAGCCGTCTTACATCTTAGCTACCAGGCGGCGAAACTTTGCCCCAGCACCGTAGTGCCTGAGGATTGCCTGGTGCGGCAGCGAACCAAAGGCGTTGGAGAAGTCCAACCACGCGATATGTATGTCCTTGTTTCTGGCGTTGTCCATCTGTCGCTAGAGCGAAGTTGTGCTCTAGCACCCCATCAAAAGGCATGAAGCCCCTTTGTGCTGCTGCCAGGACTGTTGTGTTCCGCCCACTGGGATAACCAGCCAGCCAGCACCCCAGTGAACAGTTAGTAAATCGTCCTGGTCAGTGCAATGGGACGCCAGTTCCTTACGTCATCTCGATCTCTTTTCTTGTAGATGAGGATGGTCCGGGATTCCTTCCAAGACCCAGGAATGTCCCCGTATTTCAGTTAGATGTTAAATACTGAGGCGAGAAGACTACAACCAGGGTCGACCGCTCTCCAGTTGTATGTAATGCGGTCCTCCCCCGGCGCAGAATTCTTGCAACTGTAGCTGCACCTTCTCCGGGGTTATGCGGTGCATTGGCACCTGGTCCTCCGCACTGCAGTCTTCCTGGTACCAGTTGCCCCGCACAGGCACGGCTGTGCCCGACGTCAGAAAGTGCTCCCGGATCCTCCCCTCGGAATGGTGCATCTCCCGTATTCCTCATCCAGCAACAGCCTCACAGCTCGCCTCTGGTTGTGCCGGTAGAGCTGTTGTATAAATTTAGGATCCTCTGGGTCTGCGTGGCTCCCCGGCTGCGTCGATTTTGAGGTAGAGATCTTTAACAAGTCTCGTACCTCCACGGTGATCTCTTCCAGTAGGTCCTGGAATTGCCATCCGGCGCCTGAAGTGGCCTCAGCCAGTGCTCTCTGCAGGGCAGGAAGGTGACGATGCACCAGGTTCTCATCGTTAGGAGCCAGCTCAGGGGCAACGAGTAGTTCGTGCCCACGCTGGTCCTCTTCCTGGAACTCGCCCTCCTCGTCTCCTGATCCCGGCGCCCCTGCGGACGACAACGATCCACCCGTAGCCTCGTCCCAGAGCTCGTCCATTTGTGGAGCAGTAGATCTGGGAAGCGAACGGTTCACCACCTGGAAAACTGCCTCCATCAAGGCTTCAATCCGGGCACTAAGGTCCTGGTCCTACTCCTCTCCTTGGGTGCTGGTTGGCTTCCAGGTGGCACCGGGGTAGCCGGAGATGCTTGGGTGACTTCCCCACCTCCAGATGCTGGGTTGCCACCAGGAACACCATCCCGGTCTTCAAGTTCCTGTGCAGGGCTCCCCGGGTTCAGCGGCGAGGCTTCCGGAAGGGGCACCACAGCCACGCCGTCCCTCTCCGTTGGCACCACTGCGCCCCTCTCGCGGATGTCCTCTCTCTGGGGAAGTCTCCGGTGGTTCATGAGGGCCCTCCGGGATGCGAAATCTGAGTTGCACCTTTCGCATCTGTGTTGTAAGTCGGTCTCCTGGTTGGCCGGTTCTGGGATTGCTGAGCATCTGTTAAGCCATGGCCTTATGCCCAGTACCCGGTTACAACCCCGGCAGATGTTTCGATTGGCTCGGATGGGCACCTTGTGCTGATGAAGGTGACGCTCTAGGGACCTCTTCCTCGCCGTCCACTCGCTTGCCTTAAACTTAGTACTGCAACCCTCTTCAGTACATCTAAAACGGTTGGGGGTAGAATGGTACACGACCAGCATGTCCTCATGATTCTCCGCTCCATGCTGTGAGTATAGGGGTAGACCAGCTACCCCCCTCACCAAAAATTTACCGGTTGTGGCTGAAGCCCCTAGTCCCCAGTATTATCGGGGCATTCGGACCATGTCGTACCACCAGAGCAGACCAGCTACCCTGGTGAACTTCCAACAACCTCTAAAATAAAGTATATAATTAACAACAAATAAATATATATATAAATAAACTCTGTGTAAATAAATATATATCTAAATAATAGCTCTGAAGTCTCTCAACCACAAAATTAAGCTGATAAGAACAGAGCTTTTTATTTAATAATGCTCTAACGTACATATTATGCTATCATATAAGACAGAGTTTCAGGAACATGGTTTACATCGCTAATTCAAAACATATTCGTAATGATTATCTTTTGTCCTTTTCTGTGTCTCTCTTTGTCCTTAATTTTACAAACTAACAAATTAAATGGTGATACACATAATGCACATTTCTGACCAGGCTTTTCTTCAGTTTTTAAGTTAAAGTTTGCTGCTGGTCATTGTCATGTCACAGATACTTTTCTTTCACACTTCCTGAACACATTTCACTTACACCTGTTGCTTTCCTGTTACGTGCTCCACATATTTCCCTGGACCAGCGAATGCAGTCTGACAGAGTTTCTTTAGCTGACCCAGGTACCTCCGCGAGCACATCTTCAGGTCCCACGACCCCAGTGCACCCACAACGATGGCCTCCACCGTCACGTTGTGGGTTGCTGACATCTCCTCTACGAGGTCCCGGTACTTTTCCAACTTTCGGTCTCTGGTCTGCTGCAGCACCTCAGTGGAACTCTCAAATGGTATGGTTACTTCTATTATCACGGTCTGCTGGTCGTTTTGCAGCACGAGATCTGGGCGTAGTCCTGGCCCGCAGGGAGCCTGGTTCTCGAACAGCAGCCGGAACTTTTGCTGTTCCGCTTTCTTTACTCTCTCTACTATGGCGTTTTGACGCCAGGTGAAGAGCTGCGAGACCGCATGCAGTGAAACACCACATGCGGTAGAGTCCTTCACGTACCCACAGCGCCTACAGTCCTTGCTAGCTTGTGGGTTCCTGTTTCGTCTGTTCAGTGGCAGAAGGTCGAGTCGGGCCTTGTGAATAAATCTCCAGTCGGCGAACCTGGTGTACTCCCCTGTGAATGTGTAGTGCGCCGAGCTCTTGTCTAGGAAGATGAACTGGAGAGCCTTGCCCTGCCGCACTAAACCTCTGAGCCGCTCGTCGTGTTGGTTTCTCATTTCGGCTCTGAGGCAGCGCAGCACACGGCGTCTCCCACTCTTAGGCTCAGTGCGTCGCCATCTGGTACCCACTCGGTTCCGACTCTCAGAGAGGCTGCTCTTGTCCACGTGCTTTTGCTTATGGAGGACGGGTTTCCCAGCTCTTCCTTCAGGATGCCGGTTAGGTACCTGGTGGAGTCCTCCGTCGTCGGCACCCTGTGGATTTTGCTACTGCTGTTGCCAGCTCTGCCCTCCCCAACTCGGACACTCTGTGGTCGATGGAATTAAGGATTTTAAAAGCTGAGTCGACCACGGCGCAAGGCATGCCCAACCCTCCTTTGTGTCCACTCCCGTACAAGTAGGCGAGGGTTGCATTCTTGGGCAGGTACAGGATCCTCCGGAGCTTGCTCGCCAGTGTCTTGTCCAACCCGGCCCACTGGGTTTTGCTGAACATCCCCAGCCTCACGGGGAAATTCAAGGCCGGGTAGAAAAATGCCTTTAGGGCATTCAACTGCTGCCAGGGGGCCACCTTGGAGTCCAGTATTCTCAGCCCCCTGCGCCGTATCTCCTCAAGGTCCTGGTTCCCCGGCAAGATGTTGAAGCTTATTGGCTTGCTGAGGAACTTGGCCGCTTCTCCATCCCGCAGTTGGCGAATAATCTCTCCATTGACATGGAACTCTGTCGGGCGAGTGTCTCGGGGTCCTCCCGGTGATGTGGATTCTACAGCATTTGCTGCGGTTGATGGCAATGCCCACATCTGCTGCCATGGACTCCACGATTCGTATGTTTTCTGGAGCTTGTCTCTGCTGCCTGACCACATCGTCGGCGAAGGCCAGGACCTTCACACTTGCTGCCTCCCCCTGGACCCTTCGCAAAATCGGGTCCATTGCCAGGTTGAACAGCATCCTGCTAAGTGGGCACCCCTGCTTGATGCCCCGCCTAATCTCTAGGATGTCCGTTGGCCCGTCCTTCGTCAGCACCCTGGTGGTGCACCCGTCATACAGGCGACCAACCAGCTGGCGGAACTTCCCTCCTGCCCCGTGATGTCTCAGACTTGCCTGGATCGCTCCGTGAGGCAGCGAACCAAAGGCATTTGAGAAGTCCAGCCAGGTTACGTATAGGTCGCCGGCATTGTTCCTAGTCTTGTTCATCTCCGTGTCCAGCACGAAGTTGTGTTCCAGGACCCCGTCAAACGGCATGAATCCTTTTTGAGCCAGCGACAGTTTCTGGTTTTGCTCTGCCCACTGGGCTACCTGGCCAGCCAGGATGCCCATGAACAGTTTGTAGAGTGTTTGGGTCAGAGCAATGGGATGCCAGTTAAGACAGGTCGCCCCTTGACCCTCGTCCTTTGTATATCAGGATGGTCCGGCTCTCCTTCCAGCAGCTCGGGATGTCCAGGTATTTCATGCAGACGTTGAATACCACTGCCAGAAGCTTACCCCCTGGGTCGACCGCCCTCCAGTGGTTACAGGTAACCCTGTCATCTCCAGGAGTCGAGTTCTCACATCACCAGTGCCTCGTCTCCTTCCTCGTACCAGGTGTTGGCCAGGTCTGCTTCCAGACCGGTGTTTGCGAATTGCTCCCATACCGTTTCCTTCGGGAGGGTACATACCTCCGTCTCCTCCCCCAGGATCATCCGTATCACCCTTCTATTGCGACGGTAGAGCCGCTGAATGTACTTTGGATCCTCAACATCCGGCTGCCTGTTCCTCTGCCGGTCTGGATGTGGGGATCTTTATTGCCAGGTCCGAGGGCGCCGAGGAAAGGGATCCACTGTCATCCGAATCTGCAGCTCCTCCACCTTCGTTGTCGCTTCCAGGCGGCGGCTGGGGCTCCTTTACTTGCGGCAACTCTGGCTGTTCCACACGGTCTCGGCTACCTCTCTTTGATGTACTGCTACTGTCTCTTCATTCACCTCGGTGTCCACAGGCAATGGGGATGTTCGGACCCGCTCCTCTACCTGTGGCATCTCTGGCTGTGCCACCACGGTCTCGGCTACCTCCCTTCGATGTAGTGGCAGCGCACCCTCCTCTGCTGCACCTTGCATCCGCCGCTGGATGTCTTCTCTCCTGTGTCCCCTTTGGTGATTGGTGAGGGCACGCAGCATCGGAAACCCAATGTTGCACCTGTCACACAGGTGTCGCATTGCAGCCTCCCGAACACCTCTGGTTCCACAGAACACCTGTGGGCCCGTGGCCTCAGCCCTAGTTCCCTCCTGCAGCCATGGCAAAGATTTCTGGTCCCGGTAATCGTCAGTTGGTGCTCCCTTAACATGTCTCTCAAGGGACCTCTTTGTCGCCGTCCAGTCCTTGGTTTTGAACTGCGAACTGCAATCCTCTTCAGTGCACTTGAAGCACACCGGCGCTGGGTGGCACACGACCGGCGTGTCCCCCTCCCTGAAAACCCTGCTGTGAGTATAGGGGCAGACCAGCCACCCACCTCACCAAAAATTTACTGCTTGTGGCTGAAGGCCTAAGTCCCCAGTATTATCGGGGCATTCGGACCATGTCGTACCACCAGAGCAGACCAGCTACCCTGGTGAACTTCCAACAAGCTCTGAAATAGAATGTATATTTAACAACAAACGTAGAAATCTATATATAGATAAACTCTGTGTACATAAATAAATATATATAACTAAATAATAGCTCTGAACTCTCTCAACTGAAAAATTAAGCTGATAAGAACAGAGTTTTTTATTGATTGAATGTTCTAATGTACAGAGTTACCAAATTGTTGTAATGACAGAGTTGTTGCAACATTGTTTTGTAACAGTCAAAAAAAAAAGACAAACATGAAATGAGAAAAGGATATTTACATACATAGTATTAACTGTGTATTGTTCAGTTTGTACTCTTCACGAGCCATTCATATTACTATAAATTTTTCGCCTGTTTAAGACTTTGTTAGAGATTATAGTTTTCAGAGTCTATGACACTTATCTACTTCACTCTCACTTTCACTTTTATATCTGCCGCTTTCCGGTTATGTGCTCAACGTATATGTCCCTGGACCAGCGAATGCAGTCTGAGACACATAGTTTCTTTAGCTGGCCCATGTACTTACGTGAGCACATCTTCAGGATCAAGTCATTTTTAGGATCCTAGTGCCCCCATCACAATGGCCTCCACCGACATGTTGCGGTGTGTCGTTGCCATCTCCTCTGCCAGCCTGCTGTACTTGTCTAGTTTCCTCTGCCTGGCTTGGTCCAGAGCCTCTCGGGAGCTCTCAAACGGTGTTGTCCCATCTATGATTATGGTGGCCTCCTCATTTTGAATGACGAGATCCGGGCCCACAGGGTGCCTGGTTCTCAAAGATGACCCGAAATTTCTTCGCTGCCGTCTTCCTTATCCTCTCAACAATGGCGTTGTGGCGGTTCTGGTAGAGCTGAGCGTACTGCATACAGTGGCACACCACATGCGGCAGCGTCTCAGCTTCATACCTGCATTGTCTGTAGGCCCTAGAGATGTCCGCTGCCCTTCTCCTGGCATTCAGTGGCAGGAGGTCAAGACGGGCTTTGTGTACGAACCTCCAAACTGCAAATCTGGTATATGCCCCTGTGTACGTGAAGTGCGCCGAGCTCCTGTCGAGAGAGACACATTGCAGCACCTTGCCCTGGTAGACAAGTCCTCTGAGCCGGTTGTCATGTGATTTTTGGTATTCAGCTCGGAGGTACTTCAGGACTTTATGCCTGTCCCCCTGGTGCAGCACGTTCTCTCCCACCTTAAGGCTCAGCACCTCTTCCTCGGCAAGCCACTGGATATCCTTCCTCCTTGAGGCCGCCCTTGCGCGTGTCCAAGCATTTTGGCTGCAAGACAATGGGTTGCTGAACTCCTCGCCCATATTCCCAGAGAGATATTTGGCGGTGTCTTCGTTTACTGGGTCCCTCCTGATCTTGTCTCTCACAGCGGCTTGTAGCTCGTCTCGTGCTAAGAACAGATTTTGTTTATTGATCAAATGCTAAACTACTACATTGTGTATACATTTTCGTCGGAGACTTTCTGTTCAGTCAATATACAGAGATAATTCTCAAAGTCCAATAAATATATACAATTATTATGTACAAATTCAATATGAATGTTCATAGTCAAGTTCTCTTGATGCACTAGCACAAGTCACAATGCACACTAATGTAGTGGTGCCGTAGTCCACACATATATATACGATAGACATATATAAGTCAGGTATGTCCCTGTGGCAATTTGGGTGATCTATTACCCCAGCATTCGCCTTGAGAGGCTAGGGAAACCCACAGCAAAACCCCAGTCAGGGTACTTGATCACTGTCGGATGCCAGTAATATGCTCGGCGTACATGTTTCTGGAGTACCTAATGACGTCCGACATGCACAACTTCTTACACAGCGATAGGTACTTCTTGGAACATAACCGTTTCATGGTTTTGTCGTTCTCGGGATCCCAGGAGCCTAATGACCCGAGAACGATAGCATCCACCTCCACTTTCTTGAATCTGGTGCTCAGAGCCTCGGCCAAGTCTGTACTTTTCTTCCTTGGCTCTCCTTGTCTCAGTGAAAGCCTCCATTTTGTTGTCAAATGGGATGGTAACGTCTATGATGACAGCATTACCATCCTTCACCAATATGAGATCTGGCCTCAAGTTTCCTTCAACGACTTGATTCTGGCTGCCTTGTGGACCCTACTGACCACAGCATTGTGTCTCCGGATGATGATGTCGGAGTACCTCATGCAATGATTGATCACATGAGGGAGGGTCTCGCTCTCATATCCACATCTTCTACAGCTCCTGTTGCATTGTTGGTCGTGATGCCGGCATCCATTCAGGTGCATAAATCTCCAATCAGCAAATCTGGTGTAGAGGCCCGTTCTATTGAAATGGGAGCTTGCAGGATCAGCGGATACACAGTCGATAGCTTTTCCTTGGCTGGGCAGCTCTAAAAGATGAGTCAGGTGCTGATTTCTTCTATTGTCTCTTAGTGTTCTAAGCACCTGATGTCTTTGGTTCGCACGCAGGATCTTGTCATCAATGGTTATGGCAGGCTTGTAGTGCTCGAAAGACCATTTTACATCACACCTAGCAGAAGATTTACGAGCTTGAGTCCAGGTCGAAGAAATGGCATTGGTGTTTCTCCTGAACTCGCCCTCATTCTCTGCAGTCAGGTAGGCAGCGACGTCATCGTGATCGACTAATCGTCCAAGTCTCTTTCTTACGACACTCTGTAGGTCGCCAAGAGCTAGCTCTGCAGTGTACACATCTTTGGAGGAAAGGAGCTTAAAAGCATTGTCGATCAGATGGAAGTCCGAGTTGCTTGCTGCTACCGGAATTCCTATGCATCCAGACTTTGAAGGGCCATAGATGTCATTTGCAGCTTCCTGTGGGACATTCAGAACTTTCTTGATCTCAGCCCTGATGACATCATCCAGCTTGGCCCAGTCACCCCTAACGAATTGGGCAGTCCTCATCAGGAAGTTCAGAGATGCATAAAAGAACGTCTTGAGGGCATCCAGCTTCTGCCAGGGAGCTAGCTTGGACTGGAGAATTTTCCTTGCAGTGAGCATCAGGTCAGCTAGCTCTCTCAAGTTTGACGTGATGTGAAATCCAACTGGCTTCCCAAGGAACTTGTCAAACTCACCGTCTTTTAGCTGTTTAACTTCTTGTTCTCCGACTTTGAACTTGGTGTCCCTCGTGCCAATTGGGGTCCTTCCAGAGAGATGGAAAGTGAAGCATTTCCCTGGGTTTAACTTGATGTTAATTGATGCAGCCAAGGTATAGACTGAATCAATCATAGTTTGCAGTTCTTCAGGCTCTTTACCTAGCAACACCAGATCAGCATAGGCCAGGATTTTATGTTCGGCCTGTTGTCATTGGATGTTCTTTAGTAGGTAGTAGGTCCAGTTGAGCTTTGTGTATGAACCTCCATTCCACGAACCGGGTGTATGCCCCCGTGAATAGGAAGTTTCCGGAGCTTTTGTCCAGGGAGAGACATCGCTGTACCTTGCCTTGCCGAATTAGACCTCCGAGCCGTATGTCATGCTGATTCTGGTAGTCGGCTCGGAGACAACGCAGCACCTTGCGCCTGTCCTCCTGACGCAGCATGTCTTCTCCTTGGGGCGTCCTCTTCGAATACCAAACACCTATCCGGGAGGCGGCGCGGGCTCTGGTCCACGTATTCCGGCTCGTGAAGGCGGGATTCCTGAAGTCCTCGCCCAGATCGCCTGTCATGTATTTTCCGCAGTCCTCCTGCGTGGGGTTTCTCCTTATTTTATCCTTCACAGCAGCCTTCAACTCCTCACTCCCCAACGCGGCTATCCTCTCGTCGAGTGATGTTAGAATTTTATAGGCTGTGTCAACCAGATGGATATCCGCGTCTGCTGCTGCGCAGGGGATCCCAGGAACCCTTTTTCCTGCTTCCGTAAATGTAATCCTGGGTGGCATTTTGAGGCACGTACAAAATCCTCCTGAGCTTCGCCAGCAAAGCTCTGTCCAACCCTGCCCATTGAGTTTTATTAAACTGCCCCATTCTCATAGGGAAGTTCAGGGCAGGTAGAAGAATGCCTTCATCGCGACTAGCTTCTGCCAGGGGGCTAACTTCGAATCTAGGATCCTCTGTCCCCTGAGCAGGATAATCTTCACATCTTTGTCTTTTGGCAGCACGCTGAACCTGTAGGCTTCCCCAGGAACTGGGTGGCCTCCCCGTTCCTCAGTGCTCGGTACTCCGGTCGTTTACTAGGAATTGCATTGGACGGCAGCCCCTTGATGTTCGTCCGCAAAGGTGGAGGCTGCAATACTTCTCCTCATTAATCTGGATTCCAATGGCTGCTGCCATCCCCTCCACCGTCCTGATGTCCTGCAGCTCCTGGCTGCGAGGACAACGTCGTCCGTGAATGCCAGAACTTTAATATCGGTCCCTTCACTCTGCGGAGAATTGGGTCGATGGCCAGGTTGAACAACAGGCCACTGAGGGGCACCCCTGCCTGATGCCTCTGTCCACCGACAGCGCTTCCGTTGGTCCCTCCTCCGTCATTACTCTCGTCTTGCAGTTGGCGTAGATATTGGAGACCAACCGGCAGAACTTCTCTCCCGCACCATGGTACCTAAGGCTTGCCCTTATCGCCTCATGTGGAAGCGAGCCGAACGCGTTGCTGAAATCCAGCCAGGTAACAAATATGTCGCCTTCTCCATTTCTGGCTCTGTCCAGCTCCATTTCCAGCGCGAAGTTGTGTTCCAAGACACCATCGAAGGACATGAAGCTCTTCTGCGCAGGAGAGAGAATTTCGTTCTGTTCCGCCAACTGCATTAAGCACCCGGCCAGGACCCCGGTGAACAGCTTATATATTGTCTGTCCTGGTGAGCGCGATGGGGCGCCAGTTAGACATGTCGTCCTTGGGTCCCTTTTTGTGGATAAGGATCGTTCTACTTTCCTTCCATGCTGCTGGAACCTTAGTGTACTTTACGCAGATATTGAAAACTGCGGCGAGTAAACTACATCCGGGGTCAACCGCCTTCCAGTGCTGATAGGTGATGCGGTCATCACCCGGAGAAGAGTTCTCGCATCTCCTTAGTTTCCTTTCAACTTCCTCGGGCGTTATCCGGTGCAGCTGTATCGGAGTGTCCCTGCTCAGGCTGTCGCTCTCATACCAATCGCAGACCCAGGGGATAGGCCTTCCCGCCTCTTGGAAGTGTTCCTGGACCCGCGCTTTCGGAATAGCGCAGCGCTCTGATTCCTCCTCTAGAATCAGCCTCAGAGCTCTCCATCTATTTTGCCTATAAAGGCGTTGGATATACTTCGGGTCCCCAGGGTCCGGCCGGTTGTCGGTGCTTGCCGGCTTGGAGTCAAGAATCTTCATCGCCCTTTTTACCTCTCCCGTAATGTCCTCCAGGGTGTCCTGGAAGGCCTGCCACCCCATCTCGCTCGTGCCTTCCGCAAGGATGCGCTTCAGTCGAGGTATGTGCCTATGTACCACCGTCTCGTCATTTGGGGCCAGGTCTGGAGCCGCGACTGGCTCGTGTCCTCGCTGGTCTTCCTCCTGGTCCTCACCAGCCTTGTCCTCCAGGTCCGGTACGTCAGATGACACGGACACGGCTTCCTCCTGGCCGCTCTCGATGTCAGAGTAAGCTGGAGCTCCGTCAGCCAGTCCTCCGGAACCCTCCTGATGGTCTCCATGAGCAGGCTCCTCCACTGCGTCCCGAACCTCCTCTCCTCCGGAAAGGCCCTCCTGAGCCAACACTGGCACCACCTCGTTCTCCAACAAGGCAGCAACCCACCTCTCCGGCGATCCCTCGGGATGCAGGAAGGCCGCCCGCTCCTTCCTGGTTTTCTGTGGGTCTCTGTCCTCCAGCTCTTCTACCTGTTCCGCTGCAGCATCCTCCTGGTCTCGAACCTCCGCCTGTGGGTCAGCGGCTTCCCCCAGGTGCCCATGGATATCCTCCCGATGTAGGACGGCCGGCGCCTCTCTGGTTCGCTGCAGATCGCCGTCCTCCAGATCAGCTGCATGTACCGTCGCAGTGTCCTGCTCCCAGACTTCCCCCAGGGGCCCTCGGATGTCCTCCCTCGTGCCACCTCGCGTGGTTGGATAGGGCGCGGCGAGAAGGGAAGGTCTTCCCACACCTGGAGCAGGCGTGGTGGAACTCTGCCTCCTGGGTGGCCGGTTCTCGCTCCACCGAGCACCTGTGGGCCCTTGGTCTCAGCCCCAACTCCCAGTTGCAACCCTTGCGTACGTTTCGGGTGCTTGCGATGTCCACGCCGTGCTCCCTGGAAAGGTGCCTCTCCAGAGACCTTTCGGTTGATGTCCATTCCTTGGATTTATACTTTGCGCTGCACCCTTCCTCGGTGCAGTGGAAGCACTCAGTTGTCGGATGGTACATGACCAGCATGCCGGATCCGGGATTACCGAACATCTATGCAGTCGTGGTCTCATGCCCAGATCCCGGTTGCAGCTGCGGCAGATGTTTCGGGTGGCCCGGATAGGCACCTCGTACTCGCGTAGAAGATGACGCTCCAGACTCCTCTTGGTCGCCGTCCAGTCGTTCGTCTTGAACTTGGCACTGCACCCCTCCTCGGTGCAGCGAAAACAGTCGGGGGTAGGATGGTACACGACCAGCGTGTCCTCCTCCCTCGTGATGCGTCGCTCCATGCTGTGAGTATAGGGGCAGGCCAGCTACGCCCCCTCACCAAAAATT